>JAFEMH010000223.1:0-600000 GCA_022495995.1 Adenophora triphylla var. japonica
GAGGTCAGCTGCCAAGGTATCCTACTCTAACCTAGGTTGAAAGAGGATCAATTCGTATCCCAGGTTGCTTAGGTTCTACTAATTTATATCGGGTGGGAGTCACCATTTGGCATAAGAGGTCGACAAACTTAAGCTAAACAGATCCTAGTTTAAATTACGAAAAAATTTGGTTCAGTGGTCTTGGCGATCGCCTGCACTGAAGCGACCGCCCGAGTGGACCTCAAGAGAATTTTTTGGTTTCGTCCCTTCGGGCGATCACCGCCACAACCTTACTCGGGCGATCGCCTCAAGTGCGACCTCCTAGCAATTCTGAACCTCACTGCCATGACGTGGCGGCCGCCCAAGTCTCTACGGGCGACCGCCCAAGTCTCCTCCACCCAATTCTCAGCTTTGCTAACCCTCTTTTTAACCCTAGTTTTCCATTCCTTCAAAGCCAAACTTAGCTCAAGAACAATTCAAATGGTACTTAAATCTTTTCCAAGTCCCATAAAAACATGTAAACTCAAAACCAAGTAGTCCTAGATTATTTATCTCTACCCATTTCACCTATTTCAAATCCTTTTAAATGATCTTCCAAGAACCCTAACTTCAACAAAGTTCATTTTTCCAATCATTCAACACCCATTCGGGTTTCCAAGCAAGAAATCAACATCACGCATCAAGCCAAGAAACAAAAAAGCAAAGAACTCACTGAACACACTAGAAAGAAGCGGAATCATAACAACTCACCTTAGGATTTTAGGGATGAAAAGATTGATCTTTAAAGCTTCGATTGATTTCCTCTAGATGATCTTCAACTTCAATGATACTCCTAGACTTGAATTTGGTGGAGGATTTGCTTGGCTTCAAGAAAGAAGAGGTGAGGGCTTCCACTGGAGCTTCCTCAAGGTTTTCTCTAGGAGGAAGAAGCATGAATGAAGGAGAAGGAAGGAGCTGGCTGAGGAGGATAATGGAGATGGGGGGCCGGCCAAGGAGGGAGTATGGGGGAGGGGGAACCTTCTTGGAGCTTAGAGGAGGTGTAGGACTCAAATGGCCAAACTCATGGCAAAATATCTGTAGAGGCTTTCATCAAATAATTAAGTCAACTTCCCCCAAATTATTAATTCTACCCATTTTGAACCTCCTCTCACAATTTATCTATTTCTATTTTTAATTATTTCCCCAAAGTTCTTTATTTAGGATTCAATAATTTCTTAAAAGATTCTAAAATTTTACTTTCTCACCCAAATTATCTTAAATTAAGTTAATTAAAGACATAATTGAACTCATAAAGTTAGCATAAGTATTAAAAGTTAATATAATATAATATTTAAAACTAGTTGGAAATAGCCAGGATCCGCAGAAAGAGGCCTCGCGGCTCCCGCATCTCGGCGATCTTTCGCGTTGGAGGTGTCATTCTGGGCTCGTTTGTTTTCTTCGCATTTCAGTAGAGTCGCCACGCCGCTTTTATTAAGCCCAAACATTGAAAAAGGGCACCGGCTTAAAGATAATTTTAAACCGTTTTTGTGTAGATGAGATTTTGGAGTTCTGAGGCTCGAGATGACTCCCCGGGGAAGAGAATATTAGAATATTAGAGCTCACTCCGAGTAGCCTCAGTAAAAGCGAGTCTTTCGGATACCCCTAATATCCTTTAAATGTGTGTGTGTGTGTGTGCTACAGTGTGCTTTTAAAAATGCATGTCAGTATCGGATGTCTACATTTGATAAGTGCTATGTATTTGAGAAATATGTATTGAAATGAGTACGGGAAGGCCAAGCCTTACCAATGTTGGTTCGTGGTTCCGTCTTCCGCTTGGGAATAGTGTTTGAGGTCGAGAGTAGCTGTTCCTGGCCGCGGATCGGGATTGCCTTCCGGGAGATGCCCGCTGTTTCGCGAGCCGTAGTTTCCTGGCGTGGAGTTGAGGTTGTAGCCGCTGTCAAGTTCGTGCGTAGGTTCGGGCGTGCGTGGGGATCAGCTTCGGGATCACTCAGGCGTAGGTTCGGGCGCAAGGCGTTGTGAGGTGGCAGGAGTCACCTCGTGCAGAGTTTCGGCGCTGGTTTGGGATACGTCTGGCTTTCGACTCTAAAGAGCCGGACACTCGTGGAAAGACCAGTGCAAGGCCTCGGAGTACCACGAGGGGCCTCCCGGTAGTACCTCGAGAGTGCCTCGAGGCAGCGCGGGAATGCGTCTCGGGAGGCGCTCGGGAGGCTTCTGAGCACCACAAGTGAAAGCCTCTAAGTGCCTCTAAGTGATCCGAAAGGGGCTCTGGAGTGCCTCGTAGAGGGACTGTAGAGGGGAGCCGGAAGGCTAAGGGAGGAAGAGAGAAAGCAGGGAGGTGTGTGAAAAATGAGGAGGGGAAGCCCCTTCTCATTTATAGTAAAAATTTTCGTGAGCAAAGAGGTCCCCGATGACTGACCTTCTTGGTTATCCGTAATTTTGGATTTCCTCGATTTGAGTGGAATCCGCAATGATGGAGAATACTCCTACCTGAAATGATGGTGTTCCACCGAGCAATAAGGTCCGCACGGACCACTCCGAAGATACGCATGCAAAGAGGGTCCGTACGACCAACTCTGCAGGAAGTAATCATTTTCCCGGATTTGAGGGAATATTGTGGACTTTAAGGGATTTAGTAATCATTGAAACAAAGAGGTCCGTACGGACCTTAATTGCTTTTCCGATTTCCCGAAAATTCCCAAAAGGTCCTTTTGTCCCTTTTTATCCTGTGAAAGGCTCCTCCCTTTGTTTGGTTGGGGGTTTGAGAGGGTTTTGAGAGGGTTTTGAGTGAGAGAGAGGTCTCTGAGACTACGTGGATGAGTCTGCGGTGTTTCCCGTGTGCTTGAAAAGGGGTGATCCAGATTGGGGTACTTACAGAAGCCCCTCGACGACGTCACTTATGAAAGAAGTGGGGTCGCCGATAAGATAAGCGGTCCTAACTGGATCGCGTGCTGGGGAGAGGAAGTGACCGTGAAGGTCAATGTGAGGACGTGGTGGTGTCCTTTTGTGTGACCGTTTAGGTCAATAGGCTGGACCGTGATAGGATTCCTACGTATTCCTCGGCGGGAATCAAGCCTGGTCGTAGTTCGGTGTGGGGTGAGCTGTTTTGTGAATGCGGGCGTGGTGGTGCCCTGAAGTGTCGTGTGACCGCCGAGGTCGCTGGTAAGGACGTGGTGGTGTCCCCGTATAGGTCGATGTGGAGGACGTGGTGGTGTCCTAGGTGACCGTATAGGTCGATGGCCGGACCCCGTGATAGGATTCCTACGTATCCTCCGCGGGAATCAAGCCTCGGGTCGTAGTTCAGAGGTCGTGAATTTGTGAGTGCGGGCGTGGTGGTGCCCTGAAGTGTTGTGTGACCGCCGAGGTCAGTGAGAAGGACGCGGTGGTGTCCTAAGATATGGTGACCGCCGAGGTCAATCGTGAGGACGTGGTGGCGTCCCGGGACGGAAATTTTACGATTTTCCTAATCGGGTGGTTTAAGGCCTTCCGGCCGGAGATAGTCATTTGGGAGGTTTATACGGTCTTCGAGTGGTCGGCCTTCCGGGCCGGGAGATGACGCTGGAGGACTTTAAAGCCTTCGCGGCTGTGAGGTGAGAGGACTCGAATCCCGGGGGCTGGTGCCACGCGGGAGGACTTCAATCGTCATCCTCGCGATTGCGGCTGGTGCCACGCCGAGGACTTTGAATCGTCATCCGCCGGCGGTTGGTGCCACGGGAGGACTTTCAATCGTCGTCCTGGGCGGCTGTTGGTGCCACGTGAGGACTTTCAATCGTCTCGATCCGCTGGTGCCGGTGCCACGCTGGGAGGACTTCAATCGTCATCATCCGGCGGCGGTTGGTGCCTTTGAATCGTCATTCCAGCGGCGGTTGGTGCCACGCGGGAGGACTTTGAATCGTCTTAGCCGTTAGCGATTGGGGATGTAATGCGCGAGGACTTTGAATCGTCTTCTAGCCGCAGCCGATGTAATGCGCGAGGACTTTGAATCGTCTTCTAGCCGCGGCTGGAAGCCGATGTGGTGCGCGAGGACTTCAATCGTCTTCTAGCCGCAGTTGGGGATGTAATGCGCGAGGACTTTGAATCGTCTTCTAGCCGCAGCTTGATGGATGCGCGAGGACTTTGAATCGTCTTCTAGCCGCAGCTTGATGTAATGCGCGAGGACTTTGAATCGTCTTCTAGCCGCATTTGTGGAGGCGTGGCCGCCTTGTGCTTCGAGAGGCGTAGATGCCTTTGTGTTTTTGCCTCGTTGATGTAGAAGATTGGACTTACGATGACCCGCCGGTGCCTGAGCCGCCGTTGAAGCGGCAAGGATGACGGCCGGTGATTGCTTCACCATTTGGCATTTTCGGGAGGCGCTTCGTGCCTCGGGACTTGTAGACTCTGTGAGGCCGCCCTTCTTGTGCTCCGTTTTGCCGCTGAGCGGGCAAGGATGATGGCCGGTGGCTGGGGATATGCACCCGTATGACTTCCCTTTCGACTTGTTTTGGGAGGAGCTTCTGGGCTTACTTTGACGGGCCGTGCTTGCGGCCGCCGGGCTGTGGGCGGTTCGCTTACATCCGACCGCCGGTGCTTGAATTGGCTGGGATGCGTGACCTCGCCCTTTTTCCTGTTGGGAAGATGACTTCGGACCTCAAGGGCCAGTCCGAGTTGTCGCTGAGGCCGGGAGGCGTCTCTCAGGCTTGATATTCGTGGCTGTGAGGTGTCAGCTCCTTCTTCAATTGCCGTCGGCGGCTCGAGGCGTCTCGTGCCTGGGATTCGTGGCCGGGAGGTGTTGGCTCCTTCTTGAATTGCCGTCGGGCTGCCGGTGGTCAATTGCCGCTGAGCTGTGGCGAGTAATCTGGCCTACGATGACGGCCGGGATTGAATTGCTGAGCTGGGCGAGGACCTGGCCTTACGCCGACTTCCGCCGGATTGAGTTGCCGTTGAGCTTGGCGAGACCTAAGTCTTATACGACTGGCCGGTGGTTGAATTGCCGTTGAAGTGGGCGAGGACCGGGTCTTACGCCTTGACGGCCGGTGGTTGGAGATTGCCGGCTGGCGAGACCGGTCTTACGCGACGGCCGTGATTGGATTGCCGCTGGAGTGGGCGAGGACCGGGTCTTACGCCGACGGCCGGGGATTGAGTTGCCGTTGGAAGTGGGCGAGACCGGTCTTACGCCGACTGGCCGGGGATTGAGTTGCCGCAGTGAAGTGGGCGAGGACCGGTCTTACGCTGATGGCCTGCGGGTTTGAATTGCCGTTGAAGTGGCGAGGACCTGGCCTTACGTGGTTGAATTGCCGCTTGAAGTGGGCGAGGACCGGTCTTACGCTTGACGGCCGGGGTTGAATTGAAGGGTTAGTGGACCATTCTCGCACTGGATTTGGCCGGAAAAGGCCTGTAGGACGCCAGGGCAAAGATTATAAGGGCGGTGAAAGTAATTTGGCCACCCTCGCAAAGAGGTCCGCACACGGACCAACCTCGGTTGCAAAGAGGTCCGTACCGGACCACCTTTGTTTTTTACAGTTTCCTTGACCGGCTTAAATGCCGAGGCTCCCCCACTTCTTCTTCCTCATTTCCAGCCTCGTGAACCGAGAGAGAGAGAGAGAAAATCCTCCATTTTTGTTACACTAAATTCTTCCATTTTTCGCTTTGAATCGCTTGCAATGGCGAGAGGATCTCGAAGGAGTCGTCGTCAACGCAGCCGTGAAGTGGTTGAGCAACGAATGGAGCTCCAAAGGAATTGGATTTCGTTCGTTCCATCTTCGAAGAACCCGATGTTTTGTATCCGAATCCGGAGGTGCATAATCGTCGCTCCATGAACGTCGGGAGGTAAGAAATCATTCCGTTTTGATTCCCTCGTCGAATTTTTGAATGCTAGAACTAGGTTTTAGTTTTTCGCATTTTGAATTTTTTGTTATTTTTTATGCCTTTTTGTGAAATTCTTGATGAATTGTTGAAAATGGACATGTAAAAATTGTGGGTATGTGTATTTTGTGCAGAAATGTGTAGATTAGTTCTTATTTGTGAAAATAGAGTGCCTATCTAGTGAATTGCATGCTTTGGTGTTTTGTACCGTATGCTATTTATGTATGTACATTGTGAGAAAAATTATCGTGTAGTGATAAATTTTGTGAAAAAAAAAAGTGACACGTGCCGTGTTTTGTGACGGGTTATATGTGAAAGTGTGTGCCGTGTAGGGACGGATTTTTTTTTGTGTTATGCATATGTGTCGTGCCGTGTTTTTGGGTGACGGACTCTGTGGGGAAAATATGTGCAATATGTGCCGTGTTGGGACGGATTATATGTGCCTTTGCCGTGTTGGGACGGATCTTTTTTTTTTTTGAAAATGTGTCGTGTAGGGTTTAATCCCCCCCCCTTTTTTTCTTTTGAGAAAATGTGTACAATGTGTGCCGTGTTTTTGTGACGGACTGCATGGGAAAAATTATATGCATGATATATGAAAATTATGTGCATTGTGTGCCGTGTTTTGTGACGGGTTACATGGAAAAATTATATGTATAATGTATGTGAAAATTATGTGCAATATGTGCCGTGTTTTGTGACGGGTTATATGTGAAAAATATGTGCATGTGAAAATTATGTGCAATATATGTGCCGTGTTTTGTGACGGGTTATATGTGCCCTTATATTAAGTACTGTGATTGACGTACCTTTGCTGTGTTTACCTGCAGGATGCGGGGCTTATGGCCGGGAAGGCCAAGAGGATGAAGACTCGGGATCGCCGAGGCCGTGGTTGAGCCTATGGCAGCAATGGATGCCTGATATTTCCGTGGACGGTGAGGCCGAGTCCCCTGAGGCCGGTTTATGCTTCGTCCCGGTGTGTTCGTTGAGAACCCTAGCCGGAGTGTTCGACACGAGGAAGAACAAGAGCGTCTTCCTTGGCCTTTCCGAGTACCGGTGGGATACCACCCACACCTTCCATCTCGAGCCGGGGAGAGGCGACGGTGACGCCCACCGACTTTTGCCGCGACACCGGCTTTCCTTCAAAGGAGGGCCAGTGCGGTGGAGGGATATGATCTCCGATGATGTGCCGGGCCGAGCCGCTGGGATTTGAGCCTCGCCCTCGCAGGGGCTCGGGCATGTCAGTATAGTGACGTGAGCTGAAGATTACGGCCAAAGATTGGGCCTACATCCGGGTACCGGCCAGTGACAATGGAGCACTCGGCGCGCTCCTTTTGTGGTATGCACCGTCCGAGACTTTGTTCTCGAACCACGCGACCGCAGCCTCCCTTCGCTCGCTGGAGAGCTTGATTGACTCGGATAGGGTCTCGCGACATTGCTTGGGGGCGAGGCAGCTTGGCCGAGCTCTACTTCTCCTTGGACCGGTTTAGCTGGGGTGGCGCTCGTGGCCTGCTTTTTGACTTTGCTCTGGAGGTATGAGTTTATTGTCGTTTTTTGATTTAGCAACTTGTCATTTCTCCATTGTCTTTTGCACCGAGCCTTCTCTCGTTTTTGTCACGTGTGGTTTTATGAGGTTTTCCAAAGGCTTCCCGTGGGATAGGGATCCCGGGCCGTTGCCGCGTATCCCCGCTATACGCTAGGCCGGGCTCGTACGGCGAGGAAGAGGAGGACCACTGGGAAGCTCACCATCGCCTACGGGGATGTGCAGTGAGCGTCCTGGAGAGAGATAGCCGTGAGGGGTTTGTCTTGTTCCCGTGGACTCCTGTGATGAGGGAGATGAGTTTGAGGGGGCTCCCGAGGCGACAACGGCGGAAGATGCCGCGGGGCTCGACTTGTGATGTCATGTACTGGGAGCGGGTCTTCGGGCAAGATGGCCCCTGTGCTTCCCGTGGCTCCGAGGGACCCTCCCTTTGGGATGCTTGACTCCCTGGATATGGATGTGCTTGACTTCGAGAGGTACCTCGCGCGGTGTCGGTGCCGAGGAGTTCATCTTATATGGAGAGGAGTACGGGGCCTTCGTGAGGAGGAAGCCGAGGACGCCGCAGTGCCGGCGCGGGAGAGAGAGGCCGGCCCGCAGCTCCCCTGCAGGTTCCGATGCCGGACCGGATTTCACGTACGTCCGCGGGGACGGGTCGAGGAGGAGGGGCGTTCGTACTCGTTCCCGAAAGGTGCTCCCCGCCGCATACCGAGCGGATCCCGACAGATCGGTGAGTGTGCCGACTCTTTTCCATCTTGGCATCTTTTCTCGCATTTTTCTCTTTTTGTTGTCGAGTATAACCGCATTTGATGAGCGTTTCCTTGGCCGCTTGTTGGTGCAGTCCCTGGGAGAGCCTACGATATGCCGACTCGCCGCTACGTGGCGATGCGCTCCTTCGCTAAGAAGATGGCGTCGAAGATGTCCCGCCGGCCTTCGCGTCGTGTGCCGCCGTACGAGCCTATGCCTTCGAGGCATTCTCGTGGACGTTCCTCCGCCTAGAGCCGAGCCGAGCCGCAGCAGAGGGGCCTTCGAGGGGGCGGCATAGCATGGATGCCGGACATCTTCTGAGCCGCAGTGGCCTTCGAGGGAGCAGCCCTTTTATCGCTCATGCCTCCGCACGGCGCACGTGGCGAGGGTTCCTCGTGAGCCTTCTTTCTTTGATCCTTTCGCCGGATTTGATCCTTCCGAGTACTTTTCGTGGGAGCCTCCGCGGGTGCTCTGTGATTCCGACGACGAGGATGTGACGGCGAGTTCGCCGGGATGCCCGACTTTTCTTTGGAGGACCTCGCGAGGATGATGATGCCGAGGAGTCCGATTAGTATTCATTTGCTTTCCTCTTTCATATCCCTCCTTTTTTTTTTTTGTTTAGCAATGTACATTTTTGGTACCGTAATAAAACACATGTATTTGCATGGCAAACAAAGATTTTATTTTAAGATGTAATGTCATTTTTTGTGATTCCCGGATTTGTCCTAGAAATTGTTGCTATTATTATTTTTTTATTTTGTGCATGCCACGTGAGCCGAGAGTGCATTTGTGGGTAGTGTATGTTTGCGGGAATGGCTTTGGCCAATGTTTGCGCTTTGGAGCAAGGTTTTGCCGAGGACAAATGGCTTTTGTACTGTTTACCGAGGAAATGGGTTCTGCTTTGCAAGGAGGTCCGTACGGACATACTTAGCATGCAAAGAGGTCCGTACGACCAACCTTGCTTTGGGAAGGACATAAATGCTTTCCAAAGGCTCCTGGTTCTTCCTCATTTCCCCATTTGCACCATTTTCGAGCTTTCTTCCCCATTTTCTCTAGGAACCTCCATTTTTGCCATGGATTCTTCGTACGTCCCTAGAATTTTGCCGAGGCTTTCGCAGAGAGGCAAGCACACTTCCTTGAGCAATGAAAACGTGGATGCGGCGCCGTATGAGGCATCGTAGACGGGCTTTCGAGGTAAGGTTTCGTCTTTGCTCGGCTTGGTCTTTTAAGGAGTTGGTTCCCGATTGGGATTTGTTGCGGCCGCCGCGAAGTTCGGGATGTTAGGAGGCACGTGTACTGCTTTCTCCTACAATGAAATGGTGCCCACTTTTGAGGATTTTCGCTTTGATTGGAGGACCTGAGGTGGAGGCCATCTCGCTTCCTTTCGATTGGTGGTGCCGCGCGAGCGTGAAGCTTGCAGAGACTTTCTTCATACTTCGTTGGAAGAAGTGCAGTGGCATGATCCTTGATTCGGGTCATATCGACATTTCCGAGCCGCCTGAGCGGTTCATGGTTGATGATGAGAGTGACGTCTCTTGGGATGTATTTGCTTCAGGCACGATAGCGACGCTTTTTCCGGTCCGTTCCTCGCATTTGTGGATGGCGCTTGCTAGATGTGGTAGGGCACCGCAGAGCCGGAGAGGATATTGTCCCGTTGGTGCCGGGGGAGACTCTTCATGGTATCGACCGTCCGGCGACCGGGGATCGTTTTATGAGAGGGGGAAGCCCCGCTTGCTCACCTTGTGGCCGCGAGAGAGACTTCAGCCATGCCCGAGGCTCCGACGTCGTTTAGCCCGTGGTCATTTGCTCGCCGACCTCTTGCGTTGGATATGGATCACCCGCCCGGGAGAGATGGATGGCACACTTGGTACGCATCGATCCGCCGGTGGGTTCCGTGACCGGAGGATCGAGACCAGTGAGGGTCTCAGAAGCGGTCCTACGTTGTCGTAGTTCCAGGTTTGTCTTGGTCCTCCTTCTATATTCCGTCGCTTGTTTCCCGGCAGCTGGGATGAAGCAGGAGCCTTTGTTGGCCGGGATGACCTTGCTACTGCGGAGGTAGTTCCTCTTGTATGGCAGCTTCAGTGCCTTCTTGTATTTTCTCGAGGGTATGGAAGTATTCCGCTTCCCTCCCGCGGTACTCCTTAGACGTCTGGGAGCGTTGTATTGACGACTCAAGCATCCGGCCCGGTATGAGCAAAGATGTCAAGCCCCAAGTGGTCTCGGGAGAGCGTGCGTGTAGCGATTCTGGGACCCGCTGCCGTAGTAGCTATTGCCTTAGGAGTTCCGAAGCCCGGGTCTCGACCCTTTCGATGTGACGGGAGACACTTTGTTTGACTACGAGACTAGAGTTGACCGACCGACAGTGGAGAGGTCCTCTTTGCTGCACTCGCAGGAGGAGATCCGAGCCGAAGCACGGCGAATGAAGCCCCGAGAGCTACCGGATTATTTGACTCTACTGGGAGGACCCCGTATCTCTGACCGAGAGACGCAGAGTTGGTTCACGTGAAGCGAAAGAAGACTCGCCGGGACGAGGGAAGAAAGGAAAGAATGGCGAGGGGACAAGCGCAGATGGCGCGGAATGACCTCCTAGGTATCCATTCATTGCATTTGCAAACACATTATTAGTTAAATGTATTAAGTCAGTCTTTTAGCATGTTGTGAACTCGAGAGTAGACCGTGCTTGAACTCATCAAGAAATGTTGTAACCGTTAGTGATTTGTGATTTACTTTTAAAGCTTTATCGAGACGCAAGATCCTTTTGTTTGCCTTTGCTTCGTTGTGCACTTTGTCGGCGTCCATCTTTGAACTTTTCTGTTGCATCCGCGGACCGAAGGCCTGGGCCCCGACGGCAATCCCTTTGCCGAGGCTTCGTGCTTGGCCGAGAGGTTGAATGCTCCTCGACAAGTCGTTTTGACGGTCTTTTTCGTAGCTTCCTTGCCTTTGTTGGCGTCGGGCTCGACCTCTTTTTTGTAGCCTTCGCTTGAGCTTCTTTTATTATTTTTTTATGAGCCCTTGCTCGAGCTCTCTTTTTTTATTTTTTTTTTTTTTGTGAGCCCTCGCTCGAGCTCTTTTTTTTTTTTTTTTTTTTTTTTTTTTGAAGCGCGTGAGGGCGAAGACAAGCCCCCGGCTTGGAAACAAAGCCACGAGCCGGGCCGTTTGATGCCGAGTGACCCTGATGTCCTTTGATGTTGCCGCCGTCGTTTGACTTGGTCAAGGTGACCGCCGGGGCGTGTTCTTGAAAAGTGCGGAGCTTGATGGAGGTCTTGATTGACATTCAAACTTTTGACTTTTTTGTGTATTTTTAGACCTGACCAATTAAGGTTGCCTACGTCTCCTGACTAGAGGGCTCAGTGTCGCGTAGTTCGACACTACATGGAGTGCCAAGAGATGCACAAATGCTCTTCTTCTTTAGGCGAAGTATCTCGCGAAGTTTGCTTCCGTTGACCGGATTCATGAAGGGATTGCCATCTAGGTCTCGTTAGCTTCATGGCGCCTCCGAGAAGATCTTTTCAACCACGAAAGGGCCGATCCATGTGGGTTCCCATTTTCCCAAAGGGGTTGGTTCGAGTGGGAGGCTTTTCTTTGAGTACAAGGTCACCTTCCCCGATGTCTCGGGATTTGACTTTCTTGTCGAAAGCTCTAGCCATCCCGCTTGATAGGCTCTGACGTGTTCCATGGCCTTTAGTCGTCGCTCGTCTAGCGCAGCCAATTCGTCATGTCGGCCGAGCCATTCGACTTCGTTGATGTCATTTTCCACAAAGACTCTGAGCGAGGGAATTTCTAGCTCGACGGGAAGGACTCGCTTCCATCCCGTACGTCGTGGCAAATGGGGTTTCTCCCGTGGTCGTTTCGACTGATGTGCGGTAGCCCCAAAGTGCAAGGTGCAGCTTCTGCCAATCTCGTCCCTGGTGGTCATTTTTCTGATGATCCGTTCGAGGGTTTTGTTTGCCGCTTCCACGGCGCCGTTTGTTTGTGGCCTGTAGGAGAAGATTTGTGGCGTGTGATCTTGAATTCACTGCAAATAGCCTCGTCGAATTCCCCTTCAAGTGTGAGCCGTTGTCCGATATGACCTCATTTGGGATGCCGTATCGGCAGATGATGTTTTCTTTGAGGAAATGTGCGACCTTCTTGGAGGTGAGTACCTTGTAGGACTTGGCTTCGACCCATTTCGTGAAGTAGTCGATGGCTACTAAGATGAACTCGTGACCGTTGCCGCCGAAGTGAGCGATTTTCCCGATGACGTCAATTCCCAAGTGGCAAAGGGCCAAGGTGTAGTCATGCAAGAGAGATCGTGGGGTGGTAGATGATTGAGGTTGGAGAACCGTTGGCACTTGTCGCAGCCTTCTGACAAAGTGGATGCAATCCGCTCCACGGAGATCCAAGAGTAGCCCATTCCCGAGAATGATTTGCATCGTGGCTCGGGCGTTCATGTGGGGACCGCAAGCCCCATTGTGGACTTCTGCTCATGAACCGGCTTGCTTCTTCTTGGCCGACGCAGCCGTAGGAGTGGCCCGTGGTAGCGTTTCTTGTATAACATGTCCCCGAGGATGACGAAGTGAGAGGCGAGGCGTTTTAGTGGCCATGATGCTCTTGGTTTTGACCCCTTCGCGTGTGGGTCTTCCTTGTTCATGAAGGTGGTTTCCGCTCTTGAGGTATTGGGAAGATCCGGTTTGTGCCGAAATGGCGTCGAACTTGCGTCTCTTTCGCTCTTCAAAGAATCTTGCAAATCGCTGTGATTAAAACCTTCTCGGCACTTGGGCCCGGTTTTTCTCTCGTTTGACAACATGCTTAAAGATGTGCTTAATGTATTGTTCGTTTAATGTGTCTCGCTTCTTTATCAAGTGAATCGTTATTAACTGCTTGTGTGTTAGTTAATTTATCGCTTGTTAAAGATGCAATGAGAGGATACTCTAAAGATCGAAGCATTCATTAAGAGCATACGGAATACATTATTGGCAATGAGTTCGTAATCTTCCGGCGCGTGAGGCCATCGATGACTCGAGAGACTCAAATTCAAAGCTAATGGACTCAGATGAGTTTTGACACTAGACTCTAGGACTCGAGGGGTCGACCAAGTTGTTCGATCATGTCCTTTTTGGCCGGGCGTAGGTCCGAGAATGTGGCCCAGCTTATTGAGCGGCAATGAGCTTGATAGGAGATGGGGCTCAAAGGCTTTATGTCACCGTTCCCGATCATTGCTATCACAGAGTTATCGAAACAAAATCGATTAGATCCGGCATCTCGATTTCTTCTTTGAAGAGCAGTGTAGCAAATGTTCGTCCCAAGCATCGTCTCGCGGAGTCTCTTGCTTTTGTCTTGGGCATTACTAGCTCGAATGCGCACTCGTCCCGCTTGTTGAAGGCGTGATTGTTGACAGAGAGTTTTTCGAGTTCTTCCGCCAAAGAGGGGGTTTTCTCGAACCAAAATTCGCCGTGAATAGTGGTGGTCATGATCCCTACAGGGCGGTGTGTCGAGGAATGCTCTTCGGACAGATTTGGCTTGAGGCCTCCGAATCTTGCCAGTTCTCGCCGGAGCTTGTCCATGGTTGTCGGCCGCCTTTGTTTGGCGCCGATCACTGCTCCCTTTTCTCGGATCTTCTTCCAAGTTGCCGGCCTTCCTTGTGAAGTACTTGGTCATGTCGAAGCCGTAAGGACGAAGATCTGAGATTGCGTGCAAGCCTCTTTTGTTATCTCGTGGAGCGTTTTCGTGCAGCTCGCTTGTCCTCCGCAATGTGTTCGGGAGTAGGAGAGTATCCTGTGCCGTGCAAGGTATTCTCGTTCTTTGATATTGATGATCCGTTGAGTGCCCCGATGGCGTTTTCCCAAACCGAGCCCCGGATGTAGTTCATGTGCTTCATCATTTTCATCTGGGAGGAATCTTGTCCCAAATCAAAGGCAAATCTATGTGGCACACCCGGGCCTTTGGGCTTTCGATGGTGAACCCCGTGAGCATCATGCCGTCATCATCGTGTTTGATCTCTAAAACCGGACGCCGTTGGTGTCGGCCCTTTCAAAGCCGACTATGCCGCCGCCGTAGATGATGGTCGATCTGTTGGATGAACTTTACGCATTGATGGAGAGTGGATGCCACCCCATTGATCTCGATGTAGCCAAGGGCGTCCCAAAATGGCAAAGAATGTGATTGGGATGTCGATGACTTGGAAATCTGTCTGACCATTTGTTTTCCGAACCACAAGTTCAAGGTGGCTATTCCCAAGACTCGGGCGGGATGTCGAGTCGTATGCCTTGATTGCCCGAGTCGAGGGTTTTAGATCGCTTGCTTTGATCCCTAGCAAATCCATCATTTTGGCCGGAAGGACGTTCATGGATGATCCCCCATCTACCAACACCCGAGGGAGACGGCGCCGTCCCGCTGAACCGTTATGTAGAGAGGCTCGTTGTGGTCAGCCCCAAATTTTGGAAGATCGAGCTCAGAAGGTGATGATATTGCCGTAATTGACGTTGCCAATCATCTCGAACCGCTTCATCGTGTGTCACCGTGATGGGAACCATGGTCCGGGCCGTGCTTTCTTCCAACTTGAGCTTGTGCGGTAAGATGAAGTGAGTAAGGACCAGAGCGAGATGTTAGCCTCGAGTGCGCTGAAGCCGTGTCAAGACAGATCTTCAACCTTTCGGGGTCCAAGGTTTCAGCCTTCTTGGCGTAGGGTCCCTTTTCGCCCGTGGCTCGTGTATGGCCGGCCTTTTGTCCGTCCGTGGAGGATTCACCGGGATTTGACCGAACGTGTCGAACATTCACCTCTCGACTTATGGTTTTGCTTGTCTCTCCCGTTTCGGAGCGGGAGGAGCCTCGATTGGCGTAAGGCCGATCGCGCATTTCAATTCGTTCACCGTCATGGCTTTTACCGAAGCATCAATAGTGGCTTTGAGATCTTCCCAAGACAGGGTTGGATTATCCGGACCTTCGGGCCTTCGTGGCGGTGCGAAGCTCGTCCCCACTGATCATGGAGCAAACATTGCCGTGGCCCCGTGCGTAACTAGGCCGGGAGATTTGGCCGGAGTAGATGACATAGTAGTCAAACTTTCCCGAGGGTTCTCCAAGGGTTCCGACCGTGGATCACCGCATTCATACCTCTTTTTCGCCTTTTGTCGAGAAGATAGCTTCTTCTTTCGTCGAGGACGGCCCTCGCTCATCGCATCCCGGAATTCCATTTCCGCACAAGCACCGCAATCGCAGACGTCCCACCGCATGTGTTCGTTGTTCGGCGGTGGTACCGGACCTCGTGAGGCCGGATGGGCAAGCTTTCCTCTCGAAGGTCTTGTGGTCTTACGTCATAACCGCATGGCTCGCACGAGGGTAACAGGTTGACTTCTCGGGAGACAATGAGAGATGTTAGAGGCCGTAGGAGCAGCCATGGCTCGGGAAGCCCCTGTGTAGTCGGGTAGCTAAGGTTCCGAAGTGGTGCATGGCACCTTCGATCCAGGCTTGTTGCTCACCTTGACGCTTTCTCAATAGCCATGAGGACCCGCCAAACTTCTTCCAATGTTGGGAAATTTCTTGGGGGTAAGGTCCCGTTCTCATCCTTGTTATCCACCGACTTGGCCATGGGAATTGACGGACCGTCCCGGTGACAGAGGTGGGTAGGACCTTGCCGTTTTGACACCGGGAGACGGGTTCCCTGGTACTCTCGACCACTCTCGTTAGCCGGAGGGGGTGATGGGCAAGGTTTAGACATGGGAATGGCCTAACGGGATAAAAGGGGGAAAGCTCACGTGGCATGCGGTTTCCGTTTCTTTTATTTTTGATTTTTTTGTTGTTTTAATTTACTTAAAACATGTTTTCTCGTAATCCTAGGTAGGTTGGAAAAGATTGCTCTTCTTTTCGCAACTATGCTAGATCCCGGGTCAGCCGGAGACCATCTCGCGCGGCTATAAGCCCCTCGTTTTGCACCCGTATTTCGACATCCCAGGTGGACAGCCTGTGCGAGGGTCCTATAGTGCAAGCGGTTTCCACCGGCCTAAAAGAAAAATCGAACCTAAGGACCGAGCCTGCCATGTTCGTTTTGGACGCGTTAGCCATGTGAATAGTGAACCGAGCCGCCACCGAGTCAAGATCAGTCAAGAGTTCGGCATTTACCTTCTCTTTATTTTTGCTTGCGCAAGGGATCCGTGACGTTAGGCGTTGGCCGGGTCATATCGTCATGGCCGACGTATCAAAGGCGTGATGACATGGTGTCATGCGAGCATGGATGTATATCCGGACGGAACATCGTTCGCGTAGCTTCGGAAATCAAGATCAGTCAAGATTTTAGCATGACCTTTCATCGCTTTGCTTGCGCAAGGGATCTCGAGTTCCGAGCCTCGACTCGTAAAATGGCCTAACATGGTATATGTATCCAGCCGTATGACACCTGACCGGGTAAAACCAACCGAGTCCGGACAGAGTGTGACTCAAGACTCAAACGTGTGGTTGACGCTGGGCTAGGATGGGATGTTTGGAATGATCCCGCGCGCCCAAGAGGCCTAGGAAGACCAAACGGATCGCAACCGAGACCACTCCGGTTAAGGGTTGTAGTGTGCAGTGTATCCGAGGCAAGAAGTGCGCGTAGCGTGCGGTGTAACCGAGGCAAGAAAGCACAGTAGAGTGCGGTGTAACCGAGGCAAAGAATGCCAGAAGTGTGCGGTCTCTAAAATTCTTTTTCCGAGTAAAATAGAAGTTTTTGAAGAATTTTAAATGTATGCACGTATGTATATTGATGCATTTTTTTGTATTTTTATTTTTTTGTAAAATAAAAACGAAGCACGTGCACACACACACAATGCTTAAAGGAAGGGGTAAAATGAAAGTTTGACCCTCATCATCGTTTTAAAATCTTTTGTTTTGTTTAAAAGTTTTTAAACAAAACGTCCTCAATGAGTCGCCAACCGAAATAGCCCGGATCCGAGAAAGGCCTCGCGGCCCCGCATCCGGCATCTTTCGCGCTGGAGGTGTCTCGCCGTTTGTTTTCGCATTTGTAGAGTCGCCACGCCGTTTTTATTAAGCCCAAAACATTGAAAAGGGCATCGCTTAAAGATAATTTTAAACCGTTTTTGTGTGATGAGATTTTGAGTTCGGAGGTCGATGACTCCCTAGAAGAGAATATTAGAATATTAGAGCTCACTCCGAGTAGCCTCGTAAAACGAGTCTTTCTGATACCCCTAATATCCTTTAAATGTCAGTGTGTGTGTGTGTGTGCTTTTAAAAATGCATGTCAGACGGATGTCTACATTGTATGCTATGTATGGAAATGTATTGAAATAGTATAGGAAGGAAGCCTTACCAATGTTGGTTCGTGTCTCTTCTCCGCTGGGAATAGTGTTTGAGGTCGAAGTAGCGTTCCTGCGGATCGGGATTGCTTCGGAGATGCCGGTTGTCCGCGGACGAGTTTCGCGTGAGTTGAGGTTGCAGAGGCTGCGTTCGGGCAGAGGTTCGGCGTGCGCTGGGATCGTCGGGATCACTCGCGCAGGTTCGGCGTGCGGCGTCAGTGGTGGCGGTGGAGTCACTCGGCGTAGTTTCGGCGTGGTTTGGGATCGCCGGTTTGACTCGGAAAGAGCCGGACACCGTGGAAAGACTGTGCAAGGCCTCTGAGTACCACGAGGGGCCTCGTAGTACCTCGAGAGTGCCTCGGGCAGCGCGGAGCCGTCTCGGGAGCGCTGAGGCTTCTGAGCACCACAAGTGGAGCTCTAAGGCCTCGGAAGGATCCGAAAGGGGCCGGGAGTGCCTCGAGAGGACTTAGAGGGGAGCCAGAAGGCTAAGGGAGGAAGAGAGAAGAGGGAGATGTGTGAAAATGAGGAGGGGAAGCCCTCTATTTATAGTAAAAATTTCGGAGCAAAGAGGTCCGTACGGACCTTCTTGGTTATCCGTAATTTTGGATTTCCTCGATTTGAGGGAATCTCGCAATGATGGAGAATATTCTCGGAATGATGGTGTTCCTCGAGCAATAAGGTCCGTACGGACCATCTTGCATGCAAAGAGGTCCGTACGGACCAACTCGCAGGAAGTAATCATTTTCCCGGGATTTGAGGGAATATTGTGGACTTTAAGGGGATTTAGTAATCATTGAAACAAAGAGGTCCGTACGGACCTTAATTGCTTTTCTCGATTTCCCCGAAATTCCCAAAAGGTCCTTTTGTCCCTTTTTATCCCAGAAAGGCTCCTCCCTTGGTTTGGTTGGGGGTTTGAGAGGGTTTTGAGAGGGTTTTGAGTGAGAGAGGTCTCTGAGACTGCGTGGATGAGTCTGCGGTGTTTCCCGTGTGTTTGAAAAGGGGGTGATCCAGATTGGGGTACTTACACTAGTGCCTAGGGTTGGGGTCGTTACACTCACTCCCTCTTAAAGAAAAATTCGTCCCGAATTTGACTGTCACTTACCCTAAGGTTCAATAGCAAAGGTTACCTTTCACACATTCTAACTTAACAATTTCAATTAGACTTCTCAAAGGCATGATTCTACTATACATTTTCATAATCCGAATACTCTAGGGCTTCACTTCCCAATTAGTCTCTTCCATACTATGATTCTTTCCAAGATTTCTAATTTCATTAATAATGTGATATTACAACTTAATATTCCGAGAATACCATACCATCATCACTAACCCAAATTTTCACGACTTCAAAGAAAGTATATTTAAATAAAAAGTATTACATCTTATGTTACCCAATACATTACGCTATTACATTTAAAACTTCCAACGCTCTATAAGCTGCCCCAAGTCGGTCTATAAGTCAAATCACCAACATTTTCTAAACTTCAAATGGATTAACAAACTTTGGCGCGAAATTACCTTAGGCCTAGCGTCACTAATTTCACCCCAACAAATTAGAGATCGGAATATCTTCCTGAACCACGCCTCATACGGTTTTATCTCAATGCTTAGAATAATAACTGTTATTATACGCAACTCGCTAAGGTTAATTAAACTTCTTAAGTGGAAGGAAAATCCGTCACACAACATAACCTATTCCTCAAGAATTTGGGTAGTCTTCAATTCTCTTCCTTTCTACTAACTTAATCCTCCAACTCTTAGGATCGGTAACAACGCTCAAAGGAAGCTTCAAAAAGATAAGGTACCTGCTTAAATACGCAACACAAGTGTAGCTACTCCCAAGTAGAAGATAAGAAAATCTCACTTATCTAAGTCAAACTCCTCAAAGCCTACGTTATCACTTTCCCATTTCGTATAATATCATAATATAATCTTCCTTTAATACACCTTAAAATTTCACAAAGTCCTCACATACGTTAAGTAAGGTAAGGATCGAATCTATAGCCAATCTATTTTCCATCTCTGTCAATATAATTCATACTTATTACATCCTACACCATTTATACATCCTTTAAAGTCAACCAAAGCAACGACTTTACAATTCTTAATAATTCCTTAAATCTCTTCGATAGCACTTGCCAACTCAAAGATTACGGACTCAACCCTCACAAGATCCATGGTAACATCCGAGTTTAAGACCATAGCACCCAAAATTTGAAATCCTCTCGAGCCAACTCATACTAGCCAAACTTTGCATACAGGGACTCCTCACAAGGAAATCATTAACCCAACTCTCAAATGATTTTCACGATCTTCCCGGAACTTAAATTAACAAAGAGATCATCAATTCTAATTACCCTAAAGCCATCAAAATAAGGATTACAATTCTGCTTATCATACTCAGAACCAACACATGAAATATACCGACGGGAGCACATTTACCATTTACTCACAACTAGCACATAAAATTTTGAAAAGACTTCCTATGCAAGTCTAACATATACCAATTACCCTTCACATCTTAATTCAAAATTTTCACCTTAAATACCCATATGACAAGAATTTCACATTTAGGTTCACCTATATCAAATACCAACATAAGTAATTTAGGCATGGAAAAAGGAGACTCACTTATTATGATAGTCTACCATTATACAACAACTACTTAACCCTCCCGGTCAAGTATATCTCAAAATTATAAATAAATAATTATACCAATTCAACCGGCAATACATGCTCAAATTACATAACCACTTCAACATCGTGGTAAACCCAAGAAGGTTCGAGGTATTCTCTGATAAGAGCAGAATACTCTAACAATAAAACAACATCTCAAACAATATATGTCACATATAAGCAAAATGTGATGCCAAGCATAAATGATATGCAACAGGATCCATAAAATATGACCCCTAATTAAGAGACAGGAATATACCTTTAGTAACCTCTCGAGGAAACTATCTCTCCTAGGTTCGAAACATGTACTCGACCATAGACCTTCTTTTCGGTTCTCCTTCGCTATCTCTTTTGGTACCACTTCTTTGACGTCCACCGCTTGGCCGGCTGTCCGCTTGAAACTCGTCCCCGAAGAAACTTTGGACAATTCCTCCTAAAGTGTCCCAATGCTCCACAATTTAAACACTTGCCTTGCTTACTCCAACACCGATCTTCGGTATGTCCACCCTTCTTGCAAAAGTTACAAATCATCCCATACTGCTTGGGTATTGGCCTAGATGAAGAAGCTACAACAAACTCTCCTCTCTTATTCCCTGAAGCTGAAGTCCTTCGTTGTCCTCTAATGATTTTGGATCCTTGTCCTATACACTTTGGCTTGTTTCCAATCTTACTTCCGGATCTTCCACTATTTTCCTCAATGTCCTTCTCGACCTTATATGCTCTATCTATGACTGTCTGATAATCGGCGAAACCATCAATCCATAATTTCTTCCTATACTCACTCCTCAAATCTGTTACAAACTTCTGAACCCTTTTCACTTCATGCGATACCAAATGAGGGCAACACCTAGCTAATTCCTCAAACCGGATCAATGCGATCTACCGTCATGTTCCCTTGTTTTAGTCCTAAGAATTCAATCTCCTTCTTATCCCTTGTAACCATTGAAATGAAGTAGTCCTCGAACTGTTGAGTGAAATTATTCCAAGTCTGGGGCGTATGATCCCGCTCCCAACTTCCCTTCACAATCTGCCACCACTGATCAGCTGGACCTTCAAGTTTGAAAACGGCATACCTAACTCTCTCTTTGTTGGGACTTTCTATAAACTCGAAAATCCTATTCATTCCTGCTAACCATTTTTCTGCCTTTAACGGATTCGGATATCCATTAAAACTCGGCGGATTCATCTTCACAAACCTTTCCCATCCATCACTTCGACATCCCTCAGGTTGATTCGGAACCGATCCTCTATTCTCCATATCCTGTATAAACATCCTGAATAATTTCATCATCTCTTCATTCTGAATTCCACCTATACCCATATCTCCTTCATTTTCTAGAACCTTTCGCTGATCATCCTTGCTTCCGGCCATTAGAACGAACTCCTGCATTAAACACTCGGCGTTAATTACCACTCATTCCCACTTAGTCTAGACATCTACCCTTGACCTCTAAACTAAACTCTGATACCAACTGTGAGCACCCCAACCCGGGACCTAACACGTGTCCCGAGCTAAGGGAGCTCAAACTAAGAAATTCCATCTAAATTTTAAAACATTTATTTGCCTTTAAAGGAAAACCACTTTTCAAACTTCCAAATAAAAATCAATTGATAATATCCCTGCTTAAAGAAAATCCAACTACAACTTTAATAAACCGACATCTAACCAATTACATTGGAAACCTTGATTAACCTTGTTTAACAAAAGAGTTTTCCATACAAATTACAAAAGAAGATTACTTAATAAATACTCCTAACAACCGAATCCTATACTTAACTTGTCAAGCCCCAAAAGCAAAGTCCACAATGAAATCCCCGGCCTCACGGGTTCGGGTCACCCGTCTCGGAATCTAAAACAAGAAGGGAGAGGGATGAGAATAAATCTCAATGAGCTATTATGATATGCGCAAGATGCCAAACAAAGTGCAACACATAGCATGGTAGCACATAACACATTATAAAAGCGGTAAACACCTTACGTTACCTCATTTTACCTTTTTCCCGTCCTGAGCAATAAGTCGTACAACGTGGGAGTAAAACTCCACTCTTTGGTGAATTGCCTCCAAAGACATTCACCTCTTATAGGTCTCATGCCCCGTAGATCCATATAAGAAAGGATACCTATATTAGAGTATCCAACAATAATCTCGTCCCTCCTTACAACGATCGCAACAGTCTCGTAAAGCTTTTTGGGTCAATACAAGCCAGTAGCACAAATCCCCACCCCGTGGCCACAGAGTGGGAAGGGTCACCAGATGACGAACCTTCAATCACTTATTGAACAAATCAATAATTGATTGAAATCCATCATACCCTTTACAGAACATAAACACGCTCAAGCACATGATAGATACTTGAGATAATCCACAAAACGGGATAACAATATGATAACATGGTAATGCATACTCATGTAATCAACACCATAGTGCAACAACCATATAATACACTATGCATTATAATATAACAACATGGTAAAGTATACTCATGCCAATCAATTCCATCAATGAATATAAATTCAAGTAAGGTATCCATATAACCACATAATCCACGCCGGGATACAATATAATCATATACCAAATAATTCACACTTGAGATACCACACAATAACTTGCCAATTAATCCATACTCAGGATGTTAAGGTATACACCAAATTCAACAGTTCAACAAATTGGGATAATAATGTCACAAGGCGATACATGCTCATCTTCAATTAACGAAGTAGGGAAACTCATGGTTTCTACGCTATTTCTAACTAATCACCAAGGATAGGGAACAAGTAAAGTCACCAAATACCATAAACCAATCCTACAAAGTCATTACCCAACCTTGAATAATCTTAATAAAAGTGCAAGACCTACTTCCCATGTTTGGACCACTTTTCCGAACAATATTTAACTACTCCTACAATTCCATGTTGACCACATAAGAGGTCATGGCCAAGCCAAGGTATCCTACTCTAACCTAGGTTAAAGAGGATCAATTCGTATCCGGGTTGCTTAGGTTCTACTAATTTATATCGGGTGGGAGTCACCATTTATAAGAGGTCAACAAACTTGCTAAACGATCCTAGTTTAAATTACGAAAATTTGGTTCAGGGTCTTGGGCGATCGCACTTGCACTGGGCGACCGCCCAAGTGGACCTCAAGAGAATTTTTGGTTTCTCGCCCTTTGGGCGATCGCCTAACCTACTCGGGGCGATCGCCCAAGTGGACCTCCTAGCAATTTGAACCTCCTGCCATGACGGGCGGCCGCCCAAGCCCCCACGGGCGACCGCCCAAGTCTCCTCCTGTACCCAATTCTCGCTTTAACCCCTTTTTAACCCTAGTTTTCCATTCCTTCAACCAAACTTAGCTCAAGAACACCAAATGATACTTAAATCTTTCCAAGTCCCATAAAAACATGTAAACTCAAAACAAAGTAGTCCTAGATTATTTATCTCTACCCATTTCACCTATTTCAAATCCTTTTAAATGATCTTCCAAGAACCCTAACTTCAACAAAGTTCATTTTCCAATCATTCAACACCCATTCGGGGTTTCCAAGCAAGAAATCAACATCATCAAGCCAAGAACAAAAAGCAAAGAACTCATGAACACATAGAAGAAGGGAATCATAACAACTCACCTTAGGATTTTAGGATGAAAAGATGATCTTCAAAGCTTGATTGATTTCCTCTAGATGATTCAACTTCAATGATACTCCTAGACTTGAATTTGGTGGAGGATTTGCTTGGCTTCAAGAAGAAGAGGTGAGGGCTTCCATGGAGCTCTCAAGGTTTTCTCTAGGAGGAAGAAGCATGAATGAAGGAGAAGGAAGGAGTGTGAGGAGGATAATGGAGAGGGGGGGGGGGCGGCCAAGGAGGGAGTATGGGGGAGGGGAACACTTGGAGCTTAGAGAGGGTAGGACTCAAATGGCCCCTCATGGCAAAATATCTAGAGGCTTTCATCAATAATTAAGTCCTTCCCCCAAATTATTAATTCTACCCATTTTAACCTCCTCTCACAATTTATCTATTTCTATTTTTATTATTTCCCCAAAGTTCTTTATTTAGGATTCAATAATTTCTTAAAAGATTCTAAATTTACTTCTCACCCAAATTATCTTAAATTAAGAATTAAAGACATAATTGAACTCATAAAGTTAGCATAAGTATTAAAAGCATATAATATAATATTTAAAACTAGTGCCTAGGGTTGGGGTCGTTACAGATTTGGTGATGGTGTGATAAGGGGAGAGGTAATAGGTCTATGTGATTGGGTTGAATCGAGGGTGGTGGGCTAGCCATAAAAGACTAAAGGTTGTGGTGATTTGGGTGGAGAAATTAAAGTAACACAAGAGTAGGAAGTGCGGCGGTGTTTGGCGTAAAAGGGGGTTGGGGGCGGCAGAAGACTTATGGTGTTTACAGTGAGGCAGCAATTAGGTTGTTCCAAGATTTTTTTTAATAAGAAGAAATTATAAATGGTGGAGAAGGAGGAGCGAATAAGGTTGGTGAGATCCGCCTATCTGAGAAGGGTGATGGCGAGCATTGTAGGGTTTTGTACACAGCAAAATGTTAGGTGATGGAGACAAAGGGTAAACTTTGAAAGAAAGTGAAAGAAATCAGAAAAAAGGAAAATCATGGTCATGGTTTAAACTAGGGGTGTTTACGGTTCAGATTGGTCCGGTTTTTGTCAAAATTTTAGAAAATCAGGACCGGATCAAATACTTCGATTCTGTAAAAATTTAGGACCAGGACCAGACTATTACATTATAGGACCGGTCCCAACGGTCCGGTTCTAATGGTCCGGCTCCACCGGTTTTACAAATTACAATATAATATAATTTCTAACAATAACAAAATGTACAAGCAAGCATATTTAATTTAAGAACCAAATTGCTGAACAATATTTCAGGACGGAGGGAGTATATGGTTGTCTATAAGCAAGCATATTTAAGAACAAAATTACAATAACAAAATCAACAGTTAGGAAAGAACAGTTCCATGTTCAACCACTTGAGCCCAACTAAAAAACATAACTAGCTAAAAGAAACACGAGGGATATGGCGTATTGGTAAATGGTAAGAAAATTAATATGTATGTATGTATATGTATATATATATATATATATATATATATATATATATATATACATATACATACCAGGACCAGGACCGCGTATATTATTTTCAAAATCAGGACCAGGCCAAATAATCGGTTACATAAAAATTTGGAACCAGGACCAGACCAATACTATTTTTTTCAATCCGGTTTTTACTGGTCTGGTCCGGTTCTACTGGTTCGATCTAGTTTCACGGATTTTTTGTACAACCCTAGTTGAAACTATGGGTAGGCCATGAAACTGGCTGATCAAAATTACTGGGAAACAGAAAAGCTTGTCACGCGGCACACTTTGCCGTTGTTCCTTGGTCGGGCCTGTTTTGTTCAAATTTCAAAACGTATTCTCCCCAAGGCTTAGTGTTTGTTCCTAGCTAGGTATCTATATATGCCAAAGTGGCAACCACAAATACATTGTAACACCATAACATATTATTGATGATAATATATGTTTAGTAGCGCCTTCGGATGAGTTGATTTTTTCAATGCCGGGTTAACAAATCTTGTTCTTGTGTGTGTGATTTATTTTGTGTTCGCATGTATTTTATTTTCTTGATTGCTATGGGGTCAATATCCCAATAACTGGTATCAGAACTTGGGTTTTCGATCCAAGATCTAGAGATCATTCTAGGGTCTGTCTTTGGATCGAGAGGTGTTTATGTGGACTTTTAGGAAGCGATCAAGATGGGTAACAAGATTTTGATAGGGATGTTCAATGGAATAAACTATCAAGTTTGGAAGCAAGGATAGAAGATTACCTCTATGGTAAAGATTTGTGTCTTCCTTTGGCGGCAAAACTAAATGATGTTGAAGACGCGAATCGGGTTGTTTTGGGTCGGAAAGTGTTAGGGGCTGTGAGGCAAACTCTATATGAGAGTGTGCTGCAGAATACGTTGGAGGCCAAGATAAAAGTCGATTTATTGCGGATGTTGGCAAACATGTATAAGATGACATCGGCTTCGAACAAGGCTCATATAATGAGGAAATTGTTGAATGTGAAGATGGTGGAGAGTGTCACGACCCTAATTCTCGGTTCTATTTCGAGTCATATTAATCATATATAGAAGTGCATTTCATATTATTATGTGTTGCATTTTAATTGTAGAAATTATGTGTTAATTGGTATTTTATGAGTTACATGCTATTTTAAAAATATGAAGAAAATAAAAATCAATATTTAATATTTTAATGAAAAGATTAGGAGTAAGTAGTTAAAATGTAACTTTTTAAATAAGTAGTAAATCATATTAATGTTCAAGGTGCTTGAGTGTAATTGGTGTATTTTAAAGGTTTTAATAGTTGTGAGTATTGGATGATTGAAGGAGGTTAGGTGTAATTAGGATTTACTATCCATGGAAAAAGAAAAGAACTTCATTATTTTAACAAAAACCAAATTCCTCCTTCAGCTCATGAGTCCATGGTCCTTATCCTTCAAACCCTAACCTTATCAACCTAAAAATCCATAATTAATTCTAGAAAAATCCCTTGTTTGATCCGTTTGTTTCGGGGTGTTCGTGGGAAGAAGGAGCTCATTTCCATTCATGCAAAGTTCCTAAATTTTTCAGATTATTTTTCATGTAAGTTATTATATTTTCTAGAAATTATGTTTATTTAGTGTTATAAGTCATGTAGTTATGTTGTTCAAGGTTGTTTGAGAATTTAAAATTTATTTTCTGAGTTTAGGGAATGGAAAAATGTGTTTTTGGTTAACTTGGATATGAACTTGGTATTGAAAGGGTCAACAATGGATTTTTGTGAAAGTTGAAATGTTTTAGATGTGTTGGAAAAGGCAAAGAATAGTTTTGGGTCATGTTGAAACTCTTTTAAACTCCTTTCGTGTTGCATGGTACTGAAACTTGGTTGTTGATATTGTGGGTAAATTGGTACAAAGAAACTTGGAATTGTTTTGGGTCAAAAGCTGATATCCAGCTCTGTTTCTGCAAATCTGCAGAGGGCACAAGTCGTGCCCTATGGCACGAGTCGTGCCCATCAGTCTTGACCAGTCGTGACATTGCTTGGACGACTGATTCTGGAGGGGTATCAAAGGGACACGAGTCGTGCCCTGGGGCACGAGTAGGTTCAATTTTAAAGCCATGTAGGTTCAATTTTACCACTTATATTTCAACCAATGGAATACTACAATCAAAGTACAAGGTATGAATAACAAAAGGAAGTATTTACATTTCAATTGTGATCATTTGAATATGTGTAAATGATTGTTTAAAGTAGTTTGGATCTATTGAACCTAACTTGGGTATTATCATTATACTATTGTTGATACATCCTTGAATGACTTTAATAAGTGTGTAGTCCTTTTGTGTTACACCTTATACATGGTTTAATATCTTTGTGAAGTGCTTGTTTAGGGTTCCCTACTTTGGAATCCTAAGTTCATTGATTTGATTCAAGGATGAATTAGCCTTAGTGCTACTATTGGTGGATACTTGTTATCTTGTGGCTATCATTTTGATATGATTTATTTGTATGGTTCCCTACTTTGGAATCATACATTGATTGGTTAAGCAAGTAGTTAAGTACTGTGCTTATACTTGAAATCCAGCTGGTACCTATTTGTTAGGCAGTGTTATGAGATTATAATGGCACACGAGCCGAGTTTATTATAATCCATACACTGGTTCCCATTTTGCCCTGCCATTGGCCATGGTTTGGGGGTAGTGAACTGGCTCAAGGGAAGTCTAGTTGCACTATTGGATGTGACTTTGTCTCATAGTCCCGCTTGTTATTACTGTGTTTAGTTTCGGAACCGCTTCTTCAACAACTGTTGCTGCTTGGATCGGGATATCCTTTTGAGGATGAAACATTGGCTCAGTATCCTTCTACGTGTTATATTATTGTACTTAATTGTTATATGTATGGATATTTCTTTCTTGGTGTTATAAGATGGTGATATATATGACTTATTGTTATATGCTTCTTAATGTGATTGCATAGCATATTGTACATATATAATAGCTTACTGAGACTTTTTTCACCCCGTCCTTTCATTGTTTTCTTAGATAGAGCCGGGCCAGGGGCTAGGACACATTGAGCTTTGAGAGGGCGCCAAGTTGGTTTTTGTTGAGAAAGGTGTGGTAAGGATACATTATGTAAATGTATGACCTTGGGAAGTATTCCTAGACTTAATGTTATCCTTATTTTGCAACTTCTAAATGGGTTTGGAAATATTTTTCATTTGGGAACTAGGTTCCTTGGTTTGTAAATAAGTGTGCTATTTGTAATGGTTTGAATGTGGAGTGAGTTAAGTTGAAGTTAAATAGTTACATTTTGTTAAGTAAGTTGGTAAAGTTTTTAAATGTAAAACAGGTGTGTAAAATGAAATTTTTAGAAAGTACATTTCGAAAAATTTTCTTTAAAAAGGGCGTCTTCAGTACGTGTCTCGGCACCTGGCCAAGTAGGTCTACGGGTCGGGGCGCGTCAGTTGGTATCAGAGCCTTAGATGTAGATAGTCTAGAGTGACTACCTGACTTAAGGGGGGTAGAATAGACAGAGTGAGTAACGTTAAATGTTTTATGCAGGTACTCAATTGCTATGGCAGGAGTAGAAGGAGATCCGACTGGACCTTTAGGCCGGGGAAATGTTCGAGAGGAGACCCGAGATATGTTCCAAGGGATGTTGGAAGCGGCTATGAAGGCCATGAATGATCAAAGACAGCAGGGAGAACAAGCAGTACCAAGAGTAGGATTAGAGCAGTTTTTGAAATTGAAGCCTACCGGTTATGATGGGGAGCCGGATGTAGCAAAGGCGGAAAGGTGGATTGAGTTTATGGAAAAGATTTTTGAGGTGCTGAGATGTACCGAGGAGGAGAAAGTCAGGTTTGCAGCTTACAATTTTTTGAGTGCAGCTGAGCATTGGTGGAGAGCTCTCAAGGCAAGTTGGGACGATGCCCATGTTCCTTACACATGGGAGAATTTTATACGGAAATTCAAGGAGCATTTTATTCCAACCGTTGATCAAGACAAGAAAGAAATAGAATTTCTTAACTTGGAGCAGAATATGATGACCGTGACATAGTATGTGGCTAGATTCATGGAATTGTCAAGGTATTGTACTCATTTGGTGGCAACGGAAGAGCGGAAGGCCACGAGGTTTGTACGGGGTTTGAAGATCGTTATCCGGACGTCGTTGGTGGCTCATAAGTTTCAAAGGTTTCAAGATGTCGTGGATAGAGCATATCATGTGGAGCACGACATTGAAGAGCATAAGAGCAAAACTGAAGGGGTTAGTACGGGGAGGCAAGGAGGACAAGGTAAACCGCAACATCAGGGTCGAGATAACCGAGTCGGGCAAGGATCAACATTTCAGTTTAGGGGCCAGCCGCAAGGTCAGTTTGGGGTTCGAAAGCAGGGTGTTAATCCGGGGAGCGCACCAAAGAAAAGTTGTACTTACTGTCAGAAGGAAGGGCATGTAGCTAAGCTTTGTTGGAAGAGATTGGGAAAATGTTTGAATTGCGGACAGCCGGGGCACTTTCAGAAAGATTGCCCTAAGCCGATGAAGCCAGCATCCTCGAGTGGTGCCGGGACTTCTCAAGGTCAAAAGAGAGATTCTTCGGGAAAGTCTAAGGTTCAGGGTCGGGTCTTCGCGATAAATCAACAACAGGCGGCGGATTCCTCCAATGCTATCGGGGGTACTATTTTTATAGCAAAAATGAGAGTGCGTGCACTAATAGACCCTGGCTCATCTCATTCCTATGTGTCCATGCATTTTGCATTGAATTTTCCTGTTACTGTGGAGTCTATGCCTTACGTACTAGAAGTGTCAACTCCGATGGGAGAAAATTTGTTAACCGACGAGGTGTTACGTGCTTGTGATGTGCATATATGTGATCGTGTGTTACCTGCTGACTTGGTAGTATTGCCTATGCATGATTCTGATGTCATTTTGGGTATGGATTAGCTAAGCAAATACCATGCCTTAGTCGATTGTCATAAGAAAGTTGTTACTTTTTCAGTCCCAAATATGCCTAAGTTTGTATTTGAGGCTATTCCTTCTGTGGGGACTATTCGTGTCATTTCCTATGCTAAAGCTAAAAGGTTATTGCTTCGGGGGTGTACGGGATACTTATCTTGTGTCCTAGATACTACCAAGGTGTTACCGAAAATGGGGGATGTTCCTATAGTTAAAGAGTTTCTGGAGGTTTTCTCTTCCGAATATGAGATGCCTCCGGATAGGGAGATAGAGTTTGGGATTGATTTGCTTCCGGGTACAACTCCAATATCCAAGGCCCCTTATAGAATGGCCCCAGCTGAATTGAAAGAGTTAAAGGCTCAGTTGCAGGAGTTGCTTGATCGGGGATTCATCCGACCAAGTGTTTCGCTGTGGGGAGCTCCGGTGTTGTTTGTGAGAAAGGATGGGTCATTGAGACTTTGTTTTGACTACCGGCAGTTGAACCAAGTGACGGTGAAGAACAAATACCCTCTACCTCATATCGATGACCTATTTGACCAATTACAAGGTGCGACAGTCTTTTCTAAGATTGACTTGAGAAGCGGGTACCATCAGCTGAAAGTTCGTCCCGATGATGTTTCTAAGACAGCTTTTCGTACTCGGTATGAACATTTTGAGTTCCTTGTTATGCCTTTCGGGTTAACAAATGATCCAGCCGTTTTTATCGATTTTATGAACCGTGTTTTCAAACCATATCTTGATACTTTTGTGGTGGTGTTCATTGTTGATATCTTAGTCTATTCCAAGTCTCGGGAAGAACATGAACAACATTTGAGAATGGTTTTGTCGGTACTCCGGGAGAAGCAGTTATTTGCCAAATTTAGTAAGTGCGCATTTTGGCTTGAGGAGGTTTCTTTCCTAGGCCATGTCGTGTCAAAGGGCGAAATTTCAGTTGATCCTTCCAAGATTGAAGCCGTGGTTAGTTGGAAAAGGACGGAATCAGTTATCGAAATTCGGAGTTTTCTGGGGTTAGCCGGGTATTATCGGAGATTCATAAAGGGGTTTTCCAAGATTGCTACTCCCTTGACTCAACTGACTCGGAAGAATATACCCTTTGTGTGGAGTGAGAAGTGCCAAGCTAGTTTTGAGGAGTTGAAGAAGAGGTTGACCTCGGCACGTGTTCTTGTTCTACCAAATGGGAACAACGGGTTAGTTATTTATTGTGACGCTTCAAAGGAGGGTTTAGGTTGTGTATTGATGCAAAATGGGAAAGTTATAGCATATGCTTCGAGGAAGTTGACTCCGTGTGAACAGAACTACCCAACGCATGATATGGAGTTGCAGCTATAGTCTTCGCCTTACACAAATGGAAGCATTACCTTTACGGAGCAAAGTTCAAGATTTTCACGGACCACAAAAGTTTGAAATACCTTTTCTCGCAAAAGGAGTTGAATAATAGGCAGCGGAGATGGATGGAGCTGTTGAAGGATTACGATTGTACCATTTCGTATCACCCGGGCAAAGCTAATGTTGTGGCGGATGCTATAAGTAGGAAATCGTATGTGGCTTCATTGATGGTTCGGGAGTGGAAGATGTTGGAAGATGCTCGTGATTGGTGTCCCCGAGAGTCAAGACATGGAGCTATCTTTGCAAGCATGAGTACCTTACCAAGTCTGATTCCACAAATAAAGAAGGGTCAAAAGAGTGATTTAGAGTTAAAGAAATTGGTAGAGCAGATCGTGGATGGGAAATTCAAAGAGTTTTCCCTTAGTCTCGAGGGAGTGTTGACCTTTAGAGGTAGATTGTGTGTGCCAAATATTGAAGAGGTGAAGCGTCAAGTGTTAGATGAAGGCCATAAGTCCAAGTATACCATTCACCCCGGGAGTACGAAGATGTATCAAAATTTGAAACAACATTTTTGGTGGAATAACATGAAAAGGGAAATAGCAGCTTATGTGTCCAAATGCTTAACGTGTCAACAAGTGAAAGCGGAACACCAAAGACCCGCTGATTTGCTTCAGCCATTAGAGATTCCGGAATGGAAATGGGAGCATATTACAATGGATTTTGTTACGGGATTGCCTCGGACGAGTAGGAAGCATGACGCAGTTTGGGTAATTGTGGACAGGTTGACTAAGTCCGCTCATTTTCTACCTATGGAGATTAGTTATTCGATGGAGAAGCTTGCGAAGTTGTATATCCAAGAGATAGTGAGATTGCACGGGGTTCCAGTTAGCATTGTGTCTGATCGTAACCCTCGGTTTACTTCCCGATTTTGGCAAGCGTTGCAAAAGGCTTTGGGGTCAGAGTTGAGGTTCAGTACAACATTCCATCCTCAAATGGATGGCCAATCCGAGAGGACAATTCAAATTCTTGAAGACATGTTACGGGCTTGTTCAGTTGACTTCTCGAATTCTTGGGATGTTCACTTACCTCTTGCCGAGTTTTCTTACAACAATAGTTATCAATCGAGCATTGAGATGGCACCTTATGAAGCATTATACGGGAGTAAGTGTAGGTCTCCGATTTGTTGGGATGAAGTTGGGAAAGCTAAGATTTGGGGTATTGATATGGTTCGGGATTCAGTTGAGAAAGTCAAGATCATTCAGAACCGATTGATTACAGCCCAAAGTAGACAGAAAAGTTATGCGGATCAGAGGAGGAGAGACCTTGAATTTCATAAGGGAGATCTGGTGTTTCTGCGAGTGTCCCCTAAGGTAGGGATTAAGAGATATGGCAAGAAGTGTAAGTTAGCTCCGCGGTTCGTAGGTCCTTTTGAGATCTTAGAAAGGGTGGGAAATCTTGCGTATCGCCTTGCTTTACCTTCATCTCTCGAGAAGATGCATAGTGTATTCCATGTTTCCATGCTTAGGAAGTATGTGTATGATCCTTCTCATGTATATCCTAGAATTCCCGAGGATATAGAGCCGGACATGTCTTATGTAGAGCAACCAGTCCAAGTTAGTGATACCAAGGTGCAAGAACTGAGAAATAAGAGTATTCCTCTTGTGCGAGTTGTTTGGAGAAACCATGATGTGGAAGAGTCTACTTGGAAACTCCGACAGGAGATGAAGCGGAAATATCCTTGGTTGTTCAATAATTGTGGTAAGTCATGTTAAAATTCGGGTCGAATTTTCTTTTAGGGGGAGTGAATGTCACGACCCTAATTCTCGGTTCTATTTCGAGTCATATTAATCATATATAGAAGTGCATTTCATATTATTATGTGTTGCATTTTAATTGTAGAAATTATGTGTTAATTGGTATTTTATGAGTTACATGCTATTTTAAAAATATGAAGAAAATAAAAATTATTATTTAATATTTTAATGAAAAGATTAGGAGTAAGTAGTTAAAATGTAACTTTTTAAATAAGTAGTAAATCATATTAATGTTCAAGGTGCTTGAGTGTAATTGGTGTATTTTAAAGGTTTTAATAGTTGTGAGTATTGGATGATTGAAGGAGGTTACGTGTAATTAGGATTGACTATCAAAAAGAAAAGAACTTCATCATTTTAACAAAAACCAATTTCCTTCAGCACATGAGTCCATCCATGGTGCTTATCCTTCAAACCCTAACCTTATCAACCTAAAAATCCATAATTAATTCTATAAAAATTCCTTGTTCGATCCGTTTGTTTCGGGGTGTGCGTGGGATGAAGGAGCTCATTTCCATCCAAGCAAAGTTCCTAAATTTTTCAGATTATTTTTCATGTAGGTTATTATATTTTCGAGAAATTATGTTTATTTAGTGTTATAAGTCATGTAGTTATGTTGTTCAAGGTTGTTTGAGAATTTAAAATTTATTTTCTGAGTTTAGGAAATGGAAAAATGTGTTTTTGGTTAACTTGGGTATGAACTTGGTATTGAAAGGGTCAATAATGGATTTTTGTGAAAGTTGAAATGTTTTAGATGTGTTGGAAAATGCAAAGAATAGTTTTGGGTCATGTTGAAACTCTTTTAAACTCCTTTTGTGTTGCATGGTACTGAAACTTGGTTGTTGGTATTGTGGGTAAATTGGTACAAAGAAACTTGGAATTGTTTTGGGTCAAAAGCTGATGTCCAGCTCTGTTTCTGCAAATTTGCAGAGGGCACGAGTCGTGCCCATCAGTCATGACCAGTCATGACATTGCTTGGACGACTGATTCTGGGGGTATCCAAGGGGCACGAGTCGTGCCCTGGCCAGTTTTGGGAAATGAATTTCAAAGCCATGTAGGTTCAATTTTACCACTTATATTTCAATCAATGGAATACTACAATCAAAGTACAAGGTATGAATAAGAAAAGGAAGTATTTACATTTCAATTGTGATCATTTGAATATGTGTAAATGATTGGTTAAAGTAGTTTGGATCTATTGAACCTAACTTGGATATTATCATTATACTATTGTTGATACATCCTTGAATGACTTTAATAAGTGTGTAGTCCTTTTGTGTTACACCTTATACATGGTTTAATATCTTTGTGAAGTGCTTGCTTAGGGTTCCCTACTTTGGAATCCTAAGTTCATTGATTTGATTCAAGGATGAATTAGCCTTAGTGCTACTATTGGTGGATACTTGTTATCTTGTGGCTATCATTTTGATAAGCTTTATTTGTATGTTTCCCTACTTTGGAATCATACATTGATTGGATAAGCAAGTAGTTAATTACTGTACTTATACTTGAAATTCAGCTGGTACTTGTTTGTTGGGCAGTGTTATGAGATTATAATGGCACACGAGCCGAGTTCATTATAATCCATACACTGGTTCCCATTTTGCCCTGCCATTGGCCATGGTTTGGGGGTAGTGAACTGGCTCAAGGGAAGTCTAGTTGCACTATTGGATGTGACTTTGTGTCATAGTCTCACTTGTTGTTACTATGCTTGGTTCCGGAATCGCTTCTTCAACAACTGTTGCTGCTTGGATCGGGATATCCTTTTGAGGATGAAACCTTGGCTCAGTATCCTTCTAAGTGTTATATTATTGTACTTAATTGCTATATGTATGGATATATCTTTCTTGGTGTTATAAGATGGTGATATATATGACTTATTGTTATATGCTTCTTAATGTGATTGCATAGCATATTGTGCATATATAATAGCTTACTGAGACTTTTCTCACCCCGTCCTTTCATTGTTTTCTTAGATAGAGCCGGGCCAGGGGCTAGGACGCGTTGAGCTTTGAGAGGGCGCCAAGTTGGTTTTTGTTGAAAAAGGTGTGGTAAGGATACATTATGTAAATGTATGACCTTGGGTAGTATTTATAGACTTAATGTTATTTTTATTTTGCAACTTCTAAATGGTTTTGTAAATATTTTTCATTTGGGAACTAGGTTCCTTGGTTTGTAAATAAGTGTGTTATTTGTAATGGTTTGAATGTGGAGTGAGATAAGTTGAAGTTAAATAGTTACATTTTGTTAAGTAAGTTGGTAAAGTTTTTAAATCTAAAACAGGTGTGTAAAATGAAATTTTTAGATAGTACATTTCGAAAAAAATTTCTTTAAAAAGGGCGTCTTCAGTACGTGTCTCGGCACGTGGCCAAGTAGGTCTACGGGTCGGGGCGCGTCAGAGAGCATATCTGCAACTGTTCATGTAAGTTATTTCAAATCAATCATGTATCAGTTAACTTTAGTTGGTGTAACTATTAATGATTAGGTACAAGCCTTGATTTTACTATCATCTTTATCCGATAGTTGGGAGACAACTGTTGTCGCGATGAACACATTGGTGGACAAGACAAAGTTGAAGTTTAGTGATGTCGAAGATGTAATTCTTGGCGAAGAGCTAGGTTTGGAGGAAAAGAAAGGGGGAGACATCAGGGCTTGCACTAGGCGTGTCGAATAATATTGGGGGAAGCGGATCAAAGTCCAAGGGTTTGAAGATTAGGGACAAGAAGTTAGTCAAGTGCTACAACTTCGGGAAGAGAGGACACTTCAGGAAGGAATGTCCGGAGCCAGATGGGGAAATGAATGTTGCTGGAGAGGTCATGGATGCATTAGTTTTGTGCGAGAACAGTTCGACAGATTCGTGAATTCTAGATTCGGGGCGCGACGTACCATTCGTGCAGTAGTGCGAAAGAAATGGAGAAGTAAACTTCAGGCTATTTTGGGGTTTGTTATGTTGGAGATGACAATTTGATGAAGGTTGTGGAGAAAGGGGATATTCGAGTCAAGACACCGAATTGAACTGTTATACTATTACGTGATGTGCGGCATGTTCCAAATTTGAAGTGGAATTTGATTTATGTGGCGCGATTAGATGAAGAAGGTTGTGTGGTTACCTTTAGCAATGCGGCATGGAGAATAACTCGTGGAGCTAACTTGGTAGCTTGGGGTTGGATGAATAAATCGTTGTACACCACATATGTCGATGGCCACATGGGGATCCAGGAAGGAGTTCAAGCTATAAAGATGCCGACGCCGAGTGGGTTATGCTTGGGGAATAATTTTTCTCAAGGAATCGGTATGTTCGATCGTGTGTTGCTAGGTCACGCCGGCCGGCAATATGGACATGAAGTCAACAACACCAACATTAGGGTGGGATCCAAAATTGGTAAAAGATGGGTTGCTAGGAAGACAGGGAGGAACCTTAAATCACTATTCTCTCCACTCATTCTCTCTCCTACATTATTTTAATACTCACAACACCATTATAATTTACTATTCCCTCCACTCATTCTCTCTCCTATTTAATTTTTCACACTCACAACACTTCTTTCACTCATTCTCTCTCCTAATACTATAATAATATTCCTTAATTCTCGTGCCAAATAGAATCTTCTTAAGCCCATTGGGACGGAGGGAGTACATAGAAGGATAGAAACGTTGACTTGGTAAATAGGACAGTGTTTTTGGACGGAAGGAACGGTGTATTATTCTTAATTTATTTAGACATGTGAAAAATTAAGAGTTTGGCCTAACTTGTGTTGAAACCCAAGAATAATGTGATGTATTTCGATAAAGATCGATAACTGAAGTGGAGAGAAGAAGTCACTGTAGGCAGCCCAAGGACAAAGGTACATGACATGGTTGTACTTATCCTAATTAAATTAATTCTTATTTGAATCAAGTTCTAAAAAGCGGCCCAGGCGGATCTTGGCGGCGGGCGGCTGGCGCACAGCGGGATTAGTCGGGGGTAATCGGGATTAGTCGGGATTAGTCGGGGGACCTGACGGGGCTTAGCCCAGGCGTTGGAGAGGCTGCGCGCTGGCGGCACTGGCGCCCAGGCGGGGTCTTTTAGAACAGAGCTTTGAATATTGTTCTGAAATTATGAGGACAAAAATGAAGACTCTGAATAGATTTCGTGTACAGAATGGTCCAAAATTCCAGCTTCATGATTCATATTTGAACAACAAAAAAAATTAAATTCATTGAATCAAATATTTGGCAATATTGCCTATAAATAAGCATGGCATTGCACCATATTAATCAATCACTGAAGTAACAACCATTGCCATACCAAAAGATACATAAAGCATAATACAAGAAAGTCGTCATGGAACCAAACTGCAAAGAAGTTGAGAAAGGTATGAGCTAGTCAATCACATATGTTAATTCCCATCCTATTTGAAGCGCGTTTTTTTATTTCTTACAAATTTATAATCTTTCCGAAACATTGATAAACGAATGTGTTGGTATATATAGGTAAGATTCGATGGCCAGAGCTGATTAGGGTGAAAGGAGAGATAGCTGCAGCTACAATCGAGAAAGAGAATCCATTGGTCAAGGCCGAGATCATATTGGAAGGGACCATAGTTCTCGCTATTTACATATGCAACAGGGTTTATGTTTGGGTTGATGAAAATGGTATTACTACCAGGGTCCCTATCATTGGTTGAACAGATTATTATTGGAGGGCAAAATTAATGTGATAATCATTTACATGTTGTAATCTTTTTTTTTTTTCTTTTGTATGTTTTCGTTGTATTTAATTGTATTTTTAAAGTGAAATAATTGCCTAGGGAAATTAATAAAGATGGATAGATATATATTTCTTCATATAATTTGAACAGCTTATAAGCATTTTAAACAAAGAATTAACAAATGAACTAAGACGAACAACGACGATCCTTTTAACATTCTTAAAGAGACCTGCCCTTCCCAGTTGTCGCCCATCTCGCCCATCTCACGAGAGTGAAGAACGAACAAACAAGCACACTCATATTACCACGAAAAAGCCCAACTTTTCAAGATTTGCTGAAGCTAGTGGTAATTGAGATGACAACCATAAGAATGAGTATAAGGAGAAGTATGATCCCTATACACATACACCTCCTGCTACTTTTCTGATAAACCTTTGCAGTTTTAAGGTTTTTCGTCCCGTCGTTAACATACTGAGCAGCATTCATCACATGGTGTTCAATGTCATCCATTTTCTCTCCCTGAGCTTCCACCATAACCGCCATGTCCAAGAACACCTGGTGAAGCTCCAAAAGGCTATTCTCTATCTCCTTCGCTGCATCGTGCCTGTCCTGTATCTCTACCACTGTTTCTAGCACCTTTCCCCTTCCATGCTCCTGATAATAATCATACAGAAAGTTTGAATAATTTGACACATCCTAAAAGCCCAAAATAAGAACTTGGACATAAAAATTCAAACTTGAAACACCCAAAACACAAATATGATCTTGGAAGTACACCAAGGACAAACAAAAGCATCTTAATCAGAAGAAATCACACTCTGATTTATAGAAATAGTCCCAAAATTACAAATCAATATAAGAAATGTCATAATAGAATTACTATTTGAAGGTAAAGTTATTTGATTACGATTTACGATTATTCCTACACATTTGCAAAATCATTTTCTTTTTTTGTTGATCTACCACCAGGTAATTGGATTTATTCAAAATTCATGTAAATAATTGAGTGCATTGCATATTAAACGAGAAAAATAAAGCAAAAAAAGTAAAAATGCAGAAATTTCATACCTGAATTGCTCTAGACAAGAATTCTTCACCCCCATGACCATTTCCATTAGAAATTATCTTCTCAATAACTTCCTCATCTGGATTCTCTCCCGTCACAGTAAAATACCTCCTCCCAACAGTCTCCTTATACTCGGTCATCATCCTCTGCCTTAACCCTTGAAAATCCATCATCAAATCCTTGAGCTTCTTCCTCAACCCATTAGTAATCGCAGACCTAGTCCGGTCCACCGGAGTACCTTCCTTGCACCCTGACATCCGCCTACTAACATCATTAGCTCGATCCATCTCTTCCAGTTGGACCCGAATCGCCCGGGCCTTCTTCAGCACCGTCATGATGTCGGAATTTATCCGGGTCCGTACCCATTTCAAAGATTCGGGCTTGTGGAGGGATTTGGATTCTTCATTGGCGGATTGGAGTTGGGTTAGGATAATCTTGATTGAATCCATCTCTTTCCTGACGAGCTCTGCTTCTTCTAGAAAGGCGGTTAGATTTTGGTCTGTTTGAGCAGTGGCGGCCATGTGGAGTTCGAGGTCATGGTCGGGGCCTGCTTCGAGATCTTTCATGGCATCTTTCTTTAGATCGACGTAGCTTGTGAAAGATTTTGTCATAAGATCATTCATCTTGATGGTGTGAGTGTGTCTCTGTGTGAGAGAGAAAGAGGGGGAAATAGAAATTTTGAGATTGAGATTTGGGGAGAGAGATTGGAAATGGGTATGTGGAGAAGCAAGAACTGGAGAGGATTTGAGGGAGACAAGATTTGAAAATGATGTCTGATTTGGGGATTTTAATGGTGGAAGTAGCCGTTGATGTTGCTCCTAACGGCTATATTTGAGTTTCAAGTTATCTGGCCCGGTGGATGAAATGGAAACAGAAAAATGTTCTGGGTAATTTTATTTTTATTCAAGAAAAAATTGTTGGTTCGATCGGTTTATATATTTAATTCAATTAAGCATTTTTAAAAGGCTTAGTGAAGCATAAAGTCATAGATTTTTTTTACAAATAATACCTTTTTAAATTAATACTCCTGTCTCATCAGAAATTGCACAAATTTTCATTTTGTATATTTTCTTTAAAAAGGTACACTCCTAAAATGATTTTTTTTAACATTTATCTATTCAGGGGACACAGTTGTCATACTCGCGTAACTATCTATTTACAATTTCATATCCCACATTCTCTTTCTTACCGCACTTTTCATATTTACAACACTTACTCTATTATACAATTTTTTTAATTCTCGTAAAATACTTGTTTTATGCTTTTTCGAATGAACTTAGGAAATATATACCAAAATACACATACATATTGGCAAAATTATGTACCAAAGTAACCACTTTAAAATACTTGTTTTATGCTTTTTCTAATGCCGACTTTACGGGAAGCAATTTTTTTTGTATCCAAAAACTTTGAGTTTCTGTCCACACCTTGAACAAATATCAACACAAACCATGCACAAACTTTGTACTGTTGATTTTGATTTGATATACATCTATTCGGGATCTATTTGTGCCTGGTTTTTGTTGGTATTTGTGGCAGTGGCCAGAAATTCAGTTCCTAAAAATAATTCTTCCAGTAAAGTTAAAGTCGGCATTAACCGACTTTGACCAAAAAATTTAACTTTTGGTCAAAGTCGACAATACTAATATCGACTTCACAAAAATTAGTTAGTTTGGTACACATTTTGCGAATATGTGTACTTTGGTATATATTTTTTTAAAGTGTATTATTTGAAAGAAAAAAAAAATCTAAAGTCATGAACCAATTAATTTTATTCACACGAAACTACGTTAAAGTAAGAATCTTCTTCTTCTTTATTTCAAGGACAGTGAAAAAATAATTTATTTTAAATAAAATCTAACAATATTACTAATGAAATTAAATAATTGTATTTGGGTTTTTTTTTCCTATATAAATGTTCATTTTTCTATAAAATACTGTCCTAAATGTTGACATTAATCACAATTAACCTAGACTTGAGCTTTTTATATGTTTCCTGAAAACTACCTTATCAATCATTAGTTTCTAAATTGGATTTGCAATCTTCAAGTCGTATATTATATGATAATTAATACTCCCTAATGCTTATATATTCTGCTATAAAAAAAAAAATCGTTAAAAGTCTCTTAAGATTGAAAATGGGCTCTCATTCATTTAAGTGCATAAAAACAATTGAAAAACATGGTTAATTAACTATATGTCTATAGGCTCGTTTGTCGCAACTGATTGCTGATAATTTATATCTAATTACCAGTTATTTAATGACTTATAGCTGATTGAGTGATAACTCGTTTGTTGCAGGTGATGGCTAATGATTTATAGCTGATAGATGATTATTTATTGATTGATAGTTGATAGATTTAATATATAATACACGTTTAGATTTTTTTTCAAGAAAAAAATATTATATGCAAATAAATGAATATGAATGTTCGTGCTAAAACTAAAACAAATAATTCAAAATCAAAATTAATAAAAATTTACATTTAGTTGAAATTAAATATAAAGCAAATACAAATATTTAATTTATTAAAATAAAATAAAGGTTACAGTTTGAATTATAAAATTAATTTTTATTTATATATTGTATATTTTTTCTCTTTTGATAACTTATTTATGTTTTTATGATTATTATTAAAAGTAAAAACATTTAAAATAAAAATGAGCCCAAAAATAAATAATTTATTTTTGTAATATTAAATGATAATAAGAAAATAAAAGAAAGTTAAAGAATTGAATTGATTGAAAAAGTATGTAAGGAAAAATGAAAATAAACAAAGGTGTAGATAGTATTATTTGAACTCGAAACCTATTAGCAACATAAATGATGAAAAACAACATTTTTATGGCTTTTTGACTTTTACTTATTAATGATATAGCTAAGTTGTACCTTACATATTAACTAATACTCGCTTATAAGTGAAAACAAACACTGTAATTTTAACTTAATTAAAGCTAAAAGTCATAAGTCGCCCAAAATAAAATAACAAACGGGCACTATAAATTATCTTTGGTAATCCTTAATCTTTTCTTTATATATACTCCCTCCGTCCCAATAAGTGCTTCACCCTTTTGGTGGACACGCAAATTATGAAAATGAGAGGGAAAAAAATGTTGTGAGTGTAATTTGAAAATAGGAGAGAGAATTAGTGGAGGAAATAGTAAATTATAATGGTGTTGTGAGTATTAAAATAATGTAGGAGAGAGAATGAGTGGAGAAAATAGTAAAGATTCTTTGCCAAAAAATGAAAGGTGAAGCTTCTAATGGGACGCCCTTTTGGGTAATTAGCGAAGCTTTTATTGGGACGGAGGGAGTATATATATATATATATATATATATATATATATATATATATATATATATATATATATATATATATATATATATATAGAGTCCTATTATAATGAGAACCAAATTTATATGAGAACCCTAAGAACCACTAACAACCATTGGATTAAAAAACATATCAATTCTCCAGATTAAGGTCAGCCGCATACATCATCTTTCTACTGCCACGTCATCATTTAAAATTCCCCTCAAATTTCAAAATAAAATATCTCAATATCCATAAGTCGAAAAAAATTTCGAAAACACTGATTTTTTTGTCTTGACGAGACGATTCAAACTAGATCCCTGAAGATAGGATTTTGAAAAAATAATATTGAACAACGTCTAATTTTTAAAACACTAGGTATTAACTAGTGTACACTAGCTAGTTAAGTAATGTACACTAGCAACTTAGCTAGTGTACCCAAGTTTAATTTCAATGTTCATCAGTCATGGCTAATTATATAGTGTACACTAGCTAGTTAACTCGTGTACACTAGCTAATTAACTAGTGTACACTAGCTAGTGTACACAAATGAATATTCAAATTTTATTTTTAATAGACATTTTGGAAATGTGTGCGTTTTATACATTTTAATGGCAATAAAAGATAAATATTTGGGTGCGGAAACGCGAACACATGTGGGTGCATGGTTGTTCATTTTATTACTGTAAAAACTTAATATTTAGAAAGTAGATAGCTAGTTAACTAGTGTACACTAGCTAGTGTACACAATTTCTTGTGTACACTAGTTAATTAGCTAGTGTACATTACTTAAGTAGCTAGTATACACTAGTTAATTAAAAGGAACAATCATTAAACTCTCGGATAACCAGCTAGTGTACACTAGTTAACTTGGGTACACTAGCTAGTTAAACTTAATTTCAATGTACTCACTATTCCATTATGGCTAGTATGTACGAGTTAACTAGCGTACACTAGCTAGTTAACTTGGCTAAGTTTAATTTCAGCCGTGCGTCGTTTTCATGCACTCACCATTCCATTATGGGAACTCCAGTATACATCCTCATGAAAGAGTTGATTTATTTTAATGAAAAATTAAATACCTTAAAAATAAATCATCACTCAACAAAGGTGATTTATGTTGTTATTAGTTATATAGCTTGATGTACAGTTCCTTAATGGGGGTACCGTCCAGAGCTATTATTCCAGACCAAAGTTTGTGGGAGGTAAGAAAGTGAAGGATTGTTGATTTGCAAAGGACAACAAGTTGTTAACAGGGCGTTTGTGTTGTACATAGTTACACCGCTTGTTGCTCGTACAACCGCATTCTTGGACATTGTACAAACCACTATGTCCACAGTTTCAATGAAACTGTAACCAAAGACGACAACATATGGCAAGGGATCTTGAAAATATATAGATACAACATTATCAATGTAAGTGATTCACACTCTTGTTTATTTTTCTACTCATTCGCTATCTTTAGTGTACACTAGTTAATTAGCTAGTGTACACAAGGACTTGGTCAAGACTAAGTCAAGGCAATGTCCAGTATAAGTCATTTGACTAGTGTACACGAGTTAACTAGCTAATGTACACTATATACATAGCTAGTGTACTTAGCCATGACTGATGAACATTGAAATTAAACTTGGGTACACTAGCTAAGTTGCTAGTGTACATTACTTAACTAGCTAGTGTACACTAGTTAATTAGCTAGTGTACACAAGGACTTGGCCAAGACCAAGCCAAGGCAATGTCCAGTATAAGCCATCTGGCTAGTGTACACGAGTTAACTAGCTAGTGTACACTAATTAATTAGCTAGTGTTAATTCTGTTGTCGAATCATCGGATAACAATTCAGTGATTTTAGAGACTAAGGCTCCGTTTGTTTCACCGTAAAACATTTTTCGGAAAATGTTTTCCGGAAAATAACCTGTTTTACGGTGTTTGGTTAGCCCCGGAAAATGTTTTCCGGGAAATAACTCGTTTTCCGCTGTTTGGTTGTCCTAAGTAAAACGTTTTCCGGAAAACATTTTGCGCCGTTTCTAAGTAAAACGACCTACTGACCTTGTCCTAAGTAAAACATTTTCCGAAAAATGGAGGCCTTAATGTACAACACATATTACGCCCGGTACAACCACACCCTGCCTACCCCACCCCCAATTTTTTTTATTTTTTTGTAATCGCCCCCCCCCCCCCATCCCCCTGCCTACCCCACCCCCCCCCCCCCCAATTTTTTTTCCTTGTAATCGCCCCCCACCCCCTGCCTACCCCACCCCCCCCCCCAAAAAAAATTTTTTGTAATTGCCCCCACCCCCGCCTACCCCACCCCCCCCAAATTTTTATTTTATTTTTTTATTATTTTTTTTTGTAATCGCCCACCCACCCCGCCTATCCCACCCCCCAAATTTTTTTTTTGTAATCGCCCCCCCCCCCCCTGCCTACCCCACCCCCCCCCCCCAATTTTTTTTTTTTTTTTTGTAATCGCCCCATCCACCCCCTGCCTACAACATTTTTATGGCTTTTTGACTTTTACTTATTAATGATATAGCTAAGTTGTACCTTACATATTAACTAATACTCGCTTATAAGTGAAAACAAACACTTTAATTTTAACTTAATTAAAGCCTAAAGTCATAAGTCGCCCAAAATAAAACAACAAACGGGCACTATAAATTATCTTTCGTAATCCTTAATCTTTTCTTTATATATACTCCCTCCGTCCCAATAAGTGCTTCACCCTTTTTGGTGGGCACGCAAATTATGAAAATGAGAGGGAAAAAAAATGTTGTGAGTGTAATTTGAAAATAGGAGAGAGAATTAGTGGAGGAAATAGTAAATTATAATGGTGTTGTGAGTATTAAAATAATGTAGGAGAGAGAATGAGTGGAGAAAATAGTAAAGATTCTTTGCCAAAAAAGGAAAGGTGAAGCTTCTAATGGGACGCCCTTTGGGGTAATTAGTGAAGCTTTTATTGGGACGGAGGGAGTATGTATATGTATATATATATATATTTATATATATATATATATATATATATATATATATATATATATATATATATATATATATATATATATATATATAAAGTCTATTATAATGAGAACCAAATTTATATGAGAACCCTAAAGAACCACTAGTGTACATCGGATTAAAAAACACATCAATCTTTCCAGGATTAAGGTCCACGTACATCATCTTTCCACTGCCACGTCATCATTTAAAATCCCCCTCAAATTTCAAAATAAAATATCTCAATATCTATAAGTCGAAAAAAAAATTCGAAAACACTAATTTTTTTGTCTTGACGAGACGATTCAAACTAGATCCCTGAAGAGTAGGATTTTGAAAAAATAATATTGAACAACGTCTAATTTTTAAAACACTAGGTATTAACTAGTGTACACTAGCTAGTTAAGTAATGTACACTAGCAACTTAGCTAGTGTACCCAAGTTTAATTTCAATGTTCATCAGTCATGGCTAATTATATAGTGTCTGTTAAATTAGTTAACTCGTGTACATTAGCTAATTAACTAGTGTACACTAGCTAGTGTACACAAATGAATATTCAAATTTTATTTTTAATAGACATTTTGGAAATGTGTGCGTTTTATACATTTTAATGGCAATAAAAGATAAATATTTGGGTGTGGAAACGCGAACACATGTGGGTGCATGGTTGTTCATTTTATTACTTTAAAAACTTAATATTTAGAAAGTAGATAGCTAGTTAACTAGTGTACACTAGCTAGTGTACACAATTTCTTGTGTACACTAGTTAATTGCTACAGGCTATAGTATACATTACTTAAGTAGCTAGTGTACACTAGTTAATTAAAAGGAACAATCATTAAACTCTCGGATAACCGGCTAATTGTACACTAGTTAACTTGGGTACACTAGCTAGTTAAACTTAATTTCAATGTACTCACTATTCCATTATGGCTAGTATGTACGAGTTAACTAGCGTACACTAGCTAGTTAACTTGGTTAAGTTTAATTTCAGCCATGCGCCGTTTTCATGCACTCACCATTCCATTATGGCAACTCCAAAGATACATCCTCATGAAAGAGTTGATTTATTTTAATGAAAAATTAAATACCTTAAAAATAAATCATCACTCAACAAAGGTGATTTATGTTGTTATTAGTTATATAGCTTGATGTACAGTTCCTTAATGGGGGTACCGTCCAGAGCTATTATTCCAGACCAAAGTTTGTGGGAGGTAAGAAAGTGAAGGATTGTTGATTTGCAAAGGACAACAAGTTGTTAACAGGGCGTTTGTGTTGTACATAGTTACACCGTTTCTTTGGTACAACCGCATTCTTGGATATTGTACAAACCACTGTGTCCACAGTTTCAATGAAACTGTAACCAAAGACGACAACATATGGCAAGGGATCTTGAAAATATATAGATACAACATTATCAATGTAAGTGATTCACACTCTTGTTTATTTTTCTACTCATTCGCTATATTTAGTGTACACTAGTTAATTAGCTAGTGTACACTAGTTAATTAGCTAGTGTACACAAGGACTTGGTCAAGACTAAGTCAAGGCAATGTCCAGTATAAGTCATTTGGCTAGTGTTCACGAGTTAACTAGCTAGTGTACACTATATACATAGCTAGTGTACTTAGCCATGACTGATGAACATTGAAATTAAACTTGGGTACACTAGCTAAGTTGCTAGTGTACATTACTTAACTAGCTAGTGTACACTAGTTAATTAGCTAGTGTACACAAGGACTTGGCCAAGAGCAAGCCAAGGCAATGTCCAGTATAAGCCATCTGGCTAGTGTACACGAGTTAACTAGCTAGTGTACACTAATTAATTAGCTAGTGTTAATTCTTTTGTCGAATCATCGGATAACAATTCGGTGATTTTAGAGACTAAGGCTCCGTTTGTTTCACCGTAAAACATTTTCCGGAAAATGTTTTCCGGAAAATAACCTGTTTTAGGGTGTTTGGTTAGCCCCCGGAAAATGTTTTCCGGAAAATAACTCGTTTTCCGCTGTTTGGTTGTCCTAAGTAAAACGTTTTTCGAAAAACATTTTACGCCCTTTCCAAGTAAAACGACCTACTGACCTTGTCCTAAGTAAAACATTTTTCGAAAAATGGAAGCCTTAATGTACAACTCATATTACGCCCGGTACAACCACACTGCTTACCCCTATCCCCCCCCAATTTTTTTTTTTTTTTTTTAATCGCCCCACCCCCCCAAATTTATTTTTTGTGGGGGTGGGGGGGGGGGGTGGGGTGGGGTAGGGTGGGGGAGGATAGGCAGAAAAAAAAATAATAAAAAAAAATTTGTGGGGGTAGGGGGTGGGGGTGGGGGGGAGGGTAGGCAGAAAAAAAAATTAAAAAAAAAAATTCGTTGGGGGGGTGGGGGGGTAGGGGGTGGGGCATAAGGGCTGGGTAGGGGCTGGGTAGGGGTGGGTAGGGTTTGGGGGTATTTTGGTCAAAAATTTTTTTTTCCATTGCCCTTCGGAATTGAAGATTCCATCACTTTTGTGAAGGAAAGTTGAATTCCTTCATTTGAAGGAATTCAACTTTCCTTCGGAATTTTTTTTTTAAAATCCTTGAACCAAACAGGGGAAAGAATGGAAAAGAGGGAATTTTTCATTCCTTTTTCCCACTTTCCTTCCAACCAAACGCCCCCTGAGAGTGTTCTTTTTGAGAATATAAATTCTGGGTATTATCGAGATGGAGTGAAAAGAGTTGAATCAGACGATTCAATCGATGAGATCTTTAGAAATGGGAAATACAATAAGTCACAGTTTTTTGATAAAAAAATTTAGAAAGGGTTTACGACGACTTGTGTTCGTCCTGGACCTCAGTCCTAAAAGAATTTCAAAAGAAAATATCAAAAAAAAAAATTATAAAAAAAATTATTATTTAAAAATTCATTTTTAGAATAGAGAAGCTATAACTTTAAAACAAATTATAAAATAATACGACCATGAAGTAATGGAGAGAAAGGTTATCCGGGTCACTAATTAACTAGTGTACACTATATACATTACTATTGTACATTACTTAACTAGCTAGTATACACTAGTTAATTAACTAGTGTTTTAAAAATTAGACGTTGTTCAATATTATTTTTTCAAAATCCTATCTTTAGTGATCTAGTTTGAATCGTCTCGTCAAGACAAAAAAATCAGTGTTTTCGAATTATAGATATTGAGATATTTTATTTTGAAATTTGAGGGGAATTTAGTTCACAATAATTATGAAAATGTCACCCCCTCTATTTTTTTTTTAATCTGGAGCATTGATGTGTTTTTAATCCAATGGTTGAGTTTAGTTCTCATGATTCTCATATAAATTTGATTCTCATTTGAATAACTACCTTTATATATATATATATACACACACTCCCTCCGTCCTCCCGTTGATAATTTCACCATTATTTTGAGTTTGATATGCAAATTAAGGAAAAATGATGGTGGAGAAAGTGTTATGAGTATAAAAGTAAAATAGGAGAGAGAATGAGTGGAGAGAATAGTAAATTTGAAAAGTGTTGTGAGTGTAAAAGTAAAGTATGAGAGAGAATTAGTTGGTGCAATAGCAAAGATTCTTTGTCATTTTAGAAAAGGTGAAGCTTTTAACGGGATACCCGTTTTGGCAAAAAGTGAAGCTATCAATGAAACAGAGGTATACTCCTTCCGTCTTAGGTGAGTGTGAACTTATTTCCTTTTTCGTCCGTCCCAGGTGAGTGTGGACTGTTCAAAATGGCAAAGATTTTTTACTATTTCACCCACTCATTCTCTCTCATACTTTACTTTTACACTCACAACACCAATCAACTTAATATTCCTCTCGCTCATTCTATCTCCTATTTAATTTTTCATACTCACAAACACCTCCTTCCACTATTTATTTCTCTTACTTTTCCTTAATTTGTATGCCCAAATATTTGGTCTCTCTATATATATATAAATATATATATATATATATATATATATATATATATATATATATATATATATATATATATATATATATATATATATATATATATATATAGTATAAATGAGGGTGGACCATGAATGGTTGAATGAATAGTTACGTACATCGATTTTTTCATTTTGCTCTCACTAAATTATTTCTTTTTCATTTTGTTCTTAAAAAAAATTAATTAAAAAAAAAAACACTTGTCCTTGGACACGGGCTTTTACTAGTATATATATATATATATATACTCACTCCGTCCCGTCCGACTTAGGACATTTTTTCATTTTGGGCTTCCCATCCGACTTAGGACAATCCCAAAATGGAAAGTACTTTATTAATGGGACTCACATTTACACTCACAACAAATTTTCACTCATTATGATGTAAACGCAGCGGAATAGTAACGATAATTAGCCTAAACTAATTAACCTGCAAGGATTAAGGAATCCCAAGATAACAATTCAATGAATTCTACAAAGAAGACAAAGAACTTTGATGAACTTGCAATTGCAATTCAAGAGAAAATAATAGTAATCAACGTGTCTAAAACTAAAACTAGGGAGGAGTATTTATAGATCATACTCTCCTAAATCCTTAAGGAAACATAAAAGAAAATATAGAAAATCCTAAAAGAAAATACTCTCCTAAATCCTTAAGGAAACATAAAAGAAAATATAGAAAATCCTAAAAGAAAAAGGAAAACAAAATAAAGAAAATCCTAAACCTTCTAAAATTAATCCTAACCTATATAGTAACCTAATAGGACTTAAAAACTAGTAAATCTTCTCAAAATCTATTCTAAAACTACCTATAATCAACCAATTAAAATTAAATCCGAAAATACAAATGTAATAATAAAAGATACAAAAATAATTAACATCCCCATTTACATCATTCACCACCACTTCAAAAGAACTCGTCCCCGAGTTCTCATCCGATGTTTGGAAGCTGCCATCCCATTTAAAAAGATACTTCGAATAAACTCGACTTCTTGGCATCGTAAGATATAGAAAAATATTTTCAAAATCAAATAATATACTTCCATTATCCGTTCCATATTCTTCATCAATTACCTCCACTTTCTCTTTTTTTCAATCCAGTAGCCGCGTAAAATAACCGGTTAATCCTCCTCCGGATGCTCTGGCACTAACGCGGACGCCCTCGAGTGTTAGTGCGAGGCACGCTATTAGGCGATTTTTCGCCAAATCTTCCAAATCATCATTAAAAATCTCCTGAATTACTTCATCCTTTGCACATAGATCCACCTCTTTAATGCCCAAATTCCCCTCTTCAACATGTTCTTCTTTGGCCGTATCAACAATCGCTTCTTGGCAACAATATCTTCTTGCGCATGAACTTCTTCAATAGACAACTCACCATTAAAGACAGGAATATCCGCCCTAATCTTGGGTCGTTGATCTTGAGGAGGCACTGCCCTGGCCTCACCTTCAACATTATCCGAAGTATCCCCGCCTATCGGATCATCACGGTGGAGATTTTCCCCGCGAGGACTAGCCCGATTTCGTGGGTTGACATCACCACCACCACCTACACGCAATCCGACCAAAGCTGCCATGAGTTCCGTATGCTGTCGATCTTGTGCTGCTCTGCGCTCTCTAGCCTCTTGATCCAAACGGTCCATACGTTCCCTAGTTGCTTGATCCTGACGCTCCATACGCTCCAAGATTGCGGTAATAATGGTTAGGTTGTCTCCGTTGTCTCCACCGGAATTGGCCATCGTCCAAGGATCTCGCCTTCTCTGATACCAACTGATGTGAACGCAGCGGAATAGTAACGATAATTAGCCTAAACTAATTAACCTGCAAGGATTAAGGAATCCCAAGATAACAATTCAATGAATTCTACAAAGAAGACAAAGAACTTTGATGAACTTGCAATTGCAATTCAAGAGAAAATAATAGTAATCAACGTGTCTAAAACTAAAACTAGGGAGGAGTATTTATAGATCATACTCTCCTAAATCCTTAAGGAAACATAAAAGAAAATATAGAAAATCCTAAAAGAAAATACTCTCCTAAATCCTTAAGGAAACATAAAAGAAAATATAGAAAATCCTAAAAGAAAAAGGAAAACAAAATAAAGAAAATCCTAAACCTTCTAAAATTAATCCTAACCTATATAGTAACCTAATAGGACTTAAAAACTAGTAAATCTTCTCAAAATCTATTCTAAAACTACCTATAATCAACCAATTAAAATTAAATCCGAAAATACAAATGTAATAATAAAAGATACAAAAATAATTAACATCCCCATTTACATCACATTACTCCCTACCCCACTTTCTCTCACCTACATCACTTTTCATACTCACAACATCCACCCACTTACATTTTTTCCTTAATCCTCGTGCCCAACCTAAACGTCCTAAGTCGGGCGGGACGGAGGGAGTATATATATATATATATATATATATATATATATATATATATATATATATATATATATATATACTCCCTCCGTCTCACGTGAATGCAAACTTATTTTCATTTTGGTCCGTCCCACGTGAATGCAAACTGTCCAAAATGGAAACAAATTTATTATTTTATATTCATCCTACCCCACCCACTCATTCTCTTTCTTCATTTTTCACCATATAATTTATTAAATCAACCTACTATTAACTCCACTCATTCTCTCTCTTCATTTCCTACCACACATTTTCATTATCTTAATAATATTTCTTAACAATTGTGCCCGAAAAAATGGTTCACATTGACGTGAGACGGAGGGAGGGAGTATATATTATTTACTGTTTGTGTTTTTGTAAATGTAATAGAGGGAATAGTGGCAAATAAGAAATAATTAAATTTCAACAGAGAAAATCATTTTTGATCCACTTTGTAAACTTCGTCAACGCTATCTAATTTTTTCTTGATTGCAACAAAAATTTAACTTTGGACACCCAATTTCAAAAAGAGCAATGATAGGGCACAAACAAAGAAAGAACAAAATTTTGCTCACAAAATAAGTTATCGATATTGTTAGGATTGCTCATCTGTATAAGAAATTCGCAACAAGAGAAATTAAACAACACACAGTACGAAATAAAGACAAAACACACAATATTTCGTGATTCGGCTAAAAACCTATTCCACCCAAAATATAACTTCTATATATTTCTTGATATTACAAGAATGGAGACACCCTCTCTCTCAACACTCTTGAATATCCTCACCAATCGCATACAAGCGTACAATTTCTCTCTCTAAATTGTAAACCTATGTTAAATCTCTCAAGTTCTATGCAATTCTTAACTAGTGAAATCCTATTTATATAGGGGAGGCACACCCACTTTTCTCCTTTTCTAACCGATATGGGATTACTATTCCTTCTCCTAACTAATATGAGATAAGTAATATTTTTCTACTCATAATAGGATTTAGGCAATATTGGTCAAATTCCTAACAAATCTCCCCTTGACCAAAATTTCCTAAAATCTCATCAACTCCAGAGAAGCGAACTCTTTTCCCAATCTTCTTCTCATTTTTGTCATCACAAAAGGATCTTCCACTCAAGGATTGCCCCTCCAAATAGCAAATATTTCTCGCACCTTTTCTCCCTCGAAGAATCAAGCGCTTTCCTTTGTACACTTTGCACGTCTGTTTTCTTCCAACATATCGATACCCACGATATGTCAAAACTCCTAGTGAAAGCAAATTCGCAGTCGCACCAGGAATATACTTCACATTCAAAGCGGTTTTCACAGACCCATCATAAAGCTTGAAGCGTACACTCCCGACACCTTCAATCTTCAATTTCTGCTCATTACCAATTTTGATTTCTCCAAAAAATTTCCTCTGATCGCAAAGTGTCAAACATAGCTCGATCCTTACAAATATGCACTGAAGCAGCTGAATCTAGCACCCATTCAGACGTCTTCTCCTCAATCACATCAGCAGCAGCTACAGTCCCTGTCAAAAGAAAATCTCCATTATCACTATCACTATCAATCGTGTTAACGTTCTCTTCGTCAACCTTTTTCTTTCCTTTCACACCATGTAAACTTTTCAAATCTTCACGAAATTGTGGGCAACGCATCTGCATATGACCAGTCTCTCCATAGTAGAAGCACTCAATCTTACTCATATCTCTATCTCCCCTAGATTGAGACCTTCCTCTTCCTTTTGAGCCACCACGATTATAATTTCTCCCTCTTTCAGAACCCTCCGCAACTAGTACTCTGTCACCATTGGAGAAGCTATCACTCCTCGTCATTCTTTCATTATCTCTCAACGCCTTAACCACATCATCAAGTGTTAAAGTAGTCTGACCTGTCAACATCGTCTGCACAAAAGGCTTGTAGGACTTGGGTAATGAAGCCAACAATAACAAAGCTTGCTTCTCATCTGTAATTGTCTCATCAACATTAGACAATCGACATACTAGTTGACTGAAAGAATTAATATGGTCATGCAAATTACCCCCTTCATCAAACTTCAAACAATATAAATCCATCTTTAAGAACAAGCGATTAGTCAATGATTTAGACGCATAAATACTAGCAAGTTTCTCCCAAATATCCCTCGGTGTTTTCTCCTTAAAAACACTATATTTAATTTCAGGAGCAAGTGCTAACCTTATCGTACTCGAAGCCCTCTTCTGAATTTTAGCCCAATCCACGTCTTTCATCTCATCCGGCTTGTTCTCTTCCAAAGCTTCATCAAGTCCTTGTTGAACCAACACATCTTGGATTGTCATCTGCCACACCGTGAAATCCATCTTCCCATCGAAGGTCGGGACTTGATACTTCGATATCCCAATATCCATATTCCTCAAAATATGAATTTCTTCAAACTGCTGCTGCTATCCGGATACAATTCCCGATATCTTGGAAGACTAAGAAGCAAACCACTATATCCCGTTCATCGGCTGAGTCTGAATATCGTTCTATGGCTAGTGCTACATGTGAGCTCAAATGGCTTCACAGCTTGCTTGGATCCTTCGGCATTTCTCACACAGATCCTATGACCGTCTTATGTGACAGTCAAGCAGCCTTGCATATGGCTCAAAATCCTGTTCATCACGAACGCACAAAGCATATTGAAGTTGACTGCCATCTTGTGCGCGATGCTGTTCAAACAGGTGTCATCACAACAAGGAAGGTTCATACTTCGGCACAATTGGCGGATGTACTCACTAAAGCTTTGGGGAGCCGTCAATTTCTCATTTTGCTTGACAAGTTGGGTGTGTGTGATCTACACTCTCCAACTTGAGGGGGAGGTGTTGAGATTTGACGAGATATCGTCAATATCTCCTTACCTTGTAGTTAGGATGTAATTGTATCATTTCCTTATTTCACTCATTGTAAATTAGAAAGATTGATTTTGTAGCATAATTATAGGAGATAAGTATGGAAGGATTGACTCCTTCTATAATACTCTAGCTTGTATTTATAGGAATTGACGCTTTGTAAAACGGCAAGTAAATAAATACAATTTCTATCCTTCACATACACGGTTCTTAATTGCTTCGGGAATAAAGAAGCCATCAGCCCACATAAGGGCCAGAATTGCAGGATACGAGTTCTTAAAACATAATTATGAAAAGAAAAAAAAATAGTAAAATATCTTATCATAGTTCTCTCTATAATTACGGTTTATGATTTAGGTTTCAGGGTTTATCGGTATCTAATATTTCCTCCGTCTCAAAATGATCTTCCCACTTTTTTATCCGTTAATGCGAACAAACTTTGAACAATAATTTTAAATCAATTTAATTATACTAATAAAAATTTTAAACTTGTTATTAATAAATGTTATCTTACACAAGTTGAGTGCTACCGAAATCATCAGTTCTATACTGGCCCTATAATTTCTAAGGGGTCGTTTGGTTCGATGGAAAAAAAGTGAAGGAATGAAATGGTCAATGGAATTAAATTCCTTAAGGAATTGGAATGGAAAAAAACTGGTCAAACCCTAAGGAATGAAATTGTCATTCAATTCCTTGGCAAATCATATTTGGTTTAAAAATACAAATTATAGGAATGGAATGAAAGCATATAAAATGACCAATTTACCCTTTTTAAAAAAAAATATTTTTTTTTGGTGGGGGGGGGGGGTAGGTAGGGGGTATGCAAAATGAGTAAAAAATATTTTTTTTTTCGTGGGGGGGGGGGTTTGGGGAGGTGGGGGGGGGATAGGTAGGGGTATGCAAAATGAGTAAAAAATATTTTTTTTTCGTGGGGGTGGGGGGTGGGGGTAGGGCAGGGCTGGATGGGGGGTAGGCAGAAAAAAAAAATTCGTGGGGGTGGGGGGTAGGGCAGGGCTGAATGGGGGGGGGGTAGGCAGAAAAAAATTGGGATGGGGGGTGGGATGGGGGGGGGGTAGGGCAGGGCTGGATGGGGGGTAGGCAGAAAAAAAAATAAAAAAAATTCGTGGGGGTGGGGTGGGGTAGGGCAGGGCTGGGTCGGGGTGGGGGTGGGTAAGGGGGTAGGGGTGGTTTGGGTTTGAGGGTATTTTGGTCAAAAAAAAAAAAAATTCCATTCCCGAAGGAATTCATCATTCTTCTATATATGGAAGGAATTAAAATCCATTCCAAGGAGTGAAATTTCATTCCGTCGGGAATGGAAAATCTCTCATTCCAACTAATCAAACTGGACGAAGGAATGAAGTCAACGGAATTCTCCATTCCATTCCCTCCGTTTCCGACGAACCAAACGCCCCTAAGGGAATATATAGAAATACGAATCATTCTTCTGTGTTCTTACACCTTAGTCTAATGATGAAAAAGAATCTCAGGTTTCATTTTAGTGTCTTTTCCTCTAAATCGCATCAGAAATCAGTAGTTTCTCTGCTGGTTATACCCAATCAGCTTGCTGACGCATCTGAAGGTTAGGTAAAGGAACATATCCTTCAATTCGGAGTTCTGAAAGAAGATTCATTAGCATCGGATAGATTTGTGCAGTCTGGGGATGACTTGTGTCAGCAGCAACAAATGTGTGGGTGGCACTACCCACCTCAATCCAGCTGTAACCAGGTACCTTTTCAACTCCTCTATCTTTCATCATGGCTCTTGTTTCATTAACTCCCTCCCATTTTCCAGCATTGGCTTGTACGTTTGACAGCAACACGTAATACCCTGAATTTTCGGGGTCCATGTCAAAAAGATGTCTCGACGCCAATTCAGCGAGTTCAACATTTCCATGGACATGACAAGCCCCAAGTAGCGTGCCCCAGATACCCGCATCAGGATCAAAGGGCATACATTTTAGAACATCGAATCCTTCTTTTAAACGACCAGCTCTGCCAAATAAATCAATCATACATGCATAATGCTCCATCCGAGCTGCAATCCCATAGTCCTCCTCCATGCACTTGAAGTAGCGGTTTCCTTCATCAACTTCGCCAGCATGACCGCAAGCAGATAATATGGCAAGAAATGTGACATGATCGGGACAAAACCCTTCTTCTTTCATTTCATGGAACAAAGAGAGACAGTCCTTGAGGTGACCATGGTTTCCGTAAGCTGCAATGATGCTATTCCATGAAACTTCATTCTTCTCTTGCATAATGTCAAAAATACTGCGTGCTAATTCCACATTTCCACATTTAGCATACATGTCTATTAGTGCACTCTCAGCATAAATATCCGTCTTCAACACTCCTCTCATTATGAAACCATGGATTTCTTTCCCATAATGGAGTGCCGGTAAATTTGCACATGCTGAAAGAGCAGCAGATATGCTGACGCTATCATATGTGGCTCCTTCCTCACCCATTTGTCGGAAAAGATTGATAGCTTCCTTTGGTTTTCCATTCTGGGAAAAGCTTGTAATCATGGAGTTCCAACAAACTGCATCCTTTTCAGATATCCTCATGAAAACATGATTAGCAAGATCTAATCTTCCACATTTTGCGTACATATCTGAAACAGCACTTCCCACATAACATCGTCTTTCAAGACCATTCTTGAGGATGCTACCATGCAATTCCTTGCCCAACTTCAGAGCGGACAAACCTGCACAAGCTGGTAAAGAACTTGACAGAGTAACAGCATTAGGCTTCATTTGCTCGTGAACCAACCATCGGAAGATCTCCAAGGCTTCAATGCTGATCCCATTAAGCACATACCCAGAAATCATAGCTGTATAGATGACAATGTCTACTGCAGCGCAATAGTTAAAAGCATTCCTAGCCATCTTTACATCCCTGCACTTAAAGTACATATCAATAAGTGCATTCTTCAAGAACACATCCAAAGGCACAGCATTTCTTATAATATAACAATGTATCTCTTTACCTTGGTCTATCCTAGCCGATTCGGAAACAGACGGAAGGAAGCTTGCAAAAGTGACAGAATTGGGTTTAATACCAGAAAAAATCATCTTACGAAGCAAATCTGTAGCTTCAAGCATAAATCCATTTTGTACGTACCCACCAATTATCCCATTCCAAGTAACTGAATTCGTTTCTGGTACTATATCAAATAGCCTGCGTGCATCAGACAGATTTCGGCACTTTCCATACAATGCAATCAACGTATTGAGCACGGGTGGATCCATCTCCAATCCACATCTTACTAAAAGCCCATGAATCTGTGTACCAAGTCTTATGATTGCTTCAGAGGCACAAACAGATAATATGCATGCAAACGTCACTGAATTGGGCTTATTATCACAGTTCCTCATATCGCTAAACAGCTCAATCACATGTTCCGTGTCTCCATTTTTCACATAACCATTAAGCATAACATTCCACAAGACACTATCTCTGTGAGGCAATCTATCAAACAAGCTACGTGCCTCATGAATACAGCCATTTTCAGCATACAGCTTAATCAAAGAACTACCGACATAAACATCCATCTCAAATCCCATCTCCCGAATAGTCTGTTGAATCGACTTAGCTAACCGAATGGCCCGCAAACCACCACAAGCCTTAATTACATAGGGAAATGTATACTTATCAGGACAGGTTCCATAGCCTAACATTTTAAAATAAACGGAAATTGCAAAATCGAAGCTACCCATCATAGTAAAACCTCGAATCAACCAATTCCAAGGCGAAGCATACAGCAAATCAACTTGATTAAACATATTCTTAGCATCCACAAACTTATTGCAAAGAACATACATACCCATGATTCGTGTACCAAGTAAACCAAAATGGTCAATTCCATTCAAGATTATCTGAGCATGAACTTGTCTACCTTGCAGAATTACAGAATGGTCTGAAGAAGCTTGCAAGATTGATGCAAGTTTTGACACTAACACCTCCTCCTGGGTGTTTGGAAAAAAGTGCCCAGTTGGGGTTGGTATAGTCTGGGTGGAATTGGATCCAAATGCGGCTGCCGTGGCGATTTGGGTGAATCTTCTGTGGAGTGAACTTAAGTTCTTTTGATGCATTAGAAGAATTTCTTTCAGTTCATAAGATAACATTGGTATTATTATTCTGTTTGTATAGCAAGTTTCATTGAATAGTGTTGTGCCATTTTTGCTGAAGAGTGAAGACCCTCCTTTTATACTTATAAAGAGAATTAAAGAGAATTGTTATTCACCCCGAACATTTACTTAATACTTAATACTTTCGCAATATAATTTTCAAAAAAATGCCATTAAATGAAAGGACTCTATTACCCTCTCCCCTGACTTCTTTCCCATCTATTCTTGTTGCTTGTCTGTCTCCACACCCATCTCCAATCAATCTCCCCAATACCCCCTTTTCCTCCATTAACACACGCATTAAGGTGATTCTGCACTCAATTGGTTTGGAATTACGACGTTTTCTAACTTTTTTTATTGATTAAATATATTAGCCATTTCTTGAATAAAAAACAGCAAAAGGAATCTGATTAGTATCTGGAGAGAGAGAGAGAGAGAGAGAGAGAGAGAGAGAGAGAGAGATTATGGGTTTGCTGTCGCACACGGTTGAAAGAAAAGAGATCGCAGCCGGAGACCGTATCTACACATGGCGATCCCTTTATACTTACTCTCATCACGGTCTCTCTCTCTCTCTCTCTCTCACTAACACTCTCTGACCACTTCAATTATTCTGCATTTTAGGGTTTTTTCATCGTTTTATCTCTATCAATTTTGGGTTTCAGGTATTTACTTGATGTAGTTGTAGAATGACCCCAATTTTTGTGATTACAGTCTAGTCTATGTAAGTGGATTTATATAATGAGTGCATCTTAGATAACTAAATTATTGGAGATTTTGTCTATAAGCATGTAATGGAAATCAACCATTATTGAATCACAAAATTAACACAAACCCAGTTCAAAGATTGCTAATTTATGAGAACCCAACTTGGCAAATATATAAAATTGTGGTAATTCCAATCCAATTGAGTGCAGGACCACCTTAATGTCTGTGTTAATGGAGGAAAAGGGGAAATTGGAGAGATTGATTGGAGATGGGTGCAGAGAAAAAAAGCAAGCAATAAGAAAGGACCGGAAAGAAGGTAGTGGAGAGGATAATAGAGTCATTACAAATAATGACATTTTTTGAAAATTATATTGCGGGAATATTAAGTAAACGTGCAGAGTTGAATAACAATTCTCATATTGTAATTCACAATTAAATTTGAACATTTGAACACAAGACCATCCACAATTTTTTTAACAAATCCCAAAATCAATTGAATTTACAATAATAAAAGAGATGCACTCCACAAATGACCACCCCAAATATATGCAATAGATCCTAGGACTAGGACTGAAAAAATTTTTAAATTCGAACCAACCAACTTGTGTACCAATTATACCAATTATAATTTGTACGTGAAAATCGATATATCGAAATGTGGTACGGTAGTACCGTATCAGTTTTGTATAATTGGTTGGTACACGATACACAAATTTAAAATTGGTTGGTATACCGGGTACCAATTATAATTTGTTTAAATATTAATTTTCATATATATATATATATATATATATATATATATATATATATATATATATATATATATATTTATTTATACTCTCTTTTTCACATTACAAAATGCACAAAATCCCCATTTTGGTGTCCAATTCCAAAAGGCACAATCTCAAAAAGAATTTTTTTTAATATTTGATTATTCATATGACCCACTAGTAATACTTACATCATTTATCCACTTACTATTTTCTACCACACTTTCTCTATCATACTTCACTTTTTACACTCACAACATTTATTACACTATATATACTTTCCTTATTTTTTTTTTTGCAAATCCCATTTTGTGCCTTATACAATGGAATGGAGGGAATATATATATATATATATATATATCCTTTTATCCCTAATATACTGCAAACTTTCTCCATTTTCAGAAGTTATGCTCTCTCTCCCTCCCGACGATTTAGTGGCGCTGCCTCCTTCCTACCAGTCTCAATTTTCGCCTAATACTAGGAATATAATTCCCTCTCTCACAGTCACTCTTTTTAACATTCTCTCTCCCTCTCTCTCTCTCTGATGAATCTAATTAAAGTTGTCTTCAATTAATTGGATCTTATCCTTGTTATTTACTGATTAAAATTAGGATTTGGGGGTATACATTTCTTTCTTGCTTCACATTCTCTTTTCCTAAAATAATATCATAATTTCTTTCTAAACCCTCTTTCATTATTGTCGAAGCAATCTCTTGTTTCAAAAAAGTATCACAAAATAAATGTTCAAAACTTGATTAACAAAAATAAATTTTATAGTTTTTGGATTTTGATTTTACATGTGGTAGAGGCTAGTATCAATCGTAGGAACCGAGTACCAACCGTAACAACTAAGTTGGTATACCGACTTAGTTGGTTGGTAACGATACATATTTTTATTTACCAAGTTAATCTTGGTTTGTATATGGTATAAGTTAAATAGAATTGATATATATGTCTACCAAGCCACCCCTAGTAGATCCACATTTGGGCACATTTTGGTACATTACCAAAAACGGATTGAGGATTGAGTTTTATACTATAGATCCTGCTCCTGCGAAGCAGTGATGCTGCTCTCATGTCCATTGTCCCGATTGTGTCACGTGCTCACAATTTTTTCAATTATTAACTAACATTAATTTAATTTTATGTGAGTCACACTTTTATCAATTTAATCCTGGCCGTCTCCTATAAATTAGGGGGCATGTGTCTTAATCACATTGATCAGCAAGAGGGCAACACTAGCCGGCAGGAGGGCAGGAGCGAAGTAGAGGCAGGAGCAGTGTCGAAGGACCATCCACATAAAGCATACTCCCTCCGTTCCGTCCGACTTAGGACGTTTTGCCATTTTGGGCGTCCCACCCGACTTAGAACGGCCCAAAATGGAAAGTTTATATTACTTTTATATTAAATGGGACCCACTTGTCATACTCACAACAATAAGCCCATTACTATTTATCCCACTCATTCTCTCTCCTATTTAATTTTTCACACTCACAACACATCCTCCACTCATTCTCTCTCCTAATATTATAATAGTATTCCTTAATCTCCGTGTCGGGAGTGAATGTCCTAAGTCGGACGGGACGGAGGGAGTATAAATAATAGAGATTTTTCCATACAACCTTGGGCCTACATTAATTCCTAAAGAAGCAATGATATTATTCTAATTCTTCATACACTTCTAAGACAAAAATGCCCTTGAAAGTCCCATTTCATGCGCGATCCATGCGTGTCATATGCGTCCAATCAAAAAATGACATTCACAGGATTTGTAAAATATGTAATCGAAACTGCTCTAATAAACAACTAATAGAGTGAAGAAAACTCTGATTGACATCTATCAAAGCCAAAAAAATTGATAGCTAACTATAGGAGCCAAAATAATTCTTATAGACATCTATTCAGAGCCCAAACAAATTTGATACATGACTATCAAAGCCAACTACAACTCTGTTAATAAATCAAGTCAAAAACAAACACCAAACTCTGAAAAATTGCCTCTCAGATCAAACTTAATCACAAAATCAACGAATACCACCCGAAAAAATAATCAAACACCAATAAAAATAAATATGAGCGCAAAATAATCAAAATCAACCAAAAAAACGAATCCAAAAACCAACAAAAAATGATAAATGTATATTTACTAATAATTTCACTCCGGGACACAACTATCATACTTATTTTCATTGAGATACAACTTTCATACCTAATTTTTAAACCCAAATTGACCAAAACGAACAAGGAAACCTCACGAAAATCAAGAGCTAGGATTGTGTTAGATGTATAGGTGGAACAGATGAGTTGAGGAGGCTTAGCAGAAGGAGAGGGCTGAACAAATCAGATATAGTGCAAAGAGATGAGTGGAGAAGCATCTAGCCAAAATTGTCGCAGATTTGGTGTTTCCGGCCAAAGATCTGACATGCCAATAATGAAGGACCCGCAATTCAAGCCCATTTACTATATTGCTATGCGGTGTGCAAGTTGGGAGCACCAAAGGATGGATGTGAGGGTTTAGAGAGAGTGTATTTTAAAGGGAGAGGAATGAGATGAGACACTTAATTAGCCGGAGTTGGGGTTGCCGGAGATGATGGGAATGATAGATTTGGACAGATCTAAGGGTGTCGACAAGGAAAGATGTGAGGAAGCGACATCGGATAGGTGGTCGGAGGGGGGCTCGGATAAGATGAACACGTGGCTAGATATTGTTGTTCGAGAGATAAAATATGTGTAAGCGTGTGTGTTTGTTATGTGAATGTGAATGGGGGGAGGGGAGGGTTTTGTTTGCGATGAAAGGGCGTGTGAATTTTAGGGGAAGGGAGGGGTAATTTCGGGTTTTCGAAATTTCATTAATTTTAGGGGTTGACTAATAAAAACGATGTGGCGACTCTATTTTACACTATTTGGCTCCATCCCACTTCATAAAAAATATTTCCAAACTACACATGCGATAGGTGCATCCGATCGGGGTACTTTCAGCGGCGATTGTGCGAGGGATTAAGCTTTTAAACTCATCTAAAAATGGTTTTTAAACTTTTAGTGGGTCAAGCTTCCGTTTTCTTCATGTTTATGTGTGTATTTTATCATAACATGCTTCTACTTGTGCCATTTGCCTTCTATGTGCTATAATCAATTGTAGGGAAACCATATGTCTGGTCTAAAATGGGGCAAAAATACCCAACTGCTCGCAGATTGAGACTGCATAACTATAATTCGAATTGTGCCATGTGGCATCATTGGCTCCACGCGTCATCATTTTCCAGGCCGCGCGGCATCTTTGGATGGCCTCTCAGAATGTTGCTCAGTGTGTTCTCATGTCATTTTAGTAGGGTTTTTAAAGTATTATGATGGTCCTGTTAATATCTGCAGTGGTTTCGCAGACCAGGGATTTTTGTTATCGTGTATTTATCCTTGAGCATTGTACATTCCTTTGCCATTCTTTAAAACATATTTTGAAAATCGCTAATTTACTGAAAAAATGTACATAGATACCTCATACAACTCGCAACATATCTCTTGTACACCGCCCACTACAACCCTAACTCGGGGTGGTCAAAGATGTAGCCAAAGGTCTTATTTCGCCTCTCTTGCGCGCACGTGGCCATTCCACTCACCGTCTAAGGATTGCAAATGGTGGGAGCCTTATACTCGTGTCTCCCCAACACATGTCCATGTCACACCTTTTGTTCGAGACTTGGTTGGTTTTTGACTATTTTCCCCTCATAAATTTGTTAATGCATATTCTATGTTGGTGAATATTAAGTCAACGCCATGGTTAAGATCCCTAAAAGAGACATTTTGACGAGAGGTCATGCTGAAATTTTGCTAGAATTTTTACCAAAAATGGCAAGTTTACTAATATTTGACTGGATCTTGTCACACACGTTGACTTATCTTTTATCATGTATGAGTCGTCCTACATCTTCTTGATTCCTCTCAGCCTTGACTTTGATCTTCGGTCAATCGCCTCCTTTTGATACAGTATGGAGAGCAACCGAGGAAGAAGGCTGGAAGCGAGGCGCCCGCCTCAAGAATGGCCAGGCGCCCACCTCAAGCTCCGGGGTGCTGAAGGAGAATGCTGAAGACTGAAGATTGTTTCCTTCCAGCGCTTGATTGTTTCCTTTTCCTTATTTCGTTTATTTAGTTTTGGACTATTATTTTACTGCAGTTTTTAGTTTATTTTAATTAGGGTATTTTTGGTAATCTTTTTATTTGTCGGTCTCAAGTTTTGGTAAGGTTCTAGAATGGTCTTTAGAGTAGTATTTAAACAGCCGCAGAGCTCTTGTTTGAGGAAGACTTTTGATATTTGATTTATGAAATATAGTTTTGCTGTGAGCAACTATTATTGAGGGTTTAAATCCCGTCTTGTTTTCTTAAATTCCGTTCAGTCATTCCTCTCATTCTCATATAACTTCGGTTCTCTATCATTTGGTATCAGTTTCCTGGTTGTTTTGATGGCTGAACGAAGGCGTGGTCGTGGTGTTCATGGTGTTCATAGTAGGGTTCGTGCAGCGAATCCCCAGGAATACGATCCCCATCACGAACGTGAAATATATGAAATCAAGAAGGACGAACTGCGAAGAAAGATTCAAGGTCTCAAACTTCGTTTGTTGCGTTCCGAGATTCGAGAACTCCAAAGATACTTTGATCGGGTGGAGGGTCGACGAATCCAACGACAACTAGCGCAGTTGGAGGACTCAGATTCGAACGTATCGTCGATGAAGAGGGCTCGGAGTCAGATCTCGTGCGATGATGATGAGGATATCAATCCTTTCGATCGTGATCAAGAACTTGAGTGCAAGAGAGAGGCCGATCCTCTGACTCTTGACGAGTTTTGTGACCGATTGAATCCTGTTCCCGTGGATTGCTTTGTTGATTCAACGGGTTCCGACATTGTCATTGATTGGTCAAAACCACCAATCTTTGATGACGATAATTATGAAGATGATATTGAGGGTTTTGACCCAGCAGAAGCCATTGTGTTGCAGCCGAACCTGGGAGCAGGTTGTGATTTTCTGGGTTCATCTATTTTGCTGAAAGGAGATATTTTTGGTTCTTATTGTTATGAGGATCCCTTTTATGTTGAAGTTTCGTTTCTTTCACAATCTGGGGTTCTTCAAAGGTTTATTCATTGAGAGCTTTTTAGTAAACGGATGGACAGATTGGATGGATGTGATGAGAAGTGCTACTAAGTATACAGTTCGAAGAAGTTTGAAGCTTAAAATTTCAGAGGTATTTCCGAAGCGCAACGACTCAAATTCGAGGTCGAATTTTTCTAAGAAGAGGAGAATGATACAGTATGGAGAGCAACCGAGGAAGAAGGCTGGAAGCGAGGCGCCCGCCTCAAGAATGGCCAGGCGCCCGCCTCAAGCTCCGGGGTGCTGAAGGAGAATGCTGAAGACTGAAGATTGTTTCCTTCCAGCGCTTGATTGTTTCCTTTTCCTGATTTCATATTTTCCTTATTTCGTTTATTTAGTTTTGGACTATTATTTTACTGCAGTTTTTAGTTTATTTTAATTAGGGTATTTTTGGTAATCCTTTTATTTGTCGTCTCAAGTTTTGGTAAGGTTCTAGAATGGTCTTTAGAGTAGTATTTAAACAGCCGCAGAGCTCTTGTTTAAAGGGACTTTGATTTTTGATTTATGAAATATAGTTTTGCTGTGAGCAACTATTATTGAGGGTTTAAATCCCGTCTTGTTTTCTTAAATTCCGTTCAGTCATTCCTCTCATTCTCATATAACTTCGGTTCTCTATCATTAATGATACAGTATGGAGAGAAACCGAGGAAGAAGGCTGGAAGCGAGGCGCCCGCCTCAAGAATGGCCAGGCGCCCGCCTCAAGCTCCGGGGTGCTGAAGGAGAATGCTGAAGACTGAAGATTGTTTCCTTCCAGCGCTTGATTGTTTCCTTTTCCTGATTTCATATTTTCCTTATTTCGTTTATTTAGTTTTGGACTATTATTTTACTGCAGTTTTTAGTTTATTTTAATTAGGGTATTTTTGGTAATCTTTTTATTTGTCGTCTCAAGTTTTGGTAAGGTTCTAGAATGGTCTTTAGAGTAGTATTTAAACAGCCGCAGAGCTCTTGTTTAAAGGGACTTTGATTTTTGATTTATGAAATATAGTTTTGCTGTGAGCAACTATTATTGAGGGTTTAAATCCCGTCTTGTTTTCTCATCTATCTCGATATTGCGACGACGTCGTCTGTACTGATAGTCATCTTCTTGGGGCTCCGTTGCACGACTGCTCCATCGACCACCACGTCCACCACGAACCACGCTTCCTCGTTCAACCATTGATATACGAACCGAAGCTCTAATACCAAATGATACCGAATAAGGCTTAGAGAATAGAATGACCGAACGATAGAACAAGAATCAATATACGAACCAGGCTCTGATACCAATTGATAGAGAGAATCGAAGTTATATGATAAACAGAAATGACTGAACGGAATTTAAGAAAACAAGACGGGATTTAAACCCTCAATAATAGTTGCTCACAGCAATACTATTTTTTTCATAAAATCAAAATCAAAGTCTCTTTAAACAAGAGCTCTGCGGCTGTTTAAATACTACTCTAAAGACCATTCTAGAACCTTACCAAAACTTGAGACCGACAAATAAAAAGATTACCAAAAATACCCTAATTAAAATAAACTAAAAACTGCAGTAAAATAATAGTCCAAAACTAAATAAACGAAATAAGGAAAATATGAAATCAGGAAAAGGAAACAATCAAGCGCTGGAAGGAAACAATCTTCAGACTTCAGCATTCTCCTTCAGCACCCCGGAGCTTGAGGCGGGCGCCTGGCCATTCTTGAGGCGGGCGCCTCGCTTCCAGCCTTCTTCCTCGGTTGCTCTCCATACTGTATCACCTTTGATCTTCGATCAATCCATCTCCTTTAACCATACATTGTCAATATTCTCTCCTTTGATCATACATGATCAATTTCCTCTCCTTTGACTATATGTGGTCAATATCATCTCCTTCGACCTTCGGTCAAATCCGTTTCTCTTGACCAATGGTCCATCCCTCTTTATCTTGGACCTTCGCAATCAAATCTCGACCTTAAATGGTCACCTTCCGTTTTGTGCGAAAGATGGCCATATCGCTTTCCCAACCACTCTTGATCGATTATATTCCATTTTGACCACTCTTGATCAATTTCATTCATGGCGACAACTCTTGGTCAATTCCATTCCATTTTGACCACTACTGGTCGATTTCATTCCATTTTGACCACTCTTGGTCAGCTCTGCCATTTAACTACCCTTAGTTAAGCCTCTCTATTGGACCATCCAAGATCCGCTCCTCCAATCTTGGACCCTCCAAGGTTTTCTCCCCTAATCTTGGACAAGGTGCGGTCCTCCACTCTTGGACCCTCCAAAGTCCGCTCCTCCAATCTTGGACCCTTCAAGGTTTTCTCCCCTCAATCTCCTCTCCTTTTACTATACGTGGTCAATCTCCCATTCTTTGATCTTCAGTCAATCATCTCCTTTGACCTTCAATCAATTCACCTCCCTTGACCTTCGATCAATTCTTTTCCTTTGACCTTTGGCCAATCCTTTTCTATCCTGACCTAAAAATGGTCATTCTCTTCCTTTGGCACCACGTATGGTCAAATTCTTTTGTGACTTTTAAAGGTCATCCTTCATTCGTGCCAAAGATGGCATCTCTTTCCTCGACCTTTAAAGGTCACCCTTCATTCGTTCCAAAGATGGCACCTCTCTCCCCCACCTTTAAAGGTCACCCTTCATTTGTGCCAGAGATGGCTAACCCTCTTTAGCGACCTTAAAAGGTCACGAGTTTCCATGTCTCGGCATCTCTTAGTAATATTACATCCCGAGAATCCATGTCTCAACATCTCTTAGTGAGATTACTTCGCGAGATTCCTTGTCTCGACATCTCTTAGTGAGATTACTTCCTGAGAATCCATGTCTTGGCATCTCTTAGTGAGATTACTTCCTGAGAATCCATGTCTCGGCATCTCTTAGGGAGATTACTTATCGATAATTCATGTCTTGGCATCTCACAGCTAGATTACTTCGTGAGATTCCATATCTCGTCATCTCTTAGTAAGATTACTTCTCGAGATAACATATCTCAAAATCTCTTTATGTTTCTTGTATTCCAATTTGTCTTGATCTACGGTGACTAAATAATCTCATCTTAGGTGAGGGTTACATAGGCAACGTGTGCCCAGTCAATCTTTACTTTTTGTTAACAAAAAAAATCAAATCAAAAACAAAAACAAAAATAATTGAGAAAATCATTTCAAAAAAACAAAAAGTGTAGATCAAATCTTTTCTTGCTTTGTTTCATCTTTGAATAGTCAAACCAAACAATGAGTTTTGTAAGTTAATCATGAGTTAAACTTCATTCCAAATCTAAAAACTACTTTGAATTATTTTACAGTCAATCTTCAACCGCACACCATATCTTTGGTAACCCTCGATTACTTGACAAGGAAGCTTGCTGCCTAAGAGCATCTCATATGTCAGAATTTAAATTTGTAATTGAAGTCGCACTTGAGACTCTGAAGGAATGTCATCGCTAGGAAATGCAAGCCACTTAAGCGACCTTTGAAGGAAATGAGATGGATTTTAGTATAGCTTAGGCGGATGGCATTGACTGTTCTGAATGGATATGTTCTCGTTGATAGGGGAATCGTGGATCGTCCTGTACATAATTGTGAATGTCATCTAAAACAGAGCTAGACTAGGGGCTACTTATCCTACATAAAAACAAATGTTTAAGAAAAAGTCATTCAACCAACATTCGTAAGTTCCAGTACTTTTCTCTTTCAATCAAGCCTATCTCGAATATTTATTGTTTTCAATCAAGTCCGCCATGGACATTGTAGTTAACAAGTCTTAAAATTATATATATGAGTCTTCTTTCCTTTCTCGCTAGACTTGATACATTATTTGCACACCTATATTATATTTAATGAAATTTCTAATTCTATATTATCACATGCTTCCTTCCTGATATTTTGTATCTCATTATCTCCTCATAAGATTCTCTCCCGAGATTTTGCATCTCGTTATCTCTTTGTGAGATTCCTTCTCGATATTTCGCGTATCGTTATATCCTCATGAGATCATTCCTGTTATCTCTTCGTGAGATCTTTTTTGTTATCTCTTCGTGAGATCTTTTCTGTTATCTCTTTGTGAGATCTTTCTCATTATCTCCTCGTTAGACCTTTCTTGCTATCTCCTCATGAGATCTTTCCTGTTATCTTATCGTGAGATCTTTCCTGTTATCTCCTCGTGAGATCTTTCTCGTGATCTTTCATGTTTTCTACTTGTGAGATATTTCTCATTATCTCCTCGTGATACCATTCTTGTTATCTTCTCATAAGACCTTTCTCGTTATCTACTCGTGAGACCTTTCTCGTTATCTACTCGTGAGATCTTTCCCGTTATCTCCTCATGAGATCTTTCTTTTTATCTCCTCGTGAGAACTATACTGTTATCTCCTCATGATATTGTAGAAATGGTGAATTTTATGATTCGTGGGTCACCACTTATTATTCATTCAGTGAAAACAATAAGAAAAACCTTTTTATCAATTCATGAGATTCAAGGGTTCGGGAGTTAATTTATGGAATTGGAAGGTAAAGGAGCATCATTTCTACCCAATATTTGGATTGGTCTTGCTTAGGTGTTATTAATCAATTCAATCAACAAATAATTAAATACAACAATAATTAATTTTAGTTAATTATTGGAATGTCGGATTGTGTGATTCGAGATCGCCTTCATAAATTAAAGGGACTCTAGGCTAATCATTTTGATGGTGATTAAACTACTCTAAAATCAATAGAGAAGATGAGAAGAGAAGATGAAGAAATCTAGAAGGACTTTACCTTAATGTTGAACAATCCAAAGGATGACCTCGATAAAGGTTCGAGATCCAAATCAAGCAATCCACAATTTAATATTTTAGGAGGAATTTAGGGATATTTTGTGCATTATTTCAAGGAAAGAACGCAACAAAACGTGTCCTCAAAATCATGAGGAGGATCTCTCTATTTATACTTGATGCTGCAAGAATCGTGTTTATCAATCTCCGTCCACGTGGCAAGACTAATCACTTGGCTCCTTGACTCGAAACACGGAACCCACAACTAGCCGGAATGGTCTCCGGCGAAGACCCTCGGGCGTGAGAGTAAGTATGGTGTATGAGCGCTCAAATATTATAATGAACAGATGTATTCAAAATAACAAAGAGCAATTACCTTGAAACGGTTGATGTTTCCTTGTATTTATAGTTGTTGATGAGAGTTGTATTTGTGGTAGGATTGCATGAAATCCCATGATTTGTGGAACAGACACGTATATAGAGATCTTATCCATAAATAACTCCTGATTTGTAAGGAGTCTCATCACACAAAGAATTGTAGGTACGCCAGGACTCTGTAGTTCGACGTAATGATGTAGGTCGAGGTCGCCTGTTGGGTCTAGGTCGACCTGACTGATGGGTAGGGCTGGACCGTACCCAAATGGCATATGGATCGTAGAGACGGACCAAGCTAGTTCGGGACCTCGTAGGTCAGACAATGAGCTTAGGTCGACTGATCATGTTGATCGGCCTTGGGCTCAGTAATAATTTGGGCCTAACCCACTGAGAACGTGGTGGCAATAATAGATGAATGAGTGGGCTTTACTCGCTGGGCCTAAATCATCATTTTTATTCTGTTCAGTGGCCCTCAACTTTCTGAGTTGACTTTGTCGACTAGGAAGTCAAAGAAATTGTGATGAAGCTTGAAGTGACTCGCAAGTCGACGCTTGAGTTGATGTTTACTCGAATAATAGTGACGTGGCTCAATCCTGGCCGTTGGCTGTTGAACGGTTGGATCATTGAAAGCGCCATATTTTTGTAATCATTACTGCTTTGAAAACCGCCCAGGATTTACTTGTGACTTAATCGTTCGAAAACTCTTTACTTTCCGTTTCAAGAAAGGATTTTGAGAAAGAAAAACCCTTTTCCTCCTAGGATTTGACGAAGCTTTCAAATTCAGGTGTATAATTTCCCCAGAAAAGGCGGAGCTCTTGATTTCTGGTGCCCTTTATTTTGTTTGTGCAACCTTCGTCACCGACGCAATTTGAGGTATTCCTTGATTTCCTTGATTTTTCGTCTGTCTTCGAATTTTTCTTTTGATTTCTGCCATGGCTAGAACCTTTAGCTGTGAACCTGGGGTCTGGTATGGGTGTTGCACCATTAATCATCGAGTTTACAAGCATATAAGCGGAGTATGGAGAGAGATGCCCTTGAATGAGTGTGCTTCCATCTTGACAAGGTGGGGGCTGACTTTCGGCGAAATAGGATTGCCCATAGGAGAGAACTTGGGGGATTTAGGAATTGACGACCCAAATGTTGTATCTTTTCATCTCTTCCATGAATTACTCGACCATATATCACTGTTTTATGTGAGGGTACCAGCAAACCTTCCTTTCTTAGGAATTGAAAAGGATTTCCATGGGAATCTAGGTTGCCCCTTAGTACGTCTATTAGGTCCCTTGAAGCTGCATATAGGACTGATTCCCCTATTTCCTCTTCTTCTTGTACAGATATGGCAACTCAAGGGGGAGCTACAGCTTCGACTTCTTCAAGCCCTCGAATTGTGGACGCCTTCGAGTCCTCCGTTGTACCTGGGAGGAATGAAAGGGGCTACGTGCCTCCTAGGCCGCTTCGAGGGAAGAAGAATTTGGAATCTCGGGTAGCCATGGTTTATGATTTCTGTGAGGTAGATAGGAAGGAGTTCAATGTGACTATCTACAGCAAGAAAGAGTTCATGTCTCGATTTCATAGTACGTTCACTAAAGATCCCACTAGGGTGGCCTTCTTCTATGGCCAATTCGAGGCTGGCCTGAGGTTGCCATTAGATCCCTTCATTAATGAATTTTTGGATGTATGGATGCCTTGCCTCTCCAACTGGGAGCTAATACTTGTAGAGCTCTGGTCTGTTTTATCATGGTGTGTAGGTTTTTAGGCTATGAGCCTTGTATGAGAGTCTTTAGGGAGTTCTTCAGTGTTAAGGTTGATAAGACCGACCTGGGAATTAGCACCCCCTCCAAGCCCAATGCCCCTAAACTGTTTGCCAACCTTCCCAGCAAGGTGAGTGGTTGGAATTCCCACGTGATAGTGGTGGAGAGTAGGAGAGGATGGGAGTTCCCCTTGTATAACCCCGAGTCCAAGGTTGTAAAAGAGGAGGATTATTGGGAGCCGTATTGGCATGTCGAGCTGTATAAGAAATTGGTCGAGGTGGCTGATAAGAGACCCATCAATTGGGACATTCTGGGGACTACCAAGAACAATTACATCCAAGCTGGGATGATGATTGGTAATGGGGACCTGGTGCCTCTGGTCCCCATCGTTAGATGCTTAAGGTACCCTGATTGGGTCACCCACGCCTTGGGTAGATTTGAGGATAAATGTCAATTATGTCAGAGGACGCCCAATTACTGTAAAGATCAGGGGGAGCATGTTGGTGGTAAGAGTTTACTCACCTTTGTCTCTTAACTCGTCTGTTGATTGCTCGTATGTAGAACTTTTAGCTCATACATAGAACTTGCTTGAATTGTATGCGTAATTTTTAGCTCGTAGATAGTTTACTCGTATGTAGAACTTGCAGCTCGTACATGTCTTGCTCGTACATAGAACTCGTAGCTCGTATGTAGAACTTTTAATTGTCGATCTAACCCTTTGTTATCTTGATCTTGTGCAGTTCTGACTCCCGAACAAGAAGCAAACATGGGACGAGTGATTGACATAAGGAAAAGCAAGAAAAGCTGGGGGGCTGCTAATGCCCGAGAGAGTCGCAAGAGAGAAGGGGCTTAGCGCCAAGAGCTTTTGAAACTAGTTGACCAGGGGACTGCCAATCTCATTCCGGTTGAAGACGAGCTCGAGCAGCTGGAGGAAGATGAGTCGGGAGGAGCCGCTCAAGAATAACTTAACGTTGAGGTCGAGGTGGAGACTGAGCCAGTGCAGGAGCCAGTGAAAAAGGCTCCAAAGATTAAGACCAGAGCTCAGACTAGGGCCAAGACACCTGTGGTTGATGTAAAGGATGATGAAGAGGAGGACGATGCTCCTCTTAGCCATAAGAAGAAGAAATCTAAAGTCAACCCTCCATCTGAACAAGTTGATGCTACTGCTAGGGGCTCCTTATCTCCTTCCCTTCAAGTTTCTTACTCCGACCTTGTCCAAGCTCGAGTGGATGAGCTGAGAAGTGTTCCATTGCTTACTGGGGTTGACAACTCGGTTAGGCCGTACCCTGAGCTTGAATACGGTCAAGTGGTGGTGAGGAGATCTGCTGACCAAGACTTGGTCAAGAAATTTATTAGTAAGGGCTTGACTGCTGAAACATTCTGAGCTAGATCTGGACTGGTTCACTCCGAGGTAACACTTGTAGCATTTTTATATCATTATTGCTTTCCTCTTTTACTCGTATAATCCCCATTAACCCAATCTTGGCCGATCTGATCCCTTTTGTTTAATCGTCGTTGCAGTCTCTTGCCATGATTGAAGCAGCCACAAGCTACTGAAAGGCTGCTGAGGAGCAAGAAAGGCTGGCCAAATCCATGCTGGTTCGTAAAAATGATGAGATGAAGAAGCTTGAGGAGGATCATGCCAAGCTGAAGGAGGAGCACTCCGACCTGGACTTAGCATACGAGGCCCTGAAGCTTGTGAAGGATGCTGCTTTGAAGGATAAGGAGGAGGCTTAGGGCAAACTCGAAACGGTCCAAAAGGAGCTGGCGGCCCTTAAGGTGGACAAGGAGAAGGTCGACCAGGACCTGGAAGTGGCGACCCAAACCATAGAAGAAAACACTTTGATGCTGACCAAGAAAATTGACGACCTCAAAGCAGCTCATTAACAATGGGAGGTGGAGCTATCCGCTGCTGTGAATGCTGCCAAGGGAGCTGCTGGAGAGGAGGCAGTGAAGGCCTATAAAGAGAGTGACGAGTGCCACGACTACGTCACTGAGAAGGCAAGATCATTCTTTGACGTGGGTCGGAGCCATATGGCTCGACGTATTATAGTGGACTCCTCCTTTAATATTTCAATCGAACAATTGGCCAAGTGGGCCTCTGAGGATCCATACAATGTGTCAGCTCGCCAAGGTCATCATCTGATGCCTTACAATGAGAACGACTTGGCCACCATTGCCCAAGATGACGCAGAGATGGCAGCCGAACCTTGGGTTCCTCCTCCCGTTGATAATGTCAATTTTAATACTCTTTTGGAGGAGTTGGAGGAGCCCGACGAGTTTGTTTTGGACGGTGATAGTCCCAGGACCATTTTCTCCGATTCGGGTAAACCCATTGATCCCCCACAGCAAGAAGAAAATGTAGAAGGTCGAGCTACCACAAGCGGCCAGGTTGAAGCCGATCCAGCTACTTGAATTTAATTTGAATGGTTGTGTAATGAACAAGTCCCAAACAATCTTTGTTTTTGCTTTGTAAATGTTGATGCCTTGACCCAGTTTTTGGGAGGCATTCTAACTTATAATTTTTTGCTAGCTCTATTCATGGCCCGTTTTAGGGGACTGTGCCTTTATTTAATCGTAGCTGACCTTTAACGCTTTGAGTTCTATGCTTTTGATTTCATCATGAATGTATGTTGAACTAGATTTAATAGGATAAATAAGTCGCTATAAGCTTTTGATCGGACTGGTTTTTTGATAACATAGTCGACCTTATACTTGTATAGTTTTTGAAAACGAGATTGACTAAGAGTCGAATCTGTTTAAGGGAACGAAGCTGACCAAAAGTCGAGTTTGTTAGAACGAGGTCGACTTAGATGTCGGACCTGTTTAAAGGAACGAAGCTGACTAAGAGTCGAGCTTGTTAGGACGAGGTCGACTTAAATGTCAGACATGTTTAAAGGAACGAAGTTGACTAAGAGTCGAGCTTGTTAGAACGAGGTCAACTTAGATGTCGGACCTGTTTAAAGGAACGAAGCTGACTAAGAGTCGAGCTTGTTAGAACGAGGTCGACTTAGATGTCGGACCTGTTTAAAGGAACGAAGCTGACTAAGAGTCGAGCTTGTTAGAATCGATGTAAAAACGTAACACAATGTTGAATAGAACTGCAACTTTTATTGACGTAGAAACATGCTTACATCGAAAATGGAGAGCTAGAACTATAACAAACTCAAACTTGAAAACTGAACTAACTTTAAAGCTGAAAAACTGAACTAGAAGTAATATTTGATAAGGTGGGTAGCATGCCACGGGTGCTTTAATTCCTCACCACCTGGATGGGCGATCATGTAAGTTCCTTCCTTTATAATTCGAGTGACAATGTAGGGACCTTCCCAGTTGGGAGATAACTTGTTCTGCTGAGTTCTCCTTCCCGTTGCCTCAATTTTCCTTAGCACGTGGTCGCCTACTTGGAAGGATCTCGTCTTTACCTTCTTGTCATGATAACTCTTGGTCCTCTGTTTGTAGTTGACCATTCGCAGATAAGCCGTATCTCGCTTCTCGTCAATCAGATCCAAGTCGATCAATCTGTTGGTATCGTTCTGCTCTTGGTCGAAGAAAACTACTCTGGCAGTAGGAAATCGCAACTCGGCCGGTGCCATGGCCTCTGATCCATATGTAAGAGCGAATGGGGTTTCCCCCGTAGGCCCCCGAATGGTTGTGCACTGCCCAAAGAGCAAGAGGGAGTTCGTCCAACCAGTTGCTACGTCGACCAATCAAACCCGTTTTGAGTGCCGATAGAACGAGCTTGTTCGCAGCTTCGGCTTGCCCGTTGCCTTGAGGATAAGCTACAGATGATTGACAATGCTTGACTCCTACTCGATTCATTTCCTCTTTGAAGGCCCGTGAAAATTATAGCCCGTTGTCCGACATAATAGCTCGTGGTATCCTTACGCTCAATTTCGATTAAAATTACTGCGTTTAATCAAGTACCCATCATATTAGTCGATTTGGCTCATTTGTTGTCGGTGCCTGCTACTCAACATGCACTATTTCAGCTAAAAAAAATATATCAAATGTTATTCGGTGATAATGTTCTATTATCATGTTTAATAATTAAGATGAATTATTTTTTTTAAAAAAAGGATTAAAATCGCTCTGTTTTGCCAAATAAGTAAATAATTCTAACACAAGCGGCATACGGTATTTTTTTTTTTTATTTGAAAGGTTTGGGGTTCGAACTTTATCAAAAACAGTTTCAAGTGTTAATTTGTAATAGATTAATATATTCATTAATAAAATAAAAAAAATGGCTATATTTTGATAGCAAGCCATATCCCTGATGCATAGTGTTACCCTATTTAAATACCATGCATGCCCTCACTAAAATAGAAAATCATATGTTTTTTACATTTTTTTTTTTTTTTTGGCTAAGTAATGTTGTTAAGTTAGTGGACTACTTGTACACAAAATAATTGACAAGATAAATGATGGATATCACGTCCGTCCGTTGGGACGCGTAATCTTTAGAATTGGGTGATGTACATTCAATTAAAATAGAGAGTTGTTATATAAACTCGTAAAATTGTTGAGTAAACCCGTATCATTTAAAACACCCCAAAAAATTAAAACAAATCCCCCACTTTTTCCTTTATACCCCACCCACACCCACATCCACACCCACACCCACACCCACACCCACACCCACCCAATTAACTCTCATTTACTCCCTCCCTCTCACTCATCCTCACCCACAACCAAACCTAGAGAGAGAAAAGAGACGTGAAACGCAAAACGCAGAGAGAGAGAAGAAAGGAGAACGCTGAGAAGAGAGAACGAGAGAGAGAGAGAGAAGAAAGAAGAAGAAGAATCAAAACCTAGGTAGAAGAAGAAGAAGAACAAGCAAATTCAACCCCAATTCAAGATTCAAGATGTCAACCCTAGGGAAATCAGGTAATTATTCTTTCTTCAATCTAAATTACTTAATTTTTGCTTCATTTTGAGAGGATCTCATTTTGATTTTTTGAAAAATTTCGGAATTCTGGGTTTTGAAGGGTTCGGCCACTACTGGCCGATTTATTACACAAATTCGGCCACACCCTACCGAAAAAACTCAAAATTTCGGTCACCCCCGGCCGAACCTGCTCAATTTTTCGGCCATCCCCGGCCGAACTGCTCAATTTTTTCGGCCACCCCCGGCCGAACTGCTCAATTTTTCGGCCACTACTGGCAAAGTTTTCCATTGATTGCATTGTATCAATTCCATGTTTTTTAATCCATCTATTCATCAAAATTTGGACATTTCACTCCTTTTATTAAGAACTAGGTTCAATGTCAATGCATGTTAGATTTATCAGGCCTTTTGTTGAATTTTGATGATGCATTTGTGTATATATGAGTGCCCTACATGATTTGGACTGTAGGAGGGATTGATTTGGGTAGCCAAACGCAAGTTTGTGCATGATTCTCTACTATGCACGCCAAGTGTTCGATGAAATGCTCCAATGAAAAATTTCTTCTTTTTTCTTGGAATTTTTGCCATGGGCGATCTTTGACAATCTTTCTTTCTTATATATGCATTGTTCTTTCTTTCTTATATATGCATTGTTTTTGATATGTTATAAAATGTATTACGAGTTTGATTTTTTGATGTTTTCATTGCAGTTAAGAAAATGTTTACAAGGAGAAGGCCTCAAACTGCTTCCTTAAGGAGTGAAAAAGTAGCCGCACGTACTCAAGGGCAAACTTCACAGAACCAAGAGCCAGTTGAGGATTTAACCGTTGATCCTCGCTTGTCGGTCTACAATGAGCCTATGGAAACCTCACCTGAGCCTCGGATAGACTTAATTCCGGCTCAAAATGATAGTGACCCGGAAGATGAACGGGAATACGAGCCGGAAGATGAGCCGGAAGATGAGCCGGAAGGCGAGGAAGATGAGGATGACGATGATGATGAGGATGATGAGGAAGGAGGTGGGGAGGTAACGTCTTATCCCGGTGGGCCTAGGTACAAAACATTACTCCTTTCCTATGAAACCCATATTGCTAAATCAATTTGGGAGGGTAAAGATGATAGGATTTTAAAATGTATTAATCATATAGGTAAATTGAAAAAATGGGAATTGGACTTGAATAAAGTGTCAGAGCCGGTTCAAATGCTTATCATTAATTCCGGTCTCTTGTGCTTAGTTAATGAAAGTGGAGCGTATGACAACGTAGATAAAATGTTGGTCAACGCTTTTGTTGAGCGATGGCATCCGGAAACTAATAGTTTCCATATGCCATTTGGAGAGATGACCATCACTTTGGAGGATGTGTCTTGTCTTACATTGCTTAGGTGTCGAGTCTTCCCTTATTTGACAATCTCGTTTATGCTACTCAGCCACCTCAAAATAAGGTTTGTGAGGTTTTGGGAGTGACCAAAAAAATTGCTAAAGATGGAATTCCTGCCAAGGGGGCATTGGTCAATTTAGAATGACTTAGATTGAAGTTCTCCCCTCAGTTGTACTCCTCAGACCCCCGAAAAGGCTCCATGCATCTTTGCTAAGGCATATCTTTTATATTTATTGGGGTGCACAATCTTTTCTGATAAGACCGGGACATGTGTCAACGCTAGCTATCTAGATTTTTTGAGAGATGATGAGGCAATAGGGAATTATGCTTGGGGAGCCAGAGCGTTAGCTTTTTTGTACCGGTAACTAGGAAAATGATCTAGGTTTAACTGTCATCAGATTTCCGGGCACTTAACCTTGTTGGAGGCTTGGGTTTATGAGAGGTTTCCTGCGTTTAGGAACGGTTTCAACAACTACTATCTACCCAATTTGCCGCTCACATTGAAGTGGCTACCACCTCGGGCTCAACCAGCGACAGTTGCCTCCGTGCAAGTGAAGAGGCAACATATTGATATTATTCAGGACACGGATGTAAGTATTATTTTTTTAGTAATAATTTTCACATGTATTTTTGTTTTCTTAAATGAAACTATATTAATATTTTTTATGTTTTTATTGTAGGTGATTTGGACGCCGTATGTCGGTATCCGTTCTACACATCCTTTTCCTAGAGTCGCGCTATACCAAGGTGCATAGTTGCCTTAGGTAATGTGGTGGAACCACATCTTCCCGACCGGGTATTGCGACGGTTTGGGTACATGCGAGACAATACCTCACCTTCCACTTGGTCTTGGGATGGCGAGAGGAGATAAGAAGTCTCTAATGGGGTGGATCATGTTTGCCCGGTCATTCTTTGGTTGGAAGGGAAATTGCCTCGATAAACGCAAGTTCTGGGATGTAGAGTGCCTCAACATGCTTCGGATGATTATACGCAATGGTACTACGAATATTCACACCCCATTGTGCACCCCATTGCTTGAGCGGTCTCACGGCTGTCGGGAGGACAACTGAAGTTGTTGCCCCTAATCCGTGGGATATGCTTATGAATGTCCGGAACGTCATTATGCCTATGGCTGAGAGATGGACAAATGGAGACCGCTCATTTAGTTTGGAGGAGGCTATGGACGTCATGTTTAAAGTATTGGCAGAAACTCAAACTCAAACCCCAGCGCGGACATCAACTTCTCAAGTTGGTAGAAGACGACAATAGATATGCAGTTTTGGTTTTTTTTTGAACAATTATTTTTGGTATTGTATTTGAACAATTATTTTTGGTTTATGGAGTAATTGGTGTATGAACAATTATTTTTGAAGTAATTGGTTTATGGAGTAATTGGTGCATGGTTTTAAATTTCATGTTTTATGGTTTATGGTTTTATGGTTTATGGTTTATGGTTTTATGTGTATGAGAGGTGATTGGTTGGTGTATGAATTTATGGTTTGTATATATATGTTTGTATGGTTGATGGTTGCAGCATAGACGAGTCGGGGACGTGCCCTGGTTAGTGCAGAATAGAGCAAGGACATGTCGAAAAACTGGAAAAATTTCGGCCGATGCGGCCGAATTTTCTTTGTATTTTCGGCCGATGCTTAGAACACTCTCTAATTTTCGGCCATTACTGGCCGAACCGTTTCCAAAATTTCGGCCACACCCGGCCGAACCATGGCATGATGATTTGTTCGTGGGTTTTGTTGTTTGGTTGATGTAGAATGGAATTTAGGATGTTATCTTTGTTGGTCTTTACAATTTTTGGGTTGTGTTGATTTAATTTAATTTAAAGTTAGTTACATTTAGTTAAATTAATTTAGTTAAATTTAGTTAATAAAAATGGAATTTAATAATAAATGAAAATTATTTAAAGATATGTAACACCACAAATCATAATATTTAACATAAATAAAACTATTTAATATCAATTACATATGTTGATGTTTCGGGTACTTGTATTAATCGATCTTGATAAAAATCTAGCCATCCGGTTGCACATTCAGCTCGACAATCATACCATTTGTATGAGTGCTTTGGTGGCAATGGACATCCTTCCTTCAACTTGGCATGAATGTAATGATTGTTGTTGACGTAGCATATACAAATCAATTTTGGGTTATGTGGCATTGATTTTCGTAGAGGAAGGAAGGTCAATGACAAGGTGTCACTCAAAGTCACCAACGCAACGTCGAATGCATTTGCAACAGCGTAACCCATTTCTGCAGAGTCAAACCAATTTTCTTCTCCGCATGGTCCATCAAACCAGTGGATAGCCGAAAGGACTTTATCCACCCTATCCTCGGCCATGAATAACTCGGCATACAACTCTTGATTTCCCAAAACCTCCTGATATAACTCTCCCCGAACCCATCGCCAATCATTTGAATCACGGCCAAGTAACTCCGCAATACACCGAAAGCCACAATTCCCATCACTCCGCACATCAATTGTTTTCTCAATATAATCATGCATGAAAACCGGTAGTTGATTAAGATATTTGATTGCATGTTGACTTTTTCGACGAACGGGCTATAAGATAAATTCAAAAAAAGAAAAAATTAAACATAAATAAAATTATTTCATGATATAAAAGTTTAACTGAATAATATAAATAGTTTTGAGGTTACCTGTAACATGACTTTTGCAGATAACATCGGAGACCCTTGATTTGCATCGGTGTTGAATAACACTTGGTCGGGTATGGCCTCCACGTACTCAAATGCGCTAGGATCCCGCTTCATGGATTTGAGGAACTTAGCACTCTTTGCTTTAGGACGACCCTTGTTATTTGTTTTAACTGCATGTTCATTGGCCATTGTTGTTGCAGGATGACAAATTTCGGTCAATCTCCGAACAATCAAATTCTTTCCAGTACGTGGAGCTGCCTCAAATCTTAAATCAAGGGTATTGCGAATCTCATTGTACCGATTTCGAATCTCTTCTTCAATATCATCATCGAAACTCATGATCGGTAGGGTATCTAGCTTACGCCAAAATGCATGAACTTTATCAAGTGGGATGGGCGAGTTGAATTGCATGAACTGTGCAAGCTCATGTGGACAAGGGAGCCCGCATGTCGATCTCACCGCACACCCACACAACAATGGATCTCGGCTACCATCATATAGAGAATCAAGTGAGTTGAAAATCAAATCCAATGCATTTATGGACACCATGCCTCTAACCTCACTCCATAGCGATGACTTGAATTTGTGTTGAACCACAGTCCTGCTTTTCTCAAATGAGGCAATGATTGCAATATGAGAGCATTCGATGAGTTTATGAATTTGTTTCCAACATGTCTCAAATGCTCCCTGGCTCGATCCAAGTTGTTTCCTCAATAAGGCATGTTGACTCTCCACCCTAACATAGATTACGCAATTTATTAGCATATAATTAACAAAACATCAAAACATATGACATAAACATAAAGTTCCCCCGATATACCTGTTTGTAGTCAAGTTGTCAAAGTGCATAACATGGTTTGTCCAACACGAGACAAATCTTTCTTTGTAAGGCACAATCCATGGTTCGGGACATAATTGACCGCATCGGGATATTGGCGAAATCTTCTGATAATCGCCGTAAATAGTCATCAAACGATGCCTCCGTATCAGCCTTGACCATTACATTCCAATGAAGAATGAACGCCTCCCAAATCTCTTGCATATCAAACATTTTCTTGCATTTTGCTAGAATATTCCTATTGATATGCCATCGACAGAGCAAATGAGTTGTCGTTGGGAACGTCTCACGAATTGCATTCATTAAGGCAAGCTCCCTATCGGTCACGATAACATTGGGAAGACATGATCGATCCATCAAAGATTTCAGCACTTCGCATGCCCACGTGTAGTTTTCTTCTTTCTCAGCCTCTAGGTATACACCAGTAATTAAGAAGGTCATTTTGGTTGAAGTCACGCCCACAATCTCAAGCAAAGGTAAGTTGTACCTATTTGTCTTGTAAGTGCAATCCATGAACAAGACGTATGGAAATGCCTTCATCAATTCAATGCTTTTCGGATGAAGCAAAGAATATCTCCTTAATGACATTCGTATTCTCGCATTGCCGATATTCGAAGTGATAAGCATGCTCGGTCAATTTAAACATGAGTGTTGGATTTGAGAACGACCCGCACGCTCGGTTGCCTGTTCTTCACTCGCGCATTATAAATAGTACGTATTATGGACTCATTTTCCGGAAATTTCTCTTTTAATCCATGTAAAATATCCTTGGCCGGCTATTTGCATGTGACAATTCTATCACGTACTCCTCCTACTGATTTCGGTAATCTAGGCATAAGAGTGACCCAACATTGATTCGCAAATAGGATGATTGTGAAAGCCACAAACCACTTTTAATTGCCATTCACCATCAACCGTGACTTGTCTGGCGTTCAACTGAAACTTACAACCGCATTTCTTTGTTCCGCTCTCTCTATTTTTCTTTTTTTTCCCAATTCCAATATTTCAAGGTTGGCAGTTCCTTGAGAGGACGAGAGATTGGTTTTCCTTGTATACACCCGGCGATCACAAACAAGCGTCATTCGAGGAGCGGAATTACGGCTCCGTTATCCGACCGACCAGACTACGATGACAAATCCATGCTCTTTCCCCTTTCTACGCACCCCTTCAACCATTATTTTTTTGTCTCGAAAAAACAAGGGCATTGTGAATTAAGTGTAGTCTCGCAAAACAAGGGCATTGTTGTCACCCGGAGGATCTTGAAACAATTAAATAAAACAATAAGGGAGGTGTAAGCGAGAAAAATAAGGGTTCGGCCGGTGGTGGCCGAATTTTTCGTCGACGGTTCGGTGGGTGTGGCCGAAATAGTTAAAATATTCGGTCACTCTTGGCCGAAATATTCAAATATTCGGTCACTCTGCCGAAAAATAGCCCAGATTCGGCAAACCGAGCCAAAAATTTTTAAAATTTCGGTAGGGTGTGGCGAACCATAGCTTAATTTCGGTGGGGTTGGCCGAACTGAACAAATATTCGGTCACTACTGGCCGAATTCTAGCTACGAAACAGAAATGACATTTTTAACAAATTTAAAGGTTAGAAAACTTACATTATCATTCGATGGTAGAGCTAGAGGATCCATGATGAGCTGCTGAATCTCTTGTCTTGAAATAAATGTGTATGAATTTATTTTTTTTGGAGAGGAAGAGGAAGGTAAGGGAGGAGGTAATTTTTTAAGGAGTAAAAAAAGAAAGAAGAAGTGAATAAGTAAAAAGGTGAAAATTGATGAGGGAGGGAGGGGGAAGGTGGTGAAAATCGATGAGGGAGGGAGGGGAAGGTGGGTAAAATTGATGAGGGAGGGGGGAAGGTGGTGAAAATCAAATACGGGTGTACTCAACAATTTTACGGGTTTATTTAACATTAGTAAATGAGGGGATAGATTTAGAGATATTTTTGTCATTTCACTCGATGACATTTTTGAAGTTTCCAACTTACGGGTTTACTCAACAATTTTACGGGTTTATATAACAATTCTCTTCAATTAATTTAGTACCCTCTCTTACTTGTTTTCATGTGAGTATGGTAATATAAAGGTTCAACGTCCAAAGATGGGAAAGAAATGGTCAACTCCCTCACTCACTTAACAAATACTCCCTCCGTCCCACGTGAATGTGGATTAACTTTTTGGGTGTGGAAATTAAGGAAAAGTGATGTAAGAAAGAGAAAAAATTAAATGTTGTGAATATGAAAAATTAAATAGGAGAGAAAATAAGTGTGAGGAATAGTGAGGAGAGAGAATGTTGTGAGTATAAAAGTGAAGTATGAGAGAGAATGAGTGAGTGAAATAGTGAATATTCTTTGCCATTTTGGGAAGTTTGCATTCACGTGGGACGGATCAAAATAGAAATAAGTTTGCATTCACGTGGGACGGAGGGAGTACTTAATTCGTTCGTACAATTTAATATTTTTAGTTTGATTTTATACAAACACCGAGGTTACGTTTATTTTGGAAAAAATATTTTACGAAAAACGTTTGCCACATTTTGCGATATTTGGTAATCATCGAACATAAAGTCAAACAGAAAAGATTTTTCGATCAATGAAAAATAGCTTTGCTTCCTAATAAAAATGACTTCCGAATTTTTTCTGCTCAAAATATTTTTCGAAAAATGCTTATTAACATCATCACCCTCCAAACTCCACAACCACCCACACCTCCCACCCCCCACCACCCCCACAGCCCCACTACACCCTCCATCTCCCTCCCGACCCCACCGCCCACCCACCAACCCCCCCCCCCATCAAAAAAAATAAAAAAATTCTCATACTAAAACAAAAAATTGACAACTTTCCTGCCGCCCCTGCACTAGCCCCCCACCACCCTCACCCTAGTCAAAATTTTATTTGCTCATATTAATTTTTTTATCAACTCTCCGGTCAACCCCCACCCCCCGCAACAAATTTTTTTTTTTCTTGTCGCCCCTCCAACCCCCACCCACCTCGTAAAAAAAAAACTTATATTAAAATTAATTTTGAAAACTTCCCTGCCGCCTCTCAACCTCAAATCACCCACCACCCTAACCTCCCCCACCCCTCAATTTTTTAACTCATTAAAATTATTTTTAACAACTTCCCTAGCTAAACATCCTCATACGTCTCCCACTCTACCTCAATTTTTTTTCACAACAACAAAGCCTTAGTCCCAAAATAATTTGGGGTCGGCTAACATGAATCCTCATATCTCATCGTGTAAAAAGGTTGTTAAAAAAAAAAAATCAAACACCCACATGAATTTTTGCCCTCCACTTCGGTCTCTTCAACACCATACTTTCATCCGCTCCAAGTAAACTCATATCATTTTCAATTACTCTAATCCAAGTTTGTTTGGGTCTTCCCCTACCCCTCACCAATTTATCCTTTCTCCACTGTTCCGGCCTCCTAACCGGTGCATCACTCGGTCTCCTTCTCACATGTCCAAACCACCTTAGACGATTTTCCCTCATTTTATTCTCAATGGGCGCAACTCCTACTTTACCTCTGATCACCTCATTTCTCAATCGATCCTTTCTTGTATGACCGCACATCCATCGAACCATACGCATCTCCGCCACATTCATCTTATGCACGTGACACTGTTTCACGGCCCAACATTCGGTACCGTAAAGCAGTGCCGGCCTAATTGCCGTGCGGTAGAATTCTCCCTTTAATCTATGGGGCATGCCGCGACCACATAGAAACTTTGTGGCACTCTTCCACTTCAATCAACCTGCTTTAATCCTATGAGCCACATCTTCATCTAATTCTCCATCCTTTTGAATAATGGATCCAAGATAGCGAAAAAACTCAGAAGCTTGGACAATATTTTCATCAAATGTGACCGCCCCTGCCTCCCTACTTCCAACTCTTCTAAACTTACACTCCAAATATTCAGTCTTGCTTCTGCTCAGTCTAAAACCTCGAAATTTCAAAGTGTGTCTCCACAACTCCAATTACTTTCAACACCCTCTCTTGTCTCATCAATCAGCACAATATCATCTGCGAATGGTAGAATCTTTCAAAGTCAGATTTTGTTATGATTGTGTGTTGCAAGGATGTGATTAATAGATACTCCCTCCGTCCCAGCTGAAGCTTCCCACTTTTGGCATTGTACGCAAATTAAGAAAATGGGTGGGAAGAAAAAATGTTGTGAGTGTAATTTGAAAATAGGAGAGAGAATGAGTGGAGGAAATAGTAAATTCGAAAAGTGTTGTGAGTGTAATAGTGAATTAGGAGAGAGAATGAGTGGAGGAAATAGTAAAGATTCTTTATCAAAAAAGGAAAGTGGAAGCTTTTAACGGGACACCCAAAATGGCAAAATGGGAAGCTTCGGCTGGGACGGAGGGGGTATTCATTTTTATTTGCAGTTAATAAGTCAAACTAAATGTATGTTGGCGAATATAATTTCTATAGCAGCGTTTGTAATTGCGAGCCCCACTGTTTGGATCGAACTTCCAACGTGTGTGGATAATCGAATCCTAAACATTTGTTATTGTCATTAATAATATTGTTCTTTCGATTTCAAAAAAAAAATGGTACGGCAGGTAAATGAAGAATTGTCCAAATTACCCTCAAGCGAAGGTGTTAAAAATCCGATTTGTTTTTTATTTTACAATGTATTAGAATTAGGTTTCAACCCCTTAAAAGGCATTGTTAAGAGGTGAAGTCGTCCAACTTTATACCTAGGATTAATTATTTTTTTCAAGTTAATGTGCGACAAATAGGGTTCAAACAAGCCCCTCACGTGTAGGCCGGCATGACCATCAGCTCTACATGTGACCATGAACATGCTGGCATAACCATCGGCTCAAACTCAACATGGATAAACAACTTAATCATCAACTTGAACCAAGCTTTGTAACCATATTAGAATTGGTATTAGAGCCATCGATTTGGTGATTTGATAACCCAATTCGCTTACGCAACAAATTTCCAAAACTTAGGGTTTCGATTGTTGCTTTATTCTTTTGATTAAACCACTGTCACTATCTCTTCCCTTGACGAAATGATTGTTGCTCATCCATGGTGGATTAGTTGCAACTATCGCGGGGTTTTTTTTCGTGGGGGGGGGGGAGTAAAGTGACATGGTGTGAGACAACCATATATACCTCCTTTGTGGCGCGGATTGTGCGAGACAAACACGATGGTGCACGATCGAAAATTGAAATCGGCGTTGCTATAATGGGCAACATGTAGGCGATGAAATACATAGTGGGAGGAGCCCATGAAAACTTCTTCATGGCACGAGATATGCACGACAAACGTGTTGAGATAAGGGACATGCTCATGTCTACAAGAAACCTGAAACTGACACTACTGTACGAACTACACACAACATGTTGAAGAAGGAAGATGAATTTGATGTTGCTCGAAGTGCAACATGTCGGAAACAGGAAGAATCCGGTGTTGCGTAGAGCAACATGTTAGGAAGAAAAATAGTAGGTGTTGCGAAGAAGTGCAACATGGTGAAAGAAAAAAAATTATGCAGCTGACATTTGCGAGATGGTGTAACACCTAACATGAAGATTGCATGCCCATCTAAGAAAGAAAAAAATGGTGATTATTCTACTTGTGATGTGCGCAATAAATATGAAAAAGGAAGATTTTTGTTTCTTTTTCGCTGCAGATTACGTTATATATCAAAAAAAAACATTCTTCTTTATTTTTTTAACCCGTTTAAATTATTATTTGATAAGTTGTGTCTACAGTGTAGATGCTCCAACTTGAGGGGGGAAGTTAGAAGGAAGGAATCGAGATCGAGATGAAGCGAAATCGAGCTGAACTGTGTTAGTCGAATACAAGATTGATATAAAGTCAAACCAAAAGAAGATACGTATCAATGATATGATAGAATTAGGGCACTCTGCATATTTTTTGTAATTATCATCTTACCTTAAATTAGGGATATATTTTAGGTAGGAGGAGTATACTTCAAGTATTAGAAATCCTAGGATTTGTGTATAAATATAGAGTTTATATCTTTGTAATTCTATGAGATTGAATAACAAGAAATATTATAATTCTTTCTCCATAATTTATCATGTTATTAGAGTTGATCCTAAACACGTGCGAGCCCAGTGCGAGCCCAAAGGAGGCTCACAATGTTCTAGCGCCATGTCACCCAATTATATGTCCACGCGTAAGCCCAATAACTCGGCTACACATGATGGGACGTGTTGAAACAATTATCCACGTCGGAAATTAACTATCCAAGTATTAAATATATAAAGATCATGAGTCACTTCTATTATAGCCGATTGATTTTGAGATGCAACCTTAAACTTTATCACAATGTCCCAAGCCATGAGGCAAAGACATGAATCGAACTCTAAAATACAAGACTTAACTTTTAGCCTTAAGACAGTCCTTTGTAGACAGTTAAGATTTATTGAACTATCAGATCTTTGAAGCTTAAGATGCATGAAAAAGGTAATTAGGTGGTTAAGATATTGTACATATGAATTTCTAAAATTTTAAATAAAAATTGTTTAGTGATCAATTTTTTTTTTTTTTGAGAAGCTTATAATTCTGCCCTGTACAATAAATTCAAATTCATACTTATAATCATGATGAAATATAATGAAATTATTAAGAGTATGTTTGACAACCTTAATTTCAAGATTTGGATTTGAAATTGGAAGAACAAAATGAATTTCGTGAAACTAATTTAACCCTTTCAATTCCAATTCAATGGATTGGAATCGAGTTGCCAAACATACTATAAGGGTATTTGTAATGTTAAACATTAGCTAACGACAGAAAATAACAATTTTGCAAATATTCATTTAAAATAAAATTTAAACATTCATTTAGACGGAGACAAATGAAATAGCTAGTGGAACCAATAAGGATTCTAGTAGTAACAGTTAAGTTGGCTTTTTAAATTTTTCGATGATGTTGTATTCTCATGTGAAAAATTAGGTGGTAAGAAGTATCGGTACATGTAAGTTCATACCCATTTTTTTGTTTTATCATAATTATAATAGTTGGCTTATTAATATTTTTAATGATATTCTTTATTTGTTTACATATATTTGTATCATAACAAACATACATTAAAATTATTTCTACTTTTATATTATTTTGAAATAGATAAAAATTGTGAGAATGAATATATATACTCACCATTTACCTTAGAAAACAAGATTATTTAAAGTGAAAGGTAAGTACCCCTCCGTCCCAGCGGAGTGTGGATTTTTGGTCAACTTGATCAAACTTTGATCAATAATTTAAATAAATAATAATGATCCTAATAAAAATTCAAAAAATGTTATTGTTAATATTATTAAGCGTGATACAATAACAAATTTTTAAATTTTTATTAGGATCATTATTATTTATTTAAATTATTGGTCAAAGTTTGATCAAGTTGACCAAAAATCCACACTCCGCTGGAACGGAGGGAGTATACATTAAAAGCATCTAATCATCTACTTCATAATTTACCATCTTATATCAAGCAAGTATATATTAAAAAAAGAAATAGAATAATCTTAGAGGTGATTGTGATAAGGTAAAATCTAGGGAGAAACGCGTTTCTCCATAATTTATGGAGAAACGGGTTTTTTCCATCGTTCTCGTTGCTCTCTAGATTTCTTTACGTCTAGACAGACACAACACAACACAGACACAACGCTCACTCTCTCTCTAATCTCTCTCTAGACGCAATTCCGACTTCTCCCTCTAATCGTCTTCTTCTTCTCCGATCTCTCCCCAAATCGGTGCCCTCCTTCCATCTATTTACCTTCTTCACCAATCTTCTCCGTCTAAAATCCCTTGGCCGGCGACGAGCTCCTTCAATCCTTCCTCACCATTTCTCCCTCATCCCTACACCAATCCAACCCTCTCTAATCGCCTCTTCCCAGTTCTAATCGCAAACAACGACCTAGCCCACTCCCTCCAATCGATTCAACAACAATTCCTGCTTCACCGTTCTCTGTCTCTCTCTCCGTTCACCGTTGCAATCTCACCGTCTGATTCTGATCATCACCCACCGGTGGCATCATCCTTCAACGAGTGATTTGTTTTCTTCGGGTTTGGATATGTTGGGTGGATTTGGTTCTAATAAGATTGATTTTGAGTGAATTCTGAAATTCTGGATATCAACATTCAATGTTCTGGATATCCAGAACCTTTTGAAAGGATATTCAGAACCTTTTGAAAGGATATCCAAAATTTTTGTATTGGCCATGACCTTGGCCCATAGAGAAACGGGTATTCAGAACCTTTTGAAAGGATTTCCAGAACCTTTTGAAAGGATATCCAGAAATTTTTGTATTGGCCATGACCTTAGCCCATGACCTTGGCTTGGGCAATTCTAAATTTCTGGTTATTCATTTTGAAATTTTTTGGATATCCAGAACTCTTTGAAATTGATATCCAGAATCTATTTAAGTTGATATTCAGAAAATTGATATGTGTTGATTCCATTCTAACATAACTTTTAGATATCATGATCATGTGTTGATCTATTTATAGATGATATAATTTGGGACAGATGAAGTAAGTGCATGTTACAATATATCACTTGCATAATAGAGATCATTTCAAAATAAATCTTGTACAAGTTTTATATTTACAAATTTAACTTTACACGTATTATAGTTGCATAAATACCTTGTGGAAAAATTTCAGTTAAAAAAAGTGCATTTCCACTCCTTAAAACTTAACTTATTTCTAATGTTCTTCCAAAAGTTATTATTATTTTTTCAATTTTAAAATTAATTAAGAACATTATATTTCCAAGCATAGTGAAATAAGATTTGTGCGATATTCTTAACATCAAATCAAATGTTAAAATGAGATACACATTTTATTTAGCAAAAAATGATTATAGATTAAACATTAACTAATAAATGTATGAGTATTGAGTAATTTTTAATGATATGTTTAGAGTCGACTTAAATTTTTCATATTTAATTCTTAATTTAAATTTATGACTAAACATATGATACTTTTGTTATTGTATGATTTAAAAGAATTTACCCATTCACAAAATTCTAAAATTAAATTAGTTATTAGTACTATTAGGGGTCGTTTGGTAGCCTGATTAGAGTTGGATATGATTATTAGTCCAATAATTTTGGTGTTTAGTAGGCTAAATGCAATAGGAGTAATAATCCTGGGTACAACTCGGATAAGCTTCTTATCCACTCTTATCCCCTCTAACCCCTTCATATTAATCCCCAATAAAAGGGTGGTGTTATTAATCCCCTGATTAATAATCCCCCACTATTAACACACTATTAACACAGGCTAATTCTATCGGCCTACCAAACGAGCCCTTAGAGATTCATCCATCCCAAAAAATAATCAATTTTACGAGTCATTTCGAAAAAAAAAAACTTTACTTTGTTTGTATTATCCTAAATTTACTCTAAAATGATTATTTGATAGAGTGTAAAGAAGTAAAATATTATCTGAAAAAAATAAACATAGTCGAAATTAAGAGCTTAATTGGGTTATCAACATGCTTAACTTTTTAATTTCTTAAAGTGTTTCAAATTAAGAGCTTAATTGGGTTACCAAACAAGCCCTAATTAAAAGTCAATTTAAATTTTATGTGAAAGAGTATATTCTTATAAATCCTATATTAAATTTATTAAATGCTAGTCATACATTTTAAGAAAAATAAGATAAAAAATTAAATCATCTATAAATAGACCGAAAGTTACTCATCAGTCCTATATTTAGGATTTTAGTTATAAATAATAATGAGTTAATAGATAATGCACAACACTGACATACATTTTTTTTTTTACAAAATCTAGGGAGAAACGCGTTTCTCCATAAGTTATGGAGAAACGGGTCCCGACATGTCGCGCGACAACGTAATGATAGATAGCAAACCTATGCAAAGTGATATCCGTAAACCTTCAAATGAATATCCGAAACCTTCAAAATGTTTACGGATATACATTTGAAGGTTTCTGATATCGAAAACCTTCAATAGCAATTTACGGATATGCCCTAACACATTTCCGGATATGCACCTGCAGCTTTTCCGGATATGCACCTAACGGTTTACGGATATACATTTCACATCCTTCCGCTATCAAATACAAAGCTTACGGATATCAACTGCAAAGCTTCATTATCAAATGCAAAGCTTACGGATATCCAGAAGCTTTTGGTCTTGGCCTTGGGTTTTTTTTTTCTGATTATCAAATGTAAAGCTTCTGGCTATGAAAAACACGTTTCTCCATAGTTATGGAGAAACGCGTTTCTCAGCAGACGCACTCTTTTTTTTTTTATAGTTGCAATTTGAATATTCACTACTAAATAGTCGCTATTTTCCTCCCCTTCAAATTCAAGGCATGCATTTTGAATATTATAATTATAAAATCTGTGAGAAATTATTACAAAATTTTCAATAAATTTGTATTTACAACTTGCGTATTTAGTTAGCTACTGTATAATTTAGTATAAAAATTCATGTGAGAACACTATGACTCGTCTCATTCATGAGACGAATCGGATACATGGGTTCGACCACACCCACACCCGTTCTAAACGCCGGTCGAGCTCCTCAAAATTGTCCAACACCCTCACCAAACCTCGCCACCACGCCACCAGCCGGGCCCTCAATAGCCAAATCCGCCTAACCTCCATTGTTTTCGGTGGACTTGAGCACGAAATTCCGAGCGGATAGAGGGAGATCCGACAAAGATCTCACAATTCCAGCAGTGCTCCATTGATTCTGGTCGAATTTCATTCAAGGCCCTAAACCCAAAACCCAACCTCCATTGTTTCCGGCGCCGGAGTAAAAAAAAGTCGGCGTTAACCGTAAGCTACTCGGCGCGGAGCAACTCAGCTTTGAACCTAGGCTACTCGGCTGGACCCACCTTTCCAAAATTACTTGATAATTGGGCTGACGAAACGAAGATGTTTGGTTCCAAAATTACTCGTAAGTTTTCAATTTAATCTTACTCTTACCCAACTCTGTTCTTGATTTTTTTGTTATTAAGTTGATTTTTTTAGAGTTATTCGAATGATTTCTGATTTGATTTTTGTTGTAGTGCACTTAAAAAAGGGAATAGGATTATGTGTGAATCTAACACGTGACAGCCTCTCATAGGCTAAAAAAAAAAATTAAATTTTAATATTTTGTTTTTTTTCAGTTTGTGAAAAGTAATAGTTACTATAACATAATGTAATGATTGTATGCATATAAAATAATAGTTTGTATACATTAAAGTAATACATACTCCCTCCGTCCCAGCGAAAGAGCCATTTATTTTCTTTTTGGGCGTCCCATTTAAAAAGCCACTTTCCCAAAAAGGAAACCTTAAATCACTATTCTCTCCACTCATTCTCTCTCCTACTTTACTTTTACACTCACAACATTCTCTTTCTTACATCACCTCCCACTCATTCTCTCTCCTATTTAATTTTTCATACTCACAACATTTAAACTTTTTCTCTTTCCTACATCACATTTCTTATTTTGCGTGCCGGACAAATTTTGTGGCTCTTTCGCCGGGACGGAGGGAGTATATACAGAAAAATAATAGTGTTTTTCCCTATGTTTTCTTCGTTTGGCAAAAGTAATACTTATTATAACTAAAATGTAACAAACGTGATATTTATATGTAATAGTATTTATACATAATTGTAACACATATGTATAGATATATATATGTTTTCAAATAATAAGTTACAATGAGTTCAAATTTATCATGATACATGTAAAAGTATTACATTATCTATAGAAATATGTTACAATTTCATCTATCAAATTGTTACATTTACTTGTATAAACTATTACATTCATATACATAAGTTATTACATTTCAAATGTAATACATATAGTTTGCATTACATTTGAAAAAATGGGTAAAATCGAGTTTTTGTTTTTTTTAAACAGGTATTACGTTTACTTATGAACAATGTTACTTTATATGTATACAGTCATTACATTAAGAGATGATAACTATTACTTTTTCTAAACGTAATACCTGTTTTAAAAGGCATGAGCTGCCACCCATGGGTCGACCCGTCTCATGCATGAGACGGATCCCCTTGTTCTCACAGGAGACCAACTCATAATTTAGGGGGTAGAATGGCACATAATTGGATTATAAGTTGCTAGTATGAAAAACTATTTGAAAAAAAACAATAGAAAAATGAGTTTTTCTTAAGTGCTAACTAGTATCATAAAGTGACGGTAATAATGTTACAAAATATCTGTTATTTTAATTTAAAAAAAATTGATTTTTTTTAATGATTGACTTAAATTTATTATAAAAGTGACACTTAAAAGTGTTAGAGATTGCATTTGGTAGAATTTGAACCCTAACTCCTTGCGTGGAAAGGGACGTAGGATAACGCTTGACAATTTGGAACAAATGCGTTTTAAAAAGTGTTAGTGTGAGTGTTTAATAGTGTAAGTATATAGAGCATCTCCAACGGTACTTTAAAATTAAAAAATAGAGCATTATTTTGCTCAAATGATACTCTAAACCTTGCTATATTAAATTAAGAAGCAACTCTATTTTTTGTATCAAATTTGGTGCAAGAGATAGAATGCGCTATATCGTTTTTCTCTCTATTTGTTTAGAATTTTTTTTCGATACACATGAAAAGATTTTATAATATAAAATATAAATAACTTAATATATTTATATAAGTGAAATAATAACCAATATTTTAAAAATATTTTTATTTGACATAAAATTTAAAGCAAATTGTTAAAAAAGTTAGATGGAAAAACTGCATAATTACAGAAAATAGTGCAAATTTTGTAACAAACCATTGAAGATGGTATTAAAGAGTGCAAGTGTAAGCCTTAGAGAGAGCCGGTGAGTGTTTAATAGTGTCAGTGTGTTCTAAAAAGTGTTAGTGTATGTTAATAAATAAAGAGTGTCAGTGGTAGTGCCTTAAAAAGTATCGACGTTAGTGATAATGTTGCAAAGTATCAACGTGTTTTAATAAGTTTCAATTATTTACGAAAATGTCACTGTGCGATTAAAAGTGTGTGCTAGTAATAATGTTGAAAAGTGTCAATGTGTTTTAATAAGTTTTGATTATTTATACAAATGTCAATAGACATTTTCAAAATACTATTTCAAAAAAATGTATTTTTAACAATATTTTGGCTTAGATGATAGAATTACTTGAATAAGACCACTTACAATGGGAAAGATAATGGGTGTTGAAAAAAAATTTCAATAGTTGAAACCAATGTGGGGGTATTGAATTTTTTTTTCAATAGTTGAAAATTTGGGGTTTGTTGAATTTATTCAACGATTGTTGAAAAAAAATTGGGACCCGTTCCAAGCCACGTGGCGCCATGGGAGTGGACAGTTTTGGCGCGTGTAGGATAATCGCCAACAAAGGCACGTGTGGAGATGGATTTTTTCCTTTTTTTTTCTTTTTTTCTGATCTCGTCACTTGTCATTTTCTGATTTGTCACTTTTTTTTTTCAAATTTCATCCAAAATTTCCAAAGGCAATTATCTTATATAAAAAATAAATAAAATTTTTTTTTACACCAAAATTCATAATTTTTTTCTCTATAAATAGTCTTGTTTCATTTGATTTGGACATAGAAAAAAAATACTTTTTTTTTTCAATATAAAATTTTCATTTATTTGAAAAATATGGAATAAAAAATAAAATAAAATAAGTATGAAGTATTTTTTTAATTATAAATGATAATAGTAATAATTATTATTATTATTATCATTAATAATAATAATTTTTTTAATTAATAATAATTATTATTATTTTACTAATTATAAAAATAAAGAATATAAAATAAAATAAAAGTGATGGGATATAGGATAATGAGTTGGAATGGTGTTGAAAAAATAAGGGTGTTGAAAAAATAAGGGTATTAAAATCATTGTAGGGATTAAAAATTGAATAGAATGTTAAATAATTAGGTAAAGGAAAGAAAAGATAATATGTCATATTTTAAAAAACATTAAAAAATGAGGAGTTTGAAACTATTGTAAATGGTCTAATGATTTCATGGTGATCCACGAGATTTTTTTCACCCAAGGTTCAGACATTTGAGCAACTGACATGAAGTTTATTGTAGGAATTCGTCCTCACTTCTGGGAAGAAGAGCTTTCACTTTTCAAAATTTGTCAAATATTAGAATAAGTTGGTGTTCGAGGACACGTTTTTTTTTAATTAATCTCGTATTCGTATTCGAGGGCACATTTTTTTTAATTTAAAAAAAATATATTTTTTTAAGGGCAAAATTTACTTCAAAAAAAAAATAATTTTTTTAAGGGCAAAATGGGAAAGGGACAAAATAGTGAGGGCAAAATGAGAAATTTAGCCATTGTAACTGTTCATTCAACTGTTCATCTTGCTGAGTTGGACAACTATGATTTATACTATAGATTACTAGTATTTTTTAAAAAATTTCATTTTTGTTATTAAAAATTGTACTTTGCTCCCTTGTGATTAAGAAAAATTAACACTATAAACTAAATTTGCTCTATTTTAAATAAAATTTGAATCCGTCACTATCATGAAATAACTAATTAAGATTATATTCATCACATCAAGTTAATCGCCAACAAAGGCGCATGTGAGATATTAAAGACAAATTAGTTTCTGTATAAACAAGCGTTATTCAAAAATATTAATACTAGTAATAGAGTTGATGTTGCGGATATAAAAAGCGAGATATAAAAGAGAAACTGATTACTTTTGACCCTTGAGATTTTAAGCATAAATTGTTTTATCGTTAGTCTCAATATGATCGTTGTCGCAACTACAGTCGGTCGGTCTCAATCTGTTCGTTCATTGTCTCAATTTCGATCCAAATTATTGTAAGAAAGATAAAATTTCTTTTGTCAAAACTATTTTACTATTATATTGAGGTAAACTATATGTGGAATACCAAACCTTTATCGAGACTGAACCTTTGTGAAAAAAGGATTTGACATTTTGAATTCTCGTAATTTGCTTAAACTTTGATTTAATCATCGTTGTTATTTTTTAGCACTTTTAAATCTTGTACATTAGATACAGACTCAATTCCCTCAAAAGTAATGAAAATCAAGCCATTTATTTAGCAATTTTAATCATCGTATTTTAGTTTTTTTTGGAAAATGAGTGTTTATCCAAAATACAATAAATCGAAAATTAAACAAATTACGAGAATTCAAATTGTCATCGTCTTTAAAAAAAATAAAAAAAATAAAGCAAACGAGACCATTACAGGAACAGAACAATAGAAAATTTTAGGAGAAACCTGTTTCTCCATAAGTTATGAAAAGTCTTGTTTTTAAATATATCGACTTGGTGTTTTAAGGCCTAAACTCACTGTTTTAAGACCTAAACTTGCCATTTTATTTTCTAGCTTAAACTCAATGTTTTAACGCCTAAATTCACTATTTTATTATCTAGATATTTTAAGACCTAAACTCAATGTTTTAAGGTCTAAACTCAATATTTTTAAAAATGAAAGTGAACTTTTTATAACATGTTTTTAGAAAAACAAACTTCTCCTAAAACTTACTAACAAACCAAAATTCAAATCTTTCCGTGACAGGTCAGAAACCTCAACCCCAAGAAAAACAGTAAAGTAAATGCCATAGGAACAGAACAGACCAAATTCAAATCTTAATCCCTCCCAAGGGGCAACATTGTCATCATAAAAATACTGTCTTTAATTTTTTACAACCCCAAAAAACCTACAAAGATTCCATCCCATTCCCAACCCAAAAACTTTCCCCAATTTTAAATTCAAAATATATTAAAATTATTATTTTTTATTTTCTCAACGGCAGAAATTAACGCTGTTAGTCCTGAACAATGAACAATGTGCATATAAATATAAATATTAATCTTGCAAACTTAAACACAAACCTCGCACGTAGCTTCACAACCGCTTGGTGAGAGAGATAGCACTGTTCAAGTTCTTGGTTTTCGCAGATCAAGCTCAAAATTTGTAAGAAAATTCTCACATTTTCAATTTTAGTATTTTCTTGCTCTGTCTCTTGATCTTTTATGCAATGTAATGTTGTTATCTGATATGGTCTTCATAGATCTGTTGTGGGTATTTGATGATTTTGTTGGTTGGATCGATTTCTTGATGTTTGGTTTGATTTTTTGAGGGTTTTTTTTTTCTTTTCTTTTCTGATTTTGTGTTTGTTAATTTAGTTTATGTGAAGATGCTGACAAAAAGAACCAGACCAGAAAAATAAAAGCAAAAAAAAAAAAAGAATAAAAAATCATGGTGTTCATGAGCTTTATTTTTGGAGAAGTTGAAGTTTTGATAATATAAATGTGTCAATTTTAGCTGTTAAAAATAAAAGAATTTGTTACAATTGCTCCGAAATTGTTCTGACTTGGGTGCATATTTTGGTGATTGTTAGTTAGATTATGAATTGCTTGCACACTAATTTGATTAATTTGGTTCAAGGTTAGATTTATCTGAAGACACAATTGACCTAGCTAAGATTGTGTTTTTTTGTATGCATCCGGAGTTATATTCTTTCTAACAATGTACATTGATCAGAATCATTTCCATGTTTTCAACTTTGAGTAGCCTAAGCATCAAGATTATTCTCAAAACATTTTCTGTTTTCATTCTTGAGTTTATATGAGAAATAGACGGAGTTTGAATTGCGATTTTATGCGGTATTTCAACTCTGATTTGATAACTATAGGAGAATTTTGGAAAAAGATGTCACCATTTTTGGATGCATGCATATAGCTACTCCCTTCATTTTGAGATAAGTGGCATGTTTGAATGTCAAATATTTTGAGAATTACAATGGAGTCTCATAATAAAATCTGTAGTTTTAAGCATTAAAGAACAAAGAAATGTTTGGTACCTTCATTTATTTACTAAATATTTTTTAAAAAATGTCCGGAAAGAGGAAACAATAGTAATATTTCCGAAATGGAGAGACTATAAAAGGTGTCAAAAGCAAAATGGTGATTTTGAAATTTTGAGACCTTGTGAAGTAAAAATCGTTTTCAAGTCCTTATTTGGATGCTCAAACTTCAAATATTTACTTATCTCTAACTATTGACAATTGCTACTTTCAATCCCGATCGCATTGGAAAGCCATTACTTGACCATCCTGTGAAATAAAGGCAAATTTATGATGTGAGTTGCATAGTTACTTTGGCAGTGAAGAAAGGAAAGAGGAGATTGTTTGTCACTTCCAAGGTAATGCCATCACAGAAGAATTAGACATCTCTGGCTTGGTAGCCCATAATTGTACTCCATCCGTCCCACCCAGCTCGAACTGGATTAGTCGACACCCAATGTGGTGATTGGATACCGGTAGGGACAGTTTGAGAAGGTTGACTTTTAAGCAAATTTTAGTTGTAAATATACATAAGCGCCTTTACTCCTTGTAGACTCAGCATTGCAGTTATGTATTAGAAAACAATACTTTTTCTAAAGGTGATTGTAGTAAGTTCCTAAAAAAACAGATGGTCATTTTAGGATTTTGTTCTTCTTCTTCTAGAATGGACAGTCGTTTTAGGATGGAGGAAAAGTAGTTTGAGAGTTAAGTATAACTCATTCTTCTCATTCCGAGTTGATATACTCTAGCTATGTTTTTTTCTTATAACGAAAAGGGCAAGGTCCCAAGGAGGGGGACATGAAGCCTTACCTCAAATGAAAACTTGCAAGAAAGAAGAAACATAGAACTAAAAGTAAAAGGGTTAACCCCAATGTCTTCTACCTCCATGCTTCTTATGCCCAAACTTTAAATGTCATATATGAACTGGGATAAATTCGTCATCTAAATCATAATAATCGTTTTCCTCTGGTTCATACCACTCTCTGAAGTGAACCTTGGGAGCCCGTAGCGAGACAAGCACCCCACCCACCATGCCACCATATTCATCAAAAATAGAGTTAGAGAACTCAAAAGGAAACAAAGCATCAATCTTCTGAATCATAATAATCTAGCTATGGACCTTCTGAGTATTGCGTATTTACGCGCCACTTTAACATGACAAGGAAATGTGTTACTTGAAACTATGGCCATAGTTGCTTTGCTTCATGTTTGATGCATCATTTGACAAGTACATCGCAAAAATCTAACTATAATACTTTTTGCATTTTATCTGAAGCTGAATGGGGATGGAGGTTGCTGATATTTGTATGGACAAGGAGCAAGATTGTGTGATAGTTTATGCAGATGGTGTTTCCAGTCACGAGACTACCAGTAATCACGAAAGGGTACCCTCATATGATCATATCAATGGGGACTCTGAATCCAATATCCTTAATGGCAATACTGAAATTAAGGAATTTGAGGTGAAAGAATGCACAACTGAAGTTTCGATACAGAAATCTGATGCTGTCAACTCAGAGGCGGGCTTGGGGAAGGATAAGCTGACACCTGGCATTCAGAAAGCAAAGGATGAAAGTAGGAAGTCTAGAACTTCTACCAAACTGGTTACAAAATCTACAGTTGGAAATTCTAAAACGAAGCCCACTGTTCCACAACCATTTTCTCTCGCAACTGAGAAGCGCGCCTTATGTGGAACTCGTGCAGTTGGTACTGAATTGGATATTGCAACTCCTATTAGACTATTTCAAGCTAAAATTTCGCCAGTTACTAAAAGACAAAATGAGGTAGCTTTCATGTCTCAGATAGTATGATATTATTCCTTTTTTATTCAGTTCTGCAGCTTTTTTTTGTATTAATTTTCTTTTTCCTTTTGCAGCTTGTATCACCATCAATTGTAAGGAAGCCATTGCAACCTGATAATAAGAAGCATCCTGACGAAGATGATTCTTATTCTGTTGCTTCCTCGTATCCATTTTTATGCCTTAGAGAAGCCTGTGTGTGTTTTTTTTTTTTTAAAGCTGTTTTGTATATCTGAATCTGCTTTGCCATTGAAATTATTCTTTAACTACGCAAAGAACTGCTGCTTCAGTCAGAAAGTTCAGGCCAACTGCTGCTTCTGCTCCAGTTTTCAGGTGCAGCACACGTGCAGAGAGACGGAAGGAGGTTGTGTTTCTATCAATTTCATACTCATTAACCTTTTCAAGCACTTCTGCATTTGAGCTTTCTAAAATGCTATCTCTGTCCCTTACTAATTTTTTTTTTTAAATAGTTTTATTCAAAATTAGAAGAGAAGCACCAGGCACTCGAGGCTGAGAAAAATCAATGTGAAGAACGAACCAAGGTACATATATATGAGCATTATTTCTTCCTCAATATTTACCAATAGTAGTCCATTCTTTATCTACCCAATCGTAGGTGTTTCTTTTGTGTTGTTCAAAGCTTAATGTCCTTTAGAACTGAAATATTTTCTTTCTGCCTTCTGTAATTTGGTCCATCTTTTTAACTTTGAAGGAAGAAAAAGAAGAAGCCATCAAGCAACTGCGAAAGAGTTTGTTGTTTAAGGCTAACCCGATGCCAAGTTTCTACAATGAGGGCCCCCCACCGAAGGTTGAACTGAAAAAGGTACATTAAGATTATCTTGCTTCTCAAAATAGTTATTTTTGGGCCTTGCTAACTAGTGCCCTTGGCACTACAGTTAATGTGTCCCAATTAGGAAATTCATTAGACCAAGAATCAGTATACAATGCATTTCGGGAGGGGGGATTCCAAATGCTTTGAGGATGATTCCCAATTCACATATTTTTATTTGTAGGCATTTGCACCTGTTATATACTCGTATCTTTTAAAGGAAGGATTTTGCTTACAAATGTAAGCAAAATCCTTCCTTTAAAAGATACGAGTATATAACAGAGTGCAACTTTTATAATTGCAGAAAGTTGAATAAGAGCAATTTCATTGGCAGTATTATTCTGCAAAGCTCTACATAAACTAGGGCTGTGCAAAAACTTTCTGGAAACAAACCTATCCACTTAAAGTGTCCGAACCAGTCAAAATTGGACCAAACCAATACTTATGGTTTGGTTTTGGTTCAAAACTTTTGTACAACCGGTATATTGGTCTCGTCAAAATTGGACCAAACCAATACTTAAGGTTAGGAAACAACTCACTAGTGGAATTTTTCAAGAGTAATAAGTGGAGCTCATTAAGATTAGTGATGGAAACGAAAATAGGTTGTTAAAACGTTTGAATAGTCAAATGAGACTATCATTATGGGACGGATGGAGTATATAATATAAGTATAATTATTCAGTTCGAGTGTTCAACTGTTTAACCTTTTTCGAGAACTGTCTCATTTGGACGGTTGAATCTTGTCATACAAATACTTGACTGCTTACAATCTTAGTTCTAAATAAATTTTCTGGCAATCGTGTTTGTAGGGGACCTTATATGATTAATTTGAGATACAATTGTAGCAGACAATTTCAACTTTCTAAATTTTCTCGCCACGATAGCTTTAGAAAAATATGAAATCATGCAGTACCTACGCAACCTCAAAACTATTGGAATGTATTAAAATACTCCCTCCGTTCCATAAAGATAGTCCCATTTTTTAAGTGGTTGATTTGATTGAAGTTTGTCTAAAGATTTAGGAAATACTCCCTCCGTCCCAGCCGAAGTGTCCCAACTTTCCTTTTTGGGTGTCCCATTTAAAATGTCCCAACCCAAAAAAGGAAAGTTTTTTATTACTTTTTTATTTTTGGACCCACTTGTCATACTCGCAATAAATATCCACTAACTATTCCCTACCCCACTTTCTCTTTCCTACATCACTTTTCATATTCACGACATTTATTTCACTTTACATTTTTTGCATTATATATATTCATTCCTTAATTTATGTGCATGATTGATTTTGGGACACTTCAGCTGGGACGGAGGGAGTACTAATTGTCCAAAGGAAAATTTAAAAATTACAAGTTTTAGAATTTCATTTGGATAATTAGTATTTCCTTCAGTCAAAGTTCAATCAAATCAACCAATAAAAAAGTGGGACTATCTTTATGGGACGGAGGTTGTATAGCACAAGTAAAAAATGCTCCCCCCGTCCTAGAAATAGAAAGATAGTCCCGTTTGTCATTTTAGCTTGTCCGGAAAAGATAGTCCCTTTTTGTAAACAAATGCAATAATGTTAGTGCAAGTTTACCTATGTACAAGCAAGTGAAGCACTTCCTTAAAATATGCAAAAGGTACAATAAGACTATCTTTCCGGGACAGAGAGTAGAGAGCATGCTCTTTCATAATATGTGCACAGAAATAAGACTTATCAAAGGTATGTTCTCTTGTATGACAGGCGCCACCAACTAGAGCAAAATCACCAAAACTGGGCAGAAGGAAGAGCTGCAGTGAGTCAGTTGGATTAGACAAGGGACTCGGTCAAGGGACCCGACAAAGTCTCAACATTTACAGAGACCCCACATCTGTTTCTATGTCAAGCAGGAAGGATAATAATGCTCCTAGCAAGATTAAAGAAGAGATCAAACAAGCAAGAGAGAGAGATGACTCAATTTTGGCCAATGCTAATGGACAGGAGAATGTTGAAATTACTATTCAGTCCTAACTCCTGGTGAGTTCCCAAGTTCAATGAGGGTATATATATATATATATATATATATATATATATATATATATATATATATATATATATATATATATATATATATATATATATATATATATATTCTTTTTCTTGTGGTTGCTTGAGGAACGCGTATCTGATTTTCGTTAACCTGCAAACGCTTGTTGCAGTGTGTTTGTCGTAATGTTAAACAGAAAGTGTAATATTTTTTTGTAAGTTATGCCTCTATCTATGCAAAAGAGTTCCCTTTTTTTGTAAATGTCATATCTATATCTATGAAGACAGCTTTTTTTCTAATTCTAGTGCAATTATATGCTTTATGTTAGTTTGTTTCTGCATTATTTGGAGCAAAAACCAATGTTGTGTTCTATAATGATTATGGAGACCCTAATCAGATAAAGAAAAGATGTCTATGGCTATAGAGCCCTAATAGTGTGTAATGTTAAAGTGTTTTATTTCCGGGAAAGAGGGAGTATTTGATTTGCAGATCAGTTGGTCTCCACCACCAATAGCAAGCGCACCATTTGACCTTTTCGACATTCACACCGAAACAGCCTTGAATCAACCAAGAATATAATAATGCCTCCGTATCCAAATGAATGCCTCTTTTTTGCAGAAAAAATAGCAGAAGATGTACCAAAAAATTAGTAGCAACAGAAAGCTAAAGCCAAGCACAGCGGACACTATTTTACACAGTTACAATCACTAGATAAAGAGCTTTAATCTTTGTTACTACATTTTTTCTTGAATGTGCCCACTTCCCTTTCATCTCTTACTTGATCTCTTCTCTATGCTCAAAGCTTTAGCTAGCCAACCTGTCTTCCTTTAGGTTCAAGCTTGGTATAACCTCCTACTTGAGACATTTCCCCACCTCGCAATTTACCCTTTTGCTACAAGTGGGCTGCAAAAGAATAAAACACCCCTTTAATTTTTACCTCCAAAAAAACAAGAAATTAGAGAAGGAAAAATACCCTTTAACTTAACATCCATTTCCTAAAAAAAAAAAAATCTCGAGGCACCACTAGTACGTTTGATCTGACAATAAAAATTTACACTCGCTACTCTGCGTACATGGTTGATTCAAGATTTGGATGGGACGGACAGAGGGACTGAATAGACACGGATGGTTAATACTTTGGGCATGTTCAGAAATCATTTATACTTGAAAATGGTGGGCTAGAGATATTGAATAAAGGGTCTATTACAAAGTGCTTAAATAGTGTAATTCAATATTAATCATTTCATATTCCTATTTAATTTACTTTAAAAAGCTCCTCTGTTGACCATAATCAAGTGACTGTCTGCCTTAATTTAGACTTCCATTAATTATCAATGGCCAAAGGTGTAACTTCCCATAACAAAATCTTTGTTTCAAGAAAATAGCTCCCAAAAGTTAGGGTGTGTTTGGTTGGTTGCTTACTTTTTTAAAGAATGCTGTATTGGTGGTTGTGTGAGATGTGACTACCTCCAAACAGAGCATATGATCAGACTAACCAAAGAAGCTCTTTTTTTAGTCCTCCTGATGAAGTATAAGGGGACATGGAAATCAATGCATGCCCATATCAATATCAAATGACAATCCCATCTTTTCTTTCTCTCTCTCTCTCTCTCTCTCTCTCTCTCTCTCTCTCTCTCTCTCTCTCTCTCTCTCTCGTGTGAATTCATGGTTGAGGGGAATGCTGCCTGGCTCGAGATCATTGATTGAATTAGGCCTGCAGCCTGTCGTTAGGATGGTCTCGGACCAGGCTTCATTCCCTCCAACTTGATGATGTTCATTTCCTATTTCAACTGAATCAACTCACTTGCTCTTCTTTTTAATATTTTCTGTGTATTCTGTTGGAAATGGGTAACGGAAAGTTAAGTTTGACTTAACGTTGACCTAGATTTCTAACGGAAGTTCGTTATGTGTTAACGGAACTAGTTACAAAATGTATTCTACATTTGTTGTAGATTATTAAACTCATTTAATGTCTCAAAACCATTTAGGGTGAATGAGAATTAATGACAAATGATTTGTAACTTAAATATTGGGTCAAAGTGTGTTTTGGGTTGGTCCCAAAATTGGTGTGGACTTGTTGTGGCTAAAGGGCTGACGAGCAGGCTGAAGAAGCTTCTGCACGGCCGTGCAAGTGTCTAGGACACGGCCGTGCACCGTGCCTTGCCTTGCCACTCGACCGTGCAGAGCCATGAACTCAACCGTGCATATTGCCTTGCACGGCCGTGCAGTTCATTGGACACGGCCGTGCAATTGCTGTTATACCCGAAAAGTTGTGACTTTTCAAGGGAAAAGCCACCAAACCCTTTGATTCTCTTTATATATTTCCCCTCCGAATTTCAATTTACATATACAGTCATTTGAGCCTTCCAACCCTCTAGAGAGATAGATTAACATAGCCAAATCATATCATCTTGTTGCATCAAATCTTTTCAAGTCCAAAGTTCAAAACATTGAGTTGTTCGTTAGATTAGTTATATTGGAGTGCTCCTTATAACTAATAGTTAAGTCGTTTTATCTTACGAGAGTTTTGTTATTCAACCGTAAGCACCTGTGCGGGACAAATAACTCTTACGGAGATTGTATATAATACAAGACTCGACTTGTTTCCAGTTTTCCCAATCTCCGTTATTTTCTCCGTCAGATTTTCTGTTAAGTTCTTGAGAAGCCATACATATTGTCCAACAATCGTAAGAGTTATTTTCACGCTTCTTCAAGAGATGGCAAACGAGAAAGACACCACTTCATCTAGTCAAGGGAATGTGACGCCTCCTCCGCAAGGTGATACTACATTCAACAATGTTGCTCCCGCTCCTACAACTCATCACATCAGTCATGGTGAGAAACCCGCGAAATTCACCGGTGTGGATTTCAAGAGATGGCAACGAGAAGATGCTCTTCTACTTGACCACCCTAAGCTTGCACCGCTTCTTAAAGGAAGATCCTCCGGCGGTAGAAAAGGTGATCCAGGACCCCCAAAGGCAAATGGCAAAGGAGGCTTGGTCTCACGGTAATTTTCTTTGTAAGAATTATATCTTAAATGGACTTGACGATGCACTATACAATGTGTATAGTACAGTTGAGTTAGCCAAAGCGTTGTGGGACACTTTGGAAAGGAAGTACAAGATCGAGGATGCCGGGTCAAAGAAATTTGTCGTCGGTAAGTATCTTGACTTTATGATGGTCGATTCCAAATCGGTAACAACTCAAGTAGATGAATTCCAAATCATTCTACATGGGCTTGATGCCGAGGGGATGATCATGAATGATCCATTTAAGGTGGCTTCTATCATTGAAAAGTTGCCTCCTTCGTGGAAGGACTTCAAGAACTATCTCAAGCATAAACGCAAGGAGATGTCCTTAGAAGACATTGTTGTTCGTCTTCAAATAGAAGAGAACAATAGAATGAATGAGGCCAAAGTTGCTAAAGGCAAGATGGAGGCTAAGGTCAATCTCGCCGAGGCTAGCACGAGTGGCACAAGAGAAAGCATTCCGAAACCGGGAATGCTAAGAAAGGGAGGAAGAAGACCTCTAAAAGGTTCAAGGGGTCGTGCTATAATTGTGGCAAACCGGGCCACTTGTCAAGGGATTGTCGTCTCCCGAAGAAAGAGGCGAACAATGTTGACCATATGGACCTAGACTTTGCAGCGGTTGTCTTTGAAGCCAACGTTGCAAATTTGGTGGGGATCCCTAAAGCATGGTGGATAGATACCGGTGCTAACCGCCATATTTGTGGTAACAAGGAAAGTTTCTCCTCCTATACTCCCATCTCCTAAGAAAGCTTTACATGGGAAATTCTGCGACCTCCGATGTTCAAGGCATTGGAAACGTGATTTTGAAGATGACTTCCGGAAAAGAAGTAACCTTGTTGGATGTCTTTGCATGTTCCGACATCCGTAAAAATTTGGTGTCCGGCGCTTTGCTTAGTAAGGCCGGTTTTAGACTAGTATTCGAATCCGACAAATTTGTACTAACCAAGAATGGTTTGTTTCTTGGAAAAGGTTACCTCGAGGAGGGCCTTTTTAAAATGAATGTAATGACTGTGATCCGCCAAAGTGCGATGAATAAAAGTTGTGTTTCTTATGTTTATTTGTCGGAAAGTTCTAATTTATGGCATGATAGATTAGGACATGTAAACCTCGACACCATTAAAAAATTAGCGAGACAAGATTTAATCCAAATGACTAAATCCGACTCGACTAATAGGTGCGAAGTTTGTGTTGAGGCAAAAATGACTAAGTCACCATTTTAATGCCATACAAAGAGACACGACTCCTCTCGAGTTAATTCACACCGACATATGTGATTTAAAACTAGTGCAAACTCGAGGAGGTAAAAGGTACTTCATTACATTTATAGATGATTGCACTAAGTACTGCTATGTTTATCTCTTAAGAAGTAAGGATGAAGCCTTAGGGGCTTTTGAGACTTATAAGAAAGAAGTTGAGAATCAACTTAACTTGAAAATTAAGAAAATTAGAAGCGATAGAGGTGGAGAATATGAAGCACCGTTTGAAGGATTATGTTGGGAATCCGGCATAATTCATCAAACAACGGCTCCATATACCCCTAAATCTAATGGAGTTGCCGAACGCAAAACCGTACTCTCAAGGAGATGATGAACGCGCTTTTGATAAGTTCAGGCTTACCCGACAACTTGTGGGGGGAAGCAATACTCACTTCTAATTATGTTCTTAATAAAATACCCAAGAAAGGTATTGACAAAACGCCCTATGAATTGTGGCACAATCGTAGGCCATGTTTTAAATACCTTAAAGTGTGGGGTGTTTGGCCAAGGTTGAAGTACCTAAGCCTAAACAAGTCAAGATTGGCCCAAAGACCATTGGATCGTGTTTTTATTGGATATGCCAATAATAGTAGTGCCTATCGGTTTATAGTGCATAAATCGGACATTCCAGATATGCACGTAGGAACTACTATAGAATCAAGGAATGCGGTATTCTTTGAAAACATTTTTCCGGTTAAGGACAGGAAAGATGTAGGTTCTAATAAGAGAACACATGAGTCTACATCCGGTCCTTCTCAAATAGAAGATGAAGAACCGAGACGTAGCAAAAGGGCAAGAGTGGAAAAGACCTTTGGTCCTGATTTTCTATCTTACATGTTAGAAAACGAACCATCAACTGTTAAAGAAGCTTTGTCCGGTCCGGATAGTTCGTTCTGGAAGGAAGCTATTAACGAAATAGAATCCATAATGCTCAACAATACTTGGGAATTAGTTGATCTCCTCCGTGTTGCAAACCATTAGGTTGCAAATGGATCCTTAAACGGAAGTATAAGGCGGATGGATCTATCGAAAAGTACAAAGCTAGGCTAGTTGCCAAAGGCTTTAGACGAGAAAGAGGGATATGATTTCTTCGATACATACTCCTCGTCACAAGGATCACATCTATTCGTGTTCTCATAGCTATTGCAAATGCATAATCTTGAGATACACCAAATGGATGTGAAGACTGCTTTCCTTAATGGAGAACTTGATGAAGAAATTTACATGGAACAACCCGAAGGGTTCGTGGTTCCTGGTAAAGAAAGAAAGGTGTGTAAACTTGTAAAATCCTTGTATGGACTAAAACAAGCACCTAAACAATGGCATGAGAAGTTCGATAGAACCTTGTTATCGAATGGATTCAAGATCAATGAATGTGACAAGTGTGTCTACATTAAAGGAACATCTGAATCATTCGTTATCGTTTGTCTTTATGTAGACGACATGCTCATAATGGGAAGTAATCATGATTTAATCATGAATACCAAAGGCATGTTGAAGAAGAACTTTGACATGAAAGACATGGGATTAGCTGATGTAATATTAGGGATAAAGATCTCTAGAACATCTGAAGGATTAGTTCTTTCACAATCCCATTACCTAGAGAATGTTCTTCGGAAATTCAATGTCTTTGATGACCCTCCGCTAAGACACTGTAGACTTGGCTCTACATTTAGCCAAGAACAAAGGGGAACCAGCTTCTCAACCGGAATATGCAAGGATAATTGGCGCCCGATGTACTTAACAAATTGTACTCGCCCGTACATTGCATATTCAAATGAGCAAACTAAGTAGGTTCACAAGCAATCCTAGTACCGATCATTGGAAAGCACTAATGAGAGTACTAAGATATTTAAAGTATACATTAAACCATGGGATACTTTACAATAAATATCCAGCAGTATTAGAAGGATACTGTGATGCCAATTGGATATCGGACACGAAAGACTCTAAATCCACAAGTGGATATGTATTCACTATAGGTGGAGGAGCTCATGGAAATCCTCCAAACAAACGTGTATAGCCGCATCCACGATGGAATCCGAGTTTATCGCGTTAGATAAAGCCGGGGAAGAAGCAGAATGGCTTAAGAACTTGAGGATGTTCCTTGTTGGAGCAAACTCCGTGCTGTACTAATCCATTGTGATAGTCAATCAATTGGAAGGGCACAGAATAGTATGTACAATGGTAAGTCTAGACATATTCGTCGTAGACACAATACCATTAGCAGCTTGATCAAAAATGGAGTTATCACCATTGATTATGTAAAATCATGTGATAACTTAGCGGATCCATTTACCAAAGGTATAAATAGAGATCAATCCGTATAAAGCTGTTAAGGGAATGGGTTTAAAACCCACAACAAAAGAACTTATAGCGGACACTCAACCTTGAGAAATGGAGATCCCGTGCCCTTGGTTCAATGAGACAACCAAGTTATAAGTTCTAGTAGAGTTACTTGGAAACAACAACTCGGTTTATTGACCTGGAGATGTTGAATACTCATTCCCGTAACATCCAAGTACAAGCACATGCTGGGAAGGTTAAGTTGAGAAAACTTTTAATGATTTCCATACGTACGGGTGGAGTAGTGCATGATACTCCTTATAGTGAGAATCACCTATATAAGTGAGAGGTAATAAGGCCGCCTAAATGAACGCTTATGAATGAGATACGGTCCAGTGGCCAAAATGGACAAAACGTGAGAACAACAATTGTTAGAGCCGTTATTATGTGAGTATTATTGTCTTGGTATACACCCGACACACGGTTCAAAGCGACTCGCTACCAAATGGCTAGTATATCCGATAATATTTCACTAGGGAAGATTCAAGGCCACAAGCTATCTATCCCGATGTAATAATAGTTCGCCGGAACTTTGGACGAAATTGCATTCATGCATTAATTGTCATTCATGTGGGGGATTGTTGGAAATGGGTAACGGAAAGTTAAGTTTGACTTAACGTTGACCTAGATTTCTAACGGAAGTTCGTTATGTGTTAACGGAACTAGTTACAAAATGTATTCTACATTTGTTGTAGATTATTAAACTCATTTAATGTCTCAAAACCATTTAGGGTGAATGAGAATTAATGACAAATGATTTGTAACTTAAATATTGGGTCAAAGTGTGTTTTGGGTTGGTCCCAAAATTGGTGTGGACTTGTTGTGGCTAAAGGGCTGACGAGCAAAGAAGCTTCGCACGGCCGTGCAAGTGTCTAGGACACGGCCGTGCACCGTGCCTTGCCTTGCCACTCGACCGTGCAGCCATGAACTCAACCGTGCATATTGCCTTGCACGGCCGTGCGGATTCATTGGACACGGCCGTGCAATTGCTGTTATACCCGAAAAGTTGTGACTTTTCAAGGGAAAAGCCACCAAACCCTTTGATTCTCTTTATATACTTCCCTCCGAATTTCAATTTACATATACAGTCATTTGAGCCTTCCAACCCTCTAGAGAGATAGATTAACATAGCCAAATCATATCATCTTGTTGCATCAAATCTTTTCAAGTCCAAAGTTCAAAACATTGAGTTGTTCGTTAGATTAGTTATATTGGAGTGCTCCTTATAACTAATAGTTAAGTCGTTTTATCTTACGAGAGTTTTGTTATTCAACCGTAAGCACCTGTGCGGGACAAATAACTCTTACGGAGATTGTATATAATACAAGACTCGACTTGTTTCCAGTTTTCCCAATCTCCGTTATTTTCTCCGTCAGATTTTCTGTTAAGTTCTTGAGAAGCCATACATATTGTCCAACATATTCTCTATAGCATGAAAGTACTGAATTCTTGTTCGTGTTCTTGACTTGAATAGATAGATTAAAAAATCTGGCATGATCAATCTAAGAAAGGAGGCAGCCATATCCATCAATGTCCAGCAATCTCAATCTCTGCAGGTACTTAAAATGTGTGCAACCATAGTTTTATTTCTTGTTATGATGTTCTTCAAATTATTGGGACAATGTTCTATCAAGTTGATTCTTAATTTCAATGGTATGAAATCAACCAAAATTCCATCAACTTCTAGTTTCAAGGCAATCATATACATCCTCCGTCACAGAATAAATGTTCATTTTTGTTCTTGAATATCCGTTTTTGTTCTTGATCAAGAACAAAAATGGAAATTCATTTCAAGACGAAGGTAGTAGATATTTCTCACGCCTTTGAAGTTTGCTTGAGAAAAATGTATACTCTTCATTATTGTTTTTTCTTCTGCCCCATTTTTCTTTGTTTTGGGACCTAGTTTCTTGAAAAATGAAGGTAATTACCAAAAAGTGGAAATTGTCAAAGTTAGAAAAGCTTTATTTCATCTTTTAGCAGTTGAATGAATATTTGTTATAATGTTGGACTTTGCTTGTAGATAGTGAAAAAGAATATAAGCCAAAGACTAACAGATAGATTGAACCTTTCACTTTATTGAAAAAAAAAAAAAAACCTTTCACTTTATTATTACTATGCTTTTTGCATGAGAAAGCAGTAAATGGAGATATAGTTATGTCTTGTTCACTTAAGTGGTTGGTACATTATGGAATTTGGGGTGAGGATATTGGCCAAGGTTAATTTTTTTTGATGAGTTCTACTTGTTGAGACGAGATCACGTGTATCATTTTTATTTATTACATTATGGACTATATGTAATTCAACGGTTATGAGTAGTTATTAGGCCTGATATTACCGTGACATCGTGTAAATAACTGTTGAATCACGTGGGATATACAACATGATAAATAAAAATGGCATCTCGTTTTACTTATGGATAGTACAATTACTGAATTCTCCCTCATTTCGAAAATACTCCCTCTGTTGTTATGAAAAAGATAGTTTCACTTTTTTACTTTTTTTAGTTGTTAATTTGTTTAAACTTTCACCAGTAATGTAGGTACTTTAATTATTTTAATAAACAATAATTGTAATTAAAAGTATTTATAATGGTATATAAAAAATAAATTTTCTATTTCGTTGAGATAATTATTTTTTCCCAAGTCTTTGGTTAAAGTTCAATCCGATGAGACTATCTTCTTTGGACGCAAGAAGAGTAACTTTATTTTAAAAGAGGGTAAAAAATATAATACAATGCAAAATTTACTGAAAATTGAGAGTGAAAGTGTGTGATGTCACACACACATTAACAAGTCAAAGGTTGACTTAAGTTAGATTTGTTACTTTCTTAATATTAGTTAAAATATGTAAATATTGTATATATTATAGTTTAAGTGTATTTTATTAACTAATCCATTAACCAAATCTTGAATATCTTTTAGTATATATTTGATTATTTTGTAGGTATCTCTCACATAAGGAATAGTCCATGATAGGAAGGATTGACTTGGTTAAGTAAGGAAGGTAGAAGTCTAATTATGGAAGATCTTCTTAAGCAAATCATCTCCTACAAACAAGGACCTCATTGCCTATAAATTCAGGCTGCACGGATCATTCACACAACGGTTTTTATTTCAAAGAGTGATTTTTAGTGTGAGAGATTGTTTGATATTTTAGTGTGTTTTATTCTTCTCTTGTTAGGGTTTTCTTTGTAATCGTTATTCAATCGAGTTTATAAGAGAAGCTGTTTATTATCTACAGCAAGTTGCTGTAGATAAGCGTTTAAAACCGTGTTTTAATTTGATTAAAACTGTTATTCCGCTGCTTTTGTACTGGTGTTAGTGCAGGTGCTATCACACCAGGACTCACACGAGGTACTTTTGTTGTTCACTTGTCGACATTAGATACTCAATTTCTTTCAATTGGTATCAGAGCTGCACTCGATTACACTGAGTGAGATCCAGAAAGAGTAGCCATTATGGAAGGACATTTGAATCAATATTGTCCTCCTGTGTTGGATGGAATAAACTATGCTATATGAAAAACTAAAATGCGTCTTTTCATCAAAGCAATTGATGAGAGGGCGTGGCTTAGTATTATTGTCCCATGGTCTCCTCCTAAGGTTGAAAGTAAGAATGAAGAGGGGGAAATCTCAGAAAAAATCTTTAAACTTAAACCTGAGGAAGATTGGACTACAGCTGAAGTCACTCTAGCTAATTATAATTTCAAGGCTTTTGGTGCTATATTAAGTCATGTGGATGAATACATGTTTTGAATTGTTATAAATCAAATGTAGCAAAAATAGCCTAGTATATTTTGCAAGGTCACTGTGAAGGTGATGATAGTGTTAAGGCCACTAGGCTGAGAATTCTCATGACCAAATTTGAAAACTTGAGGATGAATGAGATTAAAGACATCAAAAGCTATTCGGCAAAATTGAGAGAAATCTCAAACGAAGTCTCTCCCTAGGTGAGCCTATATCAAATACTAGGTTAGTGAGCAAAATGTTGAGAACTGTTACTGAAAAATTCAACATTAAAATTGCTACTGTTGAAGAAGCACATGATACCACAACCATGGGTTTAGATACTCTTGTGGATAATCTAACTATGTTTGAGATGAACTTGTCAGTTCAACATCAACATAAAGCTAAAAACATTGCTCTTGCAACTGCTCTCTCAAATGTATCCAAAGTATCAAAAGAGATTGAAGAAATCTCCAAAGAAATTGACACTTCGAATTTGGAAACTGAAGATGTTGCCTTTTTGACCAAAAAATTTACTTCCTTCTTAAAAAATAAAAGGGACAACAAGTTTCCTTCAAAAATTCAAAACACATTTGAAAAACCTAAAGAGGATACTGAGAGTAGTTTCAAGAGACCTGATAGTTTTACTAAGAAAAGATCAGAATCTATTCAATGTAGAGCCTGCAAAGGCTTTGGGCATTATGCCAATGAGTGTGCCAACACTCTGAAGAAAAAGGGAATGAGCTTTTGTGCGATCCTTAGTGACAGTGAGAACGAAGATGAAACGCTAAACTTAACAATCATGAAAATCTCGTCTCTAAGTCACAAACATCATATTGATGTTACTTCAGATGTGGTCACACCAACCATCACATCTTCTGACTCTGAGTTCAACTGTTTTAACTCATCGCTTTCTGAGAAAACAGATAATGAAGAAGAAAGTGATGGAAGTTAACAAGAACTTCTTGATGCTTATGCTAATTTATTTGCTGACTGAAAAAAATGAGTAGAAAAAATGGCAGTTTTTGAAAAGGTTAACGAGAAACTCTCTACTGAAATCTCTACTTCAAAAGGTGAACTTGAAAAATTCACCTCTGAAAATGACAACCAAAAGGATGCCATAGCCAAATTCGAGGTCATGCTCACCAAACGTGATATTGAACTCGAGAAAACCAAAACAGAATTTTAAAAGGCCAATGGAACGTTTACAAAATTAAATACTGAAAAGGCCAAACTTGGAGATGTTCTGAGCATGGAAAATAATTCAAAAACAGGTCTTGGTTATGAATCAAATTTTGTGAAAGAAGGAGAGTCCCTCGAAAACCAAGATTTTTCAAAATCATAAAACAATCCCTAAGAAAAAGAGGTTTGCCTGCCACTACTGTTTTGCACTAGGTCACATCAGACCCTTTTGCTACCAAAGAATTCATGACCTTGGAAAATCTGCTCCTCAGATGAGTGCCCGGATGTACTCACATCACCACTCACACCATTAGAAATCTGGTCAATCTGTGTGGGTGGAAAAGAAAAATGAGGAATGCAAAGTCATATTCACCTCACTCAAGAGCAGCATAGCTAGCTCATGGTACTTCGACAGTGGGTGCTCGAGGCATATGACAGGCAATGTTGAATTCCTAACCGACTACACCTCAATCAAGGGTGGGAACGTGAACTATGGGGGAGGAGCCCAAGGTAAGATTGTTGGTAAGGGTACTCTATGTGTTAATCATATGCCTAAACTAAAAAATGTCTATCATGTGGAAGGCTTAAAAGCTAATCTCATTAGTATAAGCCAACTATGTGATGACAATTTACACGTTAGATTTGACAAGCATGAGTGCAAAGTGTTTGATAACACTGATCAATGTCTGTTCATTGGGGTAAGGTCTCAAGATAATTGTTACAAATTTGGTGACAACTTATCCTGCCTTAGCTCGAAAGTAAATGATCTTGATGTTTGGCATCAAAAGTTAGGTCATGAAAGTTTTAGGAAAATAGAAGAGTTGGTGAGATTCAATGCTATTAAACACTTACCCAAACTTGATTTTAAACAAGTAAGTGTGTGTGGTCCTTGTCAAAAGGGCAAGAAAACTAAAGCTTCCCACAAAAAGGATGATCAATTCCACTTCTGAGATCTTGAAACTAATCCATACTGACCTTATGAGACCCATTTAAGTTGAAAGCTTGAGTAAAACGAAATATTCTTTTGGGTGTGTAGATGATTTTTCTAGGTACACATGGGTCCTATATTTGCAAGAAAAATCTGAAGCCCTTGAAGTGTTTAAAGTATGGTATAGAAAGATCAAAAACTTGCATGGTAAGAAAGTGATTAAAATTCGGTCCGATCATGGAACTGAATATGAGAACACTTTGTTCTCTAAATTTTGTGACTCCAAAGGAATAACCCATGATTTTTCGGCCCCTAAAACTCCCTAACAAAATGGGGTGGCTGAAAGAAAGAATCGTACTTTGTAAGAGATGGCACGTGTCATGCTTAGTTCTAAGAACATCTCTAAACGATTCTGGGCTGAGGCTCTTAACAAAGCATGTCATATAGGAAATATAGTCTACTTGAGAGTTGGGTCAACCATGACTCCTTACGAAATACTTCTTGGCAAAAAACCTACTCTCAAGTACTTTCATGTATTTGGATGCATATGCTATATTCTGAATGATAGAGACTACTTGTCTAAATTTGACTCTAAGGGCTCGTTTGGTAGCTTGATAGGATTAATCCGTATTAATAGTGAAGAGATTATTAATCCAAGAATTAATAATACCACCCTTTTTTGGAATAAATATGAAGGGGATAAGAGATGATAAGAGGCATTATTCGGGTTGTTAGGATTATTACTCCGATTGCATTTAATCTACCAAACATCAAGTTTATTGGACTAATAATTCTATTTGATCCTAAAAAGGCTACCAAACGGCCTCTAAGAGTGACAAAGCTGTATTCCTAGGATACTCCACAAACAGCCGTGCATATAGGGTTTACAATCTTAGAACATAACTGTTATGGAGTCTACTAATGTCACTTTTGATGATACTGCTGATTTGAATCTAAAAACTCTTGAAGATGATGTCTCAGATTACGTGGAGATGATGGAAGATACCTAAAACACAACTGAACAGAAACAACATACAGAAATGCAGAAAGATGATGCAGATCCTGGTGTGATCACATCACAACCTACATCAGGACCAAATGAGTCTGCATCAGACTCAGAAAATTCGTCTGACAGCTCAGATGGTGAGGAAGATAACCTGGATAGGACCAGAGATATACCAAGAAGGATTCAGAAGAACCACCCAATCACACAGGTGGTTGACAATGTTAATGAAAAGGTAAGCACAAGGGAGAAGCCAAGGATCAACTACAGAGAATTGACTGGACTAAGTTGTGTAAGCTCACAGGTAAGCAAGGTAAGTGCTTGCTGTTTTGTGTCTCATATTGAGCCTAAGAATGTCATAGAGGCAATGAAAGATGATAACTGGATTGTGGCAATGCCAGAAGAATTAAACCAATTTGAAAAAAATGATGTGTGGGTCCCGGTCCCTAGACCCAATGGAGGAAATGTTATAGGAACCAAGTGGATTTTCAAAAATAAAACGGATGAAAATGGGCAAATAACTAGAAATAAAGCTAGGCTTGTGGCTCAAGGCTACACCCAAGTTGAGGGGATTGATTTTGAAGAAACATTTGCCCTAGTTGCTCGAATATAATCTATTAGGCTGCTTCTTGCTATTGCATGTTATTTGGACATCACTCTACATAAAATGGATATAAATAGTGCTTTCTTAAATGGTGTCCTTAAAGAAGAAGCCTATATTGAGCAACCAAATGGCTTCATTGATCCCCATTGCCCTGATCATGTCTATAAGCTAAATAAAGCCTTGTATGGCTTAAAACAAGCCCATAAGGCTTGGTATGGGAGGCTCACTGAGCACCTCATAGAAATGGGATTCAAGAGAGGTGAGGTAGATAAAACTCTATTCATTTTGAAAGATAAAAAGGGGATTTTGGTAGCTCAAATCTATGTAGACGACATTGTGTTTGAATCTTCATCTAAAGACATGTTGGACTACTTTGTCACTAGTATGACGACCACATTTGAGATGAGCATGAAGAGTGAATTAAACTATTTTCTAGGGCTCCAAATAAAACAAAGTAAGGAGGGAATGTTTATCTCACAAAGTAAGTATGCTAGAAACTTGGTCAAAAAATTCTCTCTTGACAACTCCTCTCATCTTAAGACTCCTACGAGATCTTCCAAAAAGTTGTGTAAGGACGAGGATGGTGTGGATGTTGACCCCACCTTGTATAGAAGTATGATTGGAAGCTTGATGTACCTTTCAGTAATTCGTCCTGACATCATGTTCAGTGTGTGCCTGTGCACGAGATATCAAGCTAGCCCAAAAATCTCCCATCTTAAGGATGTAAAACGGATAATTAGATATGTTAGGGGAATAATCAATTTAGGGCTAAGCTATACTCGAGAGACTAATATAAATCTGGTAGGATTCAGTAAATCTGATTGGGCAGATAACACTGATGATAGACAGAGCACAACTGTGGGGTGTTTTTACCTTGGTAATAACTTGATTTCATGGTACAGTCGAAAACAAAACTGCATTTTCCTCTCAACTGCTGAGTCGGAATATGTTGTTGTTGGCAGTTTTTGCTCTCAACTTCTTTGGATGAACCAGATGATTAAGGATTATGGGCTTAAGAGTGATGTTTTAACTGTTTTTTGTGTTAATCTAAGTGCTATAGAAATAACCAAAAATTATGTTCAGCACTCTCGTACTAAACACATAGACATTAGGCATCATTTTATTCGCAATCTTGTTGAGCAGAAAACTATTAGCTTGGAATCTATAAGTACTAAAAACAATTGGCTGATATTTTCACCAAAACCCTTGATTTTCAGAGATTTTATACCCTAAGAAAGTCTCTGAGTTTGTGTGTCATCTGATGGTGTAGTCCCCCGTGTGATCACACTAGAATCTACACCTGTATTTTTTATTTCTAACAAAAAAAAAATTGCATTGCACGATATCTCTCAGTGTGGTCACTTAAATTACATCTCTGATTCGTCTCCTCTCTGAATTGTGAATCTCCCTTAAAAAGTGTTAACATCTGTTGACTCAAATTTTATCCTATTGAATGTCTCTTGGTGGGTGCCTAATCAAAGGGAGACAGCTGCTCCACTCTTGGTATGAAGCCATTTCAATGTGATCAAAATGACATCAAGAGAAAGTTTAGGTCAAATTGACAAGATCATTCGAAAGAGGGCTATCCATGAAGGTAAAGAAGAGTGAAAGCTACCCACCAACCCACAAAAAAAAAATAGGTGGTGCATCCTAGGAGGCCAAGCAAGACAAGAATTCAATTCATTGACTCTCTTAGAGGAGATGTGTCCCCTGATGTGATCTCATCCCATGCCACACACATACTGAGATTTATTCTTCACATGCCTGTTCATTATGCATCATTCTCTTAGACATAAGTTAGGTCAACCTAGTCAGTGGTGAAAATATTTTACAAATCTTTTTCTCCCCCTCATTCGTTTGGTTAAAGGATCTTGTGCTCAATAAAATTGTGAATTCCTTATTTATGGTGATAATGTGTTTAGGGGGAGTATATTTGCGGATCTTTGTGGTCTTTTTATGGCAGGTATATATTTCACAAAGGAGAAAAATGATTTGAGTTTTACAAAGGTTGCTACAATTTTTAATCCTTATCACCTAAGAAATTCCAAGAGGTTGAGGTAAGTTCCAATTTTGGATGCCAAGGTATTAAGGTTTATCCCTCTTAAAGCTCTATATTACTAGGTGTCCTTCTCCTACAAGGACTTTACACCTTATAACCCTTATGCTATCACATCTTAAATAGCACCCGTCACTTCACAATAATCACAGCCTCCTCTCTCTCTCTCCTCTCTCTCTCTCTCTCTCTCTCTCTCTCTCTTTCTCTCTCTTTAATCTCTCTTGCTAGTACACATTCTCTATCTATTTTCTCTCTTTCTCTCTCAATCAGGTTCCATGGCGTATCCAGCTAAGTCTTCTCCCTCAAGCACCACCGTCTCACCACCACAGTCCCCAACAACACTAACAGATGCACATGACAGCACTGTAGAGCTGTTCGTCGACACAGAGGCAACGCCTATCTCAATCTCACTTCCTGGGCTCAAGACAATGTCATCGACGCAGACAATTCGGGTGATTTAAGGTCGATTGGGACTCATGCAGGCATGGAAAAGGGGCCAAATTGGTCTCTAAAGGCAGAAAGGCTTTTCTCCACACATGGAGGATTATTCCCCTTGGGTAAGGCCAAACATGGCCGAGCCTGAATTTTGGAAGGAGAGGATGAGGATTATGAGCCCAACGCTGAATCGAAACGCAAAAGGAGGAAGCCCTCTGTTATAAGCTCAGGCAGTCCATCAACCAAAGCTGCACCGTCAAAACAGAGCAAGGCTGTCTGTGACATTGGCCCTCGACATAGAAGGTATGTGGCTCCCACTGATTCAAGTGACTTAGAAGAGCCCAATGCTGATGATTTTGAGGTAGTACCCCAGAGTGCTAGGTCTGAAGAGATTAATAAGCTGAGGTCATCAACAGAGGAGATTGTCGAATCTGCATGCCATGATATTGAGGACATTTTCCCTCACGTTGTGGTTACGCCCAAGGATTTGGCAGCATCAAAATCAATAGGTTCTGAGCCTACTCTAGCCACCACTGCTGCCATCCCCACTGCTGTCACACCACCATTATCACCTGCGGCTGTCTTTATGTGCCCATCATGAAGAAGATGAAGATGAAGACATTCTCCTTCAAGCCTTACTAGATCTGAAAAGAGGCAAAGGGAAGGAAAGACAGTCAAATGCAGAAGCAACTGCATCTATAGCTGATCAAGCTCCACTACTGGGCTCTGATGATGATGAGGCTGAGGATGAAACATTCAAACTTGGAAGGGAGGAACTGGAAACTGAAAAGGCTGATGCTGGTGAAGATGTGATGACACCAGCACCTACATCAAAGAAAAAGGGGCCAAAGAAGACACAAGCTACAGCAAGCTTCACGGCTATGCCTAGGCGTTCCACACGTGCCAAGGACTCCAAAAGCACTGTAAGTACTCCTCCTACTTAAACATTCATATCAAGTGAGGCAAAGGAGAGATTTGAGTTTTTCAGAATGAAGGGGTTCATTATTGAAAGGTTCCAAGACAAAACGTTTGATGATGTGAGGATGACCAGATACCTAAGGGAAAAATACCTTCTCCATACTGTGACCTACCCAGCTCACTCTACCCCTCTCTAGTTGTGAATTTTATGCTAATCTCCTTTAATCCATTCAAGACCCAAGGCCTGAAAACTTTGAGAAAGTGACTGTTATGGGCAAATCCATAGCTTTCTCCCCTTCTATCATCAACTCCTTCCTCCAAACTCCCAATCCTCAAAACATCCCTACCATGGCCCCCAAAAATAAAATCGCCACTGTAAGTACCCCAATTCGGACCGCTCTCCATCCGAGCATGCGGAAAGGACATCGAGGGTACACCTCCTCGCGAGCCTGAAGTCCCGTGGCTTCCAAGGACCTAATGAACCAATCCAAACCAAGGAAGGACCTTTCAGGCATTTAAAAAATTGAAGGACTTCTGCAGGAATGGCACAAAAGTCAAAAAAGCTGACAGATTAAAGTCAGAGCCGTGTGGACCTCTTTGCTGCATGTTTGGTCCGCACGGACCTCCTTGTTAACACGCCACATGACACAAAAATCAAGACCTCTGATTGATTAAATTAGAGCCGTGCGGACCAAATGACTAATTAAAGGTCAATCCGTGCAGACCACTTTGTCCAGGCAGACCCTATAAATACTGGCCTCCAGCAGCTTCAAAATCATCAACAAACATCACAAATATCATCCCCTTTAATTCCCTCTCATTCCAAGCCATTCTGAGCCATTCCGGTCCATTCCGAGCCATTTCGAGCCATTCCGATCAACTCCCGACACAAAATAACCCCCATTCATCCTCAATCAACCCCCATTGATCCACACTCACTTAGAAACTCCAACAAACGCCCAACAACAACTCAAAAGCGGCCAAAATCCGCGAGTTCAGCAAGTGTGAAACGAAAGTTAATTAGGGGAGATTCTGCCCAAGTGAGAGCAGAATTTCTCTCTTCTTTAAACCACCACAAATCAACCACATTCCCCCGAGGAAGATAGAAAGAAACCAACATTGGTGAGATCTCCTTCCGAACCCCAAATAACTTCTTTAATTTCCGAGTCTTTAAATATTACTGTTTAAATGCATCGTTTATAGTAGTCTTTACTCACTACATATAGACCCAAACCATCTAAATGATCCTAAAAGATCTTCCATGCACAATGTGCGCACAAGAATAGAGGTTTGACGGGGATAATGGTTTGTTTCTGTTCCGTGTATTATCCTTTCATTCAAATATATTTTATTTTTTAAAAAACAAACACACACACACAATTTTCAAAGAAGGGTTTAGAAAGACTCATGTATATGAGGCATTTCGGGTGAGCACAAAAATCTCTTTCCGAGGCGTAACCTGACCTCCGAACTCAAAAATCTCATCACACAACAAAAAAGCCTTTTTTCGATGTTTTGAGCATAATCAAAACGGCGTGGCGACTCTCTTTTCAAGGAAATTCATCAGTCCAAATCCTTGAAGCAAAAGGCCATCCGCCTCCCCCGGGGGGCGGGCCCGGCCGGATCGGGTAATTTCAGCCACTATCATATCCAATGGCCTTGATCCCGTTTGGCACAACCAATACAAGTGCACAATGCTGACCTCCCTTTGTGGGTTTCTCTTTAAAATTGCTACCCTCAACTGGAAACCAACCTTCAACAGAAACACAGTCACCACAGGCCATGCAGACCTCATCTATAAGATATTTCGGGGTGATGAGTTCAACCTTGGAGAGATAGTGTTTTCCAGTATAGTAAAATTTGTAGAAAAGGAGCTTCCTTCTGATCTTCCTTTCCCCTGTCTGATTTCTGGTATATGCCTGGAATAAGGTGTGGACATTATTCATTCTGATAGGCTATGGGAGAAAGTTGAACCCTTTGGGATTCCACCTGTTCTGGATGCACCAAGCGTACAATTGATCTTCCAGTAGAGTTTTCAGATGATCCAGCTGTTGAGATTCATGTTGATGTGGGTAATGATGTGACCACATCTCCAATACCACCAATTGATCTAATACCACTAGTCTTTCTGGACAAAAAGGGGAAGCTAGCACAAGCCAAGTTTTTGATGACATCAGCCAAAATTTTCGATGGGAGCTGCTTGAAGAAATCAGGGCTGAAATGGAGAAAGTTGATTAAATGAATCCTTATGAACTGTTTATTGCTTTTGAAACAATATTTCATATTGTGTGTGTGTGTGTTAGGAACAATGGTAATTTTTTTTTTTTTGGATTATCTTGAGATTTGCATGTTTAGGGGGAGCTTTAATATTTGATAATTAGTTTACGATATATGCTTTTGGTTTATGATTCGTTTTGACCAGAAAGCAACAAATTCGGGAGAGATTGAAAGTGTGTGATGTCACACACACATTAACAAGTCAAAGGTTGACTTAAGTTAGATTTGTTACTTTCTTAATATTAGTTAAAATATGTAAATATTATATATATATATATATATATATATATTATAGTTTAGGTGTATTTTATTAACTAACCTACTAACCAAATCTTGGATATCTTTTAGTATATATTTGGTTATTTTGTAGGTATCTCTCACACAAGGAAAAAGTCCATAATATGAATGATTGACTTGGTTAACTAAGGAAGATATACATCTAATTATGGAAGATCTTCTCAAGCAAATCAGCTCCTACAAACAAGGGCCTCCTTGCCTATAAATTCAGGCTCCACGGATCATTCACACAACGGTTTTTGTGCTTGAAATCTCTAGAGTTCGAAAGAATAAAAGTGATTTTTAGTGTGAGAGATTATTTGGTATTTTAGTGTGTTTTATTCTTCTCTTGTTAGGGTTTTCTTTATAATCATTATTCAACTGAGTTTATAAGAGAAGCTGTTTATTGTCTACATCAAGTTGCTGTAGATAAGTCTTTAAAACCGTGTTTTACTTTGATTAAAACTGTTTTAGTACTGATGTTAGTGCTGGTGCTATCACAACCATGACTCACACGAGGTACTTTCGTTGTTCACTTGTCGATCTTAGCTACTCAATTTTTTTCAGAGAGGGTAAAAATAAATAAAATATTTTTTTTTTTTTATAAATTTAAAGGTGCTAAAATTAAATTGAATGAGATCAAAGGACCAGTGGCGAGGCTAGGTAGAGCCGTAGGGGTCGGCCGACCCCATGTTTTAAAAAAATAAAAAAATTAATAGTGTTATTATTGTAAATATATTTTGAATATAGGGTAAAAATTGTATATTTTTACAATATGATCCCTTGATACAAAATAAAATTTTCACTTTGTTTATAAATTGATCAATTTTTTTGTAAGATTCTGGCTTTGGCACCGCAAAGCCCCCATCATATAAACTACGAATTGCATGGCATTAGATTATTTGTTTATCGATCAATTATCTTTTTGCACACCACTACCAATGGGACATTTATTTGAAGAAATTTAGGCACAATGGCGAAGTCATAATTTTTGTTGGAAGGAGATAAATTTAATTATTTTTTTAAAGTAGGAGCAAAATGGTAAATTTATGAATTTTAAAGACAACAAGTCCGAAAATCTTGGGCCCTTGTGGGCCCATCCTTATACGGCCATGTAATTTTGTTTAATAAATCTTGTTCCAGTGCCAAACTCCCAAACGTGGCTTTCGTTTCACTACATACATGCGGTTCCAAAATTTATTTATGTTCATATCCATCTGTTTCAAAAAATATAAGATAAGGCTTAAAGTTCACTGAGCCTATGATTTCAATTTGTTTGATTTAGGATTTCAAATGAAAATATTTTGATAATGAGGCAAAAACCTTCTTAACCCAAACCTTCTCTGGAGAAATAGAAATGACACAAAAATAAAAACTTAACTAAGGCTCCGTTTGTTTAGCGTAAAACATTTTCCGGAAAATGATTTCCGAAAAATGAAAATATTTTTCGAAAAATGAGATAAACATGTTTAGCATAAAACATTTTCTCAATTTTTCGGTGCGAAACAAACACCGAAAAATGAGGAAAATGTTTTCCGCCCAAACAAACGGAGCCTAATAATTGGATTCCAAACCACCAGGGAAACTACACATTGAACAGCCTTAGTAAAAGCCCCTTAGTATAGGTTCGTTGAATGACAAAGACTCTTGAAGAATACCTAAAAAAATTACGGAACAAACAACTTTAAAATTCTAATCACAGATGTAGCGTGAAAGAAAGACGTTAAATGGACTGGCCTAGGATGAAAACTCAGGGACTAACAAAATGGCCGGATAGCAATTGGAAGTGAATCCACAAAAGGCATCATCAGGTATACAAGCAGAATAGCTGGCCAGGGTTAATGTGGGCTACAAGTCATGGCTTTAGGAACTTAACTATCCTAACTGATGTTGCATAAGAGAGAAGAGAATAATTGGACGAACTTGTATATTTTTTTTAACAGTGTAAACCGAGATACGAACATGGACTTGTCCGAGTCAGGCCCAAGTGGATTGGGCTATAAACATAATCCATCTCTGAGTTACGAGAGACAGCAACGGGCTTCCTCGTTCTCGTACCTCATCATCAATAAGGTCAATCTAGGCCCAACAAGCAAGTAAAATATGTCCCAACTATGAGGGCCGAGGAGACCTCCCTCGTATGCCGAGATCTCCTCCATAGAGGACGAGGTGCCTTCCTCGGCCTTGACGTTACCAACGGGCTCTCTATGTTACGTATTCTTTCCCCGGCTCATCATGGACCGAAAAGGTCATGAATGACGAGGAGAGAAAAGTTTGCACCTCGGCATATCTTCATATGTCGAGGAGCCAAAATCATTCTCTTCGGCATATCGTCATATGACGAGGAGGCAAAATCATGCATCTCAGCATTTCTTCATGTCGACATAGCTTTATATGACGAGGAGACAAATTCGTACCTCTCGGCCTACCTGCAAATGACGAGATAAGAAAATTACTATCCTCGGCTTACCGGCAAGCAGTTACAACAATCCTAGTCAAACAAGGATTCAGCAGTTACAATCTTATCAGAATTGTAACCACCTCCTACAGTTCAGATCAAACAAGGACTCTATAACAGATATAATCCTCCTAGGATTACTCCCTCCGTCCCACCTCACTTGACACTTATTTCCATTTTGGGCCGTCCCAACTCACTTGACACTTCCCAAAATAGCCTACTTTTTATAATTTTATATTCACTCTACCCCATCACTCATTCTCTCTCTTTATTTTCCACCACTCAATTTATTCAACCAACACTACTATTTACCCCACTCATTCTCTCTCTTCATTTTCTATCACACATTTTTTTTATTTTATTCTTTTTTCTTAGTTCCCGTGCCCACCTCAAGGGTGTCAAGTGAGGTGGGACGGAGGGAGTATACCTTATCTCTTTGCAGTCCAACTTCAACATGGATTCTGTCATTCCATATCTATAAATACAAGCCATATATCACATTATTTGGTACGTAACTTTTGAGATACCGAAACTCTGTCAATTTAGTTTCTCTCATCATAAATCGTGAACTTATTCTCACGCCGGAGGGCCTTCGCCGGTGAAGCCCCTGCTTAGTTTACGTGTTTTGTCTTATTTTCAGGTTAAGCAATCGCCGGAGCAAACGATCGCTTGGATTTGGGCTGATTTGACGATTTTGCCATCATCATTTTTCATATTTGACAAAGAATATATACAAGAGTTACTTGAAGGCCAAGCTACACAATCCTAGTTTAATATAAATACAAATAGTAACCATAAATATATAGATCTATAAGGAAACTATATGTACAAATAAGAGCAGATTAAGGAGATCATATTGACTGGAGTTCTTGAGAATATGGATTATCTCTAACATACCCCCGCAATATGGTACGACCAGGAGGTAGACCAATCTTGGACGGAAGAGTTTTAAACTGAGTACGAGCAAGAGGTTTAGTAAGAATATAAGCTAGTTGATCACCTCCGGATATGTGGGAAACACATAGAATCTGATCTTGCACATGTTCACGAACAAAATGATAGTATAGGCTGAGATGTTTCATCTTGGAGTGGAATTTGGGATTTGCTGCAACATAGGTTGCTCCCAGATTGTCGTAGAAAATTGTAGGAGTCGAAGTATGATGGGCGGATAGTTCTCGGAGAAGATTTTGAAGCCAAAGAATTTTCGCAGTGGTAGCAGCTACAACACGATACTCAACTTCAGTGGAAGACCGTGCTAAGGTGTGTTATTTCCGAGAGCTCTAAGAGATGAGATTATGACCAAAGTAAACAATATATCCAGTGGTGGAAAGGAAAGTATCTGTGTCACCGGCCCAATCCATAGGACCAGGAACGAAGAATAAGTAGGGATTGAGAGGAAGTGCCCACAAGATAGCATAATAGACGCTTAAGTGCAGCCCAATGATCCTCAGTGGGATAATGCATGAATTGAGAAAGACGATTGACCGCAAAGGAAATATCAAGACGAGTAAGAGACAAATACTGAAGACTACCCACAAGTGCCCTATACTCGGTTGGATTGGAAAGGGGGAACCCGAAGTAGCATTAAGAGTGGGGTGTACGACCATGGGAGTAGAGACCGGCTTAGCTTCAGACATTTTGGCCTTGGAGAGAATATCTTGGATGTATTTGTGTTGAGATAGGAGGAGACCTTGAGGATGAGGTAGAACCTCGACTCCAAGAAAATAAGAGAGTGACCCTAGGCCCTTAAGAGAAAACCGAGAAGAAAAGGTAGAGATGAAGGAGTTTAAGAGACTAAAATTTGAACTAGTGATGATGATATCATCAACATAGACAAGAAGATAAATGAGACGAGAGCCATAACGAAGAACAAAAAGAGAGGAGTCAGAGACACAATTTGTAAATCCAAGAGAGATGAGATATGATTTAAGTTCATTGTACCATGCACGAGGGGCTTGCTTAAAGCCATAAATTGCTTGACGAAGTTTGGAGACAATAGAAGGAAAGGAAGGATTGACAAACCCAGGTGGTTGTTACATGAAGACATCTTCAGTAAGAGAAGCTTGAAGGAAAGCATTGTTGATGTCAACTTAGCGAAGAGGCCAGTTTTTCATGGTGGCAATATACCAAACGGTACGAATTGTGGTAGGTTTGACAACAGGATCGAAGGTTTCAAAGTAGCCAAGGTTGGGGCGTTGGTGAAATCTTTTGGAAACTAGGCGGGCTTTATGATGGCAAATAGAACCATCTGGGTTATATTTGGTGCGATAAATCCATTTGCACCCAATGAGGTTTAGGGAGGGAGATGAGGGTACAAGATCACATGTGTGGTTGTGAAAGAGGGCATCATATTCATCTTGCATGGCAGCACGTTAAGTTGGGCTTTTGAGGGCTTGTGAAATAGCGGTGGGTTCGATGGACGTAGGGTGAAGTGAGGTGTGATGGTTAAGCTTTTATACTGATTTGATAATGTTATTTTGGAGGCGGGTGACAGGTTTGTGAGGAGTGTCAATGGGTAAGATGGGTGGTGTAGAATCAGGTGAGGTATAAGGGGATGATTCTGCCAAGTGAATGAGGGGTTTTGGATGAGGAGGATGTGTTGAGGCTTTTGGCCAAGTGAGATAGTGAGGACTATTCTAGTGCTGAGGGTGAAGTGAGAGAGGGATTTGAGGGTTGTACATGATCAATTATTGGAAGGTGGTGAGCAAACCACTCATCCGAGTTTGGGGAAGGAGGTATGAATGTAGATATAGAGGTATAGGGAAAGGTATTTTTAACAAATTTGACATGATGCGAGACCTATATTTTGTGAGTAATGGGATCAAGACAAAAATAGGCGCTTTGAGTGAAGAGTACCCAACAAAAACACAAGGGATGGATCGTAAGTCTAGTTTGTGGGTGGTGTAGGGACGGAGTCATGGATAACATAAACAGCTGAAACTGCGTAATTTAAGATAATTGGGATTGGTGTTGTGAAGTTTGGAGTAAGGGGAGCGAAGATTAAGGGTAGGGGTGGGCATTCTAATTATGAGATAACAAGCGGAAGCAAAGGCGAGGGATCAAAATTTTTGAGGCATGGAGGAGTGACTGAGAAGGGACAGGCATGTCTTAATAATATGTCGGTGACGCCTTTCAGAATGTCCATTGTGTTCTGGGGTATGAGGAGGGGAAGTGAGATGGGAGATGCCTTGGGATGCAAGAAAGGGACGGAGCCTGAGATATTCACCTCCATTATCACTATAGATGGTGAGAATTGGGCGATTGAAGTGTTTTTCAACAAGAAGTTTGAAGTATTTGAAAACGAGAAGGGCATCACTTTTATTTTTGAGAGGGTAAAACCATACGTATTTCGAGAAGTGGTCTTCAAATATGATATAGTACTTGTAGCCATCAAACGAAAAGACGGGAGAGGTCCAAACATCACTATATAGAATATCAAGAGGACCATTAGAAGTAATAGCATTATCATAAATTGGAAATTTGTGACTTTTATTATAGTCACAAGATTTAAAGGACTTGCTAACATGACTCAAAATATTAAAAGAGGGATGCTCTAATATATTATGCCAATTTGACGCAGAAACTGAAGAAGAGTTGATAGTTGGTGATAAAGGAAGCTACTCATAGACACCGAATTTAGACGGACCTTGAAGAAGGATTTCCCTGTGTGAAGTTCCTTCACAACAAAAGAGGAAGGTAAGAAAGTGAAGGAGGAATTATTATCACGACAGAATTGAGAAATAGAGATTATATTAAGAGACAAAGAAGGATCAAGGAGGACATTATTAAGAGAAAAGGTAGTATGGGAGTAGAGAGAAAAGTGGAACCAGTGTTGATGATGTTGAGTTCGGAACCATCCTCAATTAACAGTTCTTTCGTGCCATTGTAAGGAGAGTGCATAACAAGAATATCAAGATCATTTTTGCATGGTGTGTAGAACCACTGTCAAGGAGCCAAGCGGGAGGGTCTGGAGGGGCACAAGAGGTATTATAGGCCGCGGGTGTATAGACTTTGTTAGGCAGCCAAGGGTTGAGATTAGTGGAGGGTGGATGAGCTATGAGATATTGTTGGCAAAATAATGAGCATTGGGATACAAAGTGATCTTGGGCACGACACCATTGATACCTACCCTTGAATGGAACTTAAGGACGAGGAATGGAATTGTTTGAGTGTGAAGGTGGGGTAGGAATGAGGCCTTGTTGAGGATTGTGTGTGTGTTACTGGTGTGGAAAACGTGGTGGAAGCCTGGCGGCAACATTAATTATGGCGGGGAATGTAGGGAGAGATTTGGTGCGGTGTTTGATGGTTAATTCACGAGTGATGAGTTTTTTGTGATGCTCGTCAAAGGAAATAGGGTTTTCACTACTTTGGACCGCATGGACAATGTTGTCAAAGTCCGAATCATTGAGTTGTTCTAGTACACGATCGATTAGATCATCGACATCAAGAGGCTGGCCAAGGGAGGCTGATTAGTCGGCGCATGATTTAAGGTCTTGCATAAAGTCGGTCATGGATTGAGGACCTTTGGTAATGTTACGAAGAAGGTCTTTGATTTGTTTAAGATGACCCTTTGAAGGGTTAGCATCAGTTTTAGCAAGTATTTTCCAAGCATCAAAGGTGGTAGTACATTGAGATATGAGAGGGATAAGGGATAGAGAGAGAGTTCCAGCTAGGACACCAATGATGAGTTTGTCTTATTGGAACAATGTGGTGTATTCTGGGTTAGGGGTGTGGGTGAGTGTTGTCGGTGTTATTGTGTTAGTGGGTGTTTTGTCGGTGGGTGTTGTGGTGGTGGTAGAGGCAGAAGTGGTGGGCTCGACTTGAGGGAGATATTGAGGTGGTGCAAGAAGGGTGCCATCAATATACTTGAAGAGGTCATGGCCAAGGAGAGTGGCCTCTATTTGGATCTTCCAAGCAATATAGTTTGTTGGAGTAAGTTTGAGGACGTGGGAGAGGGAGACAACAATAAAGGGTTTAGTTGGTTCAGATGAGTTGGGGAGGTGATTTGAGGAGTCTTGGCCGGCCATTGAAGTTGCTTGCAAGAGGGGGCAGTCGAGAGGAGAATGGAGAGGGAAGAGAAAAAAAAATTAGGGTTTAGGATCTAGGCTCTGATACCATATAAGAGGGAAGAGACTAATTCAAAGAACTTGTATATTATTCATATTTGACAAAGTATATATACATAAGTTACTTGAAGGCCAAGCTATACAATCCTAGTCTAATATAAATACAAATAGTAATAGTAAATATATAGACCTATAAAAACTATATGTACAAATAAGAGTTGATTAGGGAAATTGTTAGAACAGAGTCTAAGTAGAAAATAGAAAACAAACAACAATCACACAACATAGCAATATACGTGGTTCACAAACTTGGCTACGTACACGGGCAGAGGGAGAAAATATTATTATCAACTAGAATTTATCGATTACAATCTCTAATCTAGTGCACGAATTCTTGATCACAAGAATTCCTGGCTGTACAAACCCTAGATCTAGAAAACATATGAGCAAGAGAACTTCAGAACCTTAGAATTATTGATATGCCTATCACACTAGAATTACATCAATTTGTTAGGGGATAGGGGGTATTTATACTGCCTACTCCTAACCCTGCAGGGTTGAAAACCCTGCACAAAATCTGCCGCATACAGGCCCAAATCGAGCTAGGGCGCGATCGCCCTGCCTGAAGGTCGAGATCACCCCCTTTGTCTAGAGGGTTAGGCGCAATTGCCCCTTCCAGGCGCGGGACCGCCCCATTTTGGCAGAAACTCCACGCGGTCGCTCCCTGCTGCTTGGCACGGTCGCCCCTGACCCTGTCACATGAATTAATCCATTTTCTTCGCTTAATCCCCTAATTAGGCATCACCAACTTAGATGGCATCAAATCCAACAAATCTCTACATTGACATCTAACCTCCAGAACACATAACCAGAACTTCCCCTCTAAATCAGATGTTGTCTAACAGCTGCAAACATTCAGCAAGTCCAAGCAATGTTGGAACTTGCTAGTTAGAACGGACTTCGAGAACATGTCAGTCCTCTCATGATGAACTTGATCCTTGACCAAACATATTGCACTCAAACTATCACAAAATATTGTAGCCTGATCCTGATGTAATCTAAGGTCACTGATTAAACCATTTAGCCATATCCCATCTTTAGGAGCTTCTGTCAATGTCATGTACTCCGCTTTCGTAGTCGAAAAATTCACTGTAGATTGCGAAGTAGCCTTCCAGCTGGAAACTGACCCACCAAGAGTAAATATATACCCGATCATAGATCTCCTCCTGTCAACATCCCCAAAGTAGTTTGAATCACAATAACCATCAACTACACATTTGGTACAACCTCCGTAATGAGCCCAACATTTGACGTACCCCTAAGGTACCTAAAGATCCTCTCAACTGCCTTCCAATGTTCCTCCCCAGGTGTAGCGTTGATATTTTTATTGAATAACAGAGTCGCCACTTATTATTTATTTAGGAAAACAATAAGAAAAACCTTTTTGATTTTAAAGAGATTTGAGGGTTTGGGGTTAAGTTATGAAATGGGAAGGTCGAGGAGCACCCATTCCACCCAATCCGGAGATCGGTCTTGCCAATCGAGTATTATCAATCAGATCAATAAATAAGCAAACCCTAATTAATTTCTTAATTAGGAATGTCGAATTGTATGCTTCGAGATCGCCTTCATGAATTGAAGGGACTCTAGGCTAATCCTTTTGATAGAATTACACTACTCTAAAAGAAATTAGAGGGATTGAGAAGAAGAATAGGAATTTACCATGTATTTAGAGAGTATTTTATTTAGAACGTGGTTCTAATGATGCAGGAGTTTGTTCAATGGCGGGGAATGATGATGATCAGCATAGGGCTCCGTAGAATGAGGGTAATGCCGGGGGAGGTGGAAATCCAAATGCGGAGATGATGAATATGTTCAGAGTCTTCTTGCAAAACATGGCAACTCAAGGTCAAGCTCAACATCATCAGGAGGGTCGTCAAGGGCATGGATTGGAGAAATTTGTGAAGATGGCTCCACCTAGTTCTAATGGGGATCTAGATCCGTTGAAGGCAGAAAGGTGGCTTGAGGTGATGAACAAAATATTTGCAGCTATGGAGAATCCATATGAAGAGAAGGTGAGATGTGCCATTTTCAAACTGGAAGGACCAGCCGAACATTGGTGGCATATTATGAAGGAGAGTTGGGATCGTGACCACACGCCTCAGATATGGGAGAATTTCACCCGCAAGTTCAGAGATTACTTTATTTCGATGGTTACACGGGACAAGAAGGAGGTTGAATTCTTGAGGCTAGAGCAAGGGACGATGACGGTGGCCCAGTATTCTGTAAAGCTCACGGAGTTGGCTAGGTATTGTCCTCATTTGGTACCGGAGGAGGAGAGAAGAGTCTACCGGTTTGTGAAAGGACTGAGATTGGAGTTCAGAAAGCAGCTGTTGACGCACGACTTCACCGACTTTCAGGCGGTAGTAAATAGAGCGTACTGGATTGAAAATGATATTGAAGAACACCGTGGAAAATCCGAGGGTGGTAGTGGAAGTAAAATGAGATTTCAAGGTCAAGGCTCAGGGCAGAGTAGAGGACAATCAAGGTCTTCAGCTCCGGGGGTGGTTCGAGGAGGAAGTGTAGCAGCTCCTACAACTCATCCAGCTTCAAGTCAGTTTGGGACGGTGTGTAACTTTTACAAGAAAGTGGGGCATTCTGAGGATAGGTGTTGGAGAAAGCAAGGCAAATGCCTTGAGTGTGGAGCAGCGGGTCACTTCAGGAGGAATTGTCCTAAGTTGCAACGGGGGCAAGCTTCGGGTAGCGGACAACAGGGGGGACCAACAGGTGGTGTAAATAGAGACAATGAAGGAAAATCGAAGGATAAAAAGCAAGGGCGAGTTTTTGCCTTGGGTCGTGGGGAGGTAGATCCCAATGCTGTCATTAGAGGTATAGTACCTGTCTCAGGAGTTAAGGCCCACATTCTTATAGATCCAGGGTCTTCCCATTCTTTTGTGGCATCGCATTTTGCATTTATATTGCATAAACTGCCTGAGATTATGCCTTATGTGTTGGAGGTCTCTACTCCTATGGGAGAGTTCCTTGCATATTCTTTGGTTTATCATGGTTGTGATGTGAATATATGTGGGCATGTATTGCCAGTGGATTTGGTAGAGTTACCAATCCGTGATTTTGATGTCATTCTTGGTATGGATTGGTTGAGTAGTTGTTATGCTTTTGTAGACTGTCGTAAGAAGCGAGTCTCCTTTTCTATGCCTGATGTGCCTATGTTTGTATTTGATGCGGATAAATCTTTATTTGGCATTCATGTTATATCTTCTTTAAAGGCTAGAAAAATGTTGTCTAAAGGGTGTGAGGGGTACTTGGCTTATGTGTTAGATTCAAGTAAGAAATCTCCGAGTTATCTCATGTCCCAGTTGTGAATGAATTCGTAGATGTATTTTCAACTGAATACTCTATGCCTCCGGATAGGGAAGTGGAGTTTTGCATTGATTTAGTGCCAGGTACCTCACCAATATCCAAAGCACCATATAGAATGGCTCCGACTGAGTTGAAAGAGTTGAAGACTCAGTTGCAAGAATTGTTAGATCGGGGCTTCATTCGTCCGAGTGTTTCACCCTGGGGAGCATCGGTCTTGTTTGTAAGGAAGAAGGATGGCACATTGAGATTGTGTATCGACTATAGATTGTTGAACCAAGCAACTATCAAGAATAAGTACCCTCTTCCGCATATTGATGATTTGTTCGATCAGCTTCAAGGTTTCGTGATCTACTCCAAGCTTGACTTGCGTAGCGGATACTATTAGTTGAAGATCTGACCGGATGACATTTCCAAGATAGCCTTCAGAATGAGGTATGGCCATTATGAATTCGTGGTTATGCCTTTCTGGTTGATTAATGCACCAGCGGTATTTATGGATATGATGAACCAAATTTTCAAGCCCTACCTTGATAGTTTTGTGGTGGTTTTTATTGATGACATTCTTGTCTACTCCAAATCTCAGGAAGATCATGAGAAGCATTTGAGAATTGTCTTATCTGTGCTTTGTGAGAAACAGCTGTTTGCAAAGTTTAGCAAGTACGAGTTTTGACTTGAACAAATTTCTTTCTTGGGTCATGTGGTGTCAAGTTCGGGGATTTCCGTGGATCCTTCTAAGATTGAGGCCGTGGTCAATTGGAAGCAGCCTTCAATTGTGACTGAGGTCCGTAGTTTTCTTGGGTTGGCAGGGTACTATCGAAGGTTCATTGAAGGATTTTCTAGAATTGCAACTCCATTGACAAGATTGACTCGGAAGTATATACCATTTGTGTGGGACTCTAAGTGTGAAGCAAGCTTTTCCGAATTGAAGAAGAGATTGACTTCAGCTCCTGTTCTTACCCTTCCAGATGGTTGCGAGAACTTTTGTGATTTTCAGTGACGCCTCAAAAGAAGGATTAGGTTGTGTTCTTATGCAAAATGGGAAAGTAATTGCGTATGCTTCGAGGAAGTTATCACCGGCGGAGCAGAATTATCCTACCCACGATATGGAGTTAGGTGCGATTGTATTTGCATTGCATAAGTGGAAGCACTATCTATATGGGGCAAGATTTGAGATTTTCACCGATCATAAGAGCCTGAAATATTTGTTTACCCAGAAAGAGTTGAACAACCGGCAAAGGAGATGGTTGGAGTTATTGAAGGATTATGATTGCGTTATTTCTTATCATCCGGGAAAGGCGAATGTGGTGGCGGATGCGATTAGCTGGAAGGCTTATTTATCAACCTTGAGGTCCCGAGAGTCGAGAAGTGAGATGATATTTGCGAATGTCCGAGCAATCCCTACCTTATATGGAGATCTTATGGAAGCTCAACAAAGTGATTCTGAATTGAAGAAAATTTTGGGGCAATTGCAAGATGGAAAGATCGGGGAGTTTGCATTGAATAAGGATGGAATTTTAACCTTCCAAGGCAGAGTTTGCATACCTTCTTCAACGGAGATCAAGGCGAGTTTTAGAGGATGGCCACAAATCCAGATTTACTATTCATTCGGGAAGTACAAATTAAAGATGTACCAAGATTTGAAGAGAGGCTATTGGTGGAATGGAATGAAGAGAGAGATTGCGGAGTTTGTATCGAAATGTTTGACTTGTCAACAAATCAAAGCCGAGCATCAGCGACCTGCGGGGCTACTTCAACCGTTAGATATTCCAGAGAGGAAGTGGGAATGAATCTCTATGGATTTTGTGACTGGACTACCTCCGACCTCGAAGAAGATGGATGCCATTTGGGTAATAGTGGATAGATTGACAAAGTCGGCTCATTTTCTACCTGTTTCAACAAAGTATTCGACGGAAAGGTTAGCACAGTTGTATCTTCGTGAGATTGTTAGGCTTCATGGGGTACCGGTTAGCATTATATCCGATAGGGATCCGAGATTCACCTCAAGATTTTGGAAGGCGTTACACGAAGCTTTGGGTTCTAAATTGAGTTTTAGCATGGCGTTTCATCCTCAGACCGATGGGCAGACCGAGAGAACTATTCAGATTCTTGAGGACATGTTACGAGCGTGTGTGATGGATTTTCACTTATCTTGAGAAGATCATTTGCTGTTGGATGAGTTTTCTTATAACAACAGCTACCAGTCTAGTATCGAGATGGCTCCGTATGAGGCATTGTATGGAAGGAAGTGTAGATCTCCAATGTATTGGGACAAGGTTGGTGAAGCTAGGCTTTGGGGTCCAGATTTGGTTAGAGATTCAACGGAGAAGATTAAAGTGATTCGGGATAGATTGACGATGGCTCAAAGTAGACAGAAAAGCTACGCCGACAATAGAAGAAGAGACTTATCATTTCAAGTTGGTGACTTCGTGTTTTTGAAGATCTCTCCGAGGACTGGGATTAAAAGATTTGGTAATAAGGGTAAGTTGGCTCCGAGATTTGTTTGTCCGTTTGAAATTTTAGAAAAGATTGGTGAGTTGGCTTATCGTTTGGCTTTGCCTCCATCTCTTTCGTCTCTTCATGATGTGTTTCATGTATCAATGTTGAGAAAATATTGTTGTGATCCTTCTCACGTCTTGAATTCTCCTCCCGAAGATATTCAAGCGGATATGACATATGTAGAAGAACCGTTGAGAGTCTTGGAGTTTCAAGTTCGGGAGTTGCGAACCAAGAGTATTCCGGTAGTGAAAATCCTTTGGAAGAATCATACCATTGAGGAAGCGACTTGGGAGATGGAGTCGGAAATGCGAGAGAAATACCCTTGGTTGTTTGAGCATGCAAGTAAGTCAATTTAAAATTAGGGGCGAATTTTCTTTAAGGGGGAGTGAGTGTCACGACCCTAATCCTAAGTACCATTTTAGTACATGTTGAGCACGTGGGATGGAGGTGTAGCATCTCATTTTTGCATTTTATGCTATTTGTTGGCTTTATGTGTTCATTTTTATATTTTGATAACTTATGTGATTTTAGGATGTTAATAAATTAATTTTAATGATATAATGTTTAAATGAAACAAATATGAAATGTTTTATTGAATTTATAATATTTGAAATTTTAAATAAAAAGTATAAAAGTGCTGAGGTGCTTATGTGTCTAAGTTGAATCTTAAGGTTGTTAGTTATAGTGGTTCAAACCTTGGAGGAGCTAAAGTGAAAATATCTAAATGTTATCCTTGGGTTGTTTGAGAAGCTTCATTTTTATTTCTTCCTCAGCTCATTCTCTTCTCTAATTCCATGGAAATCAAAACCCTAGCTTTTACTTCTTAAATTCATAGCAAATTCATTTCATTTCCGTTTTTCGATCCATCTTCATATTATCGTTCGTGAAGTTGAGGAGATCGCATCTAGCCGGAGAAAGATTTTCTTATTTTCGAATTAGTTCGGTAAGTTATTATGTTCTTCTTTCAAATACTTGCTCATTTAATGTTCAAGTTGATATTTTGTTATAAGAAAATGATTCTTGGTATTTTGGAACATTTTATTTGAGTTGGAAAGGTTTTGGTAAAAGTTGAATTGAGGTTAAGGTTGTAGGGGTTGGTATAGAATGGTTGCATGTTGTAGTAAATCATTATCTTTGAGTTTGGAGATCTTGAGAGTGTATTTGGTTGTTGTTGGAATTGGATTGAAGCAACATGGGTTGGTTTATATGGAGTTTGGAGGGTTAGGAAATGTCATTTTGAGGTATACAAGAAATGAGTATACCAAGCTTAGTTTGAATTGTTGATGTGTTGAAGTGTTCAGCTCTGTTCTGATTTTCTGGTGAAGGGCACGAGTCGTGCCCTATGGTACGAGTCGTCCCCTCAAGATGGAAGAGTCGTGCCCAGTGGGATGACTGTATCAGACTGGGTGTTAAGGTGGCACGAGTCGTGCCATAGGGCACGAGTCGTACCCTGCCCTGTTGCCTCTAAACCTATTTTCAAGCATTAAAAACGTAATCTACCTAGTATATATTTAAACCCTCTTTGACTATAATTAAAGTAAAATACTTTAGCTATCCAATAGTGTCTTAACTTGTCAAAATGGATACGAGGAAGAGGTTTAAATATGGTACGAAATATGGTTGAAAGGCTTGATGTGAACTTAACCAAAGTTATTCAAAACTTGGTAATTTGATCTTGAACCTTTATAAAGGTTATTCAATGTTGTAAAGTGAACATGTAGGGCTTATTTTTGATACATTGTGCCCTTACTTGGTTACCTATTCATGGTTTGTGATTCAAATAGTGTATGAAATATATGTTGCACTATTGTATTGGTTTGAACATGAGTATGAATATCATGTTGTTATTTTGTTATCCCTATGGTGGATTTCTTTTCAAGTATCTATTATGTGCTTGAATGTGTTTCAATCAGCTGATGTTTAGGGGTATAATGGAATATGATCAATTATGGAAATTGTTCTATAAGGTGATCGGATTACATTATACCTGTGACTGTCCCCTTCTGTGGCCACAGATTGGGGTTATAGCTTCTGTATTGAGCCAAAAGCCTTACAGATAGCTAGTATCTTATATGGTTCTCTGAAATATGAGTCTTATAAGATGTGAATATGGCTAAGCAGTTCACAAATGAAGGGAGTTTACTCCCACGTTATACGACTTATTATTCAGACGGGAAAGGTAAACTGAGGTAACGTAATGTGTTTACCGCTTTAACAATGTGTTGTGAAAACCTTGTTATGTGTTTCATTCTACTTGAAATCTTGTTGCATTCATAATAGCTTATTGAGATTTATTCTCACCCCTTCTCCCTTTACTGTTTTAGATCGCACTGAGACAGGCAGACCAGCCTAGTGAGGACGGAAAGGAGTTTGGACGTGGTTCTTTTTGGGTTGTCAGGGTATGTTTATGGTTGTGGTTGGGAGTAGTATTTTGATGCTACTCCTTTGTGGAGTTGTATATAAAACAACTATTGTATAACTTTACATTTGTAGTATTTTGTAACTAAAACAGGTTATCTTTTCAAAGTTTGTTTATAACCTTCCTCCAAGTGGAGATGTTTTAAGTTAGTTTTATAATTGAAATGTGAAAGTTGGTTTTCTTTTCAAGTTAAGTAAAAGTTTTAAAATTTAGGTGGTTGATGTTAGTAAGGGGACCGTTTCGCTCGGGGCACGAGCTAGGTTCTGGGTCGGGGTCCCCACATACTGCTTCCATTCCATAGGTCAGGGTGAATGGGGTTTCTCCCGTAGCGGTCCTGACTGATATTCGGTAGCCCCAAAGTGCCAGATGCAGCTTCTCGGGCTAATCTCTTCCTTGTACGGTCATTTTTCTGATGATCCTTTCGAGGGTTTTGTTTGCTGCTTCCACTGCGCCGTTGGTTTGCGGCATGTAAGGAGAGGACTTATGGCGCGTGATCTAGAATTCGACCAATAGTGTGTCGCAGTCTCCTTCGAAGTGAGATCCGTTGTCTGATATGACCTCATTTAGGATGCCGTATCGACATATGATGTTTTCTTTGAAGAAGTGTGCGACCTTCTTGGAAGTCAACACCTTGTAGGACTTGGCTTCGACCCATTTTGTGAAATAGTCGATGGCTACCAAGACGAACTCGTGGCCGTTGCTGCCAGGCGGAGCGAACTTCCCGATGATGCCGATTCCCTAAGTGGCGAAAGGCTAGGGAGTGGTCATGCAATAGAGATTAATAGGGGGAAGATGGTTAAGGTTAGAGAATCGCTGGCATTTGTCACAACTTCTGACAAAATGGATGCAGTCTGCTTCCATGGAGATCCAGTAGTAGCCCATTTGAAGAATGATCTGCATCAAGGCTCTGGCATTCATGTGGGGACCGCAAGCCCCATTGTGGACTTCGTTCATGAGTTCAGTTGCTTTTTCCTTGCTGATACAGCGAAGGAGCGGTCCTTGGTAGCGCTTCTTGTATAACATATCCCCCAGGATGACAAAGTGAGAGGCAAGGCATTTTAGGGCCACAATGATCTTGACTTTGATTCCTTCTTTGTATTTGCCTTCCTCTTTTATGAAATAGGTTTCCCCGTTCTTGAGGTATTTGTAGATTTGGCTGTACCATGGCTCGTTGATTGGCCCGGGCTCTGCCTTGATTTCACAGCAGTAGGCAGGAATTTCCTTCCTTCCTACTTTGAATGGCTTAACCGCCTTCCCTTCAGGGATCTCTACGGGTGAAGCCAAGGTGGCTAGGGCATCCGCAAACCGATTTCGGTCTCTTGGCATGTAGTGGAAGGTGACCTCCTTGAATTGTGCGATCAGGTCTTCCATGCAGGCATGGTATTTTTGCAAGCCCGGGTCTACCGTTTCCATTTGTTGGAAACTTGATTGATGATCAGGGCTGAGTCCCCGTAGACTTCTAGCTCTTAGACGTTTCTTTCGAGGGCGACCTCAAGATCGACAGCGCATGCTTCGTATTTGGTGGCATTGTTAGTCACCTCAAAGTTTAACTTTATGGCGATTGGGGTGTGCTCGTCTTTTGGGTCGACCAAGAGCATTCCAATGCCATTTCCTCTTTTGTTGGCTGCTCCGTCGAAGAAAAGTTGCCATCGATTTTTGCCTTCAAGTGTGAAGATTCCTTCATCCGGAAATTGTGGTTCGGGACCTTTGGCTTCGTTGCTTAGGAAGTCGGCCAATTGTTCGGCCATTACTCATCCCTTGATTGAATTATGGTTTATGTACTTGATGTCGAATTCTGCCAGGAAGAAGGACCATTTGGCTAGTCTCATTGCAGTGATGGTTTGTCAAAGAGATATTTGACCGGATCCATCTTGGAGACCAAGTGCACGGTGTGCGATTGCATGTAGTGTCGCAATTTTCCGACGACCCATAATAGAGCTACACAGGTTTTATCTAGGGCTGATTAGTTGATCTCGCTATCATAGAACTTTCGGCTCATGAAGTAAATGGCGCTTTCGATTTTTGACTCTTTCTTTTCTTGGCCTAGCATGGCTCTAACTGCGGTGTCGGTCACAATTAGGTATAGTAAGAGTGGCTTCTCTTTGTGAGGAGGACAGAGGATCGAAGGACTCACAAGGTACGCATTTATCTTTTCAAAGGCGTCTTGACATTTCGGGTTCCTCTCGATGTCTGCATTCTTTTTCATTAGTCGAAAGATTTGCTCGCACATGGAAGTCAGCTGATTCACGAAGTGACTAATGTATTGTAGGCGACCCATGAAGCTTTTTACTTCCGTTTTGGTTTGCGGTGGTCTCATTTTGATTATGGCCTTGATCTTTTGGGGATCGACTTCGATGCCTCGTTCTGTGAACATGTATCCCAAGACTTTGCCTCAGATTACTCCGAATGTGCATTTGGCAGGGTTCAACCTCATTAAGTGTTTCTGAAGACGATTGAAGAACTTTCTCAGGTCGATGAGGTGTTGTCCGTTTGATCCCTTCGAGTGGATGATCATGTCGTTGACTTACACTTCGATCTTTTTGTGGATCATGTCGTGGAAAAGGGTGGTCGCTGCCCGTTGGTAGGTAGCCCCAGCGTTCTTTAGTCCGAACGGCATTACTGTGTAGCAGTAGGTCCCCCAGGGGGTTATGAAGGCGGTTTTCTCTTGGTCTTCTTCGGCCATCTTGATTTGATTGTAGCCGGCAAAACCATCCACGAAGGACTTAACCTCGAAATTGGTCGTAGTTTCAACCAACATGTCTATGTTTGGCAGTGGGAAATTGTCCCATTGGCCTTGGTGACCGTGACTATGTTGGAAAGCCAAGTTGGGTATTCGATCACCCTTATAAAGCCGACGCGGAGCATCTTTTCGATCTCTTCTTTGACTTGTAAGGACCATTCTGGCTTGATTCGGCACAGTTTCTGCTTGACGGGCTTGGCCTTGGGATTCAGGAGAATCCGATGTTCCACTATGGCGGGATCTAAGCCGGGCATGTCTTGGTAAGACCAAGCGAACACGTCCACGAATTCTTTGAGTAGTGCAGTTAATGCTTCTTGCTCGATGCCGGTGAAGAAACTTCCTATTTGCGTCTCTTTAGGCTCTTCAGCAGTCCCCAAATTCACTTTGGTTAAAACCTCCTCGGCAGCTTGGGCCCGGTTTTCCTCTCGTTTGACAACATGCTTAAATATTTCTTTAATATATTTTTCGTTTAATGTGTCTGTGTCTTTATCGAGTAAATCATTATTAACTATTTTTGATTTGTTAGTTAATTTATCATTCGTTAAAGATGCAATGAGGGGATACTCAGAAAGGTCGAATATTTCATTTAAAGCGTAGGGGAATACATTATTGGCTATGAACTCATAATCATCTGGCGTAGGCCATCAGATGACTCGAGAGACTCGAATTCAAATACAACAGACTCGGGACCCTTTTCGAAGCAAGACTCTAAGATGCGAGGGGTTAGACCAAGCTTTTGAATCATTTCCTCCTTGATGGTTATAGGTCCGGAGAAGGTGGTGATGGTCCTGGTAGCCACTCTTTAATTGACACCATCCCAGGGGGTAGGCTTGCCCTTGATTCGACTTCGAACCAAACAAAAGTGGTTTGAGGCTTCTCATTTGAAGGTGTCCCTCCATTGGTGCTACTACCAGATCCCGAGGGCTTTTGCTGATGGAGCTCATGGAGAGCTTCCTCTAGGATGGTGAGGCACTCGCTTCTTTGGAGTTTACTCTTGCTGACGTTGATTATCTTCAGAGACTCTGCTCCCACAGCTAAGGTCTTTGCTTGGATGATATTTACGATATCTGAATCGTGGGGGCATTCTATTTTTCCTTCTTTGACTAGGCTCCGAAGGATGTTGCACCATCTCTCTTCCAAGTCGAGCACGGGGATGTTGAATTGGACTATGTTTTCGTAGCCGTCTTCATGGGATCCGGGTGTGTCGATATGGGGGTTGACAAATTCCAAGGTATTGGGGGTAGGCTAACTTGCTTCGGGAGGATTTCTAGCGAAGTGTTGGTCCATTCCTTGGTCGAGTTCCAACTGGGCGTCTGCCTCTTGGTTCTCTTTTAAGCATTCTTCGCAGTCACATTGATCCGACTCGTCATCTTGACTTAGGAATTCTTCGATCGCTAGCTCGTCACGACTTAGCGCGTGAATGTAGGGATTACTTTCGAATGGGATTGTAATCGGGGCCTCGTTCGCCAAGGGGTACTCAGTCATGTTGGGACCTTCTTCTGGGTCGTAGCTTGCTGGCCAAGCACTCTCCATTGTGCTGTCCCCATGTATCACTTCGAGGTTCCCTTTGATGTTGATGAACTTTATGCACTGGTGTAGGGTTGAGGCCACTGCTTTCATTTGGTACAGCCAAGGTAGTCCCAGCAAGACGGAGAAATTGGACTCGATTTCCATGACTTGGAATTCCACCGAATCTTCTTGCTCGTCGAACTAGATGTCCATAGTTATTACTCCCAAAACATTGCGGGGTATGGAGTCGTAGGCTCGGATTACTCGGGTAGAAGGTCTCATTCGGGAGCAGTCGACCCTTAGCTGTCTCATTGTACGTGCGGCGAGGACATTGACCGACAAACCATTGTTGACTAGAACGTCTGTGTAAGTACCCAAATCTGGCTCATGCCTTCCGGTTAAATTTCCCGGCAATTTCGGTAAATTTCCCGGTAATTCCCCGGACCTTCCTAGTGTTCCGAAAATGTCCTGGAACAGTCCAAAATCAAATTAGGGCTGAAGGGAGCCTTCCTAATTAAGAAAACACGTTTTTCTTAATTAGGAAGAAGGTTCTAGAATAATGCCACCTTGCATGGTTCTAGAATGCTGAGTCATTGTGGATAAGCCCGCACGGCTGCATTAGCCCAAGGTCTCTGGCCGCACGGCTTCATTAGCCTTATCCAGACTGCCTATAAATAGAGCCCTCCTCTACCCATTTCAAACAACAACAATACATACAATCCATAGCAATACAATCAGTCACTCTCAAGACGTGAAGAATATTGGTGAAGGCTCAAGAAGGTGAAGAAGAAGGCCAAGAAGCTCCCTCCCTCCTCCTTGAAGATCCAAGACCAATCTCTCCTCCTAGCTCCGACCAAAGAAGCAAAGGAAGCAATTGGTAACCTCGCACGCCCTAACCTTGCATTTTAATTGATATACTTGCTCATTGCATTCATATATCTTGCTTGGGACTTGGCATTTATTCATAAAGATCACATCTTTATCACCCCCTTTCCCTTTTGCATGCATTAAGACCTCATTTGTCATAAAAATGTAGTCTTTTTCATAAAGGTGCATCCTTTGCACCTAAAACCCCCATTTTCAAATAAAAATGTCATTTTTATGCATCATTTGCATATAAAAATCCAATCTTTTCAATAAAAATGCATCCTTTGCATTCAAAACCCCTTGTTCAAGCATCATTTGCTTTAAAGACCATGTCTTTACCATAAACTAGCATCATATGCTTTTCAAAATGCAATCTTTATGCATCATTTGCATAATGAATGCCAATTTCTTCAACAAAAATGCATCATTTGCATAAAAATCAAATCTTTATGCATCATTTGCAATAAAGATTATTTCTTTAAACTAAGTGCATCATTTGCAACCCAAAAATGTCATCTTTTCATTAAAGTGTCATTTTTCATCATGCATTTCCCCTATCCCCCAACCTTGGAACGGACCGGTGTAAAAAGATCCTATCTTTACATCGTTCCTTCCATTAAAGGTTCATGATTTCTTTAGAAAGGGACACCTTGAACCCTATATCTCCGATTATCGCTTAAGAAAGAGTATGAAGCCTCTATACGAGCTCGACCGTCTTAAAGCGTAGGATTGATGGGCTAAGGACCCTCCTTTTCTAAAGAACCTCATCTTTGACCAAAAGAGAGTCATTCTCTCGATCACGCAAGTCCCGAGGGTCCCGAGGTTTAAAATGCGATGATCACAAGTCATAAGATGAGGACGGGATCATAATCCCGAATACATAAAATTCCAAGGAATCCCGAGCGACAACCAACAAATGGTTTGTACGTCCGGAAGACAACTTGGGACATTCCCCCCTTATTTTCAAACACATGCACACAAGAAAGCACGCAAGCAAGCACGATTAATGAAATCTCGGGAGACTTGCTCCGGCAAGGCACTTTGGGTGAACGCCAAACGTTCTTCCCAAGGGGTAACTTAACCTCCGAACCCATAAAAAAAAATTTTCAAAGTTTTGAGGTAATCAAAATGGCGTGGCGACTCCGTTTTTCAAATAACTCGGATGTCTTCAAACTCGCGTGAATCCAACACAAAATTTGGGCACCACATTCACAGTTTGGCGACTCCGCTGGGGATATCCCAAAGGAGAAAAGCTTCTATTTTCAAAACAAACTAAAATCGATACTTGGTATATAGGTGGAAACCACTTGCCCTTCCTGTACACTCCCTGACGTGGGAGTTGGGATAACCGGTGGTTTAACAATCCACGTACCATTATCCCTTTTCGAAAAAAAAAAACAATTTTGAAAAAGAAAGCTTTTCCCTTTGAGCGGGTTAGACTCCCATCGCCGATTTCATTAATCATGCTTGCTTTCTTTACCATGCATTGCATCATTTGCATCTTGGAATCTGTGCATACTTTGAACGGGAAACAACCCGAAAAAAATAGCAAAAGGAGTGGAACCTGGAAAATTGATCCATGCAGTCGTACGGCTCAATCCTCCTTGGATTCTGACCGGGCGACCTCAGTGGCAATTCCACCAGAAAATCATGGTTAATCGCGCTCCTAGCAGCTTGGGGCTACTCAGCTCCATGACTTACCGGGGCTCCCAGAAAATTTACGTGCTTATCTGTTGCATTCTTCCCCGTCCCGAAAATCATTCCTTTAAAACACATTTTATGAAAATCTCTGTTTTAACTCAAAAAGGAACATTTTTAGGAGACCGCACACTACGCGCACCTGATATATCCTGTACACTTTTGCACGCACGTCCTTCAAACCCGAGGGTGGTTCCAGCTGCAGTCACGGACAGCCTTACGATGCTCCCGGGCGCGCACGGAATCATCCCAACCTCCCCATGGCAGCCAGTGTCGACCAATGCACAGTCCGTGTCACACGTTTCAAAAAACCGTGACTTTTGGTTGGTTTTTGGTCTAGTCCGTGTCATATAGCCCAGTTGCATACCCACGTAAAGGTCAAGCCTTAGCTCATAACGGAAGCCAAGATTTTCGCCCAAGCGAAATTCTGCCGAAATTCCGACAAGGAAAAATCGGTGGGATCTTGACTCCGACATTGACTATTGACCTTGACCCGCACGGAATGCGTAAGAGTCAAGACCGAGTCTTTGCCAAAAAAATCAAAAGATCTTTCGCTCAAGCGAAGCTCTGCCAAAATTCCGACAAGGAAAAATTGGCAAGATCTTGACCGGCATTGACTTCGATTTCGACTCACGCACTGCGTATGCAACGAAGTTCAATGTGACACTGTGTCATCCGGCTTTTGCCGCCCGACCCATGCCTATTATTCTCTCGGACATTACCGAAGGTCAGAAACCGTCATTCGCTCAAGCGAAACTCTGTCAAAGATCCGTCAAGGCAGAGACGAGACTTTCCCGGTATTGCCTTGACTATAATCCGCATCGCTCGTGCGTTGAAAAGTCCTATGACCCGCTAGACCCGATAGGAGCGTTCTTTACTCTCGGTCGGTGGGATCCGCGTGCCCTATAGGACCTCGCCCTGGCCGGCCCACCCCGGGAGGTCGAAATACGTGTGGAATACGAGGGGCTTATAGACGTAGTGACGGAACTCACCGATCCAGATCTAGAGTAGTTGTGAAAAAGAAGGGCGTAACCCCTTTTCCAACCAAATAGATATTAATAAAAGACACCGTTTTAAGTAAACTTGAAGATTCTAATTTGCATATTGCCCGAGCCTTCAAATTCTAAACACCTACCCCGAGTCTAAACCTTTCCTATCCCTTTCCCGCAGCCGAGAAAGAAGTGGGTGAGAACACCGGGTCGCCGACTTGTTAGCGCAGTAATCCTCGATAGTTCGCGTAATCCTCGCTCGAGAGTCGAATGGCCGATTTGACAGAGAACAAGGCCGGGTTTGGGTAACTGTGATGACTAGGGAAGAAGAGCTAACCTTAGCCCTCGGAAAACAAAGCCGTAAGGCCCATGAGGAACAAGAAGCCACGCTCATTGAAGCGCTTCGTCGTCATGGAGTTCAAATAGTGGTCGAGCCCAATCGGTTCCTTGGTGATGATAGAAGATGAGCCTCCGTAAGCAGCCATCTCACTCCATCAACCTATAACCAATGCCCTCCTCCATCCTCATACGATCCCTTATCCAGATTACCCCTCTTCACCCTTTCCAACATCTCAAGCCACCAGATCCCGACACCCTCACCTCCTCAAATGAGACCCACTTTGTTCCCTATCAACGTAAAAGCAAACGCCTCGCCTATCCCGCACGCAGCCTCTGCATTACCCCATGGGATTCACTCCCTCTCCTCGCATGGGCCATCCTGCATTCCCTAGGCCTCAAAATCAGCTCAATGATCCTTTCAATTCATGTCCCGCCACGCAGATCTTCCACCTCCAACTTTGCCAACAAGACCCTCAGAGGTTCCGTATCCTTTTTCCTACTTCGGAAATTATGAGCCTAATTCCTATGCCTCCGGCCGCCTCACGGGAACACGGGACCCGGTCAAGTTTACACTTATTTCCCTCCAAAGATCCCCAAGCCTTGGTACCAGCCTACCACCGTGCCACCTACCGTCCTTCCACCCAAATCGATAAGCCTTCTCCTAATCAAGCAATCCTAAACCATCCCCCGACTCCGACATGGCTTGGCTAATGGAACAAGTTAGGTCCATGCAAGAGAAGTTTGGGGAAATAGACACCAAGAGGACAAAGATACCGCATCACCGATCCCAGCAAAGTTGTCCCTCTCCCTCCAAAATTCCGAATGCCGTAAATTGAAAAGTTCAACGGCACCGATTGTCCCCTGACTCACATTGAAAGCTACATTCTTGCCATGAGAGCCAAAGATTGTACACAAAGAACAAATGGCCGATCATTTTCGCTATCATTAAAAGGTTCACTCTTAGGTGGTTCCCGCATGTGAAACCAGAGGCCCGAGCTACTTGGGACCAGATCAAGGAAGCGTTCCTAGAAAAGTATAAGGCCAATTTGAATTGGGAAACCAAATGGAATGACCTACTGTGGTACCCTACAACGTTCGTATGAGCCAAGTAAGTGAATTCTACAAGAGATGGAATTGGAAGCTCAAGAAATGATGACCCCACTCAATGAAGAGGAACAGATGGAGATCTTCCAATCTTGCTTGAAACCTCAACTAAGAGTTCAACTTGGCAATTACTACTATCCCGACCTTCGCAATGGTAAATGCCGGCACCAAGTTTGAGAATGCCTTCAATATGGCTCCCGCCACAGAATGCTACCTACCGCTACAAAGCACCGGTGTCAAATGCCCCACTGTCACCGTGAAAGGAAAAGAAGTGATTAGCGCCGTTAATTACATTCGTAATGAGAAAGCGGGACGTAATGTGCCAAGCCGCCGCAAAGCCAAAGCTCCCTTTCTATACCGCCGAAGATTTCTAATGCCACTAGAAAAGGTCTTCGACGGTTTGGTAGCCCAAGGACTCATCGACCTTTGGAAAACTCGGAAACCCAGAACCCCAAGATCGAATGGACGAGACCAAACACCGTCGCTTTCACAATTATCATGGCCATAACACTAATGATTGCACCTACCCGAAGCTCCCGATCTCTCGCCTAGTTGAAGAAGGCAAGTTAGAACCACCTCGGGGTCCCAATGTGGTCAAGAATCCTCTTCCCGCTAACAATCGAGTCAACATGATCGAGTTCGGAGGAACGAATGGAAATGGTTTTGGAAATCCAGAGGTCATAGATATCCCGAAATTCAATATTCCTTATGCCGAATTACAAGGGAAATGGAAAGATCCGATTAATGCCGCCGCCATGGAGGGACAGCTTTGGACCCATAGTCGGAACCGATTTCGTTAATGTTGTCGAGCTCGGCCTCTTTTCTACGACATCGAACCAAGAACTATGGTCAAGATTACGTAAGAAAGGCTCACTTATGAAGACTCGCGAGTTTGAAGTAAAACAAGCCATGTTAATGAAAGTCTCTCCGTAACCCTTCATCACCCATGATGAGCATAATGTATTTGTAATGGCTCTTACTACTCCCGAGGATCATTCCCAATCCCCGTTTGGGAAAAGGTAGAGAGAAGAGTGAACAAGCCGTAAGACTTTTGGGATGAAGAGAGCCGTATCTCGATGCCGAAAGCACAACCGGTCCTACCGCCCTGCAGGTACAAATGGATAAAGTTAAGTTCGTAAAGGAGATTCCGCCGTATCGCCCGAGTACTTCCTATGGAATTGGTGTCGACAAAGGCAATAATGATCCGCAGAGTGCACAATCAAATGACAACGCCGACAAGACCGCTACTCCCTGTGGCAACAAAGAAGAAGGAGTGAGATCCCGGCCCAACCTCACAAGTCCCCCTCGAGTCAATAAGCAGCCGTAGGGTCCAGAGTCGTTGTTGTATATTCGCCGAGTCAGAATCTTTGAATTCCAGCCCTCGCAGTCATCCGAAGGCCTCTACGCCCGAGGATTATGAAAATGTAATCGATGTCATCTTTCCCTTATCTTGAATGAAATGACAAATCTTTCTCGATTATCCTCTTATTGCCAACTTAACAAATGATAAATTAACTCAAAACCTAACAACAGCTTAATAATGAATCATTTGAACAAGATGCAAACACACTAAACGAACAATACATTAAAGAAATCTTTAAGGTGTTTCGTAAAAGAGGAAAACCGGGCCCAAGTCCGAGGAGGTTTTGATAAGTGTGAACTTGGGTACTATTGAGGAACCTAAAGAGACACAGATTGGAAGCTTCTTCCAGGGGGTTGAAAGGGATAGATTGATCGAGCCGCTCGTAGAATACATCGACGTGTTTGCATGGTCATACAAGGATATGCCGGCTAGACAGCTCTGATAGTAGAACACCGAATCCCTCTAGCACCGCATGCTAAGCCGCAGCGTAAACCGAGAAAGATTAAGCCGAATGGTCTCTACAGTCAAAGAAGAAATTGAGAAGCTACCGCGGGTAGGGTTCATCGTAGTCATTGAATACCCGACATGGTTATCCAACATCGTGACCGTAACCAAGGCCAATGGGAAGGTGCGCCGCCGTGTGGATTTCCGAGATCCGAACAAGGCCAGCCCCAAAGATGACTACCTCTCGCCAAACATAGACATCCCGGTGGACTCCATCGCCAACTACGAAGTCAAATCCTTCGTTGATGGTTTTGCAGTGCTACAACCGCATCAAGATGGCCGAGGAAGACCAGAAAAGACAGCCTTCACCACACCACGGGAACCTACAAGTTATACAAGAATGCCATTCGGGCTCAAGAATGCCGGGCTACTTACCAAAGTGGCAAATGACCGCGCTTTTTCATGACATGATCCACAAGGAGATTGAGGTCTACGTAGATGACATGATAATCCACTCCAAAGGAGAGGGTGGGCAAGCACTTTGTTGACCTACGAAAATTCTTTGAGAGGTTGAGACAAAGATTCCATGAGACTAAACCCCGCCAAATGCGCCTTCTGGAGTGACAAGGGGAAAAGTGCTTGGGTATATGGTCACGTAGCGAGGTATAGAAGTTGACCCCGAAAGATCAAAGCCATCATGGATATGAGGCCACCTCAAACCCTGCATGTAAGTCAAGAGCTTCATGGGTAAATTGCAAGACATCACCCGTTTCACAATCGCTGACCACTATGTGCGAGCCCATCTTCAAGCTCATGAAGAAGAATGTGGACACGTAATGGACCGAAGAATGCCAAGATGCCTTTGACCAGATCAAGGCATACTTAGTACATCCCCAAGACTATGCCCCCACATAGACGTAAGCCTCTTCGCTCTATCTCACCGTCACGCATACACGGCAATGGGGCTATGCTTGCTCAGAAAAGAAAGACTCTCGTAGAAAATGCCATTTACTTTGTCACTGAAGCTACAAGTGGAGTGAGCTCAATTACTCAAGATGTGAAAAGACTCGTGCAGATCGGTCCGGGTAGTCGGCAAATTGAAGCATTATATGCAAGCCCACCCCGTGAATTTGGTCTCGAAAATGGACCCCATCAAGTACATCTTTGACAAGCCTTCCCTATCAATGTGTTTAGCGAAGTGGTCCTTCTTCTGCGTAATACGACATCAACTATGTGACCGTAAAGGCCATCAAGGGTCAAGCATTGTCGATCACCCGGCGAACTTCCCCAAGAATGAAGACAGAGGGCCCGAACCCCAATTCCTGCATGAAGGGATCTTTGCAGCTGAGCCCGAGAATAGATGGCAATTGTTCTTTGACTGAGCCGCTAACAAAAGAGGAAATGGTGTAGGAATGCTATTGGTCGATCCGAAAGATGAGCATACCCCCATAGCCCTCAAGTTGAACTTTCCCGCCACGAACAATGTCGCCGAGTATGAAGCCTCGCATTGCCGGGCTGAGGCCGCCTTAGAAAGAAATGTCAAGGAGCTCGAAGTTTACGGAGACTCGGCCCCGATCATCAACCAAGTCTCCAACAAGTGGAAGACTGTGGACCCTAATCTACAACGGTATCATGCCCATATGGAGGAGTTGATCGGACAGCTCGTAGAAGTGACTTTCCACTACTTGCCGAGGGAAAAGAACAGATTCGCAGATGCCCTAGCTACTCTAGCCTCATTGGTAGAGATCCCCGAGGGAAAAGCCATAAAGCCCTTCGTAGTGGGTAGAAGAGAAGCCCCACCTTCGTTATGAAGTGGACCTGGGACCCGAGCCCATAAAGGAACCTTGGTACAATCGTATTTACCAATTCCTCAAAGACGGAGAATCGCCTTTCAGAGACTGAGAAGGTAAACCAAAAGAAGGTGTCGAGCCAAAAGCTTGCGAGCCCCGAAAAGGTTGGCCTCCCATTATGTCATCCTAGGAGGCAACCTCGTACAAGAAACGCTATCAAGGACCGCTCCTCTTATGTGTCACTCAAGAAAGAGCCGTAGAGCCGATGACCGAAGTCCACAATGGTCCTTGCGGTCCTCACATGAATGCCGAGCCCCGATGCAAGTGATCCTCGTAATGGGTTACTACCGGATCTCCATGGAGACAGATCAAGGTTCAAAGACGTCCGAACCTCGCGACAAGTGCCGCCGGTTTGCCAACCTCAACCATCTCCCACCTCATGACTTGTACCGCATGACGACTCCTTGGCCGTTTGCAACTTGGGGCATTGACGTTATAGGGAAAATAGCCCCGACCGGAAGCAATGGGCACGAGTTCGTGTTGGTAGCCATCGACTACTTCACCAAGTGGGTAGAGGCCAAGTCCTACAAGGTCCTCACTTCCGTAAAAGTGGCCCAGCCATCAAAGAAAACATAATGTGCGTATATGGGGTGCCCAACGAGATCATTTCGATAATGGGTCACACTTCGAAGGAGATCGCGATAGACCGCCGTCGAATTCGTAGTTACTCGCCACAAGTCGTCCCCGCATGCACTCGCACCAATGGAGCCGTGGAAGCCGCTAATAAGACACTCGAGCGGATCATCCGAAGATGGCCACCCGTGGTCGTGATTGGCCCGAAAAGCCGCACCTAGCACTCGGGGCTGCGTAACGTCTGTCGAATGTACCACAGGAGAAACTCCTTTTGCCCTAACTTACTGGGATGGAAGCAAAGTGTTACCAGTGGAGTTGGAAATCCCGTCATTAAGGGTCCTCCCCGGAAAACAAAGGTCAATGAAGTGGAATGGTTGCGCAGCCGGCATGATGAGTTAGCCCCGCTTGACGAGAGAAGGCTAAAAGCCATGGAACACACCCGAGCCTACTGCAGGCGAATGGCCGCAGCGTTTGATAAAAAGGTCAAGGCCGTAGACATCAAAGAAGGTGACTTAGTGCCGAAAGTAAAGCCCCTACCGTAGACAACCCCGGGAAAATGGGAACCCGTTTGGATCGGCCCTTATGTGGTGCGTAAGATACCGTCGTGAGGAGCAATGAAGCTTGCGTACTTGGATGGCAATCCCTTTGTCCACCCAAATGGGCCAATCTGGTGATAAACTCCGAAGATACTATGTCTAATAAAAAAAAAAAAAAAAAGAGAAAAAAATCTTAGTGCAAAAAGAGTAATGCCCACTAGGCCGAAACCCCAAAAAGGGCGGTCTAGGCAAAAGACAGGTTGCACATATAAAAAAAAAAAAAAAAAAAAAAAAAAGAGAAAAATCTTAGTGCAAAAAGAGTAATGCCCAAATAGGCCGAAAACCCCAAAAAGGGCGGTCTAGGCAAAAACAGTGGCCGCACATAAAAAATTAGTTCACCGTAATGAACTACGTAGACCCGAGCCCCTTAGCCTTTCTTGTAAAAGGGGAACGTAGGCAGCCATATATGGTTCGGTCTAAACAATAAAAAGGACAATCAAGCTTCCATGAAGTGCGTCCTAAATAATAAAGGGTATTTCAGCTTTTCATAAAACGGGTCCCAATCAATAAAGACATTTGAATTTCCATGAAATGTGTCTTGATTAATTTTTAAGATAATATGCCTTGTTCATTACAAGTTAAAAACTTCTTGATGAGTTCAAGCACGGCCTACCTCTTAACTCGCTAACTCGCTAAAAAGATCTAAAATACAATAAAATGCCTAAATAAACTAATGTGTTTGCAAATGGCAATAAGAGGATCTTGAGAAAAGACTTGTCGCCGTCATTCGCCGAGTCTTCTTTCGTCTTCTTCCCTTTTCCTCGGCCTCGTCGAGTCTTCTTCCTTTTCTTCTCAATAATGCTCGGTATCCCTCATCCCGACCTCTCGGTATCCTCACCGGAGCCTCCACCAACCCCGTGTCAATAAGCGCTCTCTATACGAGCACGAGTCCGTATCTCCTCCCTCCGAGACTCGCCAAATGAGCGACCTGACAACCTTTGTACCGAGCCTCCATATCTCCGACCAAGTCACTCGATTGGTTATGGCAACTCGCCTTAGCCTCGCCTCCTCGTAGTCCTACTCGAGTCGCAGCCGCCTCCCAATAAAGCTCGACGTCTATCCTCCAAGATAACCCGAGTCGCTCCCATCTCCCTCTCGTACTCACCCAAGTAGACAAAGTGGTCAAGATGGTGCTCTTCCCGCTCCCGAAGATAGCCCCGGGTGGGAAAGCAAAGGTATGTCCAAGCCCTCGAGAAGAAAGAGAAGCCGGGCCGGATCACTCATGTCCAATGACACCACCTCCATGGTCCGGATGTCCTCCCAATCACTCAAAGGCTCCCGTAAAGCCCCAAACCGCCCGGATACTAAGCAGGTATGTAGAAGGATGACCAAATAGAACTCGGAACCCTCACAAAGATAAGACTCCCGAAATATCCTCCCGGGTCCGCAACCTCCAAAGGTGGTATCCACCAACGGATGTCCGAAGTGGATAGCCTAGCCATCATCGCCTCCCGCCTACCCCGTTCCTCGCCGCCTAGGCGCACCTCTCCGAGAAATCACCCAAGGGCACCGAGTCGGCAAAGCCCCGTGCAAAGCCCCAAGCCTCTCCCGCAGCCCACAAAGTCAACATAGCCGGACTCCCTGACCTCATGAAATGGTCTCCCGAGCCATCCCGTCGATCCCATGCAAAGTCTCCCCCAAAACCAAAGGGACAATATCCTTCCCCAGCCCCGGGCAGCCTCTCGACCATGTCCAAGAGACCACTATGACAGATCCCCACGGACTCAAGAAGTTGAACAAAACAGAATACGCAGAGAATGAAAGCATCCATAGCTACCGTGGTCGCAGCCATATCTCGGAGACCCAAACTCCGCCCGGATATCGAAAGGTCAATCCTATCCGGGCTACCATCATCCTCTCACCTCTCCCAAAGGAATCTCGCAAAGATGCAAGCCTTACCGCCACCGGCACGTCTCCGATCAGCGGAATAGATATAGCCTCGCCCTGGGACCCCAATCAAGGCTCAAGTCTTCGTGCGTTGGGACAATTTCGTTGTAAGAAAAGCAAGAAACATGTCTCCTGACGTCCTGTAACTTTGCCGCGGCTCTCAACAGTCCCAATCGGGCGGAGATCCTCAAATGCCATAAAGACTTGATCTTGAAGGAAGAATCAAGCAGTCCCTTGTGATTTTGGAAGTTATGTCTCGCCCAAGATTGAAGACCGGATAGAAAATGGTCTCGCTTCCCTTTGCAATCCGACGGGCTTCTCCATCGCAAAGTGTTCAAAGATGGTGCTTTTAGGTCCAAAATATGCTCGGGAACAATTGGGACAAGTCTAGAGGGAAAATGAAATGAAATGGCCAAGCCTTGCTTTTATTCAGAAAAATAACCGCCTCAGAACCGTGAGCCGCACGGCTTCATTTGCCCTCAAGGCCATGCCGCACGGCTACATTAGCCCTCTCGCAGAAATTCTGCAAAGAACCAAAGTTGCTGCCCAAGGGAGTTTTCACCCCACTTTCTCAACCAAAACCCGTACAAAACATATCCGTAAGCCATTCAAGCATTTATATACCATTATAAATCATTTTGGCCCGGCCACCCAATTCCAAGCAAAAAGTCACCCCAAGGCTCGATAATATGCAAATTGAGAAAGCATAAATTAGAAAAGTAAATAAAATGTAAATACAATGTTTTCGCCCCATCGGCGCCCAAATAAAGCAAAAAATAAACAAAGTGTGCATAAAAATTGTTCATTGTTTGTTTTCGTTCCAAATCTATTCTAGAGACCTCCTAGGCCTCCGATTCTTCTTCCTCCTCATCGCCGCTCAACTCATAGATGCTAGCCTCCCTCATCAAGTCCTCCCGGTCGCTCACGTCGACAAATGGACATTATCGTGCCCGTACTCGCCCACCGCTCCTGCATCGTCGCCGTTGGGTCCCCGCCCCGAGGCATGGCACCGGGAAGAGTACTCCGAGGCCGATGAGGTAGACGCCGTGCCCCGACGTGCCGTCTCTTGCGCCTGTGCTCCGTGCATCCGCCGCCGCCTTGAAGCGCAGCGCCTTCTTGACAAGGGATCGGCACACGTCCTTCCAGCCCCTATTCCCGCCCGACCAGCCTTATCATAAGTGCGAGCCGGAACTCCGAGAAAAGAAGAGAAAATCTCGTAAAAAATCTCGTAAAAAATCTCGTAAAATTGCAAAAAGCGTAAAATCGAAGCCGAAAAGGGAAAGACCCTAAAAGTACACTTACAAAGGCTATCAAAGGCAAGGTGTACCGGGGCTCCCTAGCACGGGGACAGTATCCTCATCCTCCTCGGCACTCCATGGACCACGTAGGACAAATGCGCAGGAGGGATCGGCGGGTCAAGCAGGGCTCATCCTCCCCATATCCTCGAGTGACCGCTAGCTTCACTAGCTTCGTGGCGTCCTCAAGCGCCGCTCCACAAACACAGCAGGGGGTGTCCATGTCAGTACTCCTCCGCAGCCTACGCCGCTCGGTACCTAGCTATCTCATCCTCTCGGCTAATCCTCGGGCCGCAGATCCGTGCCGGGAGGATCGTGTGGAGTAATGGCGTCCAATGGAGGGACATGACCATGCCGCCTCGAGAAACGGTCCCCAAGTAAATGACATCACATGTCGCCCAACAGCCACCTCCTCTCGCCTCGTCACCTCGATGGCATCTCCCAAAGAAAATCTCCTGATACCGCCCCAAGGGTAGAAGTCCACTCCGTCGTGCCCATCTCTCGTTGATGACCGGCCTCACCATTTTGTAATCGAAGGTAATCCGGGTCTTCCCGTGAATTTATCTCTCGCATCTCCTCCAAATAACCATAGCAGGAAGATGGTGACATCACTCTCCGGGTTCCAAGGGAAGAACCCGATCACCTCACAAAACCAGCCCGCATGTTCAAAACATCAAAAGGTCATTCTCTCTCATAAAAGTCTCAAGACAGAAAAGAGAAAAGAGAAAAGAAAGGAGACTACCTCAAGGGCAAATGAGAAGCACCCATGGAAGCAGCCTTTGTTCCGACCGTACATGTCCAACGAGAAGTACAACTCCGCCAATCCGGCCTCTCCCCAAGAGACCGTCCCTATCCCATCCACATCCTCCAAAGAGTCGAGGAGGCAAGTCATGGCTAGCGTCCTGCACTAGCAAAGATAGTGACTGATAGCATCAACCATATGAATGCTCTAGCCACCGGGCCAAGGGCCACATCATTAGCAAGAAAGTTCTCGCATGCAAGTCTCGAATCGCCACCTCGACGTTCCGCGTTTCCATCCTCACTGGGAATCGCTCAAATCCAACCAAAGCCTGGAACTCCTCACCAGTAATGTGGTCTCTCCAAGTCACGGGCCTCCCGTGAACTCGTAGGCCGCAATAGCCGTGAAATCGGCAGGAGTCACCGTAAGCTCTCCCCACTGTGTGAAAGCTATGTGTACCGGTCCCACTGTAACTCGTAAAGGGCCTGGATCAAGCCCTTGCTCTTCGAGGTGATGTGAACACCCCCGCCGATAGCCTCTACAAACGAATCCACCGGTAGCCCGCACCAAATTCTTGGGGTTCACCCCATTCTTCTCAAAATCCGGCATCCTCTCGCCAAAGCTTAACCGCTATCTCCGATGGTCCTCTAGACTTGTTCTCCGTAGACAAGCACAAAAAAAAAAAAAAAAAAAAAAAGAAGTGTCACCCTTCATCATTTTCAAAAGCATGCATATATTCACAAAAAAAAAAAAAAAAGTGCACATATTTTCAAAAGAAAAGCATTCATAAAATTTTTCTAGCATCCTATGCATAGAAAACACGCTCTTTCATCATTTGAAACGCGTCATGTCAAGTCCCATTGCTTTCCTAAGGCACAAAATCACAATTTTCACAATTCTGTGCACATAAGCATTATTTTTTCAAATAAAATGGCATGCATGAATCATTTTCATCTTCCAAAATCATGTTTTCTCATTGAAAATCGAATTTTGACCTAGTTCTAGCACAAGGCAAGAACTCCGTCTCATATTTTGAAAATTCTCATTCTTACTTCATTTTGCGAGAAAAAGTGAGTCATTCTCATAATTTTCATCAAATAAGTTGCACATGCATATTCTTAGCCTCATAGGTTGTTCATGCATCTCAAAATCATTCAAAAAATCATTCAAAAATCCTAAAAATCGGGTCAAGCCCTAAATCATTCAAAATTCAAGCAAAATCATCGGATTTGAGCAAAATGAGAATGCTTACCCCAACCGATCGCGGGTTCGTTGATTTATGCTCCCTTCTCCCCGGATAAAGCTCCGATGGAGGCGTAAGGAAGTCATACTTCCTCTCCGTCCGAACGAGCTCCTTTCTCCTCCTTCTCGCAGCCGCGGAGATGTTCCTTCTTGCTTGCCTCTGCATGGGATTGCCCTCCGGATCCATTCCAATCGATAGAAGCAAAGGGAATTGAAGAATTTTGAAGAAATTCTCTCCTTTCTCTCTCTCTTCCTCGGCAGCTTCGGGCGGCAATAATGCCCAATGCCCGTTCAAACCTCGTTTTAAATAACTGAAAAACAGTCTCTAGCCGTACGGCTCCTTTTTCTCCATCTCATGCCGGGCGGCTTCATTCGCTCCGAGCGTAAATTACAATCCCGCCCGGACCTTCCACTGGGCATGCAATTTCCGTTATCTTTTAACCAAGATAACATCTTTTTCGTAAAATATCCCTTATCTCTTTAGCAATCAAGCTCTATTCCCAAATACCTCCGTTAATTCCGTTATAACGGGATAACACTAGGTGACAACCTCCGAATTGTCAAAACTCTAAACCGAGCCTACCTCTATCCGTAATAGTGACGTATGCTAAGTTTCTCTCAACTTAAGCTACCTCTATCCGTAATAGTGACGTATGCTAAGTTTCTCTCAACTTAAGCTACCTCTATCCGTAATAGTGACGTATGCTAAGTTTCTATCAACTTAAGCTACCTCTATCCCGAATAGTGACGTATGCTAAGTTTCTCTCAACTTAAGCTACCTCTATCCGTAATAGTGACGTATGCTAAGTTTCTCTCAACTTAAGCTACCTCTATCCGTAATAGTGACGTATGCTAAGTTTCTATCAACTTAAGCTACCTCTATCCGTAATAGTGACGTATGCTAAGTTTCTATCAACTTAAGCTACCTCTATCCGTAATAGTGACGTATGCTAAGTTTCTCTCAACTTAAGCTACCTCTATCCCGAATAGTGACGTATGCTAAGTTTCTCTCAACTTAAGCTACCTCTATCCGTAATAGTGACGTATGCTAAGTTTCTATCAACTTAAGCTACCTCTATCCCGAATAGTGACGTATGCTTAAATCATTCTAGCTTTGGCAACCCATATCTCTCGATTCGAAAGAGATTGAGACGTATGCTCAAGTTCACCAAACTCTAGCTACCTCTATCCCCTCGATAGTGACGTAAGCTCTAGTTTCAATCGTGTGACATCCTCCAAGAATTGTCAATCGTGTGACAACCTCCGAATTGTCAAAATCTCAAGAATCCTAGACATCGTTCCTAACTATCTAGTGATGCTTGAACTACGATCAAGGCTTGATTCCTCCGGATACGTAGGTAGCCTTTTATAAAAGGTTCAAATGCATTCGACCACTTTGGTCACCCCGTTTCTTTGTCACTCCTCGCTGATAAAGCAGCCCTCATAGAGGTTCGTATATCCGACCACCTCGGTCACTCCTAGCATATCCCCGAGGGATCAATTGCTTGACCTCCTAGGTCATTTTCTCTTCTATTTCCCCAAAGAAGAGACCGCTTTCTCTTCTTCCTCCCCCCGGATCCTAATTCCGAACTACGGCCTGGCTTGATTCCTCCGGATACGTAGGTAGCCTTCCAAAAGGTTCACCACTCGACCACCTTGGTCACCCAATCCGTCTCGGCATTCGCCGCATCGGATCCTTTTCTATCGACAACCCCACTCGCCTTGCAAGTGACGTTGCCGAGGGCTTCGTAAGTACCCAAATCCGCTCATGCCTTCCTAAATTTCCCGGCAATTTCGGTAAGTTTCCTGCAATTCCCTGACCTTCCTAGTGTTCCGGAAATGTCCCGGAATGTCCAAAATCAAATTAGGGCTGAAGGGAGCCTTCCTAATTAAGAAAACACGTTTTTCTTAATTAGGAGAGAGGTTCTAGAATAATGCCACCTTGCATGGTTCTAGAATGCCGAGTCATCATGGATAAGCCCGCACGGCCGCATTAGCCCAAGGTCTCTCGGCCGCACGGCTTCATTAGCCTTATCCGCATCGCCTATAAATAGAGCCCTCCTCTACCCATTTCAAACAACAACAACAATACATACAATCCATAGCAATACAATCACTACTCCCAAGACGTGAAGAATATTGGTGAAGGCTCAAGAAGGTGAAGAAGAAGGCCAAGAAGCTCCCTCCCTCCTCCTTGAAGATCCAAGACCAATCTCTCCTCCTAGCTCCGACCAAAGAAGCAAAGGAAGCAATTGGTAACCTCGCACGCCCTAACCTTGCATTTTAATTGATATACTTGCTCATTGCATTCATATATCTTGCTTGGGACTTGGCATTTATTCATAAAGATCACATCTTTATCACCCCCTTTCCCTTTTGCATGCATTAAGACCTCATTTGTCATAAAAATGTAGTCTTTTTCATAAAGGTGCATCCTTTGCACCTAAAACCCCCATTTTCAAATAAAATGTCATTTTTATGCATCATTTGCATATAAAAATCCAATCTTTTCAATAAAAATGCATCCTTTGCATTCAAAACCCCTTTGTTCAAGCATCATTTGCTTTAAAGACCATGTCTTTACCATAAACTAGCATCATATGCTTTTCAAAATGCAATCTTTATGCATCATTTGCATAATGAATGCCAATTTCTTCAACAAAAATGCATCATTTGCATAAAAATCAAATCTTTATGCATCATTTGCAATAAAGATTATTTCTTTAAACTAAGTGCATCATTTGCAACCCAAAAATGTCATCTTTTCATTAAAGTGTCATTTTTCATCATGCATTTCCCCTTTCCCCCAACCTAGGAACGGACCGGTGTAAAAGATCCTATCTTTACATCGTTCCTTCCATTAAAGGTTCCATATTTCTTTAGAAAGGGACACCTTGAACCCTATATCTCCGATTATCGCTTAAGAAAGAGTATGAAGCCTCTATACGAGCTCGACCGTCTTAAAGCGTAGGATTGATGGGATAAGGACCCTCCTTTTCTAAAGAACCTCATCTTTGACCAAAAGAGAGTCATTCTCTCGATCACGCAAGTCCCGAGGGTCCCGAGGTTTAAAATGCGATGATCACAAGTCATAAGATGAGGACGGGATCATAATCCCGAATACATAAAATTCCAAGGAATCCCGAGCGACAACCAACAAATGGTTTGTACGTCCGGAAGACAACTTGGGACATTCCCCCCTTATTTTCAAACACATGCACACAAGAAAGCACGCAAGCAAGCACGATTAATGAAATCTCGGGAGACTTGCTCCGGCAAGGCACTTTGGGTGAACGCCAAACGTTCTTCCCAAGGGGTAACTTAACCTCCGAACCCATAAAACAACCTTTTTTTCAAAGTTTTGAGGTAATCAAAATGGCGTGGCGACTCCGTTTTTCAAATAACTCGGATGTCTTCAAACTCGCGTGAATCCAACACAAAATTTGGGCACCACATTCACAAGGACGTAGCAGTTATTTAACACTGTGAACCTCTTCAAACAATGTGTCATTTATAGCTTTGTTTGTTTTCTCTTGTGTAGTTGTAATCAGTTGATAATCTCTCAACTGGTCACAACCTATTGACTTCACTTACTGCTCATTTTGTTTGTCTTACTTGGAAATAATTTTTGTCTTGACTTGCATGATATTTTGTCTTACCGGTTTGCCTTTTCTCTAAACTGAAAACTTAATTTCCGCTGTGCAAAATCACTTACCGGTGAGCTAGAGTTTTTCAAAACATGTTTTAGCAAAAAGTTATAAACAGGCTATTCACCCCCCCCCCTCTAGCCTGATTCCTAACATTTGGGACCTAACAGTCAAGAAGTAGAAATCCACCATTTCATCGTGTTTCGTTAAGTTTTGACTAACCACCATTAGTTTGGGACTAAACTGCATACGAGATAACGGGGAAAGGACAGAATTGTCCACAGACAACGATATCTCGCGCAGAATGGCGTGTCTCGCGTGAGATATTGTCCCTCTGCAGCATGCAGATGACAGTTTCCTCGTCGATTTCAACCTCTTTTCGGGATAAAACTTCATCCATCCGGCCAACCAATAGAGTTTGAAGTCTGGAACCTTCTTGAAGTGTTTGATCTCATCCTCAACACCTCTCCAACACCTATAAATACTTGGTGACTTCCAAGGTTCAAAAGGTCCACGATTCCACAATTCACACACATTTTACTGGTTTCTCTCCTTGAAAGATTCCTGTAAAATCACCCTAAAACACCTCAAAGTTTGTTTATCAACCTTGTTGATAAACAAACATCAAGATTCGAGTCAAGGACCGAGGTGAAGCTCTGTCTGTATCAAGATTCGATTCTAAACTTGAGTCAAAACTCTGCCCAAATCACCTCACGCAAGGTAAACCCCTAAATCCCTTTCTAATTGATTGTTAGAGTGGTATAAATTCATAGAATCTAGGATCGGCCTAGAGCCTCTCCAAATCATGGGGACGGTCTCGAAGCAATTAATCCTACATTCCGTTTAACCCTGTTAAATGGATCTTTGTTTATTTTTATTTGCAATCTTCTTCTCTTTTTTCGAAAACCTCTCTTTTCTTTAGCAAGACCGATCTCCGGATTGGGTGGAATGGGTGGTCCTTGACCTTCCCATTCCATAACCTAAGCCCCGAACCCAAATCTCTTTTCAAAAATGGTTTTTCTATGTTTTCCAAATGAATAATATAGGTGGCGACTCAAAAAGATGTTAAAATACTACGCATCGCTACACTTGTCTCCTCAGCAATTACCCCCAAAGTCAGTCTAGGTTGCCTTGGCTCTGGCATACCTTTTATCTGTCGATCTCCTCCTGCAGGATGATCTCCCTTCACAAACCTGTCCAACCTTCCTTCATTCATCCAGTTTTGGATGATCCTATTCAAGCTCATTTATTCTTCCGTGGTGTGATCGGTGTCCTTATGATACTCACATTACCTACCATTATCCCTTCTGAATTAATTTAGAGTATTCATCGGGGCAGGGGGACCTAGGTCCACCATGTTCATGATCTTAGTTCGACTAACTGTGAGTGGGGTGAAGCTTTCAGGGACTCTTTCACTAGTTCTGTTATTCCCCTTATTGTCGTTATTTTTTACTTGTCCCCCCTTTGTCGACTAACTAGTTTCTTAATGATTTAAGCTTTATCCTTCTTTCTTTCCTTCTGTTCCTTATCCACGGCCACATCATAGGCCCTCTCAAACAGCTCCTTCCTCGTGGTCACCCTCCTAACCTGGAGCTCGTAATCCAGTAGGGAGAGAACACTCCATTTCTAAAGCAGTTGATGACCTCCTTATCTGTGAGGTCTTCCTATATTTGGTCGACCAACTCTTTAAACCTATTAAAGTAGCTCATAGTACTCTCCGTCTTGCCCTGAGTCATGTTATTTAGATCAGTGACTGTTTTCTTACGAGCCCCATTTGTAGAGAACCTTTCGAGGAACTTCCTTCTCATATAACTCTATGACGTGATACAGCCAGTGGTTAGACCACGGAACTAAGTCAGTGTTGCACCTGTGAAGGAACTGATTAATGCCTTGCATAGCATGTCATCCTCAGAAGAGACCAAACACATGGTGGCCTCAAAGTGTTTCATGTGATTCAAGGAATTCGTCACGCCCGAGTACTTTTCTAACATGGGCAGCTTGAAACCTGCAGGAGGTCCTTTGTCAATCATATCCTTGGCTAAAGGTCGAAGATTACAGTCTTTTCGTTCGACCTTCCCGTTTTTTTCTTTCCTATCTTCCAGCATATCATCTAATCTTCATTTTAATTTGAGGAGCTCCCTAACGTTTAGGTCGCTCCTTTGATGGGAGACAAAGTTAGACTTTTATCTCTCCTCACGGTTGGGTTCCCTCCTAGAGAGGGTCCTTTGTCTCTCATTCCTTGGGGGATTTACTTCTCTCCTTTCCCGATGGGGAAACGACCTTTCTCCCCTTTGTGGTGACCTACGCTGAGCCCTGTCAGCTTCGAGCTGTCTCCTCTTAGTTGAGTCGACTTCCTGTTCCCTTTGCTGGTTGAGCCTATCCCTTAGATCGCTAGTTTGGTCTATGGAAATGTGTGAGGGGGAGGCATTTCATTTATCCTTTCTTCACCAGACGGTCTAGTACTTCCGTTAGTGTGTCTATGAGAAGTGAGAGACGGAGCTACCCTTGGCGATCTTCTGTCATCCTTTTTAGAAGACTCGGGTAACTCGAGTAACTCATTCTGTACCTCGAGCAAGCTCTGCAATAATCTAGCTCGTTCCAACAAAATATCCTTCATACTAAGGTGTGAAGCTGAGGGACCTGCTATGTCGCCTGCAACTGTTCGACCTGTTTGGACTCGTTTGGCTTGCTGGCTTACCCATTGGTTAGGCATGGGCATTTTTTCCCTTCTCCCATATTGCATGCCCATGACATCAACCACAATGTTAGAGTGAGTGGCCCATCTAGTGGGATGCCCCTGTGGAGGAGGAGTCAAGTTTGTAGTGCGGCTTCTGGCACCTGCATTCGTGTTTCCCACATTCTCGTGCATTGGCTCACTGGAGGCAGTAGCAGTATGTCCGTCAGATACCATGTTAATGGTTGTGTGAGGTTTCGAGGTCTAGCGTTATCATTTCCCGGCAAAGGAACCAAACTGATGACGCAGGAAATGATGTGACCTGAAAACACGAACAAATGACTAGCCGGGTTGGTCTCCGACTAATATAAAACTGTATTTGAACGACGTAATATCAAAATAGCCAAGAAGACATTACCTTTTAACATATGAAGTTGTCTAGTATATATAGTGACGTTATGAGATCATTATGAACCCCTAAAATCATGGAGATGTCGTTGGCGTAACTGTCTACGAGAATTTAGGATGCAGTTACAAATAACGACGTATATGGAACCACGCGTTCGCAGTTCGAGGTCGCATGAGTATTCGAGGTTGACCTGACATTGTGTCTTGTCTTGGCATGGATTTCACAAGTAGATGATCGTATGTCGGATGAACATAGGTCGGGATCAAAGATGGTTGGACAATCACTACTAGAATAAACAAATTTGGAGACGAAAAAATTCGTCTCTAACATGCTAAAATGGTTGCCAAATAAGAAAATGGAGACGAGTTTTGTGGTTGCAAAAATCTGGTCACTAAAGGCAACCAAACAACGGTGGTCGCCACTTCGCGACCACTTAATGGTCTCCAAAACTGATGATGGTCTCCAAAATATGTGGTTGCCAAATATTGTTGGTCGCGAAATGGAGACCACATCGTGGTTGCGAAATAATTGGCGACCTGCCATGTGGTTGCAAAATGGATACCACATCATGGTTGCGAGTTAATTGGCGACCTCACTTGGTTGCCAAATTTACTAAGGCAGCAACCACTTGGTGATCTCTAAAGTCTAATTTTTATTTTTAAATGCATTTAGATATAAATATATTTTAACATATCCGAATTTTTAACAAAATAATATTAAATATTCAAATAAACAAATAATCTTATAATCAAGCAAAAATTTTGCTAAATTTTATAACTTCATCATTAAACCATTCAAACAAAACATACTATGCAAGGTTTCATCGCATTTATAAAGCCAAAATTTGATCAACCACGAGGACTCAAAATGCTTAAAGCACTAAATTTGATCATTACAAAATAAACTATGTCTCTAAAGTCATGCACTTCCACTGCCACCAACTCTTCCACAATTTGAATCCATAAGCATTTCAAGAAGCGAACTATTTCCAACGACATCGGCAACAAAGGAACCATTTCCACCAGCACTGCCACCTCCATTTCCACCAGCACTGCCACCTCCATTTCCACCACTACTGCTACCTCCAAATTAAATACTACGAGCTGTACTGAAAAGGATATAACGAACTCGTAAGGATCCTGTGAGAGGATTACTGCATTTGCAGTTATTTCAGCCACAAGGCGCTCCTGCTGTTCTGGAGCTGCCCGTGCTACACATTGTTGTATAACACAGCATCCACTTTTGTTAGTTGAAATAGGCACACAGTACTCGGCCACTACACGCAAAATTGACTGAAAATAAGATAGAAAAACAAAAGGGTTTTCAAATAGTTGTAGAAGAAAGAGACTGACAGATCTAATCTAATCTATTTATCGATCAGGATTACAGAAATTAAATCTAAATATCAGTACAAACCAACCATTGATCTAGTGCAATATTTAGACAGTTCTCAACTACAATTAGTTTTCCATTAAAGAACGAGACATGTTGAATGTACCCAAGAAATGCAGTGGGTGAATCAATCAGGTGTTATTTCAAAGTTAAATTCCCTTAAGTGGGTAGTCAACGTTAAAAAGATAAATCAAACCATAACTATCTGTCACCAAAGATTTTGTATACTCGTAAATCCATAGTCTGGGTAGGGTTTTCTAGCATAAATCCATCTCTTACCAAAGCTATAATTTTTTCTTGAAGGAAGGATACGATAAGTCAAGATTCAAAAGTGTAAATTATTTAAAGAAGGAAGACAACAACTAGTTGCACTAACTCACACCAGTTTCAAAAATTTTACTTATAGTTTTCACAAATTCAAACTTCAAAAAAGAAGAAAATCACTGCCTATTTATCTTATAGGCAGTACAATCCATAAGATGATTAAGGCTCTCACCATTGCACGTGCATTTTCAGTTTGGGAAGAATGTACAATCAGTAGCATGGACCATGAACCCAACGTTGCGAGATTTCAATGTAAAGATGTAGCAAACTACAGTTATAATATGCAATGGATTAAAATTTATCGAGCTATCTTCAGTTCATGATATATATACACTAGATTTCACATAAAAAACAAGGAAAATCCTAATGGTAACTTACATGTCCAACAGGACTTCAGCAAAAGAGGACATAAATACAGTTATAATAAGTCCTCAAATTGGCAAATCATATATGCAAACGTAACTCTTCCGAAGAAAGAAAGACACACAAGAGCACTGAAATAACATGATTAGGCGCCAAAGAATGCACAAGCTTTTTCATGTTAAACAAACTAGACATGATTAAGTATAGAATATGTATGTAGGGTTAGTGAAATTAGAGACTGAAAATTGAGTAAACATCTATAATTGCAAAGCCAACTGAAACAAATTATAACAGGAATACGTATGAAACCAATTACCGCAATTTCTTCAGACTGGAAGAACTTTAAGCAATGCTGAATCACATGATGCCCGTGCGCGCTCTTGGTCAAAGAATCACATGATGCCCGTGCGCGCTCTTGGTCAAAGAATGCAGAAATTGAATCTTTATCCATACCCATGGATGTCAAGACAGATTTTGACAAAGGTTTGCTCGTGGCTAATCACAGAAGTAATCATTTGAGTAATCTTCTGCTGATTGCAGACATCAAAGAACTTCTGAATAAGATAATTCCCAAATTGATGCACCATCAACTGGCAAATATAATCCTTGACCTCCGAGAAGATCAAGTCAATATCCTCGGGCTTCCTCTCTTCAAACTTCTTCTGCAAGAACCGACATCCATTTTGGTCTGTAGCCAAAGACAACATGATTATAACACACAGAGATATTACAATCATCACTGACAGTACACTTACATTCATATTAGGTCCTGGTCAGTGGAAAATGAAAGGGAAAATAGGAGACTAAGGGAGGGGGAAACCAAACCTCTATAGCTTCAATTTCAACCTCTGTAGCTTCAATTTCGAAACACTAGCGGGGGCAGTCCAACCCTAGCTTCAACTCGACCAACCCTAGCTTCAAATTTAAGATTTCATACAAACATTAGGTCTAATTCCAGCAGATTTAACACAAAAAACACAATAATTGCAGCAGAATAATTGATTTACGAGAAAGGAGTGAGAAGAATATGTGATTCAGCAGAATAAAATTGAATGTAGGAGAAAGAGAGATAAAGAAAGAAAAGGAACGGCGGACTACTCACCGAAGGCGAACAGCCTGAACCGCACCACCGGCGTGGACAATCCACGGACCGAGGCTACGGCGGTTAGCCGGAATAGTAGCATAGATGATGTCGGAGATAGTTAGCGCTGATGTCCGTCGACCTAGAAAGAGGGGACCGCAAGGTGTAAATTTGAGAAAGGGGGAGAAATTAGGTTAACATTTATTTGAAGTATTTATATCCCATTGGACACCATTAAGTGGTTGCAATAAAAAATTGAAAACGACCTAATTTGGTGGTCGCAAATATTTCGGTTCTGCTAACTTTTTCATTTTCCCCCCATTTTGTGTGGCGACGTAATTTGGTCTCAATTTAATTGGGTGGTTGCGTTAATAATATAGAGACCACTTTATCGTCTCCAATCTTTTTTGGAACCTGATACATAATTGGCAATCATTTGCTGGTTACAATATTTAATTTGGTGGTCTCTAAATTGCGTCCAACGTCTTGGTCTCCAATTGCTCGTCTCCAAATAAGTTTATTCTAGTAGTGAATAAGCTTGGTCAACTGATATTTGTTGTTGTGCCATTGTAGTTGTAGCAATTGAATAGACCCATTTTAACTGTATTGCCTTAGTAACATATGAAATGTTAGGATTCAATCGTTAAACCTATCATGTCACTTTTATTTCGTTCAGTAATATGTTAACTAATGTAAATAAATAATACATACATATAATATTTAAATAAAATTATCTATCGCCGCCACCGTGGTATCAACATGTTGATATTGCAATCAACACATTAATAAAAATCATTACGTCCAAAGTAATATTGAAATGAGGATATCCGATATCGACTCTTTATGGCACAATGAATTCTTTTCAAATATAATAGTGTAATAGTTTTATTTAACTAAAAGACGTTTTTTTTTTAATCGAGTGTATAACAGGTTTTTTCTAAAATTTTGTGTTAAATTAATTTAAAAATATCAAATAAAAATTTAAGTTAAAATATACAATTATCTTAAACCAAATTTTTAATTAAAAATATTTATTGTTAACAAGTTTAGCAAATTAAACTATGTCATTTTACAAACTTTATTACTACTCGTACTCGTATGTATAAATACTTATTTAATTTGAGAATCTAATTTCTTTTTAAATACTTTATCCACTCGTCTCATAAAAATATCATATTTAATTTATCAACATTTTAAAATAATATTATGTTTTATTTATTTATTAATAAACATAGGTGAATTATTTGGTACTGATGATGCCAAAATCGTCAAATCAGCCCAAATCCAAGCGATCGTTTGCTCCGGCGATTGCTATGCCTGAAAATGAGAGAAAACACGTAAACTAAGCCGGGGCTTGACCGACAAAGGCCCTCCGGCGTGAGAATAAGTCAAAGTTTTGTGGTGAGAAACTTAATTGACAGAGTTTCTGTATGTAAAAAGTAACGTACCAAATAATGTGCTATATGGCTTGTATTTATAAGGATGGATTGACAGAATCCACGTTGAACTTGAACAGTAAAGAGATAAGAGATAATCTTAGGAAGATTATATCTGTTAAGGAATCCTTATTTGATCTGTATTGTAGGAGGTGGTTATAATTCTGATAAGATTGTGATTGCTGAATCCTTGTTTGAATAGGATTGTTACATCTGCTTGCCGGTAAGCCAGGGAGACTGATTTTCTTGTCTCGTCATTTGCATGTTAGGCCGAGATGAACAAATGATTCTCCTCGTCATGTAGAGGTCTGTCGGCATAAAGAAATGCCAAGGTGAATGATTTTCTCTCCTCGTCATATGGAGATATGCCGAGGTGAGAACTTTTTTCTCCTCGTCATTCATGACCTCTCGGTCCATAATGAGCTGGGGAGGAAATAAGAATATAAGGAGCCCATTGATAATGTTAAGGCCGAGGAAGGCACCTCATCCTCTATGGAGATGATCTCGACATACGAGGGAGGTCTCCTCGACATTCATAGTTGGGGCACATTCTGCTTGCTTGTTGGGCTTAGATTAGCCTTGTTGATGACGAAATACGAGACCGAGGAAGCCCATGGTTGTCCCTCGTAACTCATAGATGGATTATGTTTATAGCCCAATCCACATGAGCCTGACCCGGACAAGCCAATGTTTGTATCTCGGTTTATACTGTTCAGTGGCCCCCGACTTTCTAGCTCGGCCTAGGACGAGGAGAAAGTTATCTCGTCCTCGGCTATGAGAATACGAACAGGTTTTGCCACGCGCTGGAGACTCTTCAATTTGGGCGTAGTTTCATTATCCGTCGGTTATTGCCATGATGATGATAGGTGGGCCCCCATACCTGACACGTCTCGGGAGTTGTTGCAGGCATTTAATTCATGGGGCGCCATACCCGTTAGCCCGTCTTACTTTCGGGTTTTACCCGTTTTGGGCGAGTATAAAAACCAAACTCCTTATTCATTTCAACCTTTCAGCATTTGTGATATTGAGAGCGTATTTGCAAGGTTTAAGCGTTAAAACCCTCCGGCGAATCTCTTGGGCTTTTCGAACCCAGTTTCCGGCGAAGCTTTGTTTTTCCGGCGTGATTCCGACCAATCTTCAACAAACAGGTATACATTTCTTCCCTTTCTACGCTTTTCGTGACTAATTTTTGCAATTTATGGGGTTCCAGTTGGTTTTTGGGGGATTTTCCAAACGCCATTGTTGAGTTTTGAAGCTTTGATTTTCTTTGAATTTTGTATGAATTCCTTTGAACCTTGTATGAATTCCTTTGAATCTTGTATGAATTCCCCCATTGATCTTTGATTCCCCCTTAGAAAATGGCTTGTTCTTGGGACCATTCCCCCCGATTCATTTATGGATACAAGAGCAATCTGAGAGTTTACCGGAGAGAGAGAGGACCATGGTTGATGCTGACTTTGGCTGACATAGGAGAGATGTTGAGAAATTATGGCCGTACTCAAATGTTCATCCAATACCCAGATAGTACGAGGATAGACCGGGTTGATTCCTCATCTCGTAGCATAGTCTTACTTGAGAATAGGTCCGAGATAATGGAGCACATTAATTTGTTCTACCCGTCCTCGGATCACATAGCTCGTGAGCATCTAAGTGGTAAGACTCCATCCTCGGCCTATCTCTAATGATGAGGAGGGGCATTCCTCTTCCCCGTCGTAAGCCCGGCCTTGGACAATGACTAACTTTGGATCCTTGGCATTTTTGCAGATATGACGGGAAGAGAGGGTGAAGCATCCTCGTCTACAAAAATAGTTGATGCCTTCGCTGAGGGTGAACAAGTTGACGGGAAGAGAGGCCGAGGAAGGGGAGGCCGAGGAGGAGGACGAGGCCAAGATAGGCCTCCTAAGGCCGGGGACCCCATACTGGAGCAATTGTATTCGAAGTATGGGGTTGATAAGAACGAATTCCGGCTAACTTATGTCGGCAAACCTACCTTCGGAACTGATGCGGAGGAGAGGATCTTCTACTATAATGACAACCATGTCCATTTTTACTTCAAGAAATTTCAACAGGGACTTCGTCTCCCTTTGGACCCCTTCATCAATGAATTTCTGGGTGATGTGATGGCGGTCCCGGCCATGTTGGGAGCTAACGGGACTACGGTCCTCATCAGCTTCATAGTTCTATGTCGTAGCTTAGGTTACGAGCCCACTCAAGCTGCCTTTCGTCACTTCTTCCAGGTTAGCTACATCAAGAGTTTGAGGCTCCTGGTCCTAAGGAATGACTCTTCCAAGCCAAAAATTATTCTCCCAATGTCTAATAAAGTAGGAGGTTGGGAGAACCATGTGATAAGGGTAGAGAGCCGACAAGACTGGGAGTTCCCCTCTCCTTATGACGTGCCAACTTCGTTCGGTCCGGTGCAGAAGTATGGGTGGACCAAGGACCTGATCAAGCGCCTCAAGGAATTTGCCGAGGTCGGGTTCCTTGACTGGGCAGTCTTGGAGGCTGACGAATGGTATTACGTCCAGGCCGGATTGATGCCAGGGCCGAAGGATGGGGTGATTCCCCTTGTCACTGTTAAGAGGGGGAGACGCTTTAATGACTGGAGAACCCATCTCGGCCTAGTCTTTCATGAGGACTGCGCGAGATGCAAGCTCCCTCCCGTAGATCAGTGCCTTAGAGAGGCTGACGTCGTAGGATGTAATTGTTTCATCTTTGCCTTTTACACTTGTATTTTTTGCTATTTGCTTTAATCCTTCTCGTAATATAACCATATCTTCCTCGTCTTTTGCAGATTTATCCCCCGAACAGGAGGCTGAGCTAGAAATTGAGCAGCTAAGTGTCGTTGAGCTGATTAAGAGGAAGAGGCGCCAGGCCAAGCTCTCAGCCTTGACGGATAGGAAGGAGGAGGCCAACCGCTGTAACCTCCTTCTGAGTGCCAAGGGTGATCAGCCCCTTCCTATTAAACCTCGGGGGGACACTGATGCCAAGGAAGGGGCCTCCAAGGGCCAGGATAATACGTTGACTGTTGAGGGGCATAGCCCCCATGTTGATGTTATCGGGGAGACGGACATCCCTTCTGCCGAGAGGACTGACCTCGTCCAACGGCGTTCAATTTCGAAGAGGCCCCAAGTTGCTTCTGCCGAGGAGCTCCAGGCCAAACGAGCTGCTGTTGAGCCTTCAAATCCCCAAGCTCCTCCAACCCTCACTATTCAAACCAACAAAAATTATGATGATGCTGAGGAGCTGGCTCGACAAATGGTGGCAAATATTCCACCTCTGAGGGGTCTCCCTCCGCAGGCCAGGGAGGGTGCCCTTGTGAGACTGGGTCGAGCTCCCATTCAAAGGGCCCTGGATCAGGAGGCCTTTGAGAAGCTTGTCCGAGACAATCCAAGCAAGGAGCACCTGCTCTGTCGCAAGGGGCTTCTGGCTTTCGAGGTAACTTGTCTCGTATCTCGAATCTCGTAATTTCAACCTTGTTTTCGGTACTTGTGTTATTTTTGACTTTTCCCATACTGCAGTTTGCAACTATCTCGGCCTACGAGAATGTCCTGGCCAAGGCCGCGGACAAGCAGCTACATGAGGTCAGGACCGCCCAGAAGAAGGGTGAGCCGAGAAGGCTACTTTGGTCGGGCTGCTGAAGGCCAAGGATGTCGAGCTGGAGGCTTCCAAGGACAAGATTGAGGCCGAGGTGGCGAGGGCCGAGGAGGCACATGTGAAAGCCGAGGAACATCTCCGACTGAAAGATGCTGAGTTGGTCGAGATGGCACGTCTTAAGGTCGAGATCCAGGTGAAGGCCGAGGAAGCTGAGGCAAAATGTCGGGGTTTTGAAGCCACCCTTCCTTCTAGGGAAGAGGAATCCGTGGCACGTTTCAAGGCAAGCCGGACCTTTCAAGACGCCGTGGACGAGAAGATGGCTACCATGTTTGAGGATGGCTACCTACACCTGGCCCGTCGTATTTTGGCAAATCCCTCCCTGGGCTTGGATGTAAATACCGTTGCCCGGCTGATCTGCAAGGGCCAGTTTGACGAGGAGGCCAGGGCCCTCCACCATCTCGTCCCCTTCTCAGTCTATAACTTGGGCATCATGGCTAAGGAGGATGCCCAAACCAGCCGTGAAGCTTGGGTTCCCCCGTCCGTTGATCCTGGGAATCTCAAGGCTTTAATTGAGATGATCAAGGACGAGGAGATGGATGCTGAGGCCGAGGGAGGAGATACCGAGGATCCTGATTCACGAGCTGAACAAACTATCCCTCCTCCCCCTGATGCCGCCACGAAGGATTTCCTGGAGAAACCTTTTGACGATGCACAACAGACTTAGGATTTTTTTTCTTTTTCTTTATTGTTGTAGTAGTGTTAGGAATTGTAATTTTCTTTTGAATATCAATGAAAAAGTCCTTTTGTTTCAATTCATGTGTTGTTTTGATGAATTGTTTGGATGCTCGTTTGTAGGCTATGTACAAGTGCAAGACTGTTTTAAGGGAGGTAAGTCATTAGGCTGAGTTGAGGTTCCTTGGCCTTGACTGTGCCTCGAGTTGTTAGATTGAGGAGGATTCCTCGATCTCGGCTATACCTCAAGTCATTAGGCCGAGGGGGGCTCCTCGGTCTTGACTGTTGGGTTGTTTTTCTTCTTTTTCGTCTCCTTATGCCGAGGAAGATGACTCGTGCACAGGTTTTAGATGTGAGGTGCCTGTTAGTCGCAGTGACAAGGTGTTTCCTTGTCTTGACGTGAGGCAAGTCAATAGGCCGAGGAGAAGTCCTCGATTTTGACTGTTTGAACCTTGTAGTCCTTGAGTCGAGGCGGACCCTCGTCAAGACGTAAGATAAGCCAGTAGGTCGAGGAAGTATCCTCAATCTTGGCTGTTAGGAGCCTATAGTCATTTAGTCGATGCGGACCCTCGTCAAGACGTAAGGCATGTGTTTTGAAGAGTCGAGAATAAGATCCTCGTCTTCCAGTGTTTGTGTCAGGAGTTGATAGTTGCCTTGCATGCTGGAAGAAGTTGCTTTCATAAACTGGAACTTGATTACATCGAACTGCAATCCTATCGCACTAAGAAGTAAAAGACTGAAAATTAGAAACTAATTTATTACAAAATAAACTAGACTAATGATAAAATTTTCGAAGATTTTCGGAATGCCATGGATGCTTGAGCTCCTTCCCCTCCTTAGTCTTCAATCTGTAGGTCCCCTCTCGAATGACTTGAGTGATGATATAGGGACCTTCCCAATTTGGGGAGAGCTTGTTTTGTTCTTCCTTCCGACCTGTTGCCTCAATTTTTCTAAGTACCCAATCGCCTACTTGGAATACTCTTCTGATGACTCTCTTGTCGTGATATGTCTTGGTCCTTTGTTTGTAGTTTACCATCCTCATCTGCACAGCTAGTCGTTTTTCATCTATCAGGTCTAGGTCTAGGAGCCTATTAACCTTGTTAACTTGCTCATCGTAATGGGAGTTTCTCACAGTAGGGATGGCCATTTCAGCTGGTGCCATAGCCTCAGAACCGAAGGTTAATGCGAATGGGGTTTCCCCGGTTGGCCCCCGGGTGGTTGTGCGAACAGCCCACAAGGCTAGGGGAAGTTCGTCTAACCATCTACCCTCGTGTCCTTCAAGGTTCTTAGTAAGGGCTGTTAGGACCAATTTGTTGGCAGCCTTTGCTTAACCGTTGCCTTGGGGTCTGCTAACTAATGATTTTGCATGGTGGACTTTGACTCTTCCCAATTCTGTTGTAAATGCGGTAGAAAATTGGAGTCCATGATCAGAAACAATTGTGTGGGGGAGGCTAAATCTACACCAGATGTAGTCGTGGACAAAGTTGATCGCGTTCTCTTCTGTTATCTTGGCTAATGCCTTTGCTTCTATCCACTTGGAGAAGTAATCAACATCTACTATCACGTACTTGCAATTACCACGGGCGGGAGGGAAGGGTCCGATGATGTCGATCCCCCACATATCAAATGGCCATGTAGGTATTACAAGTGTCTGCTCAACTGTCGGTAGTCTAGGAATGTCGGAGAATCTCTGGCACTTGTCACACTTTCTAACATAGGTGTGCGCGTCCTTCCTCAGGTTTGGCCAATAGTAACCTAGCGAGATGATCTTGTCAGCTAAGGTTCTGGCCCCCGGGTGTCCGCCGCAAACACCTTCATGTACCTCTGCCAAGAGGTTCTCAATTTCCTTAGGATAGACACACCTTAGCAGGGGCTTGGTGAAAGATCTTCGGTAGAGGACTCCGTTCATTGCAACGAACCTTGGGGACCTCTTCTTGATAAGTCTGGCTTGTGCTTCATCTTCTGGGAGTTGGCACTTCTCGATGTAGTCAATGTAGTCATCGATCCAACATCTCTCATCTCCATCTAGGAGCATGATTTGTGATCTTTCATACGCGGGTTCTTCAGCAAAAACTATGTATGGATTGGTCTTAGACTTAGACACATCCATAGTTGCTAGTTTAGATAGAACGTCTGCGATTTGGTTGTCTTCCCTGCCAATTTGCTTGAGTTCAAATAATTCCATCTTCCTTGTCATGTCTAGTACCAGATCTCTATACTTAGTAAGGGTGGGGTCTTGGGTGTTATACTCTCCCTTTACTTGTTTGACAACTAGTTGGGAGTCACAGAATGCCGCCACCTTGGTTGCTCCGTAGAAGGAAGCCAACTCGATACCAAATATTAGAGCTTCATATTCAGCTTGATTGTTGGAGGTAGGAAACTTAAATCGGATGATGTCTTGCATGGTGTACTCTCCTTCCGGGCTCGCTAGTACAACTCCAGCTCCGCTTTATTCCTTTGTAGCTGATTCGTCCGTGTACAAGATCCAGCAGTTGGATGGGAGTTCGATGGGAGACTCTTCCTCTTCCACGGTGTTTTGTTTACGGAAATTGGGGAGGTGCTCACCCATAAAGGCGGTCTCAACAATGAAGTCAACCAAAGGCTGTGCCAGGAGGGTCTTCCTTGGTTGGTAAGTGATATCAAACTCAGTAAGAGCGATAGACCAATTCAGGAGACGTCTGGAGCCGTCTAACTTATGCAGGATCTTCTTCAATGGTTCATTGGTGTACATCGTGATTGGATGTGCGGAAAAGTAGGCACGTAGTTTCCTTGAGGCAATAACTAGTGCGTACGCTATCTTTTCCACGTTGAAATATTTGCTTTCCACGTCAGATAATTCCTTAGAGACATTGTAGACGGGCTTCTGCGTTCCTTCTTCATTTCGAACTAGAACAGCTGCGACTGCATGATCAGTGGCGGCTAGGAATACATATAGCATCTCACCGATAATCGGACTGCTAAGCAAGGGAGGGGAACCCAAGTACTCCTTCAATCGGAGGAATGCTTCGGAGCATTCGGGAGTCCAGGAGAAGCTCTTGGTACCCTTCAATACCTTGAAGAATGGCAATGATTTTTCGGCGGATTTGGCAATGAATCTTCCCAGTGCCGCTATTCTTCCATTTAATCTTTGAACCTCCTTGATGTTGGTGGGTTCTTTCATGTCAATTAATGCCTTGATTTTTTTGGGTTTCGCCTCAATTCCCCTTTGCGATACCATGAAGCCCAGGAACTTCCCAGTTGTCACCCCAAATACACATTTACTTGGATTTAGCTTCATGTTCTTGGCTCGGAGGTTGCTTATAGTCTCTTCCAAGTCGGGGGTATGACTACCCTCCTTTGTTTTAATGACCATGTCGTCGATGTATGCTTCCATGTTTCGGCCTATTTTTGCGCCAAATACTTGATTCACCATTCGTTGGTACGTGGCACCCGCATTCTTGAGCCCAAACGGCATCATAACATAGCAATAATTTCCCCAGGTGTTTGGAAGGCCGTCTTCTCGATGTCCTCTTCCGCCATTTTGATCTGATGATAGCCTGAATAGGCATCTAGGAAACTGAGTGTTTAGTGTCCAGCAATGGAGTCAACCAACTTATCGATTCTGGGGAGAGGATAACTGTCTTTAGGGTAGGCCTTGTTAAGATTGGTGAAATTGATACACATTTGCCACTTCCCATTTTGCTTCTTTACCATTACCACATTGGCCAATCATATGGGGTACTTTACTTCACGAATGATTCCGACGCTAATTAATTTTTGCACCTCTTCTTTGATAGCTTCCTCCTTGTCTCTTGTTAAATTTCTCCTTGTCTGTGAAATAGTTTTCGCCAATGGATCAACTTTCAAGCGGTGGAGTGCTACTTCCTCATTGATCCCTCTCATGTCTTCGACTCTCCAAGCAAAGACGTCGAGGCTGCTTTTTAAAAGGGAGATGATTTATTCCTTCTCTTCCGGAGATAGCTGGCCCCCGAGTTTAATTTTTTGTTCAGGATAGTTAGGGTTGATGATTACCTCCACCAGTTCGTCTACAAGCTCCATTTCAGGGACGTCTTGAAATTCCAGAGACTCGATAACGATTTCTCTAATTCTCCTACCTTCATTGTCGTTCACGTTGAGGCCCTCTTCCTCCATTAGTTCATCAACGTCGGGCATATCGACCATCCTCAAGTCATGGTTGGCCCCTGAGTTCTGGCCGTTGACAAGAATAGGATCTTCCTCGGTGACGGACGGAACTATGCCCTGGTCAGCTGCACTTTCTAGGACCATAGGCTCTTCGTCCAGGACCTCACGGATATAGCTCACTCTAGAGATGGTATGGGTAGTTTTCAGAGATTTAGAGATCTTGATGTTGTCCTCAGGGGTATCTATCTCCACGCTTTTAGACTTCTTCCGGCTCTGCACGACATGTTCCAAGAAGTCCTTGGCGGTTGCCCTCACGCATCCAATCCCGGAACGAGTAGGAAACTTAACTCGTTGGTGAGGAAGGGAGGCGACCAACCCAAGTTTTGCTTAACTTGGAATGCCTAGGATAGCATGATAATCACTTGTTAAATCCATGACCACTAAAGTGACAGTAGCCGTGGATTGGAAGGGATGTTCGCCGATTTCCAGTTCTAGCTCAACGGTTCCCTTGGCACCAACTTTATGGTTGGTGAAACCTTCCAACCTTCCGTGATAAGGTTCCAGTATGGTATCTTTTAAGCCCATCTGTTGGAAGGCAGAATAGTACATAATATCGCGGGAGGCTCCCGTGTCAACAAGCAATCTTTCAGATTCCACATTATCAATTCGACCCTTTATCACCAAGGGTTGTTCACGGACAGCACGGATCCCTGCCAATTCATTAGGAGAAAAGCTAATAACCTCTTCCGCTTTATGAACCCAAGCAGGGACGTGGTATACCTTGCTTAGTTCATGGATTTGGTTTCTTAGCTGTCTAGTGGAGACTGTCTCTTCTCGGATTACATGCAGCTTGGCCCTAGGAGGCCTTTGTTCTCCCTCCTCACTTTTATCGTCGTCTTCACTTTCCTCTTCCTTCCGTTTTCGCTTGCCATCTTTCTTCATGACATAGCGATCGAGCTTTCCCTCGTCAACCCACCTTTGGATCATTTTCTTGAGGGCGTAACAGCCTTCAGTATTGTGACCATGGTCCTTGTGGAAATCACAGAATTTGGAAGTGTCACGAGGGAATTTTGGTTTGTTGCTCAGCGGACGGGGTGGGGGAAGATTCACTAGCTGCATGATCTCCGTGATGGGTTTGGTAAGAGGGGTAAATACTTCAGGCTTCTTGGTGCTTCTTGTTCTATTCTTCCCCTTGGATCCCTTACCATTCCCATTGTCATTGTGGCGAGTGCCAGGCGCTTCTGGTTCCGCCTTGTCAGATCCCCTTTTCTTGCTTTTATCCTCAGCCATGGCAATGGCATAAGCCACATTGTACAAATCGGCCTTGGACTTCAGTTCTCGGGCGGAGAGTTCATAGATGATGTGAGCACCCCAACCCGGGACCTATCTCGTATCCCGAGCTTGAGAAGCCCAAACTAAGAAATCTCATTTTCCATTTTCAAAAATCTTTTAATTTGCCTTTACAAAGAAACCAATTCTAAGTTTTTCCCATAAACAAAATCAAATATAATATCTCCACTTGGAGGGATTTAAACAAATACCTTAATAACCATACTTCATTAATTACATTGAAAACCCTAATTAACCTTGTTTAACAAAAGAGTTTTCATTACAACTTATGAAAGAGTAATAATTAAATATGACTCCCTACAACCCACACATATACCTATCCTGACAAATCCCAAAAGCAACAATCCACAATCGTCTCCCCGGCCTCACTGGTTCAGTCACTGTCTCAAGCACAATCTAAAGCAAGAAAGGGAAGGGGTGAGAATAAATCTCAATGAGCTATTATGAATGCAGCAAGATGCCAAACAAAGTGCAACACATAGCATGGTAGCACATAACACATTATGAAAGCGGTAAACACCTTACGTTACCTCATTTTACCTTTCCCGTCTGAATAATAAGTCGTACAACGTGGGAGTAAAACTCCACTCTTTGGTGAATTGCCCCCATGCACATTCACCTCTTATAGGACTCATACTCCAGAGATCCATATAAGAAAAGATACCTATAATAGAGTATCCAACAATAATATCGCTAACTGTAAAGCTTTAGGCTTAATACAGAAGCATTCCCCCCGTACACCAATCGCAACAGGTCTGTAAAGGCTTCTTCATGCTCAATACAGTCGTTAGCACACCCACTCTGTGGCCACAGAGGGGACGGTCCCAGGTATGATGAACCTTCAATCACTTATAGAACAAATCCATAATTGATTGAATTCCATTATACCCCCGAATATCAACATGTTCAAGCACAATATAGATACTTGAAACATAATCCACAAAAAGGGATAATCATATAACAACATGGTAATGTATACTCATGCAATCAATACCATAGTGCAACAACCATTTAGTACACTATGCATCATAATATAACAACATGGTAATGTATACTCATGCTAATCAATACCATCAATGAATATAAATTCAAGTAAGGTAACCAAGTAACCAATTAATCCACACTTGGAATGCAATGTAACAACAAGTCAAATATTCCACACTTGGGATACAACACAACCATATACCAAATAATCCACAATTGGGATACCACATAACAACTTGCCAAATAATTCCCACTTGGGATGCCACATCACAAATTGCCAAATAATCCATACTTAGGATATTAAGGTAACCATATAATCAATAATTCCACAAATTGGAATAACAATGTCACAAGGTGGTACATACCCCTTTACCAATTAGCTCAATAATGGAACTTATGGCTTCTACACCCTTTGCAACCATTCCCCAAAGCTATGGAGTAAGTAAGGCCACTATGTATCATAAACCATTCCTACATAGTCATTATACAACCTCGAATAACCTTAATAAAAGTTCAAGATCTATTTTCCAAGTTGGAACTATTTTGGTGAAGTCACAAATCAAGCCTATCAACCATTTACGGAACAATAATTAAACTACTTCCACAATTCCATTTTGATGACTTAATATGTCATTGAGTAGCCAAAGTATTCTACTTTAATCTAGGTTAAAGAGATTTCATTTTGGTTCTAGTTTGATTAGGTTTAAACAGCTTAGAAATTGGTTAAGTGTTTTCAGTCCAGGGCACGACTCGTGCCCCCAGACACGACTTCGTGCCCATTTGACCATTCTCGATTCATGCGTCCCTCACTGTCACGACATAGTTAAAATCCAAGGGACGACTCGTCCCAACTCAAGCACGACTCGTGCCTAAGGGCACGACTCGTGCTCTGAGCCTGCATTACGAACAAGGCTGGAAATACCTATGTAGCTATACCAATTTATCCCAACCCAAGTTTCCTCTATTTTGTGAACATAAAAAGGTTTACTAACTTCATCCATATCATTATAGATCATTTAAATCTCCAAAATAACATCAACCTAGGTTACTCACTCTTGGATTTACTACTCATTCAACCATCACGATATCACATTTCACACTTAGTTTCTAAATCTAGTTCAATCCACTTTCTTACATTCTTAATCAACCTTTATGAACAATACTATCATTCTAAGGCATTATCAAATTCCTCCACTCTAAGAATGTTTTCAAGGCATCAAACAATCATTAATATCACAATAACAACATCAAATCATTTATGAACATTTAAAGAAAGGAAGTCATAATAACTCACTTAGCAATTATGAAGTGGATTAAAGATCTTCTTAGTTCAAAGTGTTCCTCTCGACTCCACGAACCCAAAAGTACACCCGGATCGTCGATTGGAGAAGAATTGTATTAACTACCATTTTTGGAAGGATTAATGGAAGGAGGTTTCCATGGAGGAGTTCTAGGAAGGAAGTAAGAACAAAAATGATGAGGGAGGAGGAGGGAGGTCGGATGGAGTGGGAGGAGTATGGGAAAAAGGAGAAGGTATGGCCCTTCTTGACTTTTGAGGGAAGGAATGAGGGAATTAGGGAAGATGTTTATGGCCCCCCACCCTACCAAGGCTTTCACCCAATTAAATCATTTAAGTGAAACCTCCTCATACTCTTACTTCTTTTTCTATTTAGTTAATTTTCCCCACACAAAATAACTACCCACATTTTATTTATTTTATCCATTTCTAATATTATATTTTTCCCAAGAATATTATTTTAATTTCCAATCATTTCATTTTAATATTAAGAAATCAAAGATATAAAATAAATACATAATATTAAAATGATATTAAAAGCACACTTTATGATACTAAAATAGGTGCCTAGGTTTAGGGTCGTTACACTCACTCCCCCTTAAAGAAAATTCGCCCCGAATTTTAAACTTGATTACCTTAATGATCCATAACAAAGGGTACTTCCCCAAACCTTTCAATTTACCACTTTCCACGAGTTTCCTCAAAGTCATGATTCTTATATACATTCTCAGCATCCAAACACTCTAGAATTTACTCCCGGAATTGCAATCCTAATAACTCTCAACGTTTTTTCTACATAATTCAAATCTGCCTAAGCATCCTTAATTGAAGAATTCCATACGTACGAAGGATCACAATAAATTTTCTCATACCAATCCTTAGACAATACCCATTCAATGCTAAACTAAACTGCTATTATACTAAACTCCCTTAAAATTAATAGAACCTCTCCGGTTGAAAGGAAACCCAACACACAATCTATTCCTCAAAAATCAAGATAATCTTCTCATCTTGAGACTATCTTCTCATCCTATTAAATTCTTGAATCACCGTTGAACTTCCCTTAAAGTCTCCACATTCTATGGGTCTAACTTGACTATTTGCAACAATATCTCGCCTTACGACTCAAAGGATACACTTGACGACACATAAATCTTTCGGCAAATCGCATTCGAAATCACAATAACTTTTACGGATAATATAAAATGACGCAACTAAAATCTTTCAAAATAGTTCCAACCATTGCTTAGGCTTGTAGATCTCTCCCCCTCGAATAATTAAATTCTCCAAACTCATAGGGTCGGTCACAAATCCCAAAAAGGAAACTTCAAGAAGATAAGATTCTTACTTAGATAACGCAACACAATTGTAGTCACTCTAAAGTAAGGAATAAGAAAATTTCCGCTTTATCTAAGTTAACTTCCTCAGAGCATACGCTATCACTTTCACACTTCTCATAATATCACAACCAAATCTTCCTTTAATACGCACTTAAAATTCACAAAATTCTCACATTCATTAGGTAAGGTAAGGATCGAATTTATAGTTAATCTTTTCTCCATTTCTACCAATATGATTCATTCTTATTACATCTTACACCATTGATATCCTTCCGAGTTATCTAAACCAACGATTTTATAATTCTCTAGAATTCCTTGAAAATTCCTTTGGTAGCACTTTGCCAACCTCAAAGATTACGGACACAATCCTCGTAATATCCATAGTAACTTCCAAGCTTAAAACTATAGAACCCCAAATTTTGGAAACTTCTCGAGCCAACTCACACTAGCTAAACTTTGCATACAAGGACTTCTCACCAAGGATTATTAACCCTATCCTCCAATGATTTTCATGATCCTCTCGGAACTTTAATTAACAAAGAGACCCTCGATTCTAATTACCATAAAGCCATCAAAATAAGGCTTAAAAATTCTGCTTATCATATTTAGAATCAACACATGCTATACCTTGACGGAAATACAATTACCATCTACTCACAACTAGCACGGAAGAAAAAATATCCGGAAAGACTTCTTATGCAAGTCTAACACCAACCAAATACCTTTTACACTTTTTAACCAACATTTTTCTGGCTTAAACGCATATATAACAAGAATAACATATAAAGGTTTATCTATATCAAATACCAATATAATCAAATTGGGTATAGAAAAGGAGACTTACTTCTTAGGATAGTCTACCAAAGCACAACTACTTAACCCTCCAGGTCAAGTATATCTCATATTTACAAATTGGTAATCATACCAAATCAACTGGCAATACATGCTCAGTCATGACCACATCACTATCGTGGTAAATCAAGGGAGGTTCGAGGTATCCTCTCATAAGAGCAGAATCCTCTAACAATAAAACAATATTTCAAACAATGTATGTCACATATAAGCAAAATGTAATGCCAAACATAAATGATATGCAACAGGATCTATAAAATATGACCCCTACTTCTGAGACAGGGAATATACCTCTAGTGACCTCTGAGAGATCTACCTCTCTTGGACCCGAAACGCGTACTCGACCCCCGACCTTCTTTTTCGGTTCCCCTTCGCTATCCCTTTTGGTACCACCTCTTTGTCGTCCACCCGGCTGACCACTGCTTAAAGCTCGTCCCCGCTGAAACTTTGGACAATTCCTCCTAAAGTGTCCCATTTCTCCACACTTAATACACCTACCTTGCTTACTCCAACAATGATCTTCGGTATGTCCAATCTTCTTGCAAAATTTACAAATCATCCCATACTGTTTGGATATTGGCCTAGACGAAGAAGCTACCCCAAGTTCTCCTCTCATACTCCCTGAAGTTGAAGTCCTTGACTGTCCTTTAATGATTTTGGATCCTTGTCCTAGATACTTTGGTTTATTTCCAATCCCATCTTCCGATTTTACACTATTTTCCCCAATGTCCTTTTCGACCTTATATGCTCTATCTATGACTATCTGATAATCGGTGTAACTATCAATCCATAATTTCATCCTAAACTCACTCCTCAAACCTGTTACAAACTTCTGAACCCTTTTCACTTCATGCGATACCAAATGAGGGCAACACCTAGCTAATTCCTCAAATCGGCTGAATACTGATTCACCGTCATGTTCCCTTGTTTTAGTCCTAGGAATTCAATCTCCTTCCTATCCCTTGTAACCATGGTAATGAAATAATCCTCGAACTGATGAGTGAAATTATCCCAAGTCTGGGGCGTATGATCCTGCTCCCAACTTCTCTTCAAATTCTGCCACCACTGATCAGCTGGACCATCAAGTTTGAAAACGGCATACCTAACTTTCTCTTTGTCGGGACTTTCTATAACCTCGAAAATCCTATTCATTTCTGCTAACCATTTTTCTGCCTTTAACGGATTCGGATTTTCGTTAAAGCTCGGTGGGTTCATCTTCACAAATCTCTCTAATCCATCACTTTGGTATTTCTCAGGTTGATTCGGAACTAATCCTCTAGTCTCCATATTGTGTACAAACATCCTGAAAAATTTCATCATCTCTTCATTCTGATTTCCACCTATACCCATATCTCCTTCATTTCCTAGAACCTTTCGCTGATCATCATTGCTCCCGGCCATTAGAACGAACTCCTGCATTAAACACTCGGCGTTAATTACCACACATTCCCACTTAGTCTAGACATCTACCCTTGACCTCTAAACTAAGCTCTGATACCAACTGTGAGCACCCCAACCCGGGACCTATCTCGTATCCCGAGCTTGAGAAGCCCAAACTAAGAAATCTCATTTTCCATTTTCAAAAATCTTTTAATTTGCCTTTACAAAGAAACCAATTCTAAGTTTTTCCCATAAACAAAATCAAATATAATATCTCCACTTGGAGGGATTTAAACAAATACCTTAATAACCATACTTCATTAATTACATTGAAAACCCTAATTAACCTTGTTTAACAAAAGAGTTTTCATTACAACTTATGAAAGAGTAATAATTAAATATGACTCCCTACAACCCACACATATACCTATCCTGACAAATCCCAAAAGCAACAATCCACAATCGTCTCCCGCCTCACCTGGTTCGTGTCACTGTCTCAAAGACAATCTAAAGCAAGTAAAAGGGAAAGGGTGAGAATAAATCTCAATGAGCTATTATGAATGCAAAGAAGATGCCAAACAAAGTGCAACACATAGCATGGTAGCACATAACACATTATGAAAGCTGTAAACACCTTACGTTACCTCATTTTACCTTTCCCGTATGAATAATAAGTCGTACAACGTGGGAGTAAAACTCCACTCTTTGGTGAATTGCCTCCAGCACATTCACCTCTTATAGGACTCATACTCCAGAGATCCATATAAGAAAAGATACCTATAATAGAGTATCCAACAATAATATCGCTAACTGTAAAGCTTTAGGCTTAATACAGAAGCATTCCCCCCGTACACCAATCGCAACAGGTCTGTAAAGGCTTCTTCATGCTCAATACAGTCGTTAGCACACCCACTCTGTGGCCACAGAGGGGACGGTCCCAGGTATGATGAACCTTCAATCACTTATAGAACAAATCCATAATTGATTGAATTCCATTATACCCCCGAATATCAACATGTTCAAGCACAATATAGATACTTGAAACATAATCCACAAAAAGGGATAATCATATAACAACATGGTAATGTATACTCATGCAATCAATACTATAGTGCAACAACCATTTAGTACTCTATGCATCATAATATAACAACATGGTAATGTATACTCATGCTAATCAATACCATCAATGAATATAAATTCAAGTAAGGTAACCAAGTAACCAATTAATCCACACTTGGAATGCAATGTAACAACAAGTCAAATATTCCACACTTGGGATACAACACAACCATATACCAAATAATCCACAATTGGGATACCACATAACAACTTGCCAAATAATTCCCACTTGGGATGCCACATCACAAATTGCCAAATAATCCATACTTAGGATATTAAGGTAACCATATAATCAATAATTCCACAAATTGGAATAACAATGTCACAAGGTGGTACATACCCCTTTACCAATTAGCTCAATAATGGAACTTATGGCTTCTACACCCTTTGCAACCATTCCCCAAAGCTATGGAGTAAGTAAGGCCACTATGTATCATAAACCATTCCTACATAGTCATTATACAACCTCGAATAACCTTAATAAAAGTTCAAGATCTATTTCCCAAGTTGGAACTATTTTGGTGAAGTCACAAATCAAGCCTATCAACCATTTACGGAACAATAATTAAACTACTTCCACAATTCCATTTTGATCACTTAATATGTCATTGAGTAGCCAAAGTATTCTACTTTAATCTAGGTTAAAGAGATTTCATTTTGGTTCTAGTTTGATTAGGTTTAAACAGCTTAGAAATTGGTTAAGTGTTTTCAGTCCAGGGCACGACTCGTGCCCCAGGACACGACTCGTGCCCATTTGACCATTCTCAGATTCATGCGTCTCTCACTGTCACGACATAGTTAAATCCAAGGGACGACTCGTCCCCAACTCAAGCACGACTCGTGCCTAAGGGCACGACTCGTGCTCGAGCCCGCACCCGAACAAGGCTGGAAATACCTATGTAGCTATACCAATTTATCCCAACCCAAGTTTCCTCTATTTTGTGAACATAAAAAGGTTTACTAACTTCATCCATATCATTATAGATCATTTAAATCTCCAAAATAACATCAACCTAGGTTACTCACTCTTGGATTTACTACTCATTCAACCATCACGATATCACATTTCACACTTAGTTTCTAAATCTAGTTCAATCCACTTTCTTACATTCTTAATCAACCTTTATGAACAATACTATCATTCTAAGGCATTATCAAATTCCTCCACTCTAAGAATGTTTTCAAGGCATCAAACAATCATTAATATCACAATAACAACATCAAATCATTTATGAACATTTAAAGAAAGGAAGTCATAATAACTCACTTAGCAATTATGAAGTGGATTAAAGATCTTCTTAGTTCAAAGTGTTCCTCTCGACTCCACGAACCCAAAAGTACACCCGGATCGTCGATTGGAGAAGAATTGTATTAACTACCATTTTTGGAAGGATTAATGGAAGGAGGTTTCCATGGAGGAGTTCTAGGAAGGAAGTAAGAACAAAAATGATGAGGGAGGAGGAGGGAGGTCGGATGGAGTGGGAGGAGTATGGGAAAAAGGAGAAGGTATGGCCCTTCTTGACTTTTGAGGGAAGGAATGAGGGAATTAGGGAAGATGTTTATGGCCCCCACCCTACCAAGGCTTTCACCCAATTAAATCATTTAAGTGAAACCTCCTCATACTCTTACTTCTTTTTCTATTTAGTTAATTTTCCCCACACAAAATAACTACCCACATTTTATTTATTTTATCCATTTCTAATATTATATTTTTCTCAAGAATATTATTTTAATTCCCAATCATTTCATTTTAATATTAAGAAATCAAAGATATAAAATAAATACATAATATTAAAATGATATTAAAAGCACACTTTATGATACTAAAATAGGTGCCTAGGTTTAGGGTCGTTACAGATGAGGGGACCGGATCTCAATCCAGAATTGAAACAAACAATAACCTCCCTGTCAGTGAGGCTTTCTTCCGCTTGTTCCACCATTTTACGGAATCGATTGTAGTAACTGAGGGTGGTTTCATTCTTCGATTGCTCGATGTTGGCAAGGTCGGTCAATCTCATCTTCCTCCTTCCAGTAGTGGCAAAGTGATCCAGGAACATTCTCCTCATGCCCCTCCAGCTATCGATGCAACTTTTTTTCAGCTCACGGAACCAGGTCAAGGCTGTTCCGGAGAAGGTGCTCGCGAAAGCTTTACAGATCATGTCATCAGCTTTGGTGAGGAGGTTCATCGTTTTTTTGAAACTTTGCACGTGGTCCTTTGCGTCTTGAGTTCCGTTGTATTTGTCAAAACTCGGGACCTTGAAGTGAGGATTGGGTGGTGCATCAGTTATTCTCTGGGAGAATGGACGAGTGGATCAGTCATAGTCATCATTATCAACCTTCTTTCCCATTTCCATGTCATCAAGTCTTTGTTTCAGGAGTTCCCATTGTCTGGCGTCCACTCCCCTATCAGAGCTAGAGTGAGTGCTGCGTTGGGAGCTACGGGTTGACTTATCCCTAGGGTGGTCATTCACCCTACTGTGTCCCTCGTCGTTTCGGTAGCTGTCACGTCGTTTAGATGGTGCTTTATCATGCCTTGGCTCTAACTCGTGGCCACCAAGTAACATTCTGTATGGCTGGGGGGTCATCGGGCGTACAAACTCACGATGATGAGGACGATGAGAGTCTCTTCGAGGACGAGGAGAGTCCTGGCGAGGTCGACGGGGTCGAGGTGATCCGGGACGACGAGGTGCCATGACGAGACGAGGAGGGGATAAACGTTTGGATAGACTGAGCCTTGTCCTCAGGTCTCTCGAATCTACCTCTTGTTCATTGGAATTTTTTAACTCGCTCCTCAGGTCTATCACCTTCTCATTCTTTTGATTTTGATGCCGAGGACGAGCATCATCTCGGAGGGCCTGCTTAGGTGGTACAGCAGGATCGATGGGAGGACTTCGTCGCTCACCCTGTTCCCTTCCACGAGAATTTCCCGTCGAAGGCAGAATGAATTCAGCCATGGAGTTGTCTAGATCTAATTGCAAGAGAGCAGCTGCGTCTCGTACATCCTTTGCAATGTCTCCACCTGTCTATGCAGCAGAGTACGACGGTTGACGGGCTGGGAGCTCTCAACTCGGCCGACGTCGGCGTTCTTCGTAGTCTTCCTCCCCGTTCGTTTCCCTCGAGGACGGGTGATACGAGGAGGGTTGGCATCTGCCCCCTCGGCAGCTGGCTGTCCCATGGAGCGGAGAGTCATGCCAAGGGGAGGTGGCCCTTCGGGCTGAGGAGGAGGGTGCACCTCGGTGTTATTAGGTGGGACCTCGTTGGTTTGGGTCTGTTCCTCAGCAGTAATACTTGCAAATTGTCCGTCTTCCATTGAGAATCAACAATTATAAACAGCAAATTATCAAACGGATGAATTTTCCAATAATCACGATTTCCAGCCAAAATTTGGAGCAGAATTCTAGACGCTAACACCAAATTGCAATTGTGATTTAATAACAGCAGAATTTCTGGCCAAAACGATTGTTCCAGGCGAAAATTGACAAATTCCGACCGAAATTTGCAGAATCCGGCCGAACCAAAAAATAGAGCCAAACAGAGCAGCGATTTCCGATCAAATCGAAAATAAATCCGGCAAGAAATCTGGCTTCAATCAAGCTTTTTCCAGGCCAAACAAAGGGTGTTTGAATCGATTTCGCGGCAATGGAACCAATTGATGATGCCAAAATCGTCAAATCAGCCCAAATCCAAGCGATCATTTGCTCCGGCGATTGCTAGGCCTGAAAATAAGAGAAAACACGTAAACTAAGCCAGGGCTTGACCGGCGAAGGCCCTCCGGCGTGAGAATAAGTCACTGTTTTGTGGTGAGAAACTAAATTGACAGAGTTTCTGTATGTAAAAAGTAACGTACCAAATAATGTGCTATATGGCTTGTATTTATAAGGATGGATTGACAGAATCCACGTTGAACTTGAACAGTAAAGAGATAAGACATAATCTTAGGAAGATTATATCTGTTAAGGAATCCTTATTTGATCTGTATTGTAGGAGGTAATTATAATTCTGATAAGATTGTGACTGCTGAATCCTTGTTTGAATAGGATTGTTACATCTGCTTGCCGGTAAGCCGAGGAGACTGATTTTCTTGTCTCGTCATTTGCATGTTAGGCCGAGATGAACAAATGATTCTCCTCGTCATGTAGAGGTCTGTCGGCATAAAGAAATGCCGAGGTAAATGATTTTCTCTCCTCGTCATATGGAGATATGCCGAGGTGAGAACTTTTCTCTCCTCGTCATTTATGACCTCTCGATCCATGATGAGCCGGGAAGGAAATAAGAATATAAGGAGCCCATTGATAACGTTAAGGCCGAGGAAGGCACCTCGTCCTCTATGGAGATGATCTCGGCATACGAGGGAGGTCTCCTCGTCATTCATAGTTGGGGCACATTCTGCTTGCTTGTTAGGCTTAGATTAGCCTTGTGGATGACGAAATACGAGACCGAGGAAGCCCATGGTTGTCCCTCGTAACTCATAAATGAATTATGTTTATAGCTCAATCCACTTGGGTCTGACCCGGACAAGTCCATGTTCGTATCTCGATTTATACTGTTTTGGTACAAACTTCAAAAATTAATCTATGACAACTTTTTATAATATAAAGGTTGCTTACACAATCAAAGCTCACATTTCCGAATCCAAAATCCTCAAATTCAGAATTGTACACGAAGAACAATTTATCTCTAGTCATCCGCTAAGAAAAATATGGTTGGCTTCTTTGGCTCGATGATCTCCACTGTCCCTTCGAGCATCTTTGCTACCTTTCCCATCGACGGCCTTATCTCTGGTCTGTCCTGAAGACACCACATTGCCGTCTTCACCATCCGATTGATCATATCAAAATGTGCCCGACTATCATATGCGTGCTTAATCCGACCGTCCAATATGTCTTCTACCTTCATTTCTTTATACACCTTATCAAATGCCCACCTCGGAAAATACCAATCCTCGCTCTCCGTTTTGGATCCTTGGATCTCAAAGTTCCTAACTCCTGTAACAATCTCGAGCAACACCATGCCGAAGCTATAAACATCTGCCTTTGGTGTGATCTGATCGCTTTTCACCCATTCTGGTGCCATGTACCCTCGAGTTCCTCGGGCCGTTGAGTAGCTAACCATGTCCTCTTTCTTTCTCAACTTTGACAACCCGAAATCTGAAATCTTGGGGCAAAAATCGTCCCCCAACAAGATGTTTTCCGGCTTGATGTCGCAATGTAGTACCCATTCAAGGCATTCTTCGTGTAAGTAGGCGACTGCTCTCGCCACTCCAACTGCAATCCGATAGCGAATGTTCCAATCAAGAATGACAATTCCTTGTTCTTGGTCAACGCGATTCATATTGAATAAGAACTTGTCCAGTGACCCGTTAGGCACGTACTCGTACACAAGTAATCTCTGCCCTTTTTCGGCACAAAATCCCCACAATCGGACCAAATTGAGATGGTGCATTCGAGCTATAATAGTAACCTCGGCCCAAAACTCTGCATCACCGCCAGCCACATTCTTCAAGCACTTAACTGCAACAATTCGGCGGTCACTCAACTCGCCTCTATAAACATCGCCAAATCCACCTCTTCCGATACCATTTGAGAAATTATTTGTGGCATCTTTAAGCTCAGCATATCTAAACCGCTTAGGTCCACCAGCGGGCAAGAACTCGAGCCCGAAGGTCCGTGCCATGTCCCTATACTTGACATACTTCTTAAGAAATGCCCAAAAGAAAGCCACCCCACTAATCAACTCCGCAGCAAAAAGAGTAGAAATTATGGCTATGTTTCGAGTTGTGGACTCGGACTCTTTGGGTGGTTCCGGGAGGCTGACTTGAACGGGACATGATGTTTCGAGCACATTAGTCAACCCTAAAAAATTTGATTCGGCTGTTTCGGATCCACTCACCCGAAGAAAAAAAGCGGCTTCTGTACCCGGGGACCAATACCCGAACACCAACCTCGTCAAGTGAACACAGTACCCGTTTCCATCGTACTTGAACCCAAACCCGTTACAATTCGGATTACCCAAACACCTCCCTTCACAAATTGAGTAGTTCCTAGCCTCCACACTAGTTTCAAAACTATGATTCGATCCGCCGGAAAAATTGACATAATCCAGCCGGAGAAACTTGCTCTGCCCAACACCACCGGTCATCGGAACTTTCCTGTTGCAGCCCTGATCGGAGCCACCTGCAGCTAGCTGGAATCCGGGAGGACACTCACAAAACGTGGAATTATACCCATCATACATACATATAGAATTAGGACCACACCTTCCACTTATACGACACAATTCAAATAGGGCTCGCCAAACAACTATCCATTCGCCGGAAAATGGATCAAAACTGTAAATTCTCAAATTCCCATCATCATTAAGAGATAATCGTCTCAATTTGGATTCACCAAAATCAGAACAGATAAACGAACCTCCATCCTCTTGTGAAACTCTTCCACTATTATCTAGTGTTTGAAACGCTTTGCCGCTGTTGTAATAGCTGTCGTTATCATAACTCCCGTAGAAGAATAATTGCTTGGCATTGACAAATTTGTATTTCCCATCTTTCGTGGATAGAGTTGTTCCGTTTATCGGCTGATTGGGGAGGATCGTGTTCGTTGGATGAGCGAAGCTGTTCCAATTTCCAAACACGAGGTTACCGCCGTCGGTGAGGATGAGTTGGGTGGAGTTCAATTGGGTAGTGGGCATGGACGGGAATAGGTTTTCACCGGAGGGATCATTGAGGCGGAGTTGACCATAGGGGGTGATTAGAAGAGGGGTTGATTGAGAGACAGGGAAATTGTCGTTTGCGGACCAAAGTACAGTGGTTGTGGTTGTGACGTTGAAGTACCAAATTGAGAAGATGTAGGTGATTGATGAGGTGGGTTGAGGGCGGAAGCCGGCGGCAAAGATGGAATTAGGAGAGAGGAGGGTTTGATTTAGAGAGGGGAGCCATGGGCGGTCGGAGATGGAGAAAGAGGAGAGGTGGTGGGATTGGGCGGAGGACGGTGGTGGGATGGAAATTAAGTGGAGGAGGAGGATGAGAGAGAAAATGAGGGGGAGAGCCATTGGATTTATCTCCGGTGGTAAGGCCGTGCTTGGACTGTGTTGTTATAATGCAGGCGGCTAAGGCTTGCGTTGACACACAAACGTTGACGAATGGAGAATTGGAAATGATTCGAGAAATTAAATTTACTTAAGTCTGGTGGGTCCTTCTGAAAGACTCGGAGGAAGTTTCTCAAAATGGTTTGTGACCCTACCGCCCTTTAAATTAAACTAGTGCTAATTTTTTTTTGATAAATTATACTCTCTCCGTCTCAGATCAAGGGTATATGGGGGGATTTCACGCTTCTTAAGAAATTTTTTAAAAAATGAATAAAAGTTAAATATGAGATAGAAAATAGTAATTAAATGTGTGGTAAAAAATATGAGAGATAATGTAAAAGTTAAATGTGTGGTAGAGAATAGGAGAGAGAATATAAAAGTTAAAAATCTATAGTATAAATGGGAACTCCCCCATGAACAGTTCTTTGAACAGTTTCAATGGGGGAATTTCCCATTTTGCCCTCACTATTTGATCCCTTTCCCATTTTGCCCTAAAAAAAAAAAAACGTGGCCTTGGACACGGGCTTAGGCTAGTATTTAATAGGAAAGAGAATGAGTGAGAGGAATAGTAGTTAAATGTGTGGTAGGAAATAGGAGAGAGAATGTATAAGAATATAATGAATGATTTTTTTGTAAATATATGAAGATGATAAGGGTATTAATATATTCAAAAACTTGCCTTTTTTGGAAATGAACTCTTGGTCTGGGACGTCCCAAAAGGGAAAGATGAACCCTTGATCTGGGACGGAGGGAGTAGAAACAAAATTAAAAAAATACTTTAACTATATAACAACTAATTTGTAAAACACTTTTAAATTTGATGCATTCAATAAAAATATATTGACATTATCAAACTATAAAATGGATTGGGCCCAAGTACTAGGAAATTAGGCCCACTAGCTAGTCATGGGCCGAGCCCCCTGAACTTGGGCCATCATAGAGAATTGTAGCAGCGGAGCGACATTAAAGGAATAGGCGACATGAGCTTAAATGAGGCAACGGTGAGAAGGCGAGCGGGAGTACAGCCACGAACGCAATAGGGTCATGCGAGAAACAGGGCGGAATGACTGTAATCCATCATGGTTGTGTGTAGGAAGGGGACCTTTTCCACGGAGAACGTCCGGCTTGGGGCGACATTTAGAATGTCGCCCTCTTTCCTTTGATTATCGCCAACGCGACATGAGCACTTGAGCATTCATGGGGCCTAGCTCCGGTTGGCGCCTACCCCCCCCTCCCCATAACCCTAGCCTTTGTGATGGGTGATTGATGTGACAAGGTGAATAGTGAAATCCCACTAACTCAAGGTTGGTTGGGAACCTTGCTTGGATGATTGACAAGTGTCCCCCCATGTGCAAGGCAAATGGGGGGCTTGGGAGTATAAAAGGATGAATAGTATCATTTTGCATGTATGTCTCTCTCTCTCTACTCTCTCTCTCTAGGGTTGCCATTGTTATTTTGTTACCACCTTGTTCATCTAACCTTATTCTCACGCCGGAGGGGGTTCGCCGGAGTCACCCCCGACCTAGTTTACGTGTGTTCTCGTGTGTAGGCGATCAATCAAACAAGGAGGCAGCCGGAGTATCTTGTCCACTTCAGTTTCCTGTGCAACCAATTTCTATGGTAGCATCAGTTGGTTCCGTTGTCGGGACCTGAATTTCTTTCCTTGTTTGGGTTGATCAGCTGTTGGGGGTGGTGGTAGCGTCCTATTTGAAGTGATTGTAGGTGGCGGAGTGGTGTTCTTGAGGTTGGCGTCACAGTTCAAGTTTCCCAGAAATTATGTTTAAAGTTGCTGTTAGTGTTGGGTTGATTGTTTTTCAGTTCGTGGTTGTTTGTGAACCCAGAAAATTACCAGAATGATTCAAGAAAAGAATGCTCAGGGTAAGGAAACCCAGAATCCGGCGTTGGAAACACCTAACCCGAAGGATGCCCGCAGGGCGAGATCAGGGACTGCGCGGGAAGGTGAGGTGCATACCTCTGAGACTGATTCGGCAATCAGGAGCACCAGGAGGCGAGAAGAAAGGGAGCGAGTTGAAGCAAACAAGAGAAAGGCCGGCGAGCAGAATCCCACTCCATTGAAAGCTGATGCGGTAGCCGAGCAGTTAAGAAAAGAGAATGAGTTCATGATGAAAGTTCTAGCCAATAATGAGAGGTTGAGAAAGATGGGTCAGGCACCCACGGTGATCTCGCCTGAGATTTCGGTGGAAGTTGATGGGCGAGACCAGGGAGGAGAGCGGAATGTTAGCCATAGTGCGTCAAAAAGGGATGATAGGCGCACGAAGGATATGCCGCCGCCTAGAGGTGTAGAAGGAGGCCATAGAAGGCGGGATGTAAGCAAGGAGAGATATGGGAGTGATAGAGGCAAGAGGAAACACTCAGATCGAGATGACGAAAGGAGGAGGATCTATCACAAGTCAGGGAACTCGCGTGATGATTCTTATTACTATGGATATGAAAGTGATGAGGGGTCGACTGCAGACAGGGATTATGTGCCAAGTCGCTCGAGATATTTTGACGATGAGACGTATATGAGGGAGAGGTCGCAAAGGTCAAGGCATTTTGATAGGGCTCGCCGAGATGAATTGTCGCAGCGCGATAGAGATCGTAGGCGACGAGAAAGGAGGGATAGAGAAAAAGCAGAAAAAGCCACAGAAGCCGAAAAGGTCGCGGAGGCGATTAGAGTTGCGGAGGCTTTGAAAGCCATGGAGTTGGTTAAAGCCGCAGAGCTAGAAAAGGCCAAGACAAATGAAGACGATAAGTGGAAATCCGAGATGGCAGAAATGGCGAAGAAAATTAAAGAGTTAGAGGCGGAAACCAAGCCCGCAGAGATAAAAGGCTCCTACTTAGCCCCATTTGCAAAGAGTATTCAGATTGTCGCCCCTGATCCATCATTCCGTATGCCTAATTTACCAAATTATTCTGGGGTTTCAAGGGCAAACACTCACATTGGAGGATTCGAGGTAACGTTGTCGCTTTTGACTGATAATGAAGCTGTAATCTGCAAGGCGTTTGCGAGTACTCTTGCTGATCACGCATTAGAGTGGTTTTTGGCACAGCCGGCGGAATCAGTGCTTGGATATCAGGATCTTAAGAATAAGTTTCTAGCGAGATTCAGTGGGTCAGGAGCCCAGCCCGTGCAAAAAACCGAATTGTGCAGCTTGAAACAAAATGAAGGGGAGAATATATTGGCTTTTACCGATAGATTTATGGGTGTTGCAAATCGGATTGCGGATGTCAGCCAGGGCGAGATCATCATGTTATTTAATTCGGGATTGTTGCTTGGGCACTTTAAAGCAGAATTTTGTATGCGATTGCCGAAGACAACTGGCGAGTTGTACGAGAGGGTTAGAGCATACTGCAGCGGTAGTAAGGAGGAAGTAGTCAAAGTCTCCCATGCAGCAGCGGGATCTGGTAAGAAGAATGTGAAGGAAAGGATTGAAGTTGTGAAAGATGATGGTAAGGGTGACAAAGGAGGTCGCGGCGGGAATCGTGCCGGCGGAAGTAGAGGTGGCCGTGATAGAGGTCAGGATCAGAGAAGGGTGATCAAGTTTAGTAGGCTGAACACTACTATGAGCGAGATCTTCAGAAAGGAGGATTTCCCGGAGCCATATCCCATTAGAGACGGAACCTATGCGGCTAGGGATCAGAACAGTTATTGTGACTTTCACAAGGATAAGGGTCATACGATAGAAGATTGTTATAATCTAAGAAAGTTAATTCAGTCAAGAATAGATAAAGGCGAGTTCAAGCAGTATCTCGAGGGCAACACGGGGCGAGATGAAGGGGTGCGACAAGAGAGAGCTCAGAATCGAAATGTTGTTGATGTCATTCAGGATCCGTTGCCCAGCGTTGCTCAGCTGGACAATCAAATTATGATGTTATCGCACAGTTTTTATATCCCTCCGTTTGTCGCCAGTGAAGACAGAGTTATCAGTTTCTCTAGAAGCGAGTTGGCAGCGACTAAGAGTCATGGGAGCCAACCAGTGATTATAACCATTTGCCCGGGAAATAACATTGTTCAGCGCGTGATGGTGGATTCAGGAGCGAGTAGGAATGTATTATACTATGAGGCTTTCAAGAGGATGAATTATACTGATGCCAACTTGATACCCTACAAGGGATTTCTAGAGGGATTTACAAATCATTCTGTCAAGGTAAAGGGGACGATCATGCTGGAGGTAGAGATTGGTGAAGGTGAACTGGCGAGAAGCGAGCAAGTGGAGTTCATGGTGATTGATTTGGTTTCCGCATATAATTCCATAGTTGGAATTCCTTTCCTGTTGAGTTTTAAAATGGTGCTTTCTATCACGCACCAGAGAGTAAAGTATCCGACTCCTAGAGGTGTAGGTTGTCTGAAGAGTGAAGCAATTACAGTGGCGAGAAAGAAGAAAGAGATGATAAAGGCCAAGGGGGCTTCTACTAGTTCGTTGATGACAAAGTCTGATTCTCGCCAGCTGAGGATTAATATGATTGAATTTGTTGAACCTGAAGATGATTGGGTAGTTACTGAAAGTATGGAGAATGGCACGGCATTGGTTGTCGCAGATGTGAGTTTTATGCAGGAGCGGGAAAAGGAGATGATAGATGCGCGAGAACCTGACTGTATGAGCTATGAGCAGGATGTCTCAAGTAAGTTGGATCTGGGTATGGAAATAGTGTGTATGGCGCCAAACATGAGCTATTCCAGGATGGTTCAGTTTGTTCAGATGAGGGAGCCAGAATCGAGGAGATAATGGTGGAAGAATTTGTTGATGATTCCGGTGAGGATTGTGAAACTGTGGAGGTCGAGGATAGAGATGGGCGACCTACGGGTAACATGTTTAAAGATCCCGGCAAGGTGATTCTCGCCAAAGGTTCAATTTGCAAAAAGCGAAAAAGATTGGAGGTAGAAACTTTACAAACACGAGATGAGCTGAGATTCAGGCTGGCGAGGAGCTAGAAGAGGTGGAGATCAATCGATATTTCCCGGAGCAACGGGTTAAGATTGGGAAGAAATTGTTCAGGGATAAGCGAGAGAGATTGGTTGAATTTCTGAAGGATAATTTGGATGTGTTCGCTTGGCGGCCAGAGGATATGAGGGGGATTGATGAGAATGTCGCCTTGCACTTCTTGAATGCCGATCCCAATGTTGAGCCGTTCAAGCAAAGGGTTAGGCACTTGTCGCCAGAGAAGGAGAATGCGGTCATGGAGGAAGTTGATAAACTGTTGAAGGCGGGAATCATAGAGGAGATTCAGTACCCAGTTTGGTTAGCATGTCCAGTTATGGTGCTGAAGTCAAACAAGAAATGGCAGATTTGCATTGATTTTACCGACTTGAATACCGCCTGCCCAAAGGACTGCTACCCGCTACCTAAGATAGATAAGCTGGTTGATTCGATTGCCGGTCATAGGGTCTTCAGTTTTATTGATGCGTATTCAGGGTACCATCAGATTAAAATGTGTGAGGATGATAAGGCAAAGATGGCTTTTCGAAGTCCCAAGGGTAATTTCTGTTATAAGATGATGTCGTTTGGTTTGAAGAATGCCGACGCGACATACCAACGAATGGTAAATGAGGTCTTCAAGTCGCAGATTGGGCGAAACTTGGAAGCTTACATTGATGATATGGTGATAAAAACAAAAGAGTATGATCATGTGTTAGATCTCGCCGAGACATTTGAAATTCTAAGGAGGAATTCGATGAAGTTGAATCCTTGTAAATGCACGTTCGGAGTTACAGCGGGAAAGTTTTTGGGTTTTCTGGTAAACAGGCGTGGGATAGAGGCCAATCCCAAAAAGATTCAGGCTCTATTGGATATGTCATCACCCAAGTCGATCCGCGAGATACAGAGGCTAAATGGGAGGATTATTGCCTTGGGGAGATTTGTTTCCAAGTTGGCAGAAAAGTGTTTGCCATTTTACAAGGTTTTGAAGGGGGTAAAGATCTTTGTTTGGGATGAGGAGTGTGATGTCGCTTTCGAGCAAATGAAGGCTTATCTAGGCAAGCTGCCTCTGTTGTGTAGCCCTGTGGAGGGAGAAGAGTTGTTTATATACTTGGCAGCTTCAGATTTTGCAGTGGCCGCAGTTTTGGTGCGAGAAGAGGGTGACGGTCAGAGACCGATTTATTATGTGTCAAAGGCATTAAGCTAGGTTGAGTCAAGATACTTTAATGCCGAGAAGCTGGCATACGCTTTGGTTGTGGCTGTGTGAAAACTGAGGGCTTACTTTGTTGCGCATACCATTGTTGTATTAAGTGACGCACCCTTGAGAAAAATTTTACAGCGACCAGATGCAGCGGGAAGATTGTTGAAATGGTCTATAGAATTAACTGAGTTCGATTTGAAATATGAATCTCGCCGTGCGAGCGACGAAATATTTCCGTCGGTGATTAATTAATTTTTTTTAATTAATCACCAACGAAAATATTCTGTCGCCGATTATAAAATTTAATTTTTAATTATTTTTAGAACTAATTAACAAAATAACTAACTGAAAACATTAAAAAATTTAACTGAAACGTTAGAAAATTGACTGGAATTTCAAAAAACTAACTGAAATTTTGAAAAACTAACTGAAAACGTTAAAAAACTAACTGGAAAAGTTAAAAAGCTGACTGAAATTCTAAAAAACTAACTGGAAACGTTAAAAAACTGACTGAAATTTCAAAAAACTAACTGAAAACGTTATACCCTATAACATATACTATATATCCTATACCATATACTATATATATACCCTATACCCTATACCATATACTATATACCCTATACCATATACCCTATACTATACACTATACTATATACCTTACACCCTAAACCCTAAACCCTAACCCCTAAACCCTAAACCCTAACCCCTAAACCCTAAACCCTAACCCCTAAACCCTAAACCCTAAACCTTAAACCCTAACCCCTAACCCCTAACCCCTAAACCCTAAACCATAACCCCTAAACCCTAACCCCTAAATCCTAACCCCTAAACCCTAACCGCTAAACCCTAAACCCTTAAACCCTAAACCCTAACCCATAAACCCTAAACCCTAACCCCTAAACCCTAACCCCTAAACCCTAACCCCTAAACCCTAAACCCTAAACCTTAAACCCTTAAACCCTAAACCCTAACCCCTAACCCCTAACCCCTAAACCCTAAACCCCTAAACCCTAACCCTAACCCCTAACCCCTAACCCCTAACCCCTAAACCCTAACCCCTAAACCCTTAACCCCTAAACCCTAACCCCTAAACCCTAACCCCTAAACCCTAACCCCTAAACCATAAACCCTAAACCCCTAAACCTTAAACCCTAACCCCTAACCCCTAACCCCTAACCCCTAACACCTAACCCTTAAACCCTAAATCCTAAACCCTAAACCCTAACCCCTAAACCCTAACCCCTAAACCCTAAACCCTAAACCCTAACCTTAAACCCTATAGTGTATAGGGTATAGTGTATAGTGTATAGGGTATAGTGTATAGTGTATAGGGTATAGGGTATAGTGTATATTGTATAGGATATAGGGTATAGTGTATAGGGTATAGGGTATAGGGTATAGTGTATATGGTATAGGGTATAGGGTATAGGGTATATTGTATAGGGTATAGGGTATAGGATATAGTGTATAGGGTATAGTGTATAGGGTATAGGGTATATGGTATAGGGTATAGTGTATAGGGTATAGGGTATAGGGTATAGTGTATAGGGTATAGGGTATAGTGTATGGGGTATAGGGTATAGGGTATAGTGTATAGTGTATAGGGTATAGTATATAGTGTATAGGGTATAGGGTATAGTGTATAGTGTATAGTGTATAGTGTATAGTGTATAGGGTATAGTGTATAGGGTATAGTGTATAGGGTATAATGTATAGGGTATAAGGTATAGGGTATAGGGTATAGTGTATAGGGTATAGTATATAGGGTATAGGGTATAGTGTATAGGGTATAGTGTATAGGGTATAGGGTATAGTGTATAGGGTATAGGGTATAGTGTATAGGGTATAGGGTATAGGGTATAATGTATTGGGTATATGATATAGGGTATAGGGTATAGGGTATAGGGTATAGAGTATAGGGTGTGAACACAGTGGTGTAGACACCCCATTCTGAACATATCGGATCATACTTATACCACTCTAAGTCTCGCTTTGAGTCAAGAAGTAGAAATCCACCATTTCGTCATGTTTCGTTAAGTTTTGACTAACCACCGTTAGTTTGGGACTAAACTGCATACGAGATAACGAGGAAAGGACAAAACTGTCCACAGGAGCAATATCTCGCCGCGAGATGACGTGTCTCGCGCGAGATATCCCCCCTCTGCGGTGCGGACGATAGTTTCCTCGTCGATTTCAACCTCTTTCAGGGATAAAACTTTATCCCTCCGCCTGACCAATAGGATTTGGAGTCTAGAACCATCTGATAGGGTTTTACCTCTCCACTTCTTCCTATCCATCCCCTATAAATACTTGGTGACTTCCAAGGATCAAAGGATCGCGAATTTTCACAACACACATACATTTTGTTGGCTTCTTTCCCTGAAAGAATCCTACAAAATCACCCTAAAAACTCACCTCATAGTTTGTTTGTCAACCTTGTTGATAAACAAACATCAAGCTCCAAGTCAAGAATCGAGGCGAAGCTCTGTCCGTGTCAAGAGTCGATTCTAAACTTGAGTCGAAACTCTGCCCAAATCACCTCACGCAAGGTAACCCCTAAATCCCTTTCTAATTGATTGTTAGAGTGGTATAAGTCCATAGAATCTAGGATCGGCCTAGAGCCTCTCCAAATCATGGAGACGGTCTCGAAGCAATCGATCCTACATTCCGTTTAACCCCGTTAAATGGACCTTTATTTGTAATATTAAAAATCGTTTTTATTCTTTTCTTTGAAAACCTCTCTTTTCTTTAGCAAGACCGATCTCCGGATTGGGTGAAATGGATGCTCCTTGACCTACCCATTTCATAACCTAAGCCCCGAAACCAAATCTCTTGCAAAATGGTTTTCCTATTTTCTCCAATCGAATAATATAGGTGGCGACTCAAAACGAAAAAGATAAAATTCTTTTTCCTCACAATGCTACAGTGCGACTCCGCTGGGGACTTAAAATTAAGAGGCTTAAACTTGCGTCAAAATTAAAAGAGAGGTTTTCAAAAAATTTGTAAATTCGAATTTTTTTGCTCTCAGATGAGGAATGTCTCGCGGTGAGGTATCATATCTCGCGCGAGATATTGCTTCGGCAATCTGGTTGTTTTCTGGTTTCTCCCGCTTGTCTCATAGTCCAAGACGAGAGCCGAACATGCAAGGGGGATCCCAGAATTCATTATCTGCAGAGTTCCCGCATCTTAAGGCCTCCCTTAAGGTGTAGAACTCGAACCTTCGTTTCCTTTAAATAATTGATTATTATTTATAAACTGCGTGCGATTGAGTTTTATTTAATTAAAGTCCGGTCCATTGGGGATTCAGGAGTTATAAATTGAATTATTTATCTCTCTTTCTCTCTCTTTATGTGGAACTACGACGGCCTGAGTCTTCCTAATTTGGGAGAAACGTAGGCAACCACTTGGTGCGGCCACTATTTGTTTTCCTTTTGATTTTTCAAAAAAAAACTCTCTATTTTACTCTATCACCTAGATTGACTATCACACACGCGCACACATATTATAACTGTCATTGCACTGCATACCCTCTATAAACCCGGGACCCACACTAAGGACGGATGACGGTAACCACCTAGTCGCCGGTCTCTCCGAAGTTGGACAATCCCACTCCGCGTATTCAATCCACTTAGATTGTCATATCGCGGGGAGCCTAGCCTTCCAGCCCTGCATCGCCACATTCTCATGTAGATTGACCTTTTTAGGATCACTCCGTGACCGATCGGTTTTGAGTCGGTGATCTTTTCTTGTTTTTGACCAAAACAAAGCCATGCAAAATTGACAATAAAGAAGGATTCAGAAAAGTCCCTTCGGAAAAAGTCCCTTCGGAAAAAGTCCCTTCGGAATGACCCTTTCGGATGTCCCTTCAAAAAAATATATGCATATAATCCTTCAAAAAAATCAATCTTACATGGCTTTGTTTTACAAAAATCGGATTGATTGCTTAGTCGTTAGGTTCTGATAAAGGCCTTAGAAACCCCTCAAAACGGACTTTCCGTTCCGACCAAAAATTAGGTCTAAATAAAAATCGACTTTCCGTGTGGTTATCTCGCGCGGGACAATATATCTCGTGCGGGATAATGCTTCTGTTTGCTGAATCTGAGCCTGAGCCATTTTGAGCCTGCTTCCGACTCGTTGGGGCTAGATCCTGATATCTGCATCTCTTCTGTCAGTTTTTCGAAGCTACTCAACTTCAAGACTCCCAACACAATGTCCGACATTGACAACATTCCGGGTAACGAAACTCTGTCCGAAAACAACCACAAACTTCTGGAAGAAGCCAATGATCGCCTAGAAGTGCAAGCTTCCCAAATCCACACTATCGTGGAAGAAATTCAAGAGCTTAGGGCTGCACTAGTCAACAAAGAAAAGAAGAAGAAAAATGATTCTTCCTCCGGAGAAGAGGAGTACACCAAAAGGGCCAAGGGTCGCCGCAAAAGCAAAGGCAAGAAAAAGAAGTACGAGTCTAGCTCGTCATCTTCCTCATCTGACAATGAAAGCTACACATCCAAGAAAGAAAGCAAGGGGGAAAGCAAGAATGAACCCCTTACCATGGCCATGCTAGAAAAGAAACTTGCATCCCTCGATGTGAGTAAGGGAGCCTCACTCTCTATTGATTACGATACCCTTCGTCAGTCCATGTCAAAGCTTCCTAGAAAGTACAAGACACCCGACATTGCAAAATTCAATGGCACCACCTGTCCCAAATCACATTTGGAGACTTACTCTTGGGCCATGCTACCTATGGGTGTTGATGACAACCTGTTAGCCCAATGCTTTCCCCAAACTCTCGATGGTGCCGCAAGAGATTGGTATATGACCCTTCCACTCTCTACAAGACTCGACTGGCCACTCGCTAGTTGTACTTTCCAAAAGCAATACGAGGACAACTCCACTTATCGCACCACTAGAAGAGATCTTGAGCAAACCAAGCAACTTCCGAACGAATCCTTCACAGATTTTGTCAAAAGGTGGAGAATCAAATTAAATGAAATCGTTGATAGGCCTAGCCTAGACGAGCAAATTCACATCCTCATACAATGCCTTAGAGAGGAATATCAAGACAAGCTAGCCGGCAACTATTTTCCTAGCTTCGCCGAACTTCACAAGTCGGGCATACGATTAGATGACCTCATCAAACAGAAAAGGGAAGTCAAGAAAGAAAGTGGATTCCATTACAACAAGAGCTCTTCTTCCTCTTCCAATCCCAAATATGCATCTGTCAATACCATTGTCTTCAATTATCCCGGAAATGGTAAATACTCTGCAGTACCTCCACCACAAAAGAAGAAGAAGGATAGACATTATGACAAGCTTGAAGGAATCACCCAAGAAGAACTCTTCGAAGTGCTTGTCAAGAACGGGAAAATCAAACCAAGAGAAGGTGGGCCTCCAAAGAAAGATCTTCCTGCCAACCATGCTCATCACCTCTTCTGCAAGTACCACAACTTCACCGGTCACGACACCAACTCTTGCTTCCACTTGAAAGATGTCATCCAAGATTTGTTTGACGATAAAGAGATAGGATTACCTAATGTTGTTACTAATCCTTTGCCAAACAATGAGGTCAATCTGATAGAGATAGAAAGTAGCTTCGAGGACCCTACTCGTCTAGCCACAATTGTGGACGAGAGCCCTCTTGAATTTAATAAATCTTCTTTCTGTTATATGATGTCTTGGGAGGAAATCCTAGAACAAAAGGGAAAAGGGCCTAAAACAGTCAACCTACTCACACGATCCAGTCGTGTGATCACCAACAAAGACCCAAGGGATGAAAATCCTCCAAAACAAGCCAAAGCCTCATCGCCAATCGAACCGGAGGACCCTCTATTAACTCAGTTAAAGAAGAAACAAGCAAACATCTCAGTTTGGGATCTCATAGGAGCATCTCACAAGCACCGTGAGATGTTGAAAAAGGCATTGGCTCAAATGACCATTTCCTCGGAAGCAATACCCGAAGAGCTCACTCAAATGATTGGCCAAGTGCAATTTGGTAACGTCATCACTTTCACTGACTTGGACCTCCCGTCCTATGGGAACAATCATCATGAGGCCCTCTACATAACTGCTAAGGTGAATGGGTACCGAATGCCACGCATTTTGGTCGACAATGGTTCTCCAATCAATGTCCTCCCAAAGAAAGCCTTATCAACCTTAGGCCTCACCCACAAAGACCTCAAGCCATCCGGGCATACTGTAAGGGGGTACGATTGTACTGCTAGAACTGCTCTGGGATCAGTCGTGATACCTGTAGAAATGGGGCAAGTCACTATGAGCATCGAATTTCAAGTCATCGACATCCCGGCATCCTTCAACTTGCTGCTTGGTCGCCCTTGGCTACACGACATAGGGGGTGTGCCCTCCTCCCTGCACCAATGCATCAAGTTCAGACACAACAATACGATAGTCACCATACACGGAGAAATGGTTACTGCTAGTCCTATCCTCGAAGTACAACATAGCACTTCTGATTTCCTATTCAGTGGCTTTGAGATCGAGAAAGAAAACACTGTGAATGTCATAGAAACTTGCAACGAAAATGACTACTCCAAGGCACTTTGGTTTTCCGGAAGCCTTCCTGTCTGGAGAATGATGCTAGCAAAAGGGTACTTTCCTGGATTGGGGCTTGGAAAGCACTTACAAGGGATAACGGAACCGCCACCGGTCCCCCCGCTTCACACAAAGCATGGCCTAGGATACATCATCTCCATCCACGATGAAGATGACGAAGAAGAGTGGGGCTTCACTCAAATCAAGTGGGAAGGAACCACATACAAAGGCTACGACGACCTAAAGCCCAAGAATTCCAACCTCAAGCCATATCGAAAGACACTCAATGGCTACTTTGTTCGAGAAGGGGAAAGTATTCCCAACTTTATCTTTTCAGAACCATGGACTGATGATAAAGGAAAGCGCCAACCGAGCTTTGAAATCTTCAGCGACTGCGATGCTTCTCCAGATGAAACAGAATCCGTCCCACTAATCCCTAATGATATGTGGGTCACGAAGGCAGAAATGACAAGTGAATGGGACTTTGTGTTGGGAGAAGACATGCTGCGACAGTTCCAAGACCTGTGCCGGTTAGAAGACAAACGTATCCATGCAATATCCAAGGGGGACGCTCCAACTACTGACTACACAAGACTGATACAGAAATATGATGAGCCAATTCTAAACTGGCACGTCACCGGAGGACCAGTTGTTGATGAAGACTTCGTGATCAAAGAGCTTGGTTGCACTCCCCATCCCCGCAGGAAGATAGGCCCCGTAGCTTTCACGTTAGAAGCAGGCTCCACCTCCGATGAACTCACTCAAGAGGAAATCGAGGCGGTGGCCGAACATGTATTCCCTTACTTCCTTAATGAAAACTTTGATCTTTCCGAGTATCCTGAGATTGCTAACATCGTGAAGGATGAATTAACTAATAACAATCAATATAACGAACACGTTAATAATGAATCATACGATGAGATAGATCAAGAAAACGAACAAATCTTAAAAGAATTAGCTAAGCAAGTAGGTCGTTGTGGAAAGAATGGCCCTGTTGACGACGAGGAAATGCAAACGGTTAATCTTGGGACAACGGAAGACCCCAGAGAAACAAAGATCGACAGCTTCTTCAAGGGGGAAGACAGAGAAACCTTGACACAGCTACTCAGAGAATATGTCGACGTCTTCGCTTGGTCCTATAAAGATATGCCTAGGTTGAATCAGTCAGTTGTAGAGCACAAGATACCGCTGCTACCCAACGCCAAGCCAGTCAAGCAGAAACTACGCAGAATCAAGCCGAAATGGTCAATGCAAGTGAAAGAGGAAATCATGAAGCTCTTCAATGTAGGGTTCATCAAAGTGATTGAATATCCGGAATGGTTAGCAAACACAGTGCAAGTAGCCAAGTCGAACGGGAAAATACGGGTCTGTGTTGATTTCAGAGACTTGAACAAGGCATCCCCTAAAGATGACTTCCCGCTACTGAACATAGACATGTTGGTCGATGCCACAGCTGCATACGAAGTCCGCTCATTCGTCGACGGTTTCGCAGGGTATAACCAAATCCTCATGGCAGAGGAAGATCAACACAAAACAGCATTCACCACACCTTGGGGAACGTTTTGCTACACGGTCATGCCGTTTGGTCTCAAGAACGCTGGGCTACTTACCAAAGAGCAGTCACGACACTATTCCATGAAATGATCCATAAGGAAATAGAGGTATACGTGGACGACATGATTATTCACTCAAAAGGGACAGATGGTCAACACTTCAGAGATCTCAGAAAATTCTTCAATCGACTGAGACAAAGACAAGATGAGGCTCAACCCCGCCAAATGCTCATTCGGAGTGGCCAAAGGGAAAGTCTTAGGGTACATGGTCACAGAGCGTGGCATAGAAGCAGATCCCGCCAAGATAAAAGCCATTATAGATGCCTCCACCCAGAACACAGAAAGAAGTAAAGGGATTCATGGGCAGGCTTCAATATATCAGTCGATTCATCAATCAACTAACTACAATGTGCGACCCTATCTTCAAGCTACTTAAGAAAAACGCACCTCAAGAGTGGACCGAAGAATGTCAAGAAGCATTCGAGGAAGTTAAGCACTACTTGACTTCCCCACCTATCATGGTTCCACCGCACAAGGAGAAGCCCTTGAAGTTGTACCTCACGGTTACAGACAACACATTAGGGGTTATGCTCGCTCAAGAACAGCCAAACTCCCACATAGAGAATGCCATCTATTTCGTCAGCCGCAGATTCCAAGGCAGCGAAATCAACTACTCTCCACTCGACAAATCCTGTGCTGCTCTTATTTGGGTATCACAAAGGCTGAAGCACTATATGGAAGCCTTCCCGGTCCATCTCATTGCAAAAATGGATCCACTGAAATATATCCTAGACAAATCAAATTGGTCTTCGAGACTGGCCAAATGGTACTTCATGCTCGCGGGATATGATATCACTTACGTCACTCAGAAATCCGTCAGGGGGAGTGTATTCGCAGATCAGTTGGCCAAATTTCCTTGCGACGAAGTGAAGGGGGAAGACCCACGATTCCCTGATGAGGACATCATGAGTATAGAAGAAGAAAATAAGTGGCAATTATTTTTCGATGGCGCAGCCAACAAGAGAGGGTTCGGCATTGGAATGTTATTAGTAGACCCTAACGACATCTACACTCCACTGGCAATACGTCTTGACTTTGACGCCACCAACAACACCACGTATCACGAGGCTTGCATAGCGGGACTTGAGGCAGCTCTAGAACGCAACGTGACTGAACTCGAGGTATTCGGGGATTCCCAATTGATCATCAATCAGACATTGAAGAAGTGGAGGGTCCAAGATCCAACCCTTCAAAGATACAGTGCCCATCTCCAAGAGTTGGCACAACAATTCCAAGATGTCTCATTCCACTACCTCCCCAGAGACAAAAATCGATTTGCGAACGCATTAGCCACACTTGCTTCTTTGGTCGAAATCCCTAAAGGAAAAACAGTCAAACCCTTCAAAATAACACGACGTGCAACTCCTGCATACTGCGCCGTTATAGATCTCCATGACTGCAAAGACAAATGGTTATCCGAATGTGCCACTGTTGGGAACTCCGAAGAGAAACCATGGTAACATGACATTTGGCATTTCATCCAAGATGGAACCATAACGCCGGAGACAGACCCGAAGACTCAGATCGCCCTTAAGAGGTTGGCCGCTAATTACGTCATCACCGCTGGCCGCCTATTCAAGAAAACCAAGGAAACCTCCTTTGTGCCACCGAGGAAGAGGCCCAAGAAATAATGGACCACGCTCATCAAGGCATATGTGGAACCCACATGAGCGGAAACATGCTCGCCAAAAAGATCATCAGACAAGGGTACTTTTAGCTGACCATGGAAGCCGACTGTACCAAAATGGTCAAGAAGTGCCACAAGTGTCAGATACACGCCAATCTTCAGCATGCACCGCCCTCCTTGCTGTACCCTATACTTCTCCTTGGCCGTTCTCTACATGGGGGATAGACGTGATTGGAAAGGTCACACCCATAGGAGCCAACGGACACTGCTTCGTCCTAGTAGCCATCGACTACTTCACTAAGTGGATTGAGGCCGCCTCCTACAAAGTTCTGAATGCCAGAAAGGTTGCAGAATTCATCAAGCACAACATCATCTGCCGGTATGGGGTTCCGCAAGAGATGATATCTGATAATGGGTCACACTTCGAGAAAGAAACCGATCGCCTACTAACCGAATACAAAATCACAAGGCACAAGTCGTCTCCTTACAGGCCTCAAACGAACGGAGCAGTTGAAGCCGCGAACAAAACGATCGAGACTATCATCAGAAAAATGGCAGTCACTGGAAAAGACTGGCCCGACAAGCTACCATTCTCACTATGGGGATACCGCACTTCAGTCCGAACAGCTACAGGAGAGACTCCCTACGCCCTCACATTCGGAATGGAGGCTGTCTTACCGATAGAATTGGAAATACCATCACTACGGGTTCTCCTAGAAAACCAAGTGAACGAGGTCGACTGGCTAGGAAGCAGATACGAAGAGTTGGCCCTGTTGGACGAAAGAAGGTTGAAAGCAGCCGAACATACTCAAGCTTACCAAAGAAGAATGGCAAGAGCTTTCAACAAAAAGGTTAAGACGAGGAACATCAGAGTAGGTGACCTAGTTCTCCGTGAGCACCGTCCTGGACCTTTTAACTCGCTAGGCAAGTGGGGACCAAGATGGATAGGACCCTACATTGTGAAGAAGATATTCTCTGGGGGAGCCCTTCAGCTGGTGGACTTAGACGGAGATCAACTACCGAAGCTGGTCAACATGGACAAGCTCAAGAAGTACTTCGCGTGACTTGGCCTCCTAAAAATAAATCGCTCGCTAGGTTGAAAATCCAGGAAAGGACGACCTAGGCAAAAATTAGAGCTAGCACAAGAAAAGAAGCCCGCTAGATTGAAAACCCGAAGGGGCGGTCTAGGCAGAAGAAAGGGTGTGCATAAAAATAAAAAAAAAAAGAAAAGAAGAAGGGAGGCTTATCTCGCGCGAGATTACCCCTCGGCACGGAGCCGTATTTTGTCCTTTTCTCTCAAAAATGGAACTACGTCAGACCTGAGCCTTTTATTTAATTGCTGTAAAAGAGAAACGTAGGCAGCCTTCGGTTTCGGTCTAATCAAATAAATAAATCTATTTTGTTCTTTATTAATCGAATGCATTTTATTAACGACAAAAGGGAAATCCTAACCACAACGACTAATTTGCTAAGCTAACAATCTCGGAAAAAAATACTAATAAAAGCAAAACAATTGATCTATCAAAGCAATCTCTTGGTACTCCTAAAGATCTAGCCTTTCATTGACTTGGTAGGCCGGCGGACATGATCTCCACCGTCGTCGTAATCCTCCTTGCGCTTTGAGCCCCGCGAAGCAGAGCATCCCTCGAGGCGATCAAAAACAGAGTCAAGGCGATCAAAAACAAATCCCGAGAGCCTCTTGAAGACATGGGGCCTATCTAAAGCTTGCGTCTTTCCAGGCATCCCTTTACCTCGCCTCTCGTACCAATCCCCATTGAGAAAATCCTGAGTTGGATCAGTTCGCACATTAGCAAGATCAGACTGAGCCTCGCTCCTTCGCAAAATACTGCTAGCTACAAAAGAATCTCCTAGCAGTAAAAGCCGCAGATCATCAATCTTCTCTGCACTCGGGTGACCGGTATGAAGGAACCAATCCAAGTACTTATCAGACAAGAAGATACTTGCATTAAAATCCCGAAGGTTTGACCAGCGGTCCCGACTATTTCCTTCACCCCATGCTTGAGCTAGCGCCTGCGCAAACTCTACACCAATATAAGACACTTCACGAGAAGCTCCTTCGAAGAGATAAGTGTCCTGCTGCTGACCAAGGTGACGGAGCACCCGCTTGGGAAAATAAAAGGAGGAATCTCGCAAACCCGGAAGAACAACCCTGTCAAAACCCTTGGTATTGGCAACATACTTGTTCAACCTCCAATAAGGTGGACACCAAAGAATGTCAGCAGTTTCGGTCTTCGCAATCAACTCAGTCCATTCATCCGCTGAAAGATCCTTGATCAATAGCTTTCGCGTATGACATGTGAAAGGGGAATATTCCAATGGGGGGCCTACCAACTTGAGATGCTCCCTAAGCCAAATAGTCAATAGAAGAGGACTCCCTTGAGTCATGACACCGGTCCTATGCAGCTCGTCAAGACCATGCAGGGTCTCACCCAAGATTAGTGGAATAATGTTCCTAGAACGTTTTCTAGCCTGCAGAACAGTTTCCACCAGTTGGGAGTCAACCAAGCCGTCCCTACATGTAAACAAAACATCTTCGAAAAGAAAAAGAGCCAGAAAGTTCCGTTTATAGACATGAAAAGCGTCATCATCTGAATCACCGCTGAAGCATCCTGGAAAAGAAGAGCAATCAACCCACTTGCGGTGAACCAACTCATAGCAAGTCTCAAGGGGGATCCCTAACAATTCATTCAAAGCCTCCGAATGATTCCTATGGTACTTGGGAACGGCGATCTCGCCAGTCAAAGGCATATCCAAGATAATAGCAAATTCCTCCACAGTAGGCACCATCTCATTCAAAGAAAAATTGAAAAGGTGAATAGAGGGATCCCAAAATCGAGCAGCACCCTGCAAAAGGCTCCAATCCCGTTGGAGGTTCTTCAAAGTGAAAATAATTCTGAATCCAAATTCTGCTATGAACCTATTGCGAGACCGGTTGCGAAACGACCTCACAAAATCCCTTGATGCTTGCTTGAAAGATGCAATCACTTCAGATGACAGGGAAAAATCATCGACAATCATGGACGTTGGGGGAATCTCCTTGGAAGCCATGGATCATAGGGTTGAAGAAAAAGATAAGAGTTTCACCCTAACAGAATATCTCTAGAGTTTGAAAGGCTAGAATGAGTTATCTGGCCGGACTACAGGGTGATTTTATAGGGAAAACTGACAAAATCCTGTTCGAAAAAGGAAGAGATTTCTGCCTGTATAGCGTGTCTCGTGCGAGACACCTTATCTCCCGCAAGATGTCCCTACGGCAAAACAGCAACAGTTCTGCTCAAACAACAATCTAGCCCCGACTTGACGAAGCAAGTCTCGAAAAACCTGCGTGTACAGTTCATAACATGCATTAAAAACACCAAGATGAGGGCTCAAAATTGTGGCCTAGCGGCCATTCCATTCCATTTCCAAAAACATGGTAAGTCGAGAAAGTTAATTAATTAACTAATTAGACCTAGGATTAGGGGTTAATAAAAACCATTGTTTGTGCTACCTACTTGTTCCTAACAGGTACCAAAGAAAAAGAAAAATTGTCTGGGCCCACACGGCCAATATATACAAATCATCAGAAATCAGATAAAGGGAAAAGGACGGGGTCACGCCATCAAGTCGCTCGAGCCGCCGGTACCTCCGCCATCACCACCATGGGGGCTACCATCCCTCCTCGACCTCTTAGCTCCGCAAGTAGGGGTCACTGCCGAGGCAACTGTCGAGACAGCCTCTCGGACAGGTCCGACACCAGGGCCATCAATCCCGCCATCTTAGTCGCGCCACAGTTGTAATCGGCCGCGGACAGAGTGACCTGACAACCAAAGAAAAAGAAAATGCTCAGAAGAAGTCGGACATATACACTTATATGGACGAATACGAGAGACAATACAAACAGAAACAAACCGAAGAGACATCAGCCGGGAGGCGGTAACCCTCGGGAATCTGATCAGGAGACGGGATGTGCCCCACCATTGGCATGCTCCCCATCATGTAAGTATAGCTCAAAGGGCCGAAGTCTGGGGCGAATGGCAGAGAACCAGCAGACTGAGAAGAAGTGCTAGGGGCTGAGGAACTGAAGCGTGCGCAGGCGCAGCCACGAGCATGTAATCGCCTATCTCCCACCAGAAGGGGACCCATCAACCGAGGCAGAAACTCCACATAAGAAGCCCCGGGGATCACGCAAGCCGTCGCCTCATCACCCGCCAAAAGACCTCCATAATCATCCTCTGGAATGGAGTGGGTGGGATACATCGCCCTCGGCGGATCCGCTGGCACCCTGTATGATAGTCTACCCCGGCCATGCTGTGGGAAGACCCGCTCACCAAGATACATGGTATCTCCCTCCAAACATGCCAGCATCCTCTGCATCCCGGTAGCATCCCAAGCACGATGCACCTCCCGCTCCAACAGGGTCCAGGGATAAAGGCCCAGCCTCTCATACTCGAAGGTATCCAACATAGCCCGCGCCTCTGCCACCGTTAGGGTCCAATCCTGGTTCTCCTCCTCATCAACAGTCCAATTTGGGTGGCTCCACCTCCTGATATCCGGGAACAAAGGCCCCCGGCTCTCCAACTCAAATCTATACAGCCCGAGAACAGCATAGCCCCATATCTGCACAAAGAAAACAGATCAAACTCGCATGAAACACACATGAAGAGCATACGGATGAAGAGCGTAAATGTAATCAAAGGGCATACCTCCCAGGCATAAGAATACCCCGACATAGAATCCTTGGTATTCCTACACGCCTCATCCATGGCGTGGTAGCAGTAGGCCAGCCCTGCTGAGCCCCAATCATATCCGCTCACCTCATCCAGATCACCCAACAAACTTAACAAAGAAAGATGAGCCGTAGAAGAGTGGTTTGCAAAGATAGTCTCAGAAAGGATATACCAGAGGGCACCCCTCACCAACTGATCAGTATTCACATTTGGCTTCTCCGAGTAGGCCTCAATCTGACGCCGGAGGAGTGTCAGCCAAGAAGAAATCCCTTAACCTTGTTAGGGACGAAGCCGATCAACTGCCTCCACACAGCTGGACCCTCAGGCCTATAACCCAAAGTCTTCGGCAGGGGATCACCAATGAACTCTAACCCCGTGATAGCCAGAAAATCAGTCGGAGTCATCGTTGCTTCCCCGAAGCGCAAATGAACGGTGTGGGTAGTGTCCCACCACCTCTCCCGAATAGCCTGGAGAACTTGGGGAGTCCGCCTTATTCCCCGGAGATTGTCAACAAAAGTCAGAAGACCCGTTTGGGCCACCCTATCCCGAACGCCATCAAGATCCTTGATCTTGTCCCACACCTCCTTAGCCATTTTCGGGCTTCCTCGGCAATTCTTCGTTGACTTATACGACTGCAAAAATAGAGGAAAAATAGAGAGGGCAATATTAGAAATCATTCCATGTCAAGAAATCAATGAAATAGAAGAAAATTTTCATTGGGACATTTCATCAAACACTTGGCGTGCTTACAAGAAAAGCTTGCCCAAGGGTGTCATTCATGATCCGAATCAACCTCTCCTACAATCCATGATGTGTAGGAGGCTCATACGCACACAATGCAACGACAATCATCCAAAGAAACACACAAAATCGACGCATGCAAAAGGAACCTAGTTCTAGGCATGAACAAGAACAAAAGCCATTGATGAAATTTTGAATTCAAGGGAAAGGGAATTCAAACTCAATGCAATGCAAGAATCAAGAGGTGAGGAAGAAATTCTTACCAAGCCCTCCCGAACAGCGGTAGAGATGTGCGCGTGCCTATCAAAGGTGAGATCATCGCGAGGATAATCTTTCCCTAGCAAATAGCTCCCCAAAATCGGATTCCTTTGTTCTTGATCCATGGATTATGGAGGGAGGAAGGATTGGAAAGTGATTGGGAGGAAGAAACACCAAGCGAATTCACGAAAAATCATAGAGAAAACGACCTTGGCTCGAGCTAGGGAGGGAAATTTTGAAAAGGATGTTTTCAAAATAAGCAAGAGCTGCTGTTTATATGCCCCGACTGTACAAGTCTCGCGCGGTATATCATATCTCGCCGCGAGATATACCTTCTGGAAAGTGACCAAATTGTCCTCGACAATAAGCGTCTACGCAACGTCAAAGTTTAAAATTTTGACACATTTACCCTTGGAAATGATAAACTAGTAAGGAAATGTGGAAAAATCGACACCGCAAGTCACGGAACGAGCCAAACGTGACATGCGCACGATCGCCCGGTACGGCACCAGTCGCCCGAGAACCGAGTGGTCCAAAGATCAACTCAATCCACATGATTCAGAGCCCAGAAAGGTGAATCATCAAAGAAAAAGCCCGGTCCAACGCCCAAACAGGTGGATCGTCATCAGAAAAGCCCGGTCCAATGCCCAAACAGGTGGATCGTCATCAGAAAAGCCCGGTCCAACGCCCAGACAGGTGGATCGTCATCAGAAAAGCTCGGTCCAATGCCTAGATAGGTGGATCGTCGAACCAAATGCCCGATTCAATGCCCAAACAGGTGAATCGTCATCCCCAACAACAAAAAAAAGCCCGATTCGGAACCCAAAAAGGCGAATCATCACAAAACCGACAGGACTCAGAGGACCGGACAGGTAAGACTTTTTTTTCTAACATAGTTCCCGCAGGTTCGGAGCCCAGACAGGCGAATCTTCAGACATGCAGGTATATTCTGAATTGGGTCTTGATTTGATTCCTCAGTATGAATTTACCTTTTCAAAAACAAAATCTCCGCGATTTTCAAATGATTTTCAAATGATTTTCAAATGATTTTCAAAATACCTAAAGCAGCCTTTTTGTGTTTTGGAGTCGAACTACGTCATGGTCTGATTCTCCGATAGAGATACGTAGGAAGCCGTGCGGCCCGACCATCCCGATGTTCAGAATGATGTCTTTTCTATCATCGACATGACTTCTTTCATAAGACTTGTCGCCGAGGGGCTCTGTAGACACCCCATTTTGAACACATCGGATCATACTTATACCACTCTAAGTCTCGCTTTGAGTCAAGAAGTAGAAATCCACCATTTCGTCATGTTTCGTTAAGTTTTGACTAACCACCGTTAGTTTGGGACTAAACTGCATACGAGATAACGAGGAAAGGACAAAACTGTCCACAGGAGCAATATCTCACCGCGAGATGGCGTGTCTCGCGCGAGATATCCCCCCTCTGCAGATTGCAGACGACAGTTTCCTCATCGATTTCAACCTCTTTCCGGGATAAAACTTTATCCCTCCGGCCAACCAATAGGATTTGGAGTCTAGAACCATCTGATAGGGTTTTACCTCTCCACTTCTTCCTATCCATCCCCTATAAATACTTGGTGACTTCCAAGGATCAAAGGACCACGAATTTTCACAACACACATATATTTTGTTGGCTTCTTTCCCTAAAAGAATCCTACAAAATCACCCTAAAAACTCACCTCATAGTTTGTTTGTCAACCTTGTTGATAAACAAACATCAAGCTCCAAGTCAAGGACCGAGGCGAAGCTCTGTCCGTGTCAAGAGTCGATTCTAAACTTGAGTCGAAACTCTGCCCAAATCACCTCACGCAAGGTAACCCCTAAATCCCTTTCTAATTGATTGTTAGAGTGGTATAAGTCCATAGAATCTAGGATCGGCCTAGAGCCTCTCCAAATCATGGAGACGGTCTCGAAGCAATCGATCCTACATTCTGTTTAACCCCGTTAAATGGACCATTGTTTGTAATATAAAAAATCGTTTTTATTCTTTTATTTTGAAAACCTCTCTTTTCTTTAGCAAGACCGATCTCCGGATTGGGTGAAATGGATGCTCCTTGACCTACCCATTTCATAACCTAAGCCCCGAACCAAATCTCTTTCAAAATGGTTTTCCTATTTTCTCCAATCGAATAATATAGGTGGCGACTCAAAACAAAAAAGATAAAATTCTTTTTCCTCACAACGCTACAAGTGGCAGTCAGGAGCTCTTGCACGGAAGCCTCTTTGACTAATGCATCAATTGAGCAGAAATAAAGGGGCGGCTAGGGCAATTTACAGAGCGAGAGATTTTTGGCCGCTTTTGGCCAAAATTTTGCTGCCGGCAATGGCATTGCAGCCGGCGCCTGGGCTTGGGGGATCATTACGTGGGGTGGGAAATGTTGTGGGGTCGTTTTTACAGCAAGGAGGGGGAGATTTTGATCTCAATTCAAAGGTTTTGGGGCTTCAGCAGCTGTCAATTGCGAGAGGGGGAGGAGGTCTTCCGCCGGCTCCTATGGCTGATATGGTTCTGAAGGAAGTTCATGGAGGTAATAGTCATGGCTTGGGTACAGCAATGGCTGAGGTTCTACAGGAGAAACAATCCAATTCTTCAACAGTACGGAATCTGCATGTGCATGGGGCAGGGAGTGAAAACCCTAAGGTGCCATTATCTTACTCGGCTGCTTTGAAGGGTGACAGGGGAGTGGATGGGACGTTTGTCAACCCATTTGAGGGATTAAAAGCTCCATCACGTCCAAGAGCATCTATCAATGATAAACCGGCTGTGATCTTGACTGATCGGGAGGTTCAAGCGGCCGTAGATCGTTTGCAGTACACAGTGGTGATGAAATTCACCACAGGTCGTCCTCAATTGAAGGTAATACATGATCACATTTCTCAGCATTGGGGGTTGAAAGGAGTTTTTAATGTGGGTTTGCTTGATCCACGTCATGTATTAGTTTATTTGTCTACACCGGATGATCTGACTTTGGCATTAGCCAGGGAGTCCAACGTTATTATGAATTCCATGTTCCGTTGCTTTAGATGGACAACTGACTTTGAATTTTCAGTGGATAATCCGTGCATTTCTGTATGGTTGAGATTGACAAATTTACCCTTACATTGGTATGCATTTTTGGAGAACATAGGCAACTCTCTAGGGACTTTTCTAAGGGAAGATGAGAAATCTATAGGTTTCACTCAACATAGTTTTGCTCGTATTTGCGTAGAGATGGATGTTTCGCAGTATAAGCCGGATCAGGTTTATTTGGGTACAAATCGTGAGAATGGTTTCTTTCAGGATATTGAATATGAAGGGAATATCTTGTATTGCAATAAATGTGGTTTGTTGGGACATGATGAGTACTCTTGTTGTAGAGGATCAAAGCGGCAGGGACGGAGTTCAGGTCATTTGAGATAGCAGAATTTGCAGCAGCAACAACCACCAAAGGGGCCTGAACCAAAACAGATTCAGAGAGGTAATCCAAAGAAGCCTACCACGGAGTGGCAGGAAGTGGGAGGTAAAAACAACCGCAGGATTACTGAGGCTAAAAAGGGTAAAAATGTTGCTGTATCAGGTACGCAAGGGGGACATGCTAAAGGAAATATCACATCTAGGCTAGAATATGGGACAGTTAAGATCTTGGGTAACCACGATCAGTGGATGAACAGGGTTGATGACGGTGAGTTTGTTCCACCCATTTCAGGGGGGAAGCAGGGGTCAGCACTTATAGTGGAGAATATTTCACCAGAGCAGGATAAGGCAGAGCATGAAGAGTTGGCTATGATTCAGCAGTAGAAGCCGCAGCAGCATCAGCAGCTACCACAGCAGCCGGATCTGGTGAAACCGCAGGGGTCCAATGTGAATGCTTTTCCGGTGCTTCAGGATTTAGATGGTGAAGAGGATGTTGATAAGGGAATAAAGGAACAGATACCACCTTGTGTGGTGAACACAGTGGTAGTCAGGAGCTCTTGCACGGAAGCCTCTTCGACTAATGCGTCGATTGAGCATGTTTCTGAGACACAGGTGCCGGTGGTAGTAGCTGAGGATACTAATCAGGGACAGGGACAGAAGGGAATGGATACAGATACTGCATCAGGGGATACTGGGACCGATTTAGGGACTACTCAGGAATCTGAGGACTCAAAATTTTCTGAGGGTGATACTGAGATCAAGACAAGAACTGAGGTTGAGACAAGTACTACAGGGGAATCGACAAGTACTACAGGGGAATCTACATCGAAACAAGATCCCTCTTTTAAAGAGGTTTCCAGTGGTAAGAAGTCGAGACGTAGGAAGAAAAAAGGTAATAAGCCGTTGCCAATGGGTTCGCCTCCGCAGACCCGAAGCAAGACTGTTGTGTTAACCTCTATCTCTAATAGTTTTTAATGTCGTTCATCATATGGAATGCTAGAGTCGTCGGTAATGTTAAGACTATGGATGCGTTGAAATTATTAATGCAGCAGCATACTGGGGAACACCGTTGTTCAGACTGCACCGGAAGCTTCATGTGTTGTGCGCAGATCTCAGAAAGTGGAATTGGGAGGTTTTCGGTAATATTTACCGTAAGATCGATCAGTTGCAGGATGATCTTACCTGATTGGACTTCTCGCTACAGCAAAATTGGGATGATTTAGTTGCTGCAGAACAGAGGCAGAAAAATGAGGAACTGATTCAGGTTCGCAGATGGGAGGTGGATATGAAACAGCAGCAGTCACGGCAATTATGGGTTCAGGACAGAGACAGAAATTTGGCCTTTTTTCATGCTTCCATCAGAGAGCAGAGAAGGCAGAATTCCTTGAAGCTGCAGCTGCCAGATGGTTCTTGGTGTGATAATGAGAACTTATTGGGAGCGCTGGGAGCTGCACATTTTGAGGAGATTTTTTCTTCTGGTCCTCATGAGGTTGATGATAGGTTATTTCAGGGTATTGTGGCAGGAGTAACAGCTGCAGATAATGCGATGCTTACTATAGTCCATGAAGAGACAGAGGTTTGGGAGTCTATTAAATATCTGAATGCAGACAGTGCTCCAGGATCGGATGGTTTTACTGGTCAATTCTTTAGGGGATGCTGGTCAATTATTAAAACTGATGTTGTTGCTACGGTTCAGTCATTCTATAGAGGTGAGGAACTTCCCAAAGGTTTGTCGTCTAATGTGTTGGTGCTCTTACCTAAGGTTGATATGTCGACTGGGTTTAAGGATTTGAGGCCTATTATCCTGTCCACCTTTATGAACAAGGTAATCTCTAAAATTTTAACTTTACATCTGGCTAGTGTATTGCCTAAGTTAATTTCTCCGGAACAGACGAGTTTCATTAGGGGTCGTGGTATTCAGGAAAATATTGCCTTGGCTCATGAGATGGTCCATCAGATCGATCAGAAGGTTGTGGGTGGGAATGTTCTCTTCAAGCTGGATATGTCTAAGGCGTATGATCGTCTAGAGTGGGATTTCTTATTTAGAGCTTTGGAGACGTTTTGGTTTGATGCCAACTGCTGCAGCCTGATTTCGAGGTTAGTGCGAGGTAATTGGTATTCTGTTCGTATGGGGGGTGTTTCTCATGGTTATTTTCCCTCAACTCGTGGGGTGAAATAGGGAGATCCGCTCTCTCCATTGTTATTCATTATTGCTTAGGAAATACTGTCCCGTGCAATGTACAGAGCTGTTCAGGAAGAGGTGTTTAGACCGTTTGAACACAGTAGGGGGAATTTTCCATTGAACCATTTGCTTTATGCGGATGACATGATTTTGTTTTGTAACGGGCGTCAGAGATCCATTGAGGGTATTCATGAGGTTCTGAGTAGGTATGAGAGGTCTTCGGGTCAATTGATTAATTTGGAGAAGAGCGGTTTTTATGTGGGTGCTAAAAGGCGACAGTTCGAGATAGAAAATATTCGAAGATGGTCGGGTTGCACGCACCAGCAGTTTCTGCTCAAATATCTGGGGATCCCGTTGTTCAAAGGTAGAGTCAAGAGGGTACACTTTGCGGAGCTAGAAGCAAAGATGATGAAAAGGGTGGATGGTTGGAAAGCACAGCTTCTGTCATTTGGTGGGAAGGTAACTCTCATCAAATTTGTGCTTTCTAGCATTCCTATTTATTCTTTGGGTATGCTCAAGGTTCCTAAGGTTGTAACTCGTAAGTTGGAAAGCATTATGTCCAACTTCTTATGGAGCAGTGGAGGTGAAAAAAGGGCTCATTGGGTTTCTTGGGATGTGGTTTGTAGACCTATCCAAGAAGGTGGTTTGGGAATTCGGAGGGTGGGGGATATGAATCAGGCTATGTTAGCCAAGTTGGCATGGGTGGCCACCAGAGGCAATTCCCTATGGTCACAATGGGTCCGTGTCAAGTATAAATGTCAACCTGCAGCCTCTAGTTCGCATGTGTGGCAAGCTGCATCGTCATATTTACATCAGTTGGATGATTGTAGTCGTTGGGTTATTGGCAGTGGAGATATCAGATTTTGGACTAATAATTGGTGTGGGGTTCGGCTTGGGGGCCCGCTTCCTAAAGATCAACTTTTGACAGTGAGAGATGGTATTCAGGTTTTGGAGGACATGCTTCAGTTTCTCCCGCAGGATATACATGCCAATGTTAGTAGGGTGCATATTGATGAGCATAGTGAGGATCGTCCGGTCTTCACTCTTTCAAAAATGGGAACTTTTGAGACAGCTGCATGGTGGGATTATATTCGGGTCCGCAGCCCTTTGGTGGAATGGGGTGCGGTTTGGCATCCCAATATCCCTACAAAGGTCAGTGGTTTCTGGTGGAGGGCTATGCACAATGGTCTTTTGGTGGATGCAAAACTGGAGTCTAGGGGCTTTACTATTCCATCTCGATGTGTGTGCTATCCTGGAGGTGGTCATAGGAAGACTCTTAATCATTTACTTCTACAGTCGGCGATTGTGCAGTCTGTTTGGAGGCATTGGGTTAGTCTTTTACCTTTGACTCATAATTATATTGATTTGCATCATTTGTGGACTGTTTGGTTTAGTGGACAGTCAATGCGCCGACAGGTTGGTTTAGTTCGTATGGGTATTATGCTTTTTACTTGTTGGGAGATTTGGAAATCAAGGTGTAAATCGATTTTCGAAGGAACTTTTATGAATAGTGCCAAAATTGTGGATGGGGTCAAAATTTCTCTTTTTGAGATGTGCTCATTCCTAGTCCCGAAAGTGGCTCCTAGTGGGAATGACCGTGTCTTGTTGGAGAGCTTAGGCCTCAAAGTGGCAGAGCATAAATTTAGGCGGCAGAGGCTGTTGAGATGGGAGCCTTCGCGTTCTCATGTTTTTACTTTGAATACGGATGGTTTCGCGATAAACGGCCAGTGCACGGGTGGTGGTATTATAAGGGATGGTATGGGGGGCTTTTGTTTGTGCCTTTTCACACTACTACGGAGATGGAACCAACATGAAGGCGGAGATCTTTGCTTTACGTGATGGCCTGCGCGTATGTCATTCTTGGGGTTTACTTTCTATTCAAGTAAACTCAGATTCATTAGTAGCTGTGAATATTTTAAAAGGGCGAAATAAGTGTTCGTGGCAATACACGTATGAATTGCGGGAATGTGAAAGTTTGATTGGAGGATATGAATTACGTCATGTTCTTCATCAAGAAAATGGGGTTGCGTATAGATTAGCTTTTGAAGCTCATATTCATAAAATGGATTGGACATATGGATCATCAAGGGAGCTTCCACAGAGTTTCTTGGACGCGTTACGGTTTGATGAAAGTGGTTACTATGTTGAGCGTCGATAATTATTTGATGTTGTTGGTTCTTTGGAATAGATTCTTGAGTGCAAGGAAGGCTTACGGAATCGTTTCGATTGCAAAAGAGGTACACGGGTCCGTCTCTTGGACATTTGTTGGATCACTGGGCTCCTTTGAATTTATTAGGATTGTTCTTTGGTTTAATTTTTTCAGGCTTTTATTTTTTAGATGGTTTTACCTTTTAAGGAGTTGGTTTATTTTTTGGATTTTGAGGTCCGGCTCCATATCCGGCAATGAGTCGGGTGGTTGTCCCCCTCTTGTACTTATATTTAATAATTAATAAAATCTCCCCAGGTGCCGCCCTGGTTTCATAAAAAAAAAGGGTATAGGGTATATGGTATAGGGTATAGGGTATAGGGTATAGTGTATAGTGTATAGGGTATAGTATATAGGGTATAGTGTATAGGGTATAGTGTATAGGGTATAGGGTATAGTGTATAGGGTATAGGGTATAGTGTATAGGGTATATGGTATAGGGTATAGTGTATAGGGTATAGTGTATAGTGTATAGAGTATAGGGTATAATGTATAGAGTATAGTGTATAGGGTATAGGGTATAGAGGTTAGGGCTTAGGGCTTAGGGTTTAGGGTTTATGATTTATTTATTTTTCAAAAATAATATTTATTGACTCATACTTATTTTTTTGACAGTAATTTAAAATAATTTTCATGTTTTATATAAATAAAAATAATTATATTTATTAAATTAAAATTAATTAATATTTATGATTTATTTATTTTTTCAAAAATAATATTAATTGACTCATACTTATTTTTTTGACAGTAATTTAAAATAACTTTCATGTTTTATATAAATAAAAATAATGATATTTATTAAATTAAAATTAATTAATATTTATGATTTATTTCTTTTTTTTTAAATAATATTTATCGACTCATACTTATTTTTTTGACAGTAATTTAAAATAATTTTAATGTTTTATATAAATAAAAATAATGATATTTAGTAAATTAAAATTAATTAATATTTATGACTTATTTATTTTTTCAAAAATAATATTTATTGACTCATACTTATTTTCTGACAGTAATTTAAAATAATTTTCATGTTTTATATAAATAAAAATAATGATATTTATTAAATTAAAATTAATTAATATTTATGATTTATTTATTTTTTCAAAAATAATATTTATTGACTCATATTTATTTTTTTGAGAGTAATTTAAAATAATTTTCAAGTTTTATATAAATAAAAATAATGATATTTAAAATAATTTTCATGTTTTATATTAAATTAAAATTAATTAACCTCATCGACAGAATATTCCGTCGCTAAATATTGATTCTAGCGTCGGAATTTAAATTCCGCCGCTATAATTAATGTTTAGCGGCGGAATATTCCGTCGCTGGTGTTAATTAAACCAGCGGCGGAAATTTTCGTCGGTGTTACATGCCATGTCATCAATCCGCGTGATTACGTATTTACCAGCGGCGGATTACCAGCGACGGAATATTCCGTCGCTGAAATGATATATTAATAAAAATTTTGACGCCCTAATTACTCACACTGTAAACTCTCTCTCTCTCTCTCTCTCTCTTCCCGCTTTCTCTCTCTTCCCCGACGAGCTCTTTCTTCCTTCCCTAGCTCTCAGACCGCCGCCGTCCACCCTCGCCGGCCGTCCACCTCTCCACCGTCTCCGTTTCTCCTTCCCTCCTCTCTCTAGCCGACGCTCTCAACATCATCACCGCCACGACCGCCGTCCCTCTCAAGAAAGCATGAACAAGAACAAGGTCAGAATCTCATCACCCTCGATCAATTTAATCAAATTGTGTTCATTAATTGAAACATGATTTCTCTTTTTGGCCCAAGTAATTCAATTTACCGTTTGATTTGAAGTATATGAATGATTATGCTTGTCTGTCTCAGCAATAATTATAATTTCATTCAAAATTCGTTTTGAAATGGTGTATTTCTTTGAAATTGGCTGCGTTTTTGGTTGATTTTACTGGTGTTTTGGTTCTGTTAATGTTGAAATTGTTTAAAGTGATGGTTTTTCAATTTTAGCTGTTTTCGATTTGGTTGAATTTTATATCTGGACTGGCTGTTTATAATTTTCAGTTTTGAGTCTAAACGAACCTCCTCCATCCGAAATTGAATGTTCAAAAAATTTCCATTTTGTTCTTGAGGAGGGAGTAATGATTTTGTTCAAAAAATTTCCATTTTCAGTTACCTTCTGCTTTCAGCAATGTTTAGAACTTGAATGTAGTGATGTAGAGCGACCAAACATCATTGGAATTATTAGTGAATATTTTCTAATGGCCAGCCCAATGTTACACTTTCTTGCTTATTGTGAGAAAAGCTTCAATCTACATTTCCTTGATACTCATTTTAATTTGGAGGAGGGAAAAAGGTCAGGGCCATCCTTGGATTCTAATCATATGCACTTGTTCATTTTTCAAGGGTTAGAAGTCTTGTAGTGTTCTGCTTTACTGTACTATTTAGTTGTTGTGGTTACATTGAACTACATTGAGTGAATGGCAATGAACAGAAAGAGAGTATGCACCCTAAATATTAAAGAATAAAGAAATGTTTGATACTTTCATTTATTTACTAAATATTAAAAAAATATCCGGAAAGAGGAAACAATTGTAATATTTCCGCTCAAGAACTAGAGATTCATGAGGACCTCATGAATCTCTAGTTCTTAACCTAGTAAAGTTAATAAATAAAATGTTCCATTTCTTTTCTTAACCTAGTAAAGTTAATGTTAAAGTTATGGAGGGGAGGGATACATGTATACATTAAAAATAACATAGAGATTCATGAGGACCTCATGGAATATAATGATAGGGTTCTAGATCCCATTTTGGGACGATTGACGGCATCGCGGATGGTGATTATGTCGCCTACGTTTGAGCGCCTGATATCAATCCTGGCACCCTAGATGCACCTTAGGTCGGATCTTTTGTAAAGTCAAAGGGGGAGGGGGTAAATGTCTAAAATTAGGAAGACTTGGATGGAAGTATTGTTAAGGAATTAGACTCCTAATCATTGTCTAAAATCAGGAAGAAAACTCTTAGTGGCACTGCTTATAGGGTATTGTGGTTGGTGGTTAACATCATAAAATATAAACAAGATGAGAGCCTTTCTCATCCACAGCTATCAAAATCCGTCCATCTTTCGTTTCGAAAGACAGAGTTAAGTGAGTTTTTCCGAGCGTTAACATCGACCACACTGCGTGTTGATCACATGAAAAAGCTTGAGGATAGCATCGTAGTGACTTTGTGCAAACTTGAGAAGATATTTCCTCCTTCATTCTTTGATTCTATGGAGCATTTACCGGTCCACTTGGCATACGAAGCTAGAGTCGGTGGTCCAGTTCAATACAGATGGATGTATCCATTTGAGAGGTATCTAGGCCAATTAAAAAGGAAGATGAGCAATAGGGCCATGGTCGAGGCCTCAATTTCAGAGGCTGTTATTATAGATGAGATTGTTGCCTTTGTCGGAACATATTTTCCTCCTGATGTTGATACGAGATTGACTAGGGTTGGCCGCAATTACGAAGGTGATTGTCCGTCTAAGGGAAACATCTCTGTATTTTCATCCCCTGGTCGGTTCTTCGGCAAACGGGTTGGTACGCGTACGTTAACCGCTAAAGAGTTTGCCGCGGTCTCACTCTATGTTCTTCTTAACTGTGACAAGGTTGGGGAATATATCAAGTAAGTCATTGATGTTGTATTTACGCCTCGTCGATTAAATTATGCATGTTTAATTACCTACAAATGAAATGCCTTGTTTAACCCTATTGCAGAATGTTTGAAGATTTAGCTCAGGATTTATCTCCAGAACTCATCGCAACTAGGACAAACAGAGAATTTCCAAACTGGCTAAGGAAATATGTAAATATTTCGTTTCATTCAAATTTATTCTATACACTTTTTTAAACATTCAATCTTAAAATTGTATTAAATTGGTTACATATTGTCTTATAGATAGCTGAACATCTGGGTCATGCCAAAGCTGCGAGGTTAAGACATTTAGAATCAACTTCGTACTTGAACGTTAATTTATACAACAGTTATTTCGTGAATGGCTATGTGTTTCATACCAAAGCTTACGGGGGCTCTAAATTAATGTGGAATAGCAATGTGAAGCTTAAAGGAAACCTTGATTATTATGGCATCCTGAAAGAAGTAGTCGAGGTCGAGTATTTGGGTAGAAACAATGTTGTCTTGTTCAATTGTGAATGGCGAGATGCTGTGCGAGGTGTTAAGAAGCACGCCATATTTGACCTCGTCGATGTAAAGGACTCATCCAGACATAATGGCGACGACGTCTTCATCTTAGCATCTCAAGCACAACAGGTATACATGACTCCCTACCCTCGTCCGCGACCCGACGGATGGTCGGCTGTCTGGATGACCAAGGCTAGAAGCATGATTGACAACCTACCCTCATCAACAACTACAGAGTCGTCATTAGAAACACCCTATTAAGAGGATGAAATGCCAGTGCCACCTAACGTTTCATCAGCTAATCATCCATTAGATGATGTCACTCATATTCTTACCTCTCACATTTTAAGAGAAAATATGTCACACATATGTTTTTGTTACCCTAATGGACATGACAGCTCTATTAAATAGAGTTTTTTCAAAACCCTAATCGAATTAGGATCCTTAAGCCCATGTGACCTAATAGATTTATATTATGTTGGTAGTAGGTTTGATCCAATCATCGGTCCACAAGTCATAATTGGTCTATAGAACCACATTATGACTACTCAAAGAATATAAATATCAATACAAGATATTACCTTTATAGTAGAATATACGATAATCCTTTTGTCTCACTATATCTATCTTGGACAAAAGTCCTGGTCAATCAAACTTATATTGTCCAAATTCTTTTTCTCGTTCTCCATATTGATTGATTAAACAAATGATATTGATCACACTATCAATTCATTTGAGCACGACCATGTATTTATCAATCTCACTTATCGAGGGGCACAATAGATATCTCTCTCGTGGAGAGGGACAAATTCCATCTTGGTTATTCATTCTCCTCCATATAATTCCCATTATAATCAATCAAAATCTTATAATCATCCGATTAAAATTAACGTTTGATTATGTCAAATATAATGTTGCTTGCTAACCTCAGGTCTAAGTATTTATAGATATAACTATTATGAGATTATTTATGACATATGACATTTAACCACTAACAATCTCCCACTTGTACTAGGCTTGATCAAATATGTATCTAATACTCATTGACCTAGTATGAGAGTCATATTTAGCTTGTGCAAGAGCCTTTGTGAGTGGCTTAGCAATGTACCATTTTTTGGTACTCTTCATACCACTTAATGATTTCTCTAATGAGATGGTAACGCCTTATTACATGTTTAGGTCTCTGATGATATATAGAGATAGATCTAAGAGATTGATTGGTCTAAGTCAGAGTACAATATAGACAAGGTACTGAACAAACTCAACATGAAAGACTCTAAGAGAGGTTTCTTGCCAATGTTTCATGGCATTTATCTTAGCAAGACTCATTGTCCTTAAACACTTGATGAGCGAGAACGCATGAAAAAGATCCCATATGCTTTGGCTATTGGATCTATCATGTATGTCATGTTATGTAGTAGAACAGATATCTGGCATGCGTTAAACATGACAAACAGATACTAGTCAGACCCTGGTGAAAGTCACTGGACAACAGTTAAGAACACCCTTAATTATTTAAGAAAAACTAAGGATGCATTCTTGATATATGAAGGTATGGAATATGATCTTGTTATAAATGGTTATATAGATGCAAGATTCCATACTACCAAAGATTATTTCAGATCACAGTTACGATATGTGTTTATGTTGAATGGAGGTTCCATAAGCTGGAAGAGTTCTAAACAAAGCATTATCATTGATTCTACCATGGAAGCTGAGTACAAAGCGACATTAGATGCAACTAAGGTGCAATTTGGATCAAGAAGCTCATTATTGAACTAGAAGTGGTACCTAGTATCACTAACCCTGTGGATCTTTACAGTGACAATAATGGTGCTTTTGCACAGGCTAAGAGCCCAGATCTCATCAGAGACCTAAACATGTAATAAGGCGTTACCATCTCATTAGAGAAATCATTAAGTGGTATGAAGAGTACCAAAAAATGGTACATTGCTAAGCCACTCACAAAGGCTCTTGCTTGACAGACTGAAGGGGAAGGATGTCATTTCGTATGAGTAATATGTCATCCACATATAATACTAGAAACAAGACTACGCTCCCACTAATCTTTTGCAAACACAAGGTTAATTTTAATTTTGGCAAATCCAAACTCTTTGATTGACTCGTAAAATGATGGTACCAACTCTGAGAAGCTTGCTTCAATCCATAAATGGTTTTCTGAAGCTTACATACATTGCCTGAATTCTATTGTTGATCAAAACCTTTGCGTTATGTCATATACACATCCTCAAGTTAGTTCCCCTTGAGGAACTCTGTTTTGACATCCATTTGTCATATTTCATAATCATAATATGCATCATTATCAATGAGAATCCTAACAGACTTACACATGGCTACTAGTGAATATTTAATCATATTTTATGCCATGAATTTGTCGGTAACCTTTGGCAACTAGCCTTGCTTTATAAGTATGCATCTTGCTCACTATTCCGGTTTTATTTTTGAAAACCCATTTGCACCCAATGGTTTTTACACATTCAGGTGGATAAATCAAATTCAAAACATGATTATCATACATGGATTGTATTTAAGATGGTGGTTGTCCGTCTAAGGGAAACATCTCTGTATTTTCATCCCCTGGTCGGTTCCTCGGCAAACGGGTTGGTACGCGTACGTTAACCGCTAAAGAGTTTGCCGCGGTCTCACTCTATGTTCTTCTTAACTGTGACAAGGTTGGGGAATATATCAAGTAAGTCATTGATGTTGTATTTACGCCTCGTCGATTAAATTATGCATGTTTAATTACCTGCATATGAAATGCCTTGTTTAACCCTATTGCAGAATGTTTGAAGATTTAGCTCAGGATTTATCTCCAGAACTCATCGCAACTAGGACAAACAGAGAATTTCCAAACTGGCTAAGGAAATATGTAAAAATTTTGTTTCATTCAAATTTATTCTATACACTTTTTTAAACATTCAATCTTAAAATTGTATTAAATTGGTTACATATTGTCTTATAGATATCTGAACATCCGGGTGATGCCAAAGCTGCGAGGTTAAGACATTTAGCATCAACTTCGTACTTGAACGTTAATTTATACAACGGTTATTTCGTGAATGGCTATGTGTTTCATACCAAAGCTTACGGGGGCTATAAATTAATGTGGAATAGCGGTGTGAAGCTTAAAGGAAACCTTGATTATTATGGCGTCCTGAAAGAAGTAGTCGAGGTCGAGTATTTGGGTAGAAACAATGTTGTCTTGTTCAATTGTGAATGGCGAGATGCTGTGCGAGGTGTTAAGAAGCACGCCATATTTGACCTCGTCGATGTAAAGGACTCGTCCAGAATAATGGCGACGACGTCTTCATCTTAGCATCTCAAGCACAACACGTATACATGACTCCCTACCCTCGTCCGCGACCCGACGGATGGTGGGCTGTCTGGATGACCAAGGCTAGAAGCATGATTTACAACCTACCCTCATTGACAACTACAGAGTCGTCATTAGAAACACCCTATCAAGAGGATGAAATGCCAGTGCCACCTAACGTTTCATCAGCTAATCATCCACTAGATGATGTCACTCATATTCCTCAAAATGTTGATGAACCCGAGGAGGATTTCTTACCAGTGAATTTGCCACCTCCTCTGCCTTGTTCAGGTCATCTTGCGCACATTTATATTTATGAATCACACGAAGAGGAAGAGGAAGAGGAAGAGGAAGAGGAACCAGAGTTTGATTCATCAGAGTCCGAAGACGAAGATGATGAACTCGAGTTTTGTAGTAATTCAGAGTCTAGTGATGATGATGGGGACGAAGATTAATAATAATTAAAATAAAACCAGAGTTTTATTTTAATTAATTTTTATTCCAGCAACGGAAATTTCCGCCGCTGAAAATACTTTATTTTAATTAATTTTTACTCCAGCGACGGAAATTTCCGTCGCTGAAATTAAAATTAAAATTAAATTTTTATTTCACCGGCAGAATATTTCGTCGCTAAAATGAAAATTTAATTAAATTAAATTGATTTAACGGCGGAAATTTCCGTCGCTGATGTCAGAAAATCACCGACGGAATTAATTCTGTCGGTAAAATCAAAATATACCGGCAAAATTTGAGCCGTCGGGCCACAGCGGCGGGACGATAGCGGCGGACCACCGACGGAATTTTTCCGTCGGTGTTTACTTTTAGCGACGGAAATTTGGCTTTAGCAACGAAAATTTCCCCCGCTAAAACATGTTTTTCTAGTAGTGAGACTTGGAACCCCACATAGATCCATGCAATTCGATTATTTCGATAAAAATGAGTAACCATTACTAACCCTTTAAAGTGAAGATTATGACTTCTTGATTGCAGATAACGTGTGTTGCTCATTTGAATAACCACCCTCTAATGGTATCAAAACTCGAACGAAACCACAAAGTTCATGGACTGCTAGATCCGACGCCAAAGGGTTTTGTAGCTACGGTTCTTACCTCTCACATTTTAAGAGAAAATATGTCACACATATGTTTTTGTTACCCTAATGGACATGACAGCTCTATTAAATAGAGTTTTCTCAAAACCCTAATCGAATTAGGATCCTTAAGCCCATGTGACCCAATAGATTTATATTATGTTGGTAGTAGGTTTGATCCAATCATCGGTACACAAGTCATAATTGGTCTATAGAACCACATTATGACTACTCAAAGAATATAAATATCAATACAAGATATTACCTTTATAGTAGAATATACGATAATCCTTTTGTCTCACTATATCTATCTTGGACAAAAGTCCTGGTCAATCAAACTTATATTGTCCAAATTCTTTTTCTCGTTATCCATATTGATTGATTAAACAAATGATATTGATCACACTATCAATTCATTTGAGCACGACCATGTATTTATCAATCTCACTTATCGAGGGGCACAATAGATATCTCTATCGTGGAGAGGGACAAATTCCATCATGGTTATTCATTCTCCTCCATATAATTCCCATTATAATCAATCAAAATCTTATAATCATCCGATTAAAATTAACGTTTGATTATGTCAAATATAATGTTGCTTGCTAACCTCAGGTCTAAGTATTTATAGATATAACTATTATGAGATTATTTATGACATATGACATTTAACCACTAACAATCTCCCACTTGTACTAGGCTTGATCAAATATGTATCTAATACTCATTGACCTAGTATGAGAGTCATATTTAGCTTGTGCAAGAGCCTTTGTGAGTGGCTTAGCAATGTACCATTTTTTGGTACTCTTCATACCACTTAATGATTTCTCTAATGAGATGGTAACACCTTATTACATGTTTAGGTCTCTGATGATATATAGAGATAGATCTAAGAGATTGATTGGTCTAAGTCAGAGTACAATATAGATAAGGTACTGAACAAACTAAACATGAAAGACTCTAAGAGAGGTTTCTTGCCAATGTTTCATGGCATTTATCTTAGCAAGACTCATTGTCCTTAAACACTTGATGAGCGAGAACGCATGAAAAAGATCCCATATGCTTTGGCTATTGGATCTATCATGTATGTCATGTTATGTAGTAGAACAGATATCTGGCATGCGTTAAACATGACAAACATATACTAGTCAAACCCTGGTGAAAGTCACTGGACAACAGTTAAGAACACCCTTAATTATTTAAGAAGAACTAAGGATGCATTCTTGATATATGAAGGTATGGATTATGATCTTGTTATAAATGGTTATATAGATGCAAGCTTCCATACTACCAAAGATTATTTCAGATCACAGTTACGATATGTGTTTATGTTGAATGGAGGTTCCATAAGCTGGAAGAGTTCTAAACAAAGCATTATCATTGATTCTACCATGGAAGCTGAGTACATAGCGACATTAGATGCAACTAAGGTGCAATTTGGATCAAGAAGCTCATTATTGAACTAGAAGTGGTACCTAGTATCACTAACCCTGTGGATCTTTACAGTGACAATAATGGTGCTTTTGCACAGGCTAAGAGCCCAGATCTCATCAGAGACCTAAACATGTAATAAGCCGTTACCATCTCATTAGAGAAATCATTAAGTGGTATGAAGAGTACCAAAAAATGGTACATTGCTAAGCCACTCACAAAGGCTCTTGCTTGACAGACTGAAGGGGAAGGATGTCATTTCGTATGAGTAATATGTCATCCACATATAATACTAGAAACAAGATTACGCTCCTACTAATCTTCTTGCAATCACAAGGTTAATTTTAATTTTGGCAAATCCAAACTCTTTGATTGACTCGTAAAATGATGGTACCAACTCTGAGAAGCTTGCTTCAATCCATAAATGGTTTTCTGAAGCTTACATACATTGCCTGAATTCTATTGTTGATCAAAACCTTTGCGTTATGTCATATACACATCCTCAAGTTAGTTCCCCTTGAGGAACTCTGTTTTGACATCCATTTGTCATATTTCATAATCATAATATGCATCAATATCAATGAGAATCCTAACAGACTTACACATGGCTACTAGTGAATATTTAATCATATTTTATACCATGAATTTGTCGGTAACCTTTGGCAACTAGCCTTGCTTTATAAGTATGCATCTTGCTCACTATTCCGGTTTTATTTTTGAAAACCCATTTGCACCCAATGATTTTTACACATTCATGTGGATAAATAAAATTCAAAACATGATTATCATACATGGATTGTATTTAAGATTTCATGGCATCCATTCATTTATCTGAATTGGCCGCAATTACGAAGGTGGTTGTCCGTCTAAGGGAAACATCTCTGTATTTTCATCCCCTGGTCGGTTCCTCGGCAAACGGGTTGGTACGCGTACGTTAACCGCTAAAGAGTTTGCCGCGGTCTCACTCTATGTTCTTCTTAACTGTGACAAGGTTGGGGAATATATCAAGTAAGTCATTGATGTTGTATTTACGCCTCGTCGATTAAATTATGCATGTTTAATTACCTACATATGAAATGCCTTGTTGAACCCTATTGCAGAATGTTTGAAGATTTAGCTCAGGATTTATCCCCAGAACTCATCGCAACTAGGACAAACAGAGAATTTCCAAACTGGCTAAGGAAATATGTAAATATTTTGTTTCATTCAAATTTATTCTATACACTTTTTTAAACATTCAATCTTAAAATTGTATTAAATTGGTTACATATTGTCTTATAGATATCTGAACATCCGGGTGATGCCAAAGCTGCGAGGTTAAGACATTTAGCATCAACTTCGTACTTGAACGTTAATTTATACAACGGTTATTTCGTGAATGGCTATGTGTTTCATACCAAAGCTTACGGGGGCTATAAATTAATGTGGAATAGCGGTGTGAAGCTTAAAGGAAACCTTGATTATTATGGCGTCCTGAAAGAAGTAGTCGAGGTCGAGTATTTGGGTAGAAACAATGTTGTCTTGTTCAATTGTGAATGGCGAGATGCTGTGCGAGGTGTTAAGAAGCACGCCATATTTGACCTCGTCGATGTAAAGGACTCGTCCAGACATAATGGCGATGACTTCTTCATCTTAGCATCTCAAGCACAACAGGTATACATGACTCCCTACCCTCGTCCGCGACCCGACGGATGGTGGGCTGTCTGGATGACCAAGGCTAGAAGCATGATAGACAACCTACCCTCATCGACAACTACAGAGTCGTCATTAGAAACACCCTATCAAGAGGATGAAATGCCAGTGCCACCTAACGTTTCATAAGCTAATCATCCATTAGATGATGTCACTCATATTCCTCAAAATGTTGATGAACCCGAGGAGGATTTCTTACCAGTGAATTTGCCACCTCCTCCGCCTTGTTCAGGTCATCTTGCGCACATTGATATTGATGAATCACACGAAGAGGAAGAGGAAGAGGAAGAGGAACCAGAGTTTGATTCATCAGAGTCCAAAGACGAAGATGATGAACTCGAGTTTTGTAGTAATTCAGAGTCCAGTGATGATGATTGGGACGAAGATTAATAATAATTAAAATAAAACCAGAGTTTTATTTTAATTAATTTTTATTCCAGCAACGGAAATTTCCGCCGCTGAAAATACTTTATTTTAATTAACCGTCGCTGAAATTAAAATTTAAATTAAATTTTTATTTCACCAGCAGAATATTTCGTCGCTGAAATGAAAATTTAATTAAATTAAATTGATTTAATGGCGGAAATTTCCATCGCTGATGTCAGAAAATCACCGACGGAATTAATTCTGTCGGTAAAATCAAAATATACCGGCAAAATTTGAGCCGTCGGGCCACAGCGGCGGGACGATAGCGGCGGACCACCGACGGAATTTTTCCGTAGGTGTTTAATTTTAGCGACGGAAATTTGGCTTTAGCGACGGAAATTTCCGCCGGTAAAACATGTTTTTCTAGTAGTGAGACTTGGAACCCCACATAGATCCATGCAATTCGATTATTTTGATAAAAATGAGTAACCATTACTAACCCTTTAAAGTGAAGATTATGACTTCTTGATTGCAGATAACGTGTGTTGCTCATTTGAATAAGCACCCTCTAATGGTATAAACACTCGAACGAAACCACGAAGTTCATGGACTGCTAGATCCGACGCCAAAGGGTTTTGTAGCTACGGTTCTTACCACTCACATTTTAAGAGAAAATATGTCACACATATGTTTTTGTTACCCTAATGGACATGACAGCTCTATTAAATAGAGTTTTCTCAAAACCCTAATCGAATTAGGATCCTTAAGCCCATGTGACCCAATAGATTTATATTATGTTGGTAGTAGGTTTGATCCAATCATCGGTCCACAAGTCATAATTGGTCTATAGAACCACATTATGACTACTCAAAGAATATAAATATCAATACAAGATATTACCTTTATAGTAGAATATACGATAATCCTTTTATCTCACTATATCTATCTTGGACAAAAGTCCTGGTCAATCAAACTTATATTGTCCAAATTCTTTTTCTCGTTCTCCATATTGATTGATTAAACAAATGATATTGATCACACTATCAATTCATTTGAGCACGACCATGTATTTATCAATCTCACTTATCGAGGGGCACAATAGATATCTCTCTCGTGGAGAGGGACAAATTCCATCTTGGTTATTCATTCTCCTCCATATAATTCCCATTATAATCAATCAAAATCTTATAATCATCCGATTAAAATTAACGTTTGATTATGTCAAATATAATGTTGCTTGCTAACCTCAGGTCTAAGTATTTATAGATATAACTATTATGAGATTATTTATGACATATGACATTTAACCAATAACAATCTCCCATTTGTACTAGGCTTGATCAAATATGTATCTAATACTCATTGACCTAATATGAGAGTCATATTTAGCTTGTGCAAGAGCCTTTGTGAGTGGCTTAGCAATGTACCATTTTTTGGTACTCTTCATACCACTTAATGATTTCTCTAATGAGATGGTAACGCCTTATTACATGTTTAGGTCTCTGATGATATATAGAGATAGATCTAAGAGATTGATTGGTCTAAGTCAGAGTACAATATAGACGAGGTACTGAACAAACTCAACATGAAAGACTCTAAGAGAGGTTTCTTGCCAATATTTCATGGCATTTATCTTAGCAAGACTCATTGTCCTTAAACACTTGATGAGCGAGAACGCATGAAAAAGATCCCATATGCTTTGGCTATTGGATCTATCATGTATGTCATGTTATGTAGTAGAACAGATATCTGGCATGCGTTAAACATGACAAACAGATACTAGTCGAATTCTCGGTGAATGTCACTGGACAACAGTTAAGAACACCCTTAATTATTTAAGAAAAACTAAGGATGCATTCTTGATATATGAAGGTATGGAATATGATCTTGTTATAAATGGTTATATAGATGCAAGCTTCCATACTACCAAAGATTATTTTAGATCACAGTTACGATATGTGTTTATGTTGAATGGAGGTTCCATAAGCTGGAAGAGTTCTAAACAAAGCATTATCATTGATTCTACCATGGAAGCTGAGTACATAGCGACATTAGATGCAACTAAGGTGCAATTTGGATCAAGAAGCTCATTATTGAACTAGAAGTGGTACCTAGTATCACTAACCCTGTGGATCTTTACAGTGACAATAATGGTGCTTTTGCACAGGCTAAGAGCCCAGATCTCATCAGAGACCTAAACATGTAATAAGGCATTACCATCTCATTAGAGAAATCATTAAGTGGTATGAAGAGTACCAAAAAATGGTACATTGCTAAGCCACTCACAAAGGCTCTTGCTTGACAGACTGAAGGGGAAGGATGTCATTTCGTATTAGTAATATGTCATCCACATATAATACTAGAAACAAGACTACACTCCCACTAATCTTCTTGCAAACACAAGGTTAATTTTAATTTTGGCAAATCCAAACTCTTTGATTGACTCGTAAAATGATGGTACCAACTCTGAAAAGCTTGCTTCAATCCATATATGGTTTTCTGAAGCTTACATACATTGCCTGAATTCTATTGTTGATCAAAACCTTTGCGTTATGTCATATACACATCCTCAAGTTAGTTCCCCTTGAGGAACTCTGTTTTGACATCCATTTGTCATATTTCATAATCATAATATGCATCAATATCAATGAGAATCCTAACAGACTTACATATGGCTACTAGTGAAAATATTTAATCATATTTTATACCATGGATTTGTCGGTAACTTTTGGCAACTAGCCTTGCTTTATAAGTATGCATCTTGCTCACTATTCCGGTTTTATTTTTGAAAACCCATTTGCACCCAATGGTTTTTACACATTCAGGTGGATAAATCAAATTCAAAACATGATTATCATACATGGATTGTATTTAAGATTTCATGGCATCCATTCATTTATCTGAATTGGCCGCAATTACGAAGGTGGTTGTCCGTCTAAGGGAAACATATCTATATTTTCATCCCCTGGTCGGTTCCTCGGCAAACGGGTTGGTACGCGTACGTTAACCGCTAAAGAGTTTGCCGCGGTCTCACTCTATGTTCTTCTTAACTGTGACAAGGTTGGGGAATATATCAAGTAAGTCATTGATGTTGTATTTACGCCTCGTCGATTAAATTATGCATGTTTAATTACCTACATATGAAATGCCTTGTTTAACCCTATTGCAGAATGTTTGAAGATTTAGCTCAGGATTTATCTCCAGAACTCATCGCAACTAGGACAAACAGAGAATTTCCAAACTGGCTAAGGAAATATGTAAATATTTCGTTTCATTCAAATTTATTCTATACACTTTTTTAAACATTCAATCTTAAAATTGTATTAAATTTGTTACATATTGTCTTATAGATAGCTGAACATCCGGGTGATGCTAAAGCTGCGAGGTTAAGACATTTAGCATCAACTTCGTACTTGAACGTTAATTTATACAACGTTTATTTAGTGAATGGCTATGTGTTTCATACCAAAGCTTACGGGGGCTCTAAATTAGTGTGGAATAGCGGTGTGAAGCTTAAAGGAAACCTTGATTATTATGGCGTCCTGAAAGAAGTAGTCGAGGTCGAGTATTTGGGTAGAAACAATGTTGTCTTGTTCAATTGTGAATGGCGAGATGCTGTGCGAGGTGTTAAGAAACATGCCATATTTGACCTCGTCGATGTAAAGGACTCGTCCAGACATAATGGCGACGACGTCTTCATCTTTGCATCTCAAGCACAACAGGTATACATGACTCCCTACCCTCGTCCGCGACCCGACGGATGGTGGGCTGTCTGGATGACCAAGGCTAGAAGCATGATTGACAACCTACCCTCATCAACAACTACAGAGTCGTTATTAGAAACACCCTATCAAGACGATGAAATGCCAGTGCCACCTAACGTTTCATCAGCTAATCATCCATTAGATGATGTCACTCATATTCCTCAAAATGTTGATGAACCCGAGGAGGATTTCTTACCAGTGAATTTGCCACCTCCTCCGCCTTGTTCATTTCATCTTGCGCACATTGATATTGATGAATCACACGAAGAGGAAGAGGAAGAGGAAGAGGAACCAGAGTTTGATTCATCAGAGTCCGAAGACGAAGATGATGAACTCGAGTTTTGTAGTAATTCAGAGTCCATTGATGATGATGGGGACGAAGATTAATAATAGTTTAAAGTTTTATATGTATTGTGAATGCTTTAGATTATTAGAACTTTAAAGTTTTATATGTATTGTGAATGCTTTAAATTATTAATAGTTTAAAGTTTTATATGTATTGTGAATGCTTTAGATTATTAGAACTTTAAAGTTTTATATGTATTGTGAATGCTTTAGATTATTATTAATAGTTTTAAGTTTTATATGTATTGTGAATGCTTTAGATTATTAGAACTTTAAAGTTTTATATTTATTGTGAATGCTTTATATTATTAATAGTTTAAAGTTTTATATGTATTGTGAATGCTTTAGATTATTAGAACTTTAAAGTTTTATATGTATTGTGAATATATTGTTTCGTATTGTTAAAGTTGTATATTTTAATATTTTTAGTGTATTAAGATATGAGTTCTAGTAGAGCGGGCAAGAAGACACGCCCCATTTACACATCTATTACTGGGACGCAACCGTCCCGATCCAGTACAGGTGTCGGCGGTACTTCTGATGTCAACCCTACACTTTCTAGTACCAGCTCCACCTCTGGGTCCAGTACTCATACTCCTGTCGATTCTGAGGGGAGGATATATGTCCAGATATTGCCACTTTATGACCAGTAAGTAACTCTTCATTAATTTGATATAAGTTGGTTCCTTTTTGTTTTTATATATAATTCATTATTTAAGTTAAAATGTTATTGCATAAATATACTTGGCAGGTTTGTAGGTGGATACCCTACCCCAGGGACTAAGATCGGGAAGTATTGGCGGTCTCGGATCATGGCAGAGTTTTGGCCCAACTGGAAATCATTGCCACCGGGGGAGAAGGAGGATGCTTGGGAGGAGTTTAAGGTAATGTGTTAATGGTTTTTATTTAAAACATAAATGTTAGTTTGTTATTAAAATGTTATAATTAATAATGACTATACTCTTTTAGTTTTGTAATGTTATCATTATATGTTGTAGGGGAAATTTTGTTGGGCGCCGGATATCGACGAGGCGGCGGCTAGATATGTTTTCGATAAACAGTGTTCGAAGTTATTTAGGGATCATATTGGTAATATATTTATCTATCCTTAATTAGTTTAATTAACAATGATTATACTCTTTTAATTTTATAATGTCATCATTATATGTTTACGAGATATTCATATTTTTTATAGTTTACACGAAGAAGCAATATTTTACTAAGCGGCTCGAGGCGAAATTACAGCCCTTGACACCTCAATGGATGACCGAAGAGGTGTTTCTTCGCTTTTGCGAATATTGGGCGTCGAATGCGGCGAAAGCTATGGCCGAACAGGCTAAGGTAAATAGAGCAGGCTCCTCGGGGTCGGCGACGAGGCATATGATGGGGACGATCGGGGTCGGTGAGCATCACTACCGTATGGTATGTATGTTAGTTTAAATGTAGTAGTGTATGCATGCTTTTAAATAGGTTTATGTACGTATGTTGCATTTATACAATTTCAAATTAATAATCTCGCTTATTTTATTTATAGGAAAGGGATCATGGTCCGGATGTCAGTTTTTTGGATTTTTTCGTTAGCACCCACGTTCGGACTCCTACAGCGCCCGATCAACCTCCACAATGGGTTGACGATCGCTCTGCTAATGCCTTTGTAAGTAAACTATCATTAAATGACTTGATTTTGAATATGTAAATTTATTTATGTACATTACATTGTGTATATGATTATAATTGTTTGTTTTATTTTGACAGAGTACATATCAAGCCGCCGTTGTTCCCGAAGGAACGCCTCCCGGCTAGCCCGTTCCCTTCGTGCCTGATGTTTGGCACTCGGTCAACTCTGAGGGACATTCAAAGAGAGGAGACTGAGTGTTAGGGATGGGGGATTACGGGCGCCGATGCCCATCGACGTCGATCGGCCGTCGGCCAAATGTTGTGCCGCCCACGTATCATGATCCGAGGGTCGACACTCTGCAGGCTGAGTTGGCTGAGGAGAGACGCGAGGCTGCAGAGGTTAGGGCAAAGCTTGCGGAGGCTTTGGAGGCTCAAGTGAATATGAAGGAGGAGAGTGATCAGCGTCAGGCAAAGACTGATGCCAAATTTGCGATGTTGATGGCCCGCATGGACCAGGGTAATTTCCAGCCTCCCCCGAGTTAATTACGGACTATTTTAGACTTGTTTGTACTATTTTATACTTGTTTGTAAACATTTGAGATATTTGGTACCCGCGGGAGCCCCTCCCCACTCTCCCCCCTCCCACCTCCTCCCTCCCCCCTCCCGATTTGGTACGGTGATATTTAGTCTTTAGTTTGGTACGCTGATATTGATTTTTAGTTTTATAAATTGAATTGTTATATCAGGTACAAAAAAATTTGGTTAATTGATATTTTAAATATTTTTTTAAATTTATTTCATTATCAGCGACGGAAATTTCCGTCGCTGAAATTAATTTATTTTAATTAATTTTAATTCCAGCGACGGAAATTTCCGTCGCTGAAATGAATTTATTTCAATTAATTTTTATTCCAGCGACGAAAATTTCTGCCGATATATCAATTAATTTTAATTTAATTTTTACTTTCAGCGGCAGAAATTTCCGTCGCTGGAATAAAAATTAATTAAAATAAATTAATTTCAGCGACGGAAATTTCCGTCGCTGAAATTAATTTATTTTAATTAATTTTTATTCCAGCGACGGAAATTTCCACCGCTGAAAATACTTTATTTTAATTAATTTTTACTCCAGCGACGGAAATTTCCGTCGCTGAAATTAAAATTTAAATTAAATTTTTATTTCTCCGACAGAATATTTCGTCGCTGAAATGAAAATTTAATTAAATTAAATTGATTTATCGGCGGAAATTTCCGTCGCTGATGTCAGAAAATCACCGACGGAATTAATTCTGTCGGTAAAATCAAAATATACCGGCAAAATTTGAGCCGTCGGGCCACAGCGGCGGGACGATAGCGGCGGACCACCGACGGAATTTTTCCGTCGGTGTTTAATTTTAGCGACGGAAATTTGGCTTTAGCGACGGAAATTTCCGCCTCTAAAACATGTTTTTCTAGTAGTGAGACTTGGAACCCCACATAGATCCATGCAATTCGATTATTTCGATAAAAATGAGTAACCATTACTAACCCTTTAAAGTGAAGATTATGACTTCTTGATTGCAGATAACGTGTGTTGCTCATTTGAATAACCACCCTCTAATGGTATCAACACTCGAACGAAACCACGAAGTTCATGGACTGCTAGATCCGACGCCAAAGGGTTTTGTAGCTACGGTTCTTACCTCTCACATTTTAAGAGAAAATATGTCACACATATGTTTTTGTTACCCTAATGGACATGATAGCTCTATTAAATAAAGTTTTCTCAAAACCCTAATTGAATTAGGATCCTTAAGCCCATCTTATTCCCAACAAACCCTTTTCTAATTCACTTCATTCTTTGTGTGTGACCCAAGAGATTTATATTATGTTGGTAGTAGGTTTGATCCAATCATCGGTCCACAAGTCATAATTGGTCTATAGAACCACATTATGACTACTCAAAGAATATAAATATCAATACAAGATATTACCTTTATAGTAGAATATACGATAATCCTTTTGTCTCACTATATCTATCTTGGACAAAAGTCCTGGTCAATCAAACTTATATTGTCCAAATTCTTTTTCTCGTTCTCCAAGTTGATTGATTAAACAAATGATATTGATCACACTATCAATTCATTTGAGCACGACCATGTATTTATCAATCTCACTTATCGAGGGGCACAATAGATATCTCTCTCGTGGAGAGGGACAAATTCCATCTTGGTTATTCATTCTCCTCCATATAATTCCCATTATAATCAATCAAAATCTTATAATCATCCGATTAAAATTAACGTTTGATTATGTCAAATATAATGTTGCTTGCTAACCTTAGGTCTAAGTATTTATAGATATAACTATTATGAGATTATTTATGACATATGACATTTAACCACTAACAATCTCCCACTTGTACTAGGCTTGATCAAATATGTATCTAATACTCATTGACCTAGTATGAGAGTCATATTTAGCTTGTGCAAGAGCCTTTGTGAGTGGCTTAGCAATGTACCATTTTTTGGTACTCTTCATACCACTTAACGATTTCTCTAATGAGATGGTAACGCCTTATTACATGTTTAGGTCTCTGATGAGATCTGGGTTCTTAGCCTGTGCAAAAGCACCATTATTGTCACTGTAAAGATCCACAGGGTTAGTGATACTAGGTACCACTTCTAGTTCAATAATGAGCTTCTTGATCCAAATTGCACCTTAGTTGCATCTAATGTCGCTATGTACTCAGCTTCCATGGTAGAATCAATGATAATGCTTTGTTTAGAACTCTTCCAGCTTATGGAACCTCCATTCAACATAAACACATATCGTAACTGTGATCTGAAATAATCTTTGGTAGTATGGAAGCTTGCATCTATATAACCATTTATAACAAGATCATATTCCATACCTTCATATATCAAGAATGCATCCTTAGTTCTTCTTAAATAATTAAGGGTGTTCTTAACTGTTGTCCAGTGACTTTCACCAGGGTCTGACTAGTATCTATTTATCATGTTTAACGCATGCCAGATATCTGTTCTACTACATAACATGACATACATGATAGATCCAATAGCCAAAGCATATGGGATCTTTTTCATGCGTTCTCGCTCATCAAGTGTTTAAGGACAATGAGTCTTGCTAAGATAAATGCCATGAAACATTGGCAAGAAACCTCTCTTAGAGTCTTTCATGTTGAGTTTGTTCAGTACCTTGTCTATATTGTACTCTGACATAGATCAATCAATCTCTTAGATCTATCTCTATATATATCTTTATCAGAATGGTCTAAGCGGCTTCGCCTAGGTCTTTCATTGAAAAACATTTCCCTAACCAAGACTTGACAGACTGAAGGGGAAGGATGTCATTTCGTATGAGTAATATGTCATCCACATATAATACTAGAAACAAGACTACGCTCCCACTAATCTTCTTGCAAACACAAGGTTAATTTTAATTTTGGCAAATCCAAACTCTTTGATTGACTCGTAAAATGATGGTACCAACTCTGAGAAGCTTGCTTCAATCCATAAATGGTTTTCTGAAGCTTACATACATTGCCTGAATTCTATTGTTGATCAAAACCTTTGCGTTATGTCATATACACATCCTCAAGTAAGTTCCCCTTGAGGAACTCTGTTTTAACATCCATTTGTCATATTTCATAATCATAATATGCATCAATATCAATGAGAATTCTAACAGACTTACACATGGCTACTAGTGAAAATATTTAATCATATTTTATACCATGAATTTGTCGGTAACCTTTGGCAACTAGCCTTGCTTTATAAGTATGCATCTTGCTCACTATTCCGGTTTTATTTTTGAAAACCCATTTGCACCCAATGGTTTTTACACATTCAGGTGGATAAATCAAATTCAAAACATGATTATCATACATGGATTGTATTTAAGATTTTATGGCATCCATTCATTTATCTGAATTGGGAGTTGACACATCTTCTTGATAGGTGGTAGGCTCATTGTGTTCAATGAGTTCTACCACATTACTGTCTGTTATAGAAATCCATATCTCCCAAGCCCCATACGTATCCTATAATATTTGCAAGAAACTTGTGCAACTTGAACATGTTCAATGTCATTTTATGGTTCTCGAATTTCTTCAAGATGTACTTTATTTCTACTGGTTCTTTTAGAAATAAACTCATTTTCTAAAAACGTACAATTTTGTGCCACGAACACTTTGTTCTTAGAAGAAATGTAAAAATCATACCCTTTAGTTTCTTTGGGGTATCCCACGAAAATACATTTATCAGATTTAGGTGCAAGTTTGTCTGAGAATAGTCTTTTGACAAAAGCTTCACATCCCCAAATCTTCATAAAAGACAAATTGGGTTTTCTTCCTGTCCATATCTCATATGGTGTATTTTCAACCACTTTAGATGGAACTCTTATCAATGTGAATGCAACCGTTTTCAATGCATATCCCCAAAATGATAAAGGAAGATCTACTTGACTCATTATTGAAAGAACCATATCTAATACTGTTCTATTCCTCCTTTCAGAAACACCGTTCTAGTGTGGAGTTCCTGGTGGAGTTAATTTTTAGACAATTTCACAACTTTTAAGATTATCGTCAAACACTTGGCTCAAATATTCACCACCTCGATCAAATCAAAGTGTTTAATTAATTTTACCAAGTTAATTTTGTACTTCATTTTGAAATATCTAGAATATTTCTAGTGATTCACTATATTTACTGAGATCGTCAGTGAATGTAATGAAATACTGGAAACCTCCCCTAGCCCTGCTACTTAATGGACTACATACATCATTATGTATTAGGCCAATAAGTCACTAGCCCTCTCACTTTGTCAAGTAAAAAGTGTCTTGGTCATTTTTCCAAGTAAACAAGATTCACATATAACAAATGACTCAAAATCAAGTGATTCCAAAAGTCCATCTTATTGGAGCTTAGAGATGTGTTTCTCATTTATATGAACAAGGCAACAATGCCATAGGTATGTCTGGTTTACACCATTAGGTTTAGTTTTATTGTTATTTATGTTATAAAAATGTTCATTATTTTGTTTCTTAAGATTATGGATATAAAGCCCATAGTATGAATCCGCAATACAATAAAGCATATTCTCATAATAAATGTAGCACTTCTTATTTTTATTAAGAAATGACAATCTTTCATCATCCAAACAAGAAACATCAATACTATTCCAACTTAAGATTGGAACGTAATATCAATTATTCAAAACTAATAAAAGTCAACTGGGTAAAATCAACTCATAAGTTCCTACGGCTAAAGAAACAACTTTTTCTCCATTACCAACTCGTAGGTCAACTTCACCCGCTTGTGAGTCCCTGGACATTTGTACAAATGTGAGATCTACATCCAATATCTAATACCTAAGAATAATAAGTTGATAAAATGACTTCTATAACATAAATACCTGAAGTTGTAGTCTCACTACCCTTCTATTTCTTTAGATATTCCAAATAAAGTTTGCATTCCAATGACCAACTACATTGTAGTGGAAACAAACTCCTTCATTTGGATATTTTGCTGCCAAGCTACTTTAGCTTAGGCTGCTACCTTAGGCTTGCGAGCAACTTTTGCCTTGCCTTTGTTTTTAAATCCCTTTCCATTATTAACCATGAGGACAAGAGAAGGCTTCTTCTTGATATTCAACTCAGTAGTTTTAAGCATCGAATACTGCTCAACAAGGGATTTCTCCATTTCATTCATGTTGTAGTTCATGATAAACTGGTCATAACTATCAGGCAATAAATTTTATATCAGATAAGTTTCCCGTTCCAAACTAACATGGAATCCGAACCTCTCAAAGTGATCAATGTAGCCCATCATCTTCAGAACATAAGGGCTAACTGGTGCACCTTCAGCCATCTTACATGCATGGAAGGCTTTTGTAATCTCATACCTCTCTTGTCTAGCTTGCTATTGGAATATTTCCTTCAGATGATTTCTCAACTCATAAGCATCCATGTGCTCTAGATCCTTCTGAAGTTCTGAACACATGGTAGCAAGCATAAGACAATCGACATCAATAGAATCATCAACATGTTTCTTATGTTTGTCTTTGTCAGCCCTAAAGGCATTTGCAGCAAGCTCCTCAGGAATGGATCATCAAGGACATAAGACTTTTGTTCTTGCTTGAGAACAATTCTCAAGTCTCTAAACTAGTCAAGGAAGTTTGTCCCATTCTCTTTCAGTTTTTCCCTCTCAAAGACAAATTGTAATGGAAATGTGGAATTAGTGTTTGATGCCTTTACTACACAAACATGCAAATGATGTATATATATTTTTACTAATTTCAAGTAAGAGACATTTCATAAATACTCCCACTAAAATGTTCACCTTCAAATAATTTTTTTTTTTAAATAAAGTGGGCTAAGATCCATATTTCACTTAATTCTAAGTCAGCTTTGGCATGACACTCAAAATCAGTTACATCACATGTAATTCTTGTATTCTTTATGGGATTTTGATATCATATGTCATGACATGTTTTAATCCCACTCATGGTTTAGGCCCAAAATCATTTTGATGCCATAATTAAGCTTAACATTTTAAACGTAGAGGTAGCACCATTACATATCTTGTTATACTATGATAGCCTGATGTGCTTCACTTTTGCAGAACCTACATTTAAGACGATCTAAGTCTTCACAAGTGTTTTAATCATGGGATTTAAACCTAAAATTTTAATGATGGTTTTAAATTCTATTTTATGATAAAATTATGGTGAGGTATTTATCCATACAACAATGCATCACATACATACATATGCAAGAAGCATAAAAATAAATGTACAATAGCATGGCCAAGAACTAAAATGATATTCGTAAGCAAATATGAAGATCAAGGGAAATCGTAGGACAAAGATGTCATCTCATTGCATCGTCTTGGTTCTCATCATCATGGGATCTCTAATGCCAACGTGTTCCATTGCCTTACTCCTCACCGCCATGAGATCTACGTTGTCCTTTGATTGTCTTCTTTTCAATACCTGAAATAAATAACATGCACGCATGTCGTATATAAAATACATGACATAAAATAACACGCAGATTGTATTTAAAATTACAACCCTTTGCGAAAATTAAATAAATCATACACATAGGTCAAATTGGCTATGTTATACATCGTAAAAAGATATCATATAAAAGTGTATATTAAATAATAAAATTAATATATCTTATACAAATATTCTTATATAACATAATTGTGTGGGGCCAAATCTTCAAGACCAAGTCATCGACTTTGATGTCTCTCAGCTTTACCTTCTTGTTGAGTGATCTAGCTGCTCTTTGTTAGTAGGCATGGGTATGTTCCATGGCCTTTAGTTTGCGCTTGTTAAGCAGAGCTGATTCTTAATATCGGTAGATTACGTTTTCTTGATTGCAGAATAACATGTGCTGCTCTTATGAGCGACCACCCTCTAATGGTATCCATACTCGAACGAAACCCAAATTTCTTGGACTGCTAGATCTGACGGCAAATGGTTTTGCATCTAGGGTTCTTGCCTCTCACGTTTTGATGGAAAATATCTCACACATAAGCTTTTTAATACCCCTAATGGACGTGGTAGCTATATTTAATTGAGCTACCTCAAAACCCTAATCGAATTGGGATCCTAAAGCCCATCATAAGCCCAATAAAACGTTTCTTATTCAATTCATTCTTTGTGTATTACCCAATAGCTTTATATTATGTTGACAGTGGGGTTGATCGAATCATTGGCCCATAAGTCATAATTTGTCTCTAGAAAGACATTATGACTATCCAAATAATATAAATATCAAGAGCAAGATATTACTTTTATAATAGAATATACCATGATCCTTTTGTCTAATGATATCTATCTTGGACATAAGTCATGATCAACGTCAAAAGTATATTATATAAGTTAATTTAATCGATCTCCAAGAAGATCGATTAAACAAATGATATTGATCACACTATCAATTCATTTGAGCATGGCCATGCATTTATCAATCTCACTTATCAAGAGCCTCCATATATCTCTCTCTTATGGAAAGGGACAAATTCCATCCTATACATAATTCCCATTATGATCAATCACAACCTTTGTAATCATCCGATTTAAGATAACATTTGATAATGTCAAATATAATGCTCCTTACATAGGAGACCATGATAACCTCAAGTCTAAGGATTCATAGATATAACTATAATGAGATTATTTATGACATCTGACCATGCAATAATCTTATAAGGGGTCTATCCAGTAACTTTTTTTCCAACAAGTACCTACAAGTTTAATATGTATCACCATACACATAACCATGACATGATTATCTATTAAACACATACTAGTCTTTCTACATAATTGACTAGGGATATCGATTATTATAATAAATATGTAAAATATATAGTAATAATAAATTTGAAAAAACACAATGTAAATGAAATTATGACATAACAAAAAGGTCCAATAAAGAACCTAGGTCAGAACCACTAACACCTATGCCACCTAATTTTCTAGTAGGACTCTAAAGAGGGGTATTTCTATCTCAAGTAGGAGGATGACCTCCATTCCATAGACCAGAGCATCTGGAGTTTCACACCTGGAGGTCCGTATCAAGGTGCGGTATCCCCAAAGTTCTAGAGGGAGCTTTTTAAGCTAGTCTCTCTTACTTTTTGCCATCTTTTCAATGGTCCTATTTAATGTCATTTTGGTGGCTTCCACCACACCTGTGATCTGCAAGGGGATGACTTGTGGGGAGTAACACCTTACTTATTCATTATTGTATTGGTTTCTCCTTTGAAATGTCTCCCATTGTCCGAGATGATCTTGTAGGAACTCCATAGCGGCATATGATGTTTTCTTTGATGAACTGGGCCACATTCTTGGTGGTCAGGACATTTTAAGAAGCTGCTTCGACCCATTTTGTGAAGTAGTCAATGATGCCTAGCACGAACTCTTGTCCGTTGGACTTGGCGATGGTAATATTCCAATGACATCAGTGCCCCAAGTGGCAAAGGGACAAGGTGTCTTCATAGTAACTAACTCATGTGGATGAAGGTGATTAAGGTTGGCAAACAATTGGCATTTGTCACAAGTTCGGATCCAAAACATGTAGTTAGCTACCATGGTATTCCAGTAGTATCCTTGTCTCATAATTATCTTGGCCATCTATGGGACTCACATTCCCCCTGGTGTATTTCTTTAATATATTTTGCGCCTTCATACTGATCGACACATAATAAGCGAGTGTCTTGTGGGTGACGCTTGTAGAGGTGGTCTTCCAAGATAATGAACTGGTTGGCCAGTTTTTTTAGTGACATCTTTCAATTTTTGGTAGTGCCTGGGGGTAGGACCGTCTTTCAAGTAGTTGAGAACTGTTATATACCATGGTCCTTCCAATTGTACTTCTTCTTGTTCTATATCACAGCACTTGGCATGCTCCTTTTTTCCAATTCAGAAAGGTCTAACCGGTTTCCCATCAGGGATCTCTACAAGGGATGCCAGTATGGCTGAGGCATCTGCAATCTATTTCTATCTCGAGACAGATAATGGAAGGTGACCTCCTCGAACAATTCTGCCATCACATCAAGGCAATCATGGTATCTCTGTGTAGATATCCCAAAAAAATATCAAAAATGTGTTTTTTGTGAATTTAGAGTCGACACCTATGTTTTTAAAGGAACAAAAGAAAAACTTAAAAGTCTACTTGTTTTAACCAATGATTCAAGAAATGGGTTCGGGGATTAAGTTACGCAGTAAGAAGGTGTTAGGCACCTACTCCGCCCACTCTTATGATTGGTATCGCTAGGTGGTGGTGGTGGTGGTGGTGGTGGTGATGAAATGTTGAGTAGTGATTTAGAACAACTATAAATCTTACCCTTATTATGGTGATTGCATATTTTTAAGAATAAAAGAAATAAATAAAAGAATAAAAGAGATGAAAAATAAGAAAAGAAATGATAAAAAAGACAATATTTGTAGAGAGATGAAGAAATACTAGAAGTACATTATAGGGGTTTTGAGAGAGGTAATTGTTGGAGCCTTTTTAAATGAACCTAAAGGGTCTATTATATAGGAAATGAGCGAGTGAAATATGGTAATCTCACTCAATCAAATGAGATCAATCATTGTGACTCCCTTTGTGTTGGTTTTGGGGTTACATGCGCAACAGAAGATTTAGCAAATTACAAAACCCTAGTCATGAATCCGTCTAACACGAAGAGATTAAAACTATGAAATAGATTTACTAACCTCAGTTGCGAGTTTGTCTTTCGTATACGATTCGTAATTCACCTTTTGAGTTGTGGACAAAACTTTGATCTTCTTCCTTATTCTTCATTGTGATGAATCAACAACGCTAGGCCTTCAAGCTTTAGGTGATAAAGCAATCATCCTCTATCGGTAATACACACGCGAACGAATCAAGATCGAATCTTGTTGGATTGCTAGATGATCCCCGATTGTTGAAACACTTTTCAACAATCTGTGGCTAATATGGAATTAAATCTAGGGTGTTTTGATCATTGATTCGTAATCAAAATCAAGGGATTTGTGTTTCTCAAGCCCTAAATTTCGTGTGTCTTGGCTGGGGACAAGGGTTCTATTTATCCTCTATAAATATCCATAACCTTTAGGGAGAAGAGCCCTAATCCAAATAAAAAAGGATCTGTTGAAGCCGTTATGCACGACCGTGCATTTTAGTATGCATGGCCGTGCAGCCTCTTGCACGGGCGTGCACATAAATCAGCACGACCGCTCCATCCCTTTTGCACGGGCGTGCATATTATAACGCACGGCCGTGCAAACCCTTTGCACGGGCATGTCCATTAAACTGCATGGCCGTGCAACAGCCCCATATTCCATTTTCCAGTTTTGAGCCATTGTTCAATCCGTTCTTTGTGTGTGACCCTTTAGTAATTATATTTTATGTTGGTAGTGACTTGAAACATCAACCTCATAAGACATAAGTGATCTCTAGCAAGTCATTATGTCCACCCAATTAAATATAACATAAGAGCTTGATTCCTTGATAGATCAATGTCACAATCCATTTGTCACACGATAACATATTGAACATAAGTCATGATCACGCACTACAAGAAAACTGACAGATACTGACGGAAATTAGCGACAGAAATAAATCCGTCGCTAATACCGACGGATTAGTGACAAAATAGCAACGACCTAGAGTGAAAAAAAAAAACGAAATTAGGACGAGATTACCGACGGATTTAGTGATGGATTTGCCGACGGATTCCATTTCTTCTCTAATCCGTCACCATTATAGCGCCAAAAATTTGCGCACTTTTTTACCGACGAATTTATGACAGAATGGCGACGGATATTTTTACCGACGGATTTGAGTCGTTGCTAAATTATTTAAAGTAATTATTAAATTTATATTTTAGGTTAGCGAGGATTAGTGACGGATTTAATTACCGACGGATTAAAATCCGTCGGTAAATTAATTACATATTATTACCAACGGATTTGAGTCGTTGCTAAATTATTTAAAATAATTATTAAATTTATATTTTAGGTTAGCGACGGATTAGTGACGAATTTAATTACCGACGGATTATCGACGGATTAAAATCCGTCGGTAAATTAATTACATATTATTATCGACGGATTTGAGTCGTTGCTAAATTATTTAAAATAATTATTAAATTTATATTTTTGGTTAGGGACGGATAAGTGACGGATTTAATTACCGACGGATTAAAATCCGTTGGTAAAATAATTACATATTATTACCGACGAATTTGAGTCGTTGCTAAATTATTTAAAATAATTATTAAATTTATATTTTAGGTTAGTGATGGATTAGTGACGGATTTAATTACCGACGGATTAAAATTCATCGGTAAATTAATTACATATTATTACCGACGGATTTGAGTCGTTGCTAAATTATTTATTTATATTCATAAAAAATAAAAAAAAAAACTATACATTTATAAATAAAAATTAAAGAATTTTACTCGTCCCTGATTTCTATATTATACTTTCATTTGTTTATTTTTTTTCTAAATTTTTTTATATAACTTTTTGAAAAAAACTTCAATACTTAAAAATGTCCAAAATATTTATTTATATTAAAAAAAACAAAAAAAACTATACATTTATAAATAAAAATTAAAGAATTTTACTCGTCCCTGATTTCTTTATTATACTTTCATTTGTTTATTTTTTATATAACTTTTTGAAAAAAACTTCAATACTAAAAAATGTTCAAAATATTTATTTATATTCATAAAAAATAAAAAAACTATACATTTATTAAAAAAATTAAAGGATTTTACCCGTTCCTAATTTCTTTATTATACTTTCATTTGTTTATTTTTTTTCTAACTTTTTATATAAATTTTTGAAAAAAAAAACTTCAATACTAAAAAATGTCTAAAATATTTATTTATATTCATAAAAAATAAAAAAACTATACATTTATAAATAAAAATTAAAGAATTTTACCCGTCCCTGATTTCTTTATTATACTTTCATTTGTTTATTTTTTTTTCTAACTTTTTTTATATATCTTTTTGAAAAAAAACTTCAATACTAAAAAATGTCCAAAATATTTATTTATATTCATAAAAAATAAAAAAAAACTATACATACATAAATAAAAATTAAAGAATTTTACCCGTTCCTGATTTCTTTATTATACTTTCATTTGTTTATTTTTTTTCTAACTTTTTTTATGTAGCTTTTTGAAAAAAACTGCAATACTAAAAAATGTCCAAAATATTTATTTATATTCATAAAAAATAAAAAAAACTATACATTTATAAATAAAAATTAAAGAATTTTACCCTATTCCTTATACCCTATACCATATACCCTATACCCTGTACCCTATACCCTATATACTATATATCTTATACCCTATACCCTATACCCTATACCCTAAATCATATACCCTAAACCCTATACCCTAAACCCTAAACCCTAAACCCTGTACCCTATACCCTATACCCTATACCCTATACCCTAAATCCTATATACCCTATACTCTATATCCTATACTCTATACTCTATACCATATACCCTATATTCTATACCCTATATCCTATGAGATTTAGGATTTAGGGTATATGAGGTTTAGGGTATGAGGGTATATTAATAAGTATTATTAATATTTTAAAAGTATAATTATTTTTTTTAAATTTATTTTTGAACTGAGATAAATATTTTAGACTTTTTTTGGTAATGAAGTTTTTTAAAAAATTTATATAAAATATGTTAGAAATTAACTAAATAAATGAGGGACAGACAATATCCTTCACTATGAGTATTTTTTTTTATATTTTTTTTTGAATAGAGATAAATGTTTTAGTCTTTTTTTAGTAAGAAAGTTTTTCAAAATAAATATTTAAAAAAATTGATATTAGACATACTAATTTAATTAAAATTTTGGGTATATCAAATAAAAGCATGTAAATATTTTAGATAACTTTTTGTAAATTTCAGTAATAAAAAAGTCTAAAATATTTTTTTCTAGTCAATAAAAAATAATAAAAATTACTAATTATTATTTCTACTATTATTAATATTATTACTGTTTATATAATTAATATTAATATTAATTAATTAATCAATTATATAATTAATAATTCATTAATAAATATTATTGATAATAAATATTATTATTATTGATATTAGGCATAATATTATTTTATAGTTTAAATTATTATTAATATTAATTATTTTTATTAATTATTATAATCATGAAGAAATACAAAGATTTATATGGATCATTATCCAAGCAACATCTTCACCATTAAATGCATCACATCCAATAGTCCAAATTCATCCCATAAAAATAAAAACACACTTTCATTTGATTGGCCCTTTAATATTCACATGGATTATCACTAAATCAATCTACACCATTAATCTCACACTCAAATCCAATGGTCCTAATTCACCATATATATATATATATATATATATAAATATTCTCTCTCACACACACGTTTCTTCCCAGTCACACACTCACACACTCTTACACACACACAAACTTTCTCTCTCTACTCCATCTCTACCACCTCCGGCGCCGGCGAACCCCTCCCCCACTTCCGGCGAAACCTTACTCCCTCACTTCCGATTATTCTCATCTCCCTACCCTAAATTCCGTTCTTGTGATCGACGGGGAAGCGAGCGGTCTTGCCGGAGGAGGCGATGACTTCCTGGATGGACAATCGGGTGAGATGAATACCCTGAGAGTACAAATGGTCGGTGTATTCGCCGGCGACGAGGACGGATCGAGAAATGTTGGCTCCGATTTGGTTGGTGTAGAGGGAGATGGTCTGCCACCAGTCGGAGACGGAGGGAAAAGGGGCAGCGCGGCGGTTGGGGGTAGAGATGGAGAGAAGGAAGTCCTTGATTAGGAGCTTTTGGGGATAGGCCCATTTGCCGTACCAGATGATGTAGATGTTGATGGGGGAGGAGAGAACAGGACCCATGTGGTAACGGAGGTTGACGAGGTCGGAAGATCCCTCGAACTTCTTGTAGATCAATCTCTGTAAATCGGTTTGCCACAAAATTGGATGATTTTTGGTGGATTGATGGATGGTGGTGGTGGTGGTGGATGGTGGTGGATGGTGGTGGAGCAAAGTGAAATTTTAAAAAAATGTAAGAATTGATTTGAATATAAAAAAAGTTAAGTGACTAATTTGAGAATAAAAAACGTTAAGGGACTGATTTGAAAATAAAAAAAGTTGAGGGATTGATTTGAGAATAAAAAAAGTTGAGGGATTGATTTTAGAAAAAAAAAAAAAAAATATATATATATATATATATATATATATATATATATATATATATATATATATATATATATATATATATATATTTTATATATTAATATATATATTGATAATCCAAATGCATTTGATCTCTATCAAATCTCTTGAGTGTGACCACACAGTTAATGCCTTAAGGACTTTGGAGACAACCCTTGGAAGAACCACTGAAGAGGTCAGAACCTTAAGAAGGACCCTTCGTGCAGAAAGCTTAGCATTCAGACCATCCGGACCGCAGGTACCTGATCAGGAAGTAATTCGTCCGCATCATCAACCTCCTCAGCAACTGCATCGTCATTGAACCACTTTCTGTAATTCCTTTTTGCTAAACTTTTAGACTGCATTCTCATTGTATTTCTTTTGGTCTATCTTTTGCTTTTTGTAACCTTGTAATTTCCTTTCCTACCTGTATTTGTAACTTCAACCATTTAAGGTAGCAATGAAAATTGCATCATGGTTTCAAAACTTTGTTCATATCAATCTGCTTGTTTGTAGAACAATGAAACCGCAATGGTTTCAAACCTCATTTAAATGTTTTCTAACTAAAAATCATTTTTGAATAGAAGTTTAAACATTCAGTTTAAACCGCACTTTAAACTTAAACTCATATTTTTCAAGTACACTGAATGCATTTCTATACTTTCAAGTTGTAAGTTTTTCAATCTTTCAATTGTATAGAAATCTATAACTTAAGCTAGTGTGTGCTTTGACTTGGGGCATGACTTACCATGTTAATTCTTATGGACATGATTTTACCAAGTACAATGTTTGTTTTTGTTATAGTAGGTAATGACATCAATCAAATAGGGAGAGATTTTTGGGTATGCATACTTTAACCCTCCTAGTTTTAACTTAGATTTGATTGATACCATAACTTCATCTCTATTTTAAGGACTTTAGGCCCATATGTAATGAAGCTTAGACTTCAATTTTTTAGCTAAGTCCATTTTATAGAATAGGTTAAATTAGGCTTGAAGACTGGCACAAGACTCATTGGATATGAGGTTGCAGTTCAAAGGTTTCAGACCGCACCATCAAAACTGCACTAGCAAACCGCTCCAAGCAATTGCTCTGTGGAATTACTTATTTGAAACCGCACCTTGAATACCTAAGTGCAAACCGCTTTAGTGAACCGCTCTAACCAAGTGTTGTGCAGTTCCAATCTTAAGACCGCACTTATGGAACCTCATCTGGTGAAACCGCATTGTCTCAATCGCACTCACACCAGACCGCATCCAATGATTGAAGACTTGAAGTGAACCTCATTTGACCATTGGAATCCACATCAGCAATATCAAAAGTCAACCACCAAATCTTGTCACGTGACCAAGTATCAGACAAGATCTGCAAGGATCTTGACAAGGTGCCAAATGTCCTTACTACCTTATTTCCAGCTAAGGACTGATCAGCTATATCTGCAACTGATGTACCAAAGGAAAAAGTGGATTTGGGGACCAATGGGAAAGCACTAGTACTGTAATTGCTATAAGCTGTGTGCAAAGGCTATATCCTTGGTGCTTGGGTATAAATACCCCTAATATTCAACACTTGAAGATTGCTTGAGAAAATGATTTGCTGTGAGTTCATAAGAAGTTGAAGCTCTGCCCAAAAAATATTCAGCCCTTTGAATCTTCATCTTCTACCTTCAAGAAATATTTTCCAGCCCAGAAATCAAGCCTTAAACACATCAAGAATCATTGTGCTCTACATCATACAGATTCAAAGAGCCTTGATCTTGTCAAACACACACACACACCTCACTTGTTTAATCACATAGATTATTCATTTGGGAAACACCGGTTATAGTCTAAGATTGATCTTCATAGAACAGATTTTTAGATCTGAGTATTGTACTTTGTACTTTATACTTTGTAATCTCTCATACTCAATATAAAAATCTAGCTCTTAGAAAATCCAAGACTAACCATCTTGGTAGTGGACGTAGATCGTTTACGATTGAACCACTCCAAATATTGTGTTCTTTATTTCTGCATTATTATTTACTATGCTTACTGATTATTTTGTATTTAGCTATTTGATCTTATTCTTAGTTATCCATTATTGTGAAATTGTGTTTGCAGTTAACTATTGTCAAAACCTCACTTTTCAGTTTTGTAAACCGCGCTGAAAACCGCATTGTAAACTGCACCTCAAAACCGCTTTATAAATTCAGAATATTCCACTGTGCATTTTGCAACTCTACTTGTAGTTTCATATACACTGCAAGCGGTTTTGTAAGCAAGAGGTTGAGTTTTAAAAAGAGGGCGAAAAATTTGTAACAGCTATTCACCCCCCCCTCTATCTGTTTTTTACCCTTGTTGCCACCTTTGAGACCAACAAGTGGTATCAAAGTAAACACATTTATAAAACCACTGTTTTTCAAGCCTAACAGCTTGTGTGCCGATTCATATTGGCAAACTCAAAAACAATGACAACTGTTTACTATTCACATATTCCCATATTGGACGAAGACCACTTTGACATCTGAAAAGTCCGAATGTTGATCCATTTGGAGACTATTGATGAGATGCTGGTGGAATGCGTGACCAATGGCTCATTCGTTCCCATGAAGGTCAACACCAATCCAACCACTAGTGCAGAAACTCCTGAAGTCCAAAATCCAAAATCTGAGTAGTCTGATGAAGAGAAAAGATTAGCTGCTTTAGACAGTAAAGCAAGGCACATCATTTCTGGAACCCTTCCCGTTTTAACTCTTCAAAAAGTAATGTATTCAAAAACTGCAAAGCAGATGTGGGATGCAATAGAGAGCTACCTCGAAGGTGATGATCTCTACAAAGAAAACAAATTATATGTTGTTGAAAGATCCTACAACAACTTCAACAGAAAATCCAATGAAACTTTGCGCCAAACCTACTATCGCTATGTTGAGGTAGTTAATGCATGTAGATCTCTTGGCAAAACATTAACTGATAAAGAAGTAAATATGACTTTCCTAGCTGCTTTAGGTTCGAGATGGGTCAATAAAGCCACATCTCTTGAGGACTCCAAAGTTTTGAGTACTTGGACGTTAAGTAACTTGTATGCGAACCATAGAGTCTATGAACTTAATTAGATCGCTATGTTGAGGTAGTTAATGCACGTAGATCTCTTGGCAAAACATTAACTGATAAAGAAGTAAATATGACTTTCCTAGCTGCTTTAGGTTCGAGATGGGTCAATAAAGCCACATCTCTTGAGGACTACAAAGATTTGAGTACTTGGACGTTAAGTAACTTGTATGCGAACCATAGAGTCTATGAACTTAATTAGATCACATCGAAGAGATTGAAGGGAAAACCAAATCACTTTCCATGTCCATAGTGGAACATGAGGAGAAACCAACCACATCCAATCTAACCACTGAATCTTCCATATTAACTGCATCACTCATCGAAATGGATGATGATGATTTTGCCATGTTTGTGAAAAGATTTCAAAAATTCAGAAAATCTTCAAAACCCTTCACAAAATCATTTTCTAAAGAAAACCTCTAGCAACTTTTTCCAAGGCTGCTGATACAAAGAGAAAGAGTGATCTAGTTTGCTACAACTGTAGAAAACCTGGTCACTTTGCATCTGAGTGTCCACAACCAAGATTTGAGTATACGAAAAAGAAAAGCTCTCCTGGGAAATTTTCTCGTCGCAAGGGTATGGTTGCTGAAGAGGAAGAGAACTCAAAGGAGTTAGCAACTTGGATTGAAATGGATTCTGATGATGGAAGTGATGATGAAACCGAAGAGGTTAATCTCTTCTTAGTTGCAAATGCTTCTAATGATTGAGATACTGAGTCAATCGAGTCACTAGATATGGGGGATGAAGAGGTTCCTCCAAAGATTTCCAAATTTAAATTGGATGATGATGTAAAACTTACTCCTACCATTAAGATAGGAAATTGTTCGTACTCACGTCCTATTTTTCCTCCTACAAATGCTCCACCTTCAAAAATAATTCCAAAGAAGAAAATTTTGAAAAAGGTGGTGGAAGAAGTTTCTCCCATGGAACATGAAAAGATGTTCAAGGAAGCTGAAATGATGATCCAAAAATTTCATAATATTAAGAAAGCTTTAGTTTTAGCTCATGATGATATTTCTCATTTGAATACGGAGAAAACTGTACTTAGTTCTGAAATTTCTAATCTTAAAGACCAAGTTAAAAGTATGTCTCCTATTACTGAACTAAACTGCATCCTAGAAACTAAGGTTGATGCACTTCAACTTATGAACGATGATCTGTTACTCAAAACAACGATCTCTAGAAGATTATTGATGAGTGGACCAAGTCACGTGTCACCTTGGATCAAATTTTAGAATCTCAAATGGTCAGTGGAATTAAAGAAGGCCTAGGATTACAACAGGTGAAAAGGAGAAGTGAGCATCCTGCTGTGAAAAGGATACGAAAATTTCTAAACTAACTAAAGAAATTCCTAAGGAGAAGCATGCTGCTTCTAAGGGTAAAGGACAGGAACAAAAGGCTCCACTTAACTTCCATTATGTCTACCCAAAGAAACAGCTTGGGAAAAATTCTCAGATGAAAGGAAAAGATTCTGAGATTGAAACCACAGAGGAGGTTTCTTATGTCACTGACCGCACCTCTGCTTCAACCGCATCTGGTGGAGTAGGTGGTGCTGCCAACCGCACGGCTGACCGCACTTTTTCTTCGACCGCACCTCCTGCTTTCATAGGCAAGAAGAGCATTCCTAGAAAAACTACGGTCAAACCGCAAGTGCCTACCTTTACGAAGGCTAAAACTGATATTCCCAAATCGCATGCTAATCCTAAGAAAAGTGAGGAGTTAGTAAAACCTCATGTAGCTCATAGCTTTCATAAATGCTCTGTGTGTGATGGTTTAGGTCACATGGCTGCAGAATGCCTTTTGCGGTTCACACCAAATGCCAGGAAGAGTAATCCTCCTTCTGTTAAACAAGTGTAGGTCGTCAAAAGGTGCTAACCTCAGGACCCAGAGAATAAAGGGTACCTCATTTTAAATGTTTATCTTTCAGGTCCTTTGCTTAATGGTTGGTCACTCCAAGGATAATGAATGGTATCTTGACAGTGGCTTCTCAAGACATATGACTGGAGATAGATCATTACTTGAAGATGTCATTGAAGCAAGTGGTCCATCTGTAACCTTTGGTGACAACAACAAAGGCAAAACCATTGGGTATGGTTTAATAAGGAGAGGAAACCTAACCATTGAGAAGGTTTCTCTTGTTGAACGACTCAGGCAAAACCTCTATTCAATTTCTCAATTCTGCGACAAAGGAATGATTTGTAACTTCACTTCTTCTAATTGCTTTATCAAAGATAGCATTTCTGAAGTCACCCTACTCACAGGGATTCGTAGGAGTAATATTTACATTATCGATCTAAATTCTGCATGTAGTATTACTAATCTCTGTTTTATAGCTAAAAATGTGAGCAAAAATAGTTGGCTATGGCACAAGAGGTTGAGCCACTTGAACTTCAAGTATCTAGCAAAGATTGGAAGGGAAAACCTCGTTCGTGGTTTACCCAAAGTGGTTGACCATCATCCAGAGAAATGCAGTGCATGTCAACTTGGTAAACAAATCGCGTCGTCTTTCACCAGCAAGACCACGCCCTCAACTGCAAGATGTTTACAACTGCTTCACATAGATTTGTTTGGACCCATCACCACTGCCAGCATCAGAGGAAATAGATATACATTAGTGGTGGTGAATGATTATTCAAGATATACGTGGGTTGAGATGATGATCACTAAGGATGATTGCTATGAAATCCTAACCTCACTATTTAGACGGCTCCAAACCCAAAAAGAGGACGACATCGTTAGTGTGAGATCAGATAATGGAACAGAATTTAAGAACAACGGTGTTGCTCAATATTGTGATGACCACGGGATTGATCACAATTTTTCGACTGCTGGTGTTCCACAACAAAATGGGGTTGTGGAAAGAAAGAACAGGATGTTAATAGAAGCGGGAACGACAATGATTTCTGAAGCCAAGCTGCCTTAGTATTTCTGGGCTGAAGCAATTAACACAGCATGCTTCACTCAGAACCGCTCCCTCATCAACAAAACCTACAACAAGACTCCATATGAGCTATGGAGTGAAAGAACCCCCAACATTGCATTCTTCAAGATCTTTGGCTACAAATGCTTTATCCTCTACAACGGAAGAGAAAATAGAGGTAAATTCGGAGCCAAGGCTGATGAAGGTATTTTTGTTGGGTATGCTAAACATTCAAAAGCTTTTCATGTTTTTAATAAAACTAGTTTAAAAATAGTAGAGTCTGTCCATGTTACTTTTGATGAACATTCTCTCCTTGAGCCACATATGACTCCAAATATTGCTGATGATTTTCTGAGAATAATGAAACAGGTGAAAGTTCTAGAACCGCACCTGAACCTCAACTGTAAAATCCAGCACCCTCAACTGAAATTCCCTCAAACCAAAATTATCAAACCGCACCTAAAATTCATTCTCTAGATGCAACCGCAAGGGAAGAAGTTGTTGAAAATTCCCGGCTTATTGAACCTCTTCGTCAACTTACCTTTCATGACTTTGCTGAAGGATCTAACGATGTTCCAATTGAAGAACTTCAGCAAACCTCAGTCCAACCAAATTTAGCCCCGAAGGTTAGAGAAGTCAGCAGTCACCCTCTCTCTAATGTTATTGGTGATCTGTTTTTCGATGTTCAAACAAGGAGATCAAACTATGATGAGCATACATCCTTGATATCTCAAACTGAACCCAAGAAGATTGATGAAGCACTTTAAGATTCCAGTTGGGTCGTTGCTATGCAAGAGGAACTCAATCAATTTGAAAGATGCAAGGTTTGGACCTTAGTGCCTTGACCTCAAGATCAAGGAGTGATAGGAACAAAGTGGGTGTTTAGGAATAAAATGGATGAGAATGGAAGCATCACCAGAAATAAAGCAAGGTTAGTTGCACAAGGATATAGGCAAAAAGAAGGAATCGACTACGATGAAACCTTTTCTCCTGTTGTAAGACTAGAAGCAATCAGAATCTTCTTAGCCTACGACTCTTTCAAGCGTTTCAAGTTATATCAAATGGACATGAAGAGTGCTTTCCTCAACGGTGAACTTCAAGAGACCGTGTATGTTGCCCAACCGCCTGGATTTGAAGACTCCAAATTTCCCAATCAAGTCTACAAACTCCAGAAAGCTTTGTATGGACTAAAGCAAGCTCCAAGGGCATGGTATGATACTCTATCTAAATTTTTACTAGAAAAAGGTTTCAAACGCGGTAAAATCAATACAACTCTTTTCATTGTCAAATATAGTAATCATTCCTTACTTGTTCAAATTTATGTTGATGATATTATTTATTGATCTACTAATGAATTACTTTGCAAGCGTTTTGAGAAGCTAATGAAAAGCAAGTTTGAGATGAGCATGATGGGAGAATTGACTGTCACAACCCTAATCCTAGGCATAATTTGGTCACATGTGAAGCACGTGGGGTTGGGTATGCCTTGCATATCATCCTTGGGTTATTAGCATTTGGTTGGATTTCATGTTCATTTGAGGCATTTTGATGAACTATGTGTTCTTAGATGTTATAACTTGATTTAATCATATAATGTCTAAATAAAGAAAAGTTGTGTAGTTCTTTGTCAACACTTGAATGGGAGTTGGAAGTGTTATAAAAGCCTTGAGGTGCTTATGTGTAGTTATAAGTTCAAGGTGGTGGTTTGGAGTTGTTTAAAACCTTGAGGAGCTAGAATGTAAAATTGGTTATATAAATATCCTCCTAAGTTATCCAAGGAAGAAATGACCTCCTCAGTTCTTCTCTCTTTCTCTCCTACATTCTAGAGAGTCCCAAACCCTAGTTATATTGCAAAAAAAAATCCTGAAATTCAGACTTGGAGTTGAGGTTGATTCCGTCTTCAAATTATTGTTCCGGGAGGTGTTTAGAGCAAGAAGAGCCAAGTATATCTTCTTTTTAAATTGGTGAAAATTGGTAAGTTGTTATGGTTCCTTTCAATTCTTGTTCATAACATGTTTAATGAGGTTATTATGATGTTGTGAATCATTTTGGCAAAGGGTGGATCATCAGCTGAGTGTTGAAAATGGAAAGGAAGAGGAATTGGGTAGAACTTGAATACTTCCATGCCATGGCTTGAGTAATTAGGTTGGATTTGTTATAGTTGTTATTTATACATGTTATGTGTACTAAAGGGAGTATGTATCTGTGTTTAAAAGCAACACATGGATGCCTAGACTTGGTAAAAGTGAGTTACAGAGAAGGGGTATGAACATGAACTGAGGTGGTAGTATAAATTGGTTAATTGACATATGTGTTGTACATATGTTATGGGGTCATGAAAGAAGTATAATAGATTCTAAAAATGAGTATAGACTGCTATTAAATCCCCTTGAACTAACTGAGCTGGGAATTTGCAGAAGTAATGTTGTTATTGATGTTGCTGATGTTTGGGAAAGGAAACAACTAAGTTGGTGTTGATCAACTTGGCAAAGGGTGATATAAAGGGTTGGATATGAATTGGTAAGTTGTTAATTATATGTTACTAGTGCTAGAGGGAGTATATTAGAGTTAAAACCCAGGTAATTGGACTGTTAAAAATGGTCCTTGCAGTGGCTGTGAACTGAAGTTGTTGTTGTTGTGTTCTGCAGATGTTAAACTGCTGCAAACCGTGGCTACTGGTGAAGGGCACGACTCGTGCCTATGAGCACGAGTTGTGACCAAGGGTTTTTAGTTGTGAGTCACTAGTCGTGGGCTTGGAATCAGTCGTGCAGGGGAGATGTACGACTCGTGCTACCATGCATGACTAGTGCTCAAAACTGACTTGAGTGAGCACATTTGCAAGCGTTTTAACCTAGTCTATTGAGTAGGTCTTGAACCACTCTTTAACTATACTTGTAGTACAACTTTAGTAAAACATTGTAGAACTTGGAATAGGCCAAAAAGAGATTGGAAAGAGCTTTAAATAGTGGCTTGAAAATGCTTGCAAGGCAGTTTTGTCACTTGAACTGTTCTCATTTGCAGCTTTGGTCCTTTTTCTAGGCTTTGCAAACCTAGCCAAACCAACATGGAATGGAATACTTTTTAAACCTAAATCTAGTACAACTTTAGTACTACATTAGGGAACTTAAAATGGTCCTATTGGATAAGGGGAAGTGCTTTAAATAATGTCGTGAACTTGCTTGGAAGGCAGTTTTTGATACTTGCACCAAAGGTTATAAACTTGGTATTTGAACTTGAACCCTAAAGGAAAGTTGTTCAATGTTGTATAGTGAATGCGTAGGGCTATTTAAATATTGTTTAACCCCTACGTGATGACTTGTACAAGGTTATTGGGTTCAATGGTGTATAAAAGGTAGGATGCACTACTTCATTGATTTGGACAGGAATAGTAATACCTGTTGTTACTGAATTATACCTTGTGTATCGAATGTGTAGGCCTCATATATGATATATGGTGCCTTATGAGGTTATATTTATAGGTATGTGAGTTCAAATAATGTGTAGAACGCGTAATACCCTAAGTGCTTGATTGGAACCTTTATAGAAAGTGTTCCATACTATAACATGAGTGCATTGGGCTACTTATGGTATATGGTACCTCTACGGGGTTGCCTATATGGGGTTAGAGGTTTTGATAGTGCATGAAATATATGTTGCACTGCGTTTTGAGATTGAACATGGTTATGTAGGACTTAAGTGATAAACTTTGTGCATAAGTGTTACATATTCAATATTTGTGTGCACCTAGTGTTTACTACGTGTTGCACTTTTTATTTGGTTGAGCATGAGTAAGTAATACCATGTCATTGCATTGTTGTTATTCAATAGTGTTGAAATACATGTGCACTATTGTGATTGATGTAGCATGAGTTATAGTTCCATGTTATGTATATTGATGTCCTATAGGGTGGACTTATGTTCAAGTATCTGTTATGTGCTTGACTATGATGGTATCAGCTGAACATTGTGGGGGTATATGGGATCTTAACACTTATGAGAAGATATTTCATAAGTTGTTTAGATTGACTTATACCTGTGACCTCTCCCCCGTCTGTGGCCACGGTCCGGGGGTGCGCAGCTTCTGTGTATATGTGCAGTTAGGCACAGATAGCTGATAACTTATATGGATCTCTGTTCGGGGTCGTATAAGACGTGAATAAGCACTAGCATTTCACGAGAGCGGAGTAACCCTCCCACCGATGTACTACATATGATTCAGATGGGAAAGGTAAAGGGAAAGGTAACGTAAAGTGTTTATTGTTTTCCCAATGTGATATTTGAGCAACTTGTGTGTGTTGCATATTATATGAGCAACCTGTGTGTGTTACATATTATATGAGCAACCTATATATGTGTTGTCTATGGCAGGATTTGCTGGTCAGATGGAAAAGGTAGGAAAAGGTAACATAAAGTGTTTACTGTTTTCCAATGTGATATTGAGCAACCTGTGTCTGTGTTGAATCATGTATGGCATATTATTTCATACATAATAGCTTACTGAGATTTTATCTCACCCCTTCTCCCTTTACTGTTTTAGATTCCTCTGAGACAGGTGGGCTATACTGGTGAGGCCCAGAAGGAGTTTGGATCATATTTTGGTTGTCAGGGTATGTATTGATTTGGGAGTTGGGGCTGGACTAAGGTTGTTATCTTTTGGGAAATGTTTTGTATATAAAGTTTGACAACCATGTTTTTTATGAGAGTTGTTCTGTAATTAAACATGGGATTGGTTTGTTTTATGGTTGGCTTGTGTTAGCCTTTTCCATTGGAATACTTGTATGTATACAGGTTATGACTGGTTTAAATAGGATTACATATCGCCTCCAAGTAGAGAGGTTATTTTGAAAATGTTTTGAAGAAAAGGGTGACATACTTTTCAAGATAAAGAAAAGAAAAGTTTTTTTTAAAGTGTATATTTTGGAACCCTTCATCCTGGGACACGGTTTATAGGTCCAGGAGTTGGAGGCACTCACAGTTGGTATCAGAGCATTGGTTAGAAGTCAAGGGTAGATGTCTAGCCTAAGGGGGAGTGTGTGACATCTGACGCCGAGTGGTTATTGCAGGAAATTGTCCAATGGCCGGAAATGGTAATGACCAACAAGGGGATCACGGAAATGGGAATAATATGGGAACAGGAAGAAACCAGAATATGGAAATGATGGATATGTTTAGGGTCTTTCTACAGAACGTGGCAGCTCAGGTACAAGCTCGACAGCAACCTGAGGTACGACCAAAACCGGGGATAGAGGATTTTGTAAGGATGAATCCACCAAGTTTTAATGGAAATCTGAATCCGGGAAAGGCAGCAAAGTGGTTAGAAGCAATGAATAAAATTTTTGAGGCTATAGGCATTCCTGATGAAGAAAAGGTTAGGTGTGCTATTTTCAAGCTGGAAGGTCCAGCGAATCATTGGTGGCAACTTTTGCATGAATATTGGGAGCGAGCTCATACGCCCCAAATTTGGGATAATTTCACTCGGAATTTCGAGGATTATTTTGTTACCATGGTTACTCGAGATAAGATGGAGGTGGAGTTCTTACGTCTAAAACAGGGATTTATGACGGTAGCTCAGTATTCAGCAAGGTTTGCAGAATTGGCTCAAGATTGTCCTCACTTGGTAACCCATGAAGGGAGAAGATTTCATCATTTTATAAAAGGTTTGAGACCCGAGTTGAGGAAACAATTATCGACTTATGCCTTTGCCGATTATCAGATGACCTGGGTTTGGGCATTTCAGATCGAGAATGACCTTGAAAAGCACCAAGGGGAATTGAAAAGGGATGGAAGCAAGTTAGAGTATCAGGAACAAGGCTCCAGATTGATCAAAGGACAGCCCAGTTCTTCAGTTTTTGGAAGTGTTTGAAGAGTATCGATTGCAGCTTCTACAGTTCAGCCCGTATCTGGACAGCAGAGCAGGGTTTGTAAATTTTGTCAGCGGATTGGACATACAGAAGGCATGTGTTGGAAAAAACAGGGTAAATGCATGAAGTGTGGGGAAATGGGGCATATCAGAAGGAATTGTCCTAGATTTAGATTGCGACAAGAACAGACCTAAGGCAGTGGTCAGCAAAGAGGGCAACAAAGTGGTGGTACAAAGAGAGATACCAAAGGGAAAGCAAAAGAGAAAGTCTAAGACTGAGTCTTGGCTTGGGATTATGGAGGGAGAGATTCCTCCGCAGTTATTAGAGGTATATTACCTGTCTCAGGAATTAGGGGTCATATTTTTATGGATCCCAGTTTATTCCATTCTTATGTGGCATGGCATTTTTTCTTTTACTTGCATAAATGGTCTAAGAGTTGTCCTATGTGCTGGAGGTTTAACTCCTATGAGAGAGTACCTCGAGTTTTCTTTGATTGTCATGGTTATGACATGAGTATTTGTAGGCATGGATTGCCAGTGGAGTTGGTAGAATTACCAATCCGGGATATTGTTGTTATACTTGGCCTGCAATGGTTAAGTAATTGTTGTGTTTTGGGGTAGACTGTCGCCAAAAAACGAGTCTCCTTTTCTATGGGTTACTTGACTCTGTTTGTGATTGAGGCGGATAAGTCATTACTTGATAATTATGTCATATAAGTATTAAAGACCTAAATATATGGTGTAAAGGATGTGAATGTTGTTTGGTTTCTGTGTTAGACTTGAATAAAAGTCACCTGAAATATCTTATTTATTGGTGGTATTTAAATTGGTGAGGTGGTTTCCTCAAAGTATTTTATGCTGCCAGTTAGGGCAGTAGAAGTCTGTATTTATTTGCTGCTAGGTTTATTGTCATATCCAAGGGCCTTATGGAAGGGTACTGGATGTGTTTGTGAATATAATAAGTTGAGTTTTTAAGCTTGATCTTGATAACTTGTGATAATCTTTATAAAAGATATCTTGGGTTATTCAGAGTTTCGAAGAAATTTTAATGTCGGGCCTTATAGTTTCAAGCTTGGGGCAGGGTTATTAACTTCTCAAGTATTGAGATTTTGGTCAAGTGGAACGACCTTAGTGGAATTTGCGTATATCATCGGTTATCATTTTATTATTGAATTGGCACTGTATGGGACTTGGTAAGGGAGGAAGTATCTTGATGATCATATCCCGATATTGAATGCTTCAACCAAGGATACAGGTGAGTTGAATTGGGTGGTTATTGAGCACTCAGGTAAGTATGTCTAAAATTCGGAATGAATTTTGTTTAAGGGGGAGTGAGTGTCACGACCCTAATCCTAGGCACAATTTGGTCACACGTGAAGCACGTGGGTTTGGGTATGCCTTGCATATCATCCTTGGGTTATTAGCATTTGGTTGATTTCATGTTCATTTGAGGCATTTTGATGAACTATGTGTTCTTAGATGTTATAACTTGATTTAATCATATAATGTCTAAATAAAGAAAAGTTGTGTAGTTCTTTGTCAACACTTGAATGGGAGTTGGAAGTGTTATAAAAGCCTTGAGGTTCTTATGTGTTGTTATAAGTTCAAGGTGGTGGTTTGGAGTTGTTTAAAACCTTGAGGAGCTAGAATGTAAAATTGGTTATATAAATATCCTCCTAAGTTATCCAAGGAAGAAATGACCTCCTCAGTTCTTCTCTCTTTCTCTCCTAGGTTCTAGAGAGTCCCAAACCCTAGTTATATTGCAAAAAAATTCTAGAAATTCAGTCGTGGAGTTGAGGTTGATTCCGTCTTCAAATTATTGTTCCGGGAGGTGTTTAGAGCAAGAAGAGCCAAGTATATCTTCTTTTTAAATTGGTGAAAATTGGTAAGTTGTTATGGTTCCTTTCAATACTTGTTCATAACATGTTTAATGAGGTTATTATGATGTTGTGAATCATTTTGGCAAAGGGTGGATCATCAGCTGAGTGTTGAAAATGGAAAGGAAGAGGATTTGGGTAGAACTTGAATACTTCCATGCCATGGCTTGAGTAATTGGGTTAGATTTGTTATATTTGTTATTTATACATGTTATGTGTACTGAAGGGAGTATGTATCTGTGTTTAAAAGCAACACATGGATGCCTAGACTTGGTAAAAGTGAGTTACAGAGAAGGGGTATGAACGTGAACTGAGGTGGTAGTATAAATTGGTTAATTGACATATGTGTTGTACATATGTTATGGGGTCATGAATGAAGTATAATAGAGTCTAAAAATGAGTATAGACTACTGTTAAATCCCCTTGAACTAGCTGAGCTGGGAACTTGCAGAAGTAATGTTGTTATTGATGTTGCTGATGTTTGGGAAAGGAAACAACTAAGTTGGTGTTGATCAACTTGGCAAAGGATGATATAAAGGGTTGGATATGAATTGGTAAGTTGTTAATTATATGTTAATAGTGCTAGAGGGAGTATAGTAGAGTTAAAACCCAGGTAATTGGACTGTTAAAAATGGTCCTTGCAGTGGCTGTGAACTGAAGCTGTTGTTGTTGTGTTCTGCAGATGTTGAACTGCTGCAAACCGTGGCTCCTGGTGAAGGGCACGACTTGTGCCTATGAGCACGAGTCATGACCAAGGGTTTTCAGTGGCGAGTAACTAGTCGTGGGCTTGGAATTAGTCGTGCAGGGGAGATGCACGACTCGTGCTACCATGCATGACTTGTGCTCAAAACTGACTTGAGTGAGCACCTTTGCAAGTGTTTTAACCTAGTCTATTGAGTAGGTCTTGAACCACTCTTTAACTATACTTGTAGTAAAAATTTTGTACAACATTGTAGAACTTGGAATAGGCTAAAAAGAGATTGGCAAGATCTTTAAATAGTGGCTTGAAAATGCTTGCAAGGCAGTTTTGTCACTTGAACTGTTCTCATTTGCAGCATTAGTCCTTTTTCTAGGCTTTGCAAACCTAGCCTAACCAACAGGAAATGGAATACTTTTTAAACCTAAATCTAGTACAACTTTAGTACTACATTAGGGAACTTAAAATGGTCCAATTGGATAAGGGGAAGTGCTTTAAATAATGTCGTGAACTTGCTCGGAAGACAGTTTTTGATACTTGCACCAAAGGTTATAAACTTGGTATTTGAACTTGAACCCTAAAGGGAAGTTGTTCAATGTTGTATATTGAATGCGTAGGGCTATTTTTATGTTGTTTTACCCCTACGTGATGACTTGTACAAGGTTATTGGGTTCAATGGTGTATAAAAGGTAGGATGCACTACTTCATTGATTTGGACATCAATAGTAATACCTGTTACTGAATTATACCTTGTGTATTGAATGTGTAGGCCTCATATATGATATATAGTTCCTTATGAGGTTATATTTACAGGGATGTGAGTTCAAATAATGTGTAGAACGCGTAATACCCTAAGTGCTTGGTTGGAACCTTTATAGAAAGTGTTCCATACTATAACATGAGTGCGTTGGGCTACTTATGGTATATGGTACCTCTACGGGGTTGCCTATATAGGGTTAGAGGTTTTGATAGTGCATGAAATATATGTTGAACTGTGTTATGAGATTGAACATGGTTATGTAGGACTTATGTGATAAACTTTGTGCATAAGTGTTACATATTCAATATTTGTGTGCACCTAGTGTTTACTACGTGTTGCACTTTTTATTTGGTTGAGTATGAGTATGTAATACCATGTCATTGCATTGTTGTTATTCAATAGTGTTGAAATACATGTGCACTATTGTGATTGATTTAACATGAGCTATAGTTCCATGTTATGTATATTGATGTCCCATAGGGTGGACTTATGTTCAAGTATCTGTTATGTGCTTGACTATGATGGTATCAGCTTAACATTGTGGGGGTATATGGGGTCCTAACATTTATGAGAAGATATTTCATAAGTTGTTTAGATTGCCTTATACCTGTGACCTCTCCCCCCTCTGTGGCCACGGTCTGGGGGTGCGCAGCTTCTGTGTATATGTGTAGTCAGGCACAGGTAGCTGATAACTTATATGGATCTCTGTTCGGGGTCATATAAGACATGAATAAGAACTAGCATTTCACGAGAGCGGAGTAACCCTCCCACCGTTGTACTACATATGATTCAGATGGGAAAGGTAAAGGGAAAGGTAACGTAAAGTGTTTACTATTTTCCCAATGTGATATTTGAGCAACCTGAGTGTGTTGCATATTATATGAGCAACCTGTGTGTGTTGCATATTATATGAGCAACCTATATATGTGTTGTCTATGACAGGATTTGCTGGTCAGATGGAAAAGGTAGGAAAAGGTAACGTAAAGTGTTTACTATTTTCCAATGTGATATTGAGCAACCTGTGTCTGTGTTACATCTTGTATGGCATATTGTTGCATACATAGTAGCTTACTGAGATTTTATCTCACCCCTTCTCCCTTTGCTGTTTTAGATTCCGCTGAGACAGGTGGACTATACTGGTGAGGCCGGGAAGGAGTTTGGATCATATTTTGGTTGTCAGGGTATGTATTGATTTGGGAGTTGGGGCTGGACTATGGTTGTTATTCTTTTAGGAAATGTTTTGTATATAAAGCTTTACAACCATGTTTTTATTGAGAGTTGGTCTGTAATTAAACATGGGATTGGTTTGTTTTATGGTTGGCTTGTGTTAGCCTTTTCCGTTGGAATACTTGTATGTATACAGGTTATGACTGGTTTAAATAGGATTACATATCGCCTCCGTGTAGAGAGGTTATTTGAAAATGTTTTGAAGAAAATGGTTGACATACTTTTCAAGATAAAGAAAAGAAAAGTTTTTTTTAAAGTGTATATTTTGGGACCCTTCATCCTGGGACACGGTTTATAGGTCCGGGAGTTGGAGGCGCTCACATTGACATTCTTCCTTGAGCTTCAAATCAAATAATGTGATGAAGGAATCTTCCTTAGCCAAGCCAAATACACCAAGGAGTTGATAAAGAAGTTTGGACTAAAAAATGCAAAAGCATACGATACTCCGATGGCCACTGGAAATAAGATAGATAAAGATCTAAAAGGTAAGAAGGTTGATCAAACCTTATATCTAGGTATGATTGGCTCATTACTTTATTTAACTGCTAGTAGGCCAGATATCATGTTTAGTGTCTATGTATGTGCTCGCTATCAAGCCGATCCTAGAGAAGCACATTTAAGTGCAGTCAAGCGTATAATCCGCTATCTCTCTGGAACTACTAACCTTGGACTTTGGTATTCCAAAGATTCGAATTTTGATCTCGTAGGTTATTCAGATGCAGATTATGCAACTTGCATTATTGACAGAAAAAGCACAAGTGGGACTTGTTATTTCCTTGGGAATAGACTAGTTGCTTGGGCCAGCAAGAAGCAAGCCTCAGTTTCAGTGTCAATCACAGAGGCTGAATATATTGCTGTTGGAAGTTGTTGCTGTCAAATCCTTTGGATGAAGCAACAGTTGGTGGACTATGGAATTAATGAAGGAAATTTCCCAATCATGTGTGACAACACATCAACAATTTCAGTCTCCAACAACCCTGTCATCCACTCCAAGATCAAGCATATTGATATCAAGTATCATTTCCTCAAAGACGATGTGGAAAAGGGGAATATCCATCTAGAGTATGTGGGGACAGACATCCAGATTGCTGACATCCTCACCAAAGCTCTGGACTCCAAGAGATTTTCTTTCCTAAGAGAAGAAATGGGTATGCTTGTGAATGTACGCTCGTCGAAAAATATATGAATTTTTGAGAGTCGCCACGCCAATTCAATTCAGATGAATACGAATCAACAAAGGATTGACCAAAGGGGTGTGGATATGGGAGATCCACACTCCCTTGGCAATCAAACCACAAAAACCAATAGATCACATCATGAACAAGTAATTGGATCAAGCAAATGCAACTTAAACAGAGAGATGGCGATTGCCACTTGGTAATTGAAGCAGATGGAGCTCAATTACCAAGTGGATGAACAGAGATTGTAGTAAATTGCAAGGTGCCAATAAACAAATGTGAGAGATGGAGGAGGGAAATTCGTTACCCTTGTAGTCCTTAACCTCCACACCAAGTTAGGTGTAGAAGCCTTCAATTCAGCTGCATGAAGGAGATTTGGATCTCAGATCTGAGGAGGAACTGTGGTCTTTAGTTGGTATGTGTGTATGTATGAGAGAGATGAGTGAATTGGTTGAGAGGGATTGAATTGGTGAGGATTGGTAGGTATGGTGTGTGTTTTGGGAGATAAGGAGGGTATTCTGGACGTATTTTGGCAGAGTGACTTTAGGAAGTGGGAAAAGGATCCTGAAATGAGAGGTGCAGGGTCTTATTTATAGGCTGCAGATTAGAGGCTAGTTGTGTCGCACGGCATTCTGTAACCAATTTCCATGCCTCAATTTTTCGGGTGACACAAGGAGGTGTCACCAACCGTTTCTGGCGCCAAAACCTGGTTCTGGAACATTCCAGGTTAATACCCAAAAGGTCCAAAACTGGTTTATTCCTTGTAGGTCCTTTAGCATGAGCAAAGTACTGAAAAGTACTTTCTTAGCAAGAAACTTATGAAATGTTTCCGAAAGTCTCGGAATAGACCGGGAATTTACCAAAATGCCCCTTAATGCAATTCTATCATATTTAAATGCACCTAAAAGGGTAGATAATTGGATTGGCGTACTTACAGAGCCCCTCGGCAATGTCACTTTATGGAAGAAGTGAGGTTGTCGATAAAAAAAGACCCAATCCCAATGAGCGGTTGGGGATATGGCGGATGGCTGAACGATGATCTGGTGAGATCGGATGGCTGGACCTTTGGAGAAAGGATTCCTACGTATCCCTAGAAGGGAATCAAGCCGGTCGTAGTTCGAAAATAAAACTGACAAGGAACAAGAAATAGTAGAGATATGCTTTCATACCTTTGCTGTGCTTACTTGTAGCTGCCGGAGGGACTGAGGCTACGGCTGATCGCGGGGGGTTTGTAGCTGCCGGAGGGTCTTAGGCTACAATTGCATGTGATCATGGCTGCTGGAGGGACTTAGGCCACTATTTGATGAAGAGGAACGATAGCTGCCAAGGGACTCATGCCACTGTTGATGATGATCGTGGCTGCCGGAGGGACTTAGACCACTGCTTGATGAAGAGGAATGGTAGCTGCCAAGGGACTTATGCTACTGTTGATGATGGTCATGGCAGCCAGAGGGACTTAGACCACTGTTTGATGATGAGGAACGGTAGCTGCCAAGGGACTTATGATACTGTTGATGATGATTGTGGCTACCGAAGGGACTTAGACCACTGTTTGATGATGAGGAACGATAGCTGCCAAGGGACTTATGCTACTGTTGATGATGATTGTGGCTGCCAGAGGGACTTAGACCACTGTTGATGATGATGAAGGGTAGCAGCCAAGGGACTCAGGCTACTGTTGTTGATGATCGTGGCTGTCGAAGGGACTTAGACCACTATTGATGATGATTGTGGCTGCCGGAGGGACTTAGACCACTATTTGATGAAGAGGAATGGTAACTGCCATGGGACTTATGCTACTCTTGATGATGATCGTGGCTGCCGGAGGTACTTAGACCACTGTTTGTTGGTGATGAAAGGTTGTAGTTGCCGGAGGGACTGATGCTACGACTGGTGGTGAAGAGTAGCTGCCAAGGGACTTATGCTACTATTGATGGAGATCGTGGCTGCCAGAAGGACTTAGACCACTGTTGTTGGTGGGGAGTAGCTGCCAAGGGACTTAGGCTAGTGTTGATGATGACCGTGGCTACCGGAGGGACTTAGACCACTGTTGCTGATGAATTGCTAGTTTGCCGAGGGACGGCTTTTGCTGAAGATTGGCTTACTTTGGAGTCATGAACTTTGCTTGATAGGGCATGAATTTTGCTTGCTAGAAAATGGATTTTTCTAATGCTTTGGCAATGGGGCTGGTGATCTTGATGAACATTGCTGGGGAGACTGCTATATTTGGATTCTTTGTCTTGATTTTGGTTGAGGGACAGTCCTCAAGATTTGATGATGCTCAGTTGATTATTATACATGTGTTGTGTTTACCTGCAGGGACTATGCACTAGGGGATCATCGGATGTGATCAGGCGACTGTGGATGAGCTTGCCGGGCAGTGTGGATGAGGCACATTCACCGAAGGGCTTGGTATACGCAGTCGGGCTTGGGCAGTTCTTCGAGATGGCAGGGGCCATTGGCGACACCAAGAGAAGTGTCGAGCTGATGAAGACCTTCCGAGGATTTAAGTGGGAAACTACCCACACTTTCCATTTTACCTGGGGTGAATCCAAAGTCACGCCTTATGACTTTGTTGTTATCACAGGGTTGCCTTTCACTGGTCAGCCTATCTTTGTTGTTGAGCCCGTCGCTGAGCCCGAGCTCCTGGGTGACAGTGGGATGATTGAGCTGGTTGGGTTTGCTCTCCAGGACAGGAAGGGCAACGAATATGAGCTGGGAGAGATACATAGAGAAATTGAGGCTCAAAGTCGGGCCTACCCTCCTATCTTTGATGGCTCTACTGATAGCCGCCTTAGGGCTGAGAGGCTGGCTCGGGCCTTTGTTTGGGCAGGATTCTCTGATATGTTGTTCCCCAATGGGGCTTCTACTACTTTGACTGCCCTTTTGGAGCTTTTGAGGGATTGGGGAAATGTCGGTAACATGTCTTGGGGAGAGGCTGGGCTGGCGAAGATGTACTTGGCCCTAGATGACATCAGCCGGGGAGAGGCTAAGTCTTTTGATTGCTGTCAGATGGCCTTTGAGGTAGCTTTTTGCCCTTGCCTTTCTTTGCACACACACTTGCATTAACAGTTACTATCTTTGATTTCTGGCCCTTTTTGACTTTGTCTTTTGCAGGCCTGGGCTTATGAGATATTTAGTTGCTATTCGTGGAGAGTCAAGGATGAGTTTCCTGTTGATACTTTTCCTCCACTCAGACGCTGGACTAAGGGTGCCAGGAACCAGACTCGGGAATCCGGGTCGAGGGGTAGAGTGACTGCTTCCTATGCTGACACCATGCTATTGTTGAGAGGAGCTCCTTTTAATCTCTCCTTGTTCCCATGGGCCGAGAGATATCAGGGTGAGGATCTGGATTATGCGCTTTATCTGACTAGGTGCCGTAAGCCCTTGGTGGGCTTGACTAGAGACGCCCTGTATTTGGCTGAGAGAGTGTTCAGACAGCACATGCCTTATATGATTGCTCGAGTCCCTGAGGATCCTCCATTTAGGATGTGGTTTCCTCGCCAGCTAGAGAATGCAGAGGATTTGATTGTAGGTGTGGCAGCCCATCACTTTATCCAGGACGGAGATTATACCCTATATGTGGCTAGGAGGTTGCAATCTCCTCAGGTTATAGCTGGATATGATATTCAGAGTGCGGGGCCCTTGACTGGCCATATAGCTAGACCTCCTCTTCCCCTGACTTTTATTGATTATCGGAGTGGCGGCCGCATACGGCGAGCTCATATCGACATGTCACAGACCCATTCTCGGTTGCAGTTCCCGAGGGATTCCAGATCAGTAAGTACTGCTCCTTGCCTCCTTTAGACTGCTTGCGCTTCTTTCTTATATCAAGGACCGCATTCTGATGCTTCTGTTTGTCTGCTTGTAACAGGTGCCGGTCCAGGCTTACAGACATCTTACTCGGGCTTTTACCGGTGTCGTGGGCATGATTGGCAAGCTCCAGAAAGGCATGAGCTTTTGGAAGAATCAATGCAGGTCACAGGATGCAATCAACATTTCCCCTCCCGGTCAGCCAAGAAAGAAGAAGAGTCGTTTTGATGTCATGGGTACCAACGGACAGAAGCCACGGACCAAGAATGCAAATGTGCCTTTTCGCAGACCTGTCGAGACTGATGATGCTGATGATGACAGTGACGATAGTGATGATGATGATGAGACCGTTGCTGACTACGAGCTAGCTTCCACCGTTATCCCTGAGCTTGATGAGTATTATGACATGGGGACCGTAGCATATGAAGCACCTTCTGATGATCCTGATGATGAGCCTGAGGAGGCTGAGGATGACGACGAGGATGAAGATGATGATGAAGATGATGAGGAGGAGGATGAGGATGACGAGGAGGGTGATTCAGAGTAGCCCCCTGGATTCGATTTATGACTTATTGCTCATTGTACTCTGTAGGAATCAGACATTCTAGGCTAGGCTAACTCTCTAAGCATTATTCTAAACAAGATTTAAACTTGGTTGTTTGTTAATTTGCTACTTATCTTGTTAGCTTTATTATTTTGCACTAATCCATCTCATTTTGGGGAATGAAAGCTGATGGTTTTGATGAGTGTGCGTGTATGGTTTATATGTGGAATGTGTATACGGAATGATGATTTGTATGGTAAATGTGTGTGTGGTGAATGAAACCTCTCCCATGTTGTTTGCAGGGTGGTGACTGATTGTTTGTAGCTTTGGACAAGTCGGGGCGTGCCCTGGTACAGAACTGATTACAGCTTTTTGATGTCTGGTGTGAGGAAAGATTTGTCCCACGACCCAGGACTTCTGTGACACATTGTGTCGCGTGACACAACAAGTCCTACTGACAGTCTTTCCCAACCAGGCTCCAACATTGCCTCAAGACCTCCCCCCTTTGCTTAAGGCAAGAAAATCAGTATCCCCATCATGAAGTAGGCCTCAAATGCAGAGCCATTCCCAAGAATCGAGATTATAAAGTAAGCCCCAAAATCTACACAAATGCACACACCATTTTTCTTTTTCCTTGACCAAGCCCTAGTTTGACATGTGGCTTCATTGCAGTAAAACATCATGTAGCCAAGGAAGATATTATCTTCAAACTTCAGTCAATCAGTCGACGGACAAGACTCAGAAATGTTTATGTGCAGGGGCACATCTTTCGAAGGCGGAATGAATCCTGATTTTGTGACACGTTCACTTTTGGGTTTGACTCTTTTGGGAGAGTATAAACATTGCAAGGTGTGGAAAAGTGTATGGAAGTCCCTGCTTGACAGAAAGACAGTGTTTAGCTCTATATTCCTAAGATATTGAAAAGAAGACTTGTCGAGACACTTGAAAACTTGTCTTATTCGCGATGATCACAAAGCTTCTTAAAACCCTTTGTTGATGTTCGGGTTATTCAACCACTAATCTGATATGAAAAAATATTTCAATTAATCATGAGGATAAAACCACCTGATATCGGGAATCAAACTCCGAAGGATGGAAAGTGTATAGGAACGGTCCTTGAGGAGACCGGATATTATGAGATTTGTTTGTGATTTCGATCGGACCATTTCTGGTTGCCTACGTTCCCCTCCTTGGGAGGAGCTCAGGTCGCCGTAGTTCGGGCTTATCCCGATTGAAAGAGAATGGAAACTCGAGGATCTCCTGAGAATTGGAGAGATGAAGCACATGTCTCCTTGGAGTGTCGATGAAAGACACGGATGCGAAGCCCCAGTGGGACATCCACGGCAAGTGTTTGCAGAAGAGAAATGAAATATGCTCACATGAATGGTCGAATGAATGGATTGAATTTCCGCAATCTTTGATTGACGATCTTGAACCGATATGGATTTGGCTCCGATTTAAGCAAGCAACAAAGCGTTAATCTGATTTATCTCTCGAAGATATTAGAATGAAACTGCTATCTGGTAGGAACTGCAACTGGGTTTCAGGGTTTCGATCGGCCCTTGGGTAATTTGGGATATCATGACCTCTTAAGACGAGAGGTCGGCTAGGACTTTTGCTGACTGAACCTCTAAAGATGAGAGGTTGGCTTGCAGGGATGTGTTTGAGATTTCTAATGCGAGGGAATTGATTTGCCTCTAAGAATGAGAGGTCAATCTCTGTTTCGATCAAAGGCAAGGGTGATGGGAATATCCTCTAAAAACGAGAGGATGGCTTGGGGTTGATTAGAGGTAATGGTAAGGGGACATCCATGCTGTCTCTTTATTCACTCTGAGACTCCTCTTGAGTAACGACCGGTTTTGCTTTTGAGAGGATTGCTAGGGACTAGGCTCTCTTTCTTTACTTTTTTTTTTATATATATTCTTCTCTCTCTTTTCCAATTTTGTTTTTTTTTTAGAGAAAATTTCAGCTAGTCCCTCGGATGGATCATTGCATTCTTCCGTTCTTGAGCTTGGAGACGGTCAATCTTCTTTTGAATCATGGGAGTCTCAAGGATAGTCCCTCTTCTTCTGGAGATGGCTAAACGGGTTTCAAAACATGCCGACCTTGAAATGAAGGGATATTGTTTGGTGAGGGTGAGGTAATGGTTTTTCTAAGGATGAAAGGATTCAGCCGCAGTCCCTACCGGATGATCTGAACGAGATTAAGTCTTCATTGCTTGGTTAAGCTTACTTTGAGGAAGATCCATGCAAATTCATTGAGCAACGAAAGCTGAGGATGATGAAGGAGGTGTGAGCACATGAGATGCGAGATGGGGAGTTGGTAAGCCCCAATTTGAGAAGGGTATCAGCTGATTTTCTCACTCCGATTAATTTAAATATTAGTCATTTCAATGGATTAGTGGTTGAGTAGCCCAAGTGATCATGTGGAATAAGACCATTTCAATTGAGTGTAACGTGGGTGTGCAAGTGATGTCTCGAGTCTAGCAAGAAAAGAAACAAAGATTTTTATTATTGAAAGCGAAAAACCAGTCCAAAGTGAACTCGACAGACTCATGTCCGAAAGGGACATTCTAGAACCTACGAAGACTGATTGACTTATTCACCCTCGGATGGAAGGAAGAGCATCGTTGACACTGCTGGGGTGAGGACTCTTCTCAAACTTTATGTCCTTCATAAGTCGTCTTCCTTAGCTTTAGCAATCTTAGAAAGGAACCGGGCCTCCCGCTCATAAGGAAAAGCGGCTTCAAGGGTAGCTCGCAACTTTCCAATGGACACACCATTGCACTTTGTTGACCCATGGGATACGAACTTCCAGACTGGTGGGCCATAATCTTCTCTGCACCGAGCGTTTTGGATTCCGAATCATATGGACAACCACTCGAGCACTTGAACTTCTTCCGCCTCGGGAATACGAACAGAACGAGCGTCGGGGCAGGAGTACGCACCCAACTTGCCATGACTGCATATGCGGGGAGGTGAGAGCGTGTATAAGGCGGAGGATAGAGAACCTTGAGGAGTATGGGAGAGGGAAGAATGGGAAATAAGACGGACTCGCGCAAGCATCTTTATTAATGTTCAAGTAAAAATCGGTGTCTTTTAAATCCTATGAACGGTTGGGAAAGGATAAGCCTTTATTCACGCAATCTAGACCTCGGGGAAACCTAGGGACACATCATCCAAAAATACACCAAATGTATTGGTTAGAAATTAATAATAGGCAATGATACCTAAATAAAACCGAATCATTTATTGGACGGACGAGCAATCCCAATTTCTGGAGAAATTTGGGCAGCATAACGGGTATTCCTGAAGAAATTCAAGGAAAAAATCCGGCATGACCTCTCGTCGGTGCACGCTGACAAAGCGACATGATCTCTCGTTGGAACATGCCGTGGGAACGACATGTCCTTTTGTGAAACCATGTTGCGTAGGCAACATGCCCACACATGCTAGGTTTTGGGGTAGGTACGAAAGCTTATTATAAATTTTGAAACAATTCATTTTAGTGTATTTGAAAATGTCGTGTCAAAATCAACCATTTTGGGTAAGGTTAAATGTGTGGTTCCACCTATGATGCGCTAGGGGGATAGGCTTGATTTCAGGCGCTCAAGCGTAGGCGAATTTCATGGCCGTCCGCGATGCCGTCAATCGCACCCGAGGGTTCTAAATCTATGTGGTGTAGTGTGCGGATGACTAGATTCTTTTATTTTGCAAAAAAATGTTTTTTTTTTTATTTTTGTTGTTATTTTTTGTTTTTTATTTTTATTTGAAAAAGGGGATAAAAGGAAAACTACACACACACACCCTACAGAGTACAATAAGCAAGGGATCATAACTTGATCATGGGGGACTGCCCCACAATCACAACCTGCACCAGAGTTCAGCACCTGCAACTGACCACTTCTGTCGCACTACACAGGACTGATTGGGCCAGTTATGTCGCGTGACAGAAGGGATCATATATCCAGAATCTGAAAATAAATAGAACTAGCCCCAGCCTCCAAGCTCAATGCAATAGCTCTACCCTAAGCAACAGAACAACACACAGGAAGCAAGGAAGGGGAGGGAATAAAGCAAAGCACTAAATGCATTTATACACATATAACGTCACCCACAATGCACACACAAATGAATGAGGAAGAAGTTGAACAGGCACGAAAGTTTGACCCACTTTTGAAAACCAAGTTTCAAGTCCCCAGCAGAGTTGCTACTGAATGTACGCTCGTCGAAAAATATATGAATTTTTGAGAGTCGCCACGCCAATTCAATTCAGATGAATACGAATCAACAAAGGATTGACCAAAGGGTGTGGATATGGGATATCCACACTCCCTTGGCAATCAAACCACAAAAACCAATAGATCACATCATGAACAAGTAATTGGATCAAGCAAATGCAACTTAAACAGAGAGATGGCGATTGCCACTTGGTAATTGAAGCAGATGGAGCTCAATTACCAAGTGGATGAACAGAGATTGTAGTGAATTACAAGGAGCAAATGAACAAATTTGAGAGATGGAGGAGGGGAATTTGTTACCCTTGTAGTCCTCAACCTGCACACCAACTTAGGTGTAGAAGCCTTCAATTCAGCTGCTGGAAGGAGATTTGGATCTCAGATCTGAGGAGGAACTATGGTCTTTAGTTGGTATGTGTGTATGTATGAGAGAGATGAGTGAATTGGGTGAGAGGGATTAAATTGGTGAGGATTGGTAGGTGTGGTATGTGTTTAGGGAGAGAAGGAGGGTATTCTGGACGTATTTTGGCAGAGTGACTGTAGGGAGTGGGAAAAGGATCCTGAAATGAGAGGTGCAGGGTCTTATTTATAGGCTGCAGATTAGAGGCTAGTTGTGTCGCACGGCATTCTGTAACCAATTTCCATGCCTCAATTTGTCGCGTGACACAAGGTGTCACCAACCGTTTCTGGTGCCAAAACCTGGTTCTGGAATATTCCAGGTTAATACCCAAAAGGTCCAAAACTGGTTTATTCCTTGTAGGTCCTTTAGCATGAGCAAAGTACTGAAAAGTACTTCCTTTGTAAGAAACTTATGAAATGTTTCCGGAAGTCTCGGAATAGACCGGGAATTTACCAAAATGCCCCTTAATGCAATTCTATCATATTAAAATGCACCTAAAAGGGTAGCGAATTGGATTGGCGTACTTACAGCTTGAACTTAAATAATTTCATACTTTTTACTTGCTAACTTGTGTGTTGAGTATGTGGATTTTAGGTTGAAATTCCTGTTGAAGTATCAAACCTCACCCTATTAAAATTGCGTGACCAAAACTACATGCAGTCAACCGCTTGCAGCCAGCCAACCGCCATCTCCAAACCGCATGCTGCATCTTGACCGCATGGATCTCAACCGCGTTTCAATACTTAAGAGTATTTTTTTTTCAATGTTTTTTTTCTTATCCTTATTTTAAAAAAAAACTGTTCAAATTCCTTTTATTTGCATGACTGCCATGTGGACCAGGTAAGTTTTTCCTTTATTTTCTTTTTGATCCTTATTTTGGCATAAGGGTATTTTTGCAAATGCTTTCCCATGTTATTTCAAATTTTAAATGCATTTAAAGCCTTCATGTCAGCCGTCATAAGGTTTGTGTAGAAGATGAAAGGGCGCAACTGTGGTAATGATTCACTGAGTAGGGATAGTGGAACAGTCTCTTCACATGCCTTCTCTCTGATCATTCCCTGTAAATAGGTAACCCTTACTACAATTTCAACTCTTTACCTGTCATATCTTCTGCAAACTGTACCTTCCTGTCTGTTTCTACCAAACTCTCTCTCTCTCTCTCTTTAAACCCTTCAAAAACCTTAATTTTTTAAAAAAACTTTCAATGGCTCCCAAGAAACCCTTCACAGATATGGTATATTTTTCTAAACCTTCATCTCTTTTACTTTTCTGCAAATCTTTTTTTGTTGAAACAGCCATTATTGAACTTTGAAGCTTCAAATGGCATTAACTGATTTTTGTTCATAAATGCTTCATTTCTTACTCATTTTTCTTGAAACTTGTTGTATTATGTTTGGATTACTACTTAGATTCATATTATGTAACTTATTTTATGATCAATACTCATTTTGGTTAATGATTTGAAGAAATTCAGTTTTGAGTTTTCGAAAACCCACTTGGTGTTCTTGATGATTTCTTGATGATTCTATTGATAAATTATGATTTTGATGTTATATTGTTATTCTACTTATCAATGTGATCATTTTGATATGTTATTTGTCAAGTTTGGTTCATTTTTAGAAAATCTCTGTTCTTGGTGTTCTTCCTGTTCTTTGTGCATTCATATGGCTGTTCATATGCTTTTTGAGAAATTTCTTATGTTTTGGATTCTATGATTTCCAATCATGATTTTCAAATTTAGAATTTTTTTTGAAAAATTTGGATTTTGTTTTGCACTTGAACCGCATCTGTTTCAACTGCATTCTCCCTTGGTTTGAAACCGCATGCTTACAACCGTATATCTCCTTGTTTCAAACTGCATATTCACTTTAGTAGTAAATCGAATGTTGGTAACCACATATATTCATCTTTTGAAACCGCATGATGCTTTATACTTATCAGTATGAATTTACTCGGGTATTACTTAGTATATAGGCTGGAAACCAAGACCTTCCCCACAGGCACTTCTTGGAAGTGTGGGATAACTTTGGATTACAATGCCACGTACTAGTAATTACACTTTTGTATTTTCTTATTTATTTCCCTGCCTTGTATTCACAGTTTACTTGGGGTTTGAAATATTTCACTTTTCAAACCGCACTATTGCTGACCGCATATGTGCTCAAATAGCATGTGAACTGTGAATCCATAAAAATGGTCTAACTTTCATGTTTCATTGTGTAGGATCCCCAATTTTTCTTACCAGGCTGGGAGATTAATGAACCAGAGTTGAGATCTGATGCCCTAGGAAGAGAGCTTATCAGGAGGATGGATGCTTCTGGAATTCATCCACTCTTTAATAAGAAGCAGTCCTACACCATTCCTTCTTTTTGTGGACCAGATCTACACTCATGCCAAGCCAGGCCAAAGAGTTCTTGAGAATGGTCGTAAGATCAACTGCCTGACTGCCAGTGTGGAGGGCTTTGATGTCTCAATAGACTACTTGGACATCCGGAGTATCTTTGGATTCAACGTTCCAGCTGCTCCAGAAACTATTAGCCAAGAGATTATGGATGCAACCGCCTCCACAACAGCTGCACTTTCCTCTCTTACATGCAAATACAAGAAGGTGCCCAGAAAATCCTTTGGTGAGCTGATGAGCCACCTCTATTTCCTCGTTGGCAAATCTGTGTGTGGGAAGACTGGGAATCATAACAACTTCACTTCTCAACAGTGGATGTATTGTTCAGCTGTTTACAATGGGATTCCCCTCCACTGGCCCAAGATTCTTCTAAGGGAACTTGCCTCAAGCATTGACACTTATCAGGGTAAGAAGAAACATGAAGATCAAAGATGGAGACCATTCTGCAGGCTCCTGAGTGCCATCTTTGCCAACTACCAGCATCTGGAAGAGTTGAGGATCTCCACTCCAGAATTGTCTGTGCATTGGGGTATTGAAGAATCCCTAGGTCTAAGAGTATGCCACAACTTCAGATACAGTTATGGCAATGAGGAGTACAACTCCTTATATGATGCTGATACCTTTCAACCTAAGGAATTCTACATAAATATATGCCCAGAGACTGCTGATGAACTGACTGGCAAAGCGGTCAAGAAGGCCAGGAATCCAAGAAACCTGCTGCAGAACCGCCCCTGAAGAAAGCCAGAACCACTCCAGCCAAACCGCGTGTTGCTGTTGCTGGTGCTGGTCCTAGTTCCAAGGGCAAGAAAAAGATGTATTTGGTTGACGAACCTGAAGAAGAAGAAGAAGAAGAAGAAGAAGAAGAAGAAGAAGAAGAAGAAGAAGAAGAAGAAGAAGAAGAAGAAGAAGAAGAAGAAGATGATGATGAAGAAGAAGAAGAAGAAGAAGATGATGATGATGATGGGGTTGCTCCTTTGATTGCAAAATCCAGGAAGGCCAAGCAAATCAAGGTTGTTTAAGAGAATCTATCCCCTGAAGATCTGGCTAATTTTCATAGATCTGAGTTGGTCAGAATTGAGAAAAAGGCTGAGCTAAGGAGAGCTACCGAAGGTAAATCCTCTGAACCTCCTCTACAATCACAGTCTGCTAACCAACCACAACCCCAATCCCAACTGCAACCTGCACCCCAACCGCAGTCTCCCACTCAACCACCTCCACCTCGCCAAACTCAATCTCCTATCCAAACACAACACCCATCTCCTATTCAATCCCCCATCCAATCTCACCACTCCTCACCTGCCAAATCCCATTCTCCCAAACTTCCCTCCCCTCATCCTCAAAGAGCTGCAATCGCTCAGGTGGAGAAACCTAGGCAGAGGAGATTAAAGCAGATTGACAAAAAGAAAACCCCAACCAAAGGACCCAAACGTTTTCTCAAATGTGTTGCCCAATAACCTCCTTCTCTACCCCCTTCTCATTCTCCTTCCCATTCATCCTCCCATTCTAATTATCATTCCCCTCCTGATCCTACCTCCCCTATACCCCTTGCCTTTCATGAAAGGGCCACCAAACCCTCAGCAGGCCCAGCCATTTCAACCTCTACCCTTAGATATCCAACTCCTTCACCACCTCACTCTCCCATACATCAAACTTCACCTCCTAGATCCAACCGCGTCCAATCTCTACCTCCTTCAAACCGCATCCAATCCCCTCATATTTTCAACCGCGACAAAACTCCTACACCACCTCTTTCTCCTATGCACCAAACCCCTTCACCTGCCAAAACTCCTACCCCTCCTACCTCACCCCAACAACAAAACACCCCTTCCCTTTTAGTTTATACCACCCAAACCAATTCCTCCTCAGACTCTCCTCCCAAAACATCTAACATTCCAACTACAACAATTCCTCCTCCAAACCAAACCTCTCCCCTTCCAACCGCTTGTATTACCTTACCCCAAACACTTCCCATTCCACTTCCAACTACCCAATCTCACACAATTCCAACCGCCCACATATTCCAAACCATCAATACCCAACTGCCCCAAACTACACTTCCCACCCAAACCCCACCCATTATCTAAACCGCTCCTTCTACTTCAACCGCTCCTCCTTCTGACTACTCCCAAATACTTTCCACCTTTCATCTGATCCAATCCCAGCTCCTAGTCAACCAAGGCCATATGATTAAACTGACAGACTCAAACTGCGCCTTGGAAGCCTCAACTCCTCTCTTGCTGACTCCAACCGCTCCTTGCATGCCAAGGTGGAATCTCAAACCCATGATATGGCTATCTTAAAATCCCAATTGATTTACCATTAAGGGGGAGCGTAATTCCACCAGCCAAACTGCTGCTATAGTCAAAACTGCAGCTTAGGCATGTTTTCAAGCCTTCAGGGAAGATCTGGCTAAAGGAGTTCTTCAAGCACTTAGAGATACAGTTTCAATGACTCAAATTAAGGAGATGCTCAATCAACTCTCTGATGTCTTCATCACCTCTACCAATACTCCATTTACCTCCTTCATGACTACCATTTCTGAGGTAGTACATTCTAGACCGTAGCAGCCAGAGTCAAATCAAACCGCTGAAATTAAAACCGCTTTGGACTCTATGCAGACAAGCCTTCTTGAAGAAATTGATATAATGATAGGAGAACTGGCTGTTAAGATAAACATTGTTGGTGATAGTCTTACAGCCAAAATAAATGTTTTGAATGAAGAAGTCAATGACAGGTTGGAGAACCTCAAAGAAGGTTTCAACTCTAAGATCAGCTCTAAAATCGATGAGTTGAAAACCTCCTTGAAGGTAACTGCAGATTTAGGGACACTCCAAGAAGCCATCTCCACTCAGACTGCAGCTATTCAGGGGAGATTCATACTTTCTATAACACTCTCAACTCCTCCTTCGAAATGCAAGTTGATAAGCTTAAGGAAAATCTAGTTACTAACACTAGAGCAATTGGTGCAACAAACTCAACCTCATCCCATACAGTTAATGCCTTAAGGACTTTGGAGACAACCATTGGAAGAACCACTGAAGAGGTCAGAACCTTGAGAAGGACCCTTCGTGCAGAAAGCTTAGCATTCAGACCATCCGGACCGCAGGTACCTAGTCATGAAGTAAATCAACCGGATCATCAACCTCCTCAGCAACCGCGTCATCATTGAATCGCTTTCTGTAATTCCTTTTTGCTGAACTTTTAGACCGCATTCTCATTGTATTTATTTTGGTCTATCTTTTGCTTTTTGTAACCTTGTAATTTCCTTTCCTACCTGTATTTGTAACTTCAACCATTTAAGGTAGTAATGAAAATTGCATCATGGTTTCAAAACTTTGTTCATATCAAACTGCTTATTTGTAGAACAATGAAAAATGGTTTAAAACCTCATTCAAATAATTTCTAACTAAAAATCATTTTTTAATTGAAGTTTAAACATTCAGTTTAAACCGCACTTTAAACTTAAACTTATATTTTTCAAGTACATTGAATGCATTTCTATACTTTCAAGTTGTAAGTTTTTCAATCTTTCAATAGTATAGAAATCTATAACTTAAGCTAGTATGTGCATTGACTTGGGACATGACTTACCATGTTAATTCTTATGGACATGTTTTTACCAAGTACAATGTTTGCTTTTGTTATAGTAGTTAATGGCATCAATCAAATAGGGGGAGATTATTGGGTATGTATACTTTAACCCTCCTAGTTTTAGCTTAGATTTGATTGATACAATAACCTCATCTCTATTTTAAGGACTTTAGGCCCATATGTAATGAAGCTTAGACTTCAATTTTTTATCTAAGTCCATTTTATAGAATATGTTAAATTAGGCTTGAAGACTGGCACAAGACTCATTGGATATGTGGTTGCAGTTCAAAGGTTTCGGATCGCACCATCAAAACCGCACTAGCAAACCGCTCCAAGCAATTGCTCTGTGGAATTCCTTATCTAAAACCGCACCTTGAATACCTAAGTGCAAACCGCTTTAGTGAACCGCTCTATCCAACTGCCGTGCAGTTCCAATCTTGAGACCGCACTTATGGAACCTCATCTGGTGAAACCGCATTGTCTCAACCGCACTCACACTAGACCGCATCTAATGATTGAAGACTTGAAGTGAACCTCATTTTACCATTGGAATCCACGCAGCAATATCAAAAGTCAACCACCAAATCTTGTCACGTGATCAAGTGTCAGACAAGATCTGCAAGGATCTTGGAAAGGTGACAGATGTCCTTACTACCGTATTTGCAGCTGAGGTCTGATCAACTTTATCTGCAACTGCTGTACCAAAGGACAAAAGTGGATTTGTGGACCAATGGGAAAGCACCAGTACAGTACTTGCTACAGTTGTGCCCAAAAAATATTCAGTCCTTTGAATCTTCATCTTCTACCTTCAAGAAATATTTCCCAACCCAGAAATTAAGCCTTAAACACAGCAAGAATCATTGTGCTCTACATCATACAGATTCAAAGAGCCTTGATCTTGTCAAACACACACACACACCTCACTTGGTTATTCACATAGATTATTCATTTGAGAAACATCGGTTATAGTCTAGGATTGATCTTCATAGAACAGATTTTTAGATCTAAGTATTGTACTTTGTACTTTGTAATTTGTACTTTGTACTTTGTACTTTGTACTTTGTACTTTGTACTTTGTACTTTGTACTTGTACTTTGTAATATCTCATACTCAATATAAAAATCTAAATCTTAGAAAATCCAATACTAACCATCTTGGTAGTGGACGTAGATTGTTTACGATTGAACCACTCCAAATATTGTATTTTTTATTTCTGCATTATTATTTACTATGCTTACTGATTACTCCCTCCGTCCCATCTTTATATAGACTTTTGCCAATGCACGGGAATTAAGGAGGAAGTATTATATTGAAAGTGTTGTGAGTGTGAAAATAAAATAGGAGAGAGAATGAGTGGAGAGAATAGTAAATTATAATAGTGATGTGAGTATTAAAATAATGTAGGAGAGAGAATGAGTGGAGGGAATAGTAAAGATTCCTTTCCATTTTAGGAAAGTTATATATTATTGTGGGACGCCCAAAAAGGAAATTTTATATATTATCATGGGACGGAGGGAGTATTTTGTATTTATCTGTTTGATCTTATTCTCAGTTATCCATTATTGTGAAATTGTGTTTGCAGTTAACTATTGTCAAAACATCACTTTTCAATTTTGTAAACCGCACTGAAAACCGCATTGTAAACCGCACCTCAAAACCGCTTTATAAATTCAGAATATTCTGCTTTGCATTTTGCAACTCTACTTGCAGTTTCTTATACACTGCAAGCGGTTTTGCAAGCAAGAGGTTGAGTTTTAAAAAGAGGGCAAAAATTTTATAACAACTATTTACCCCCCCTCTAGATGTTTTTCACCCTTGTTGCCACCTTTGGAACCAATAATCTTCCATCCCTCCAAAGACCAAGAATGCATCCTTAGTTCTTCTTAAGTACTTAAGGATCGTCTTAACTTCCGTCCAATGGTTTTCACCAGGATCAGATTGGTATCGACTCGTCATGCTTATAGCATACGAGACATCAGGTCTAGTACAAAACATGGCATACATGATAGATCCAATAGCTGAAGCATATGGAATCTCATTCATTCTCTTTCCCTCACCAGTTGTCTTAGGACACTGAGTCTTGCTATAAGTAACACCATGACCCATTGGCAAGTTTTCTCTCTTAAAATTTTCCATCTTGAATCTTCTAAGAACTTTATCAATGTAAGCACTTTAACTCAAACCAATTATCCTTTTAGATCTATCTCTATAGATCTTGATGCCAAGGATGTAGGCGGCTTCACCCATATCTTTCATTGAGAAACACTTCTCTAACCAAGACATGACAGTCTGAAGTGCAGGAATGTCATTTCCAATGAGTAAGATATCATCGACATACAATATTAGAAATAGTACTACGCTCTCACTGAACTTCATGTATATACAAGGTTTATCATCATTCCTGATGAAGCCAAACTCTTTAATCGATTCATCAAAACGAAGATTCCAACTCCTAGAAGCTTGCTTCAACCCATATATGGATCGTTGCAACTTGAATACTTTATTAGAATTTTTCGAATCAATAAACCCTTCAGATTGTGTCATATACACATCCTCAAGTAACTTCCCGTTTAGGAAAGCTGTTTTGACATCCATTTGCCATATGCGGCTATGGCAATTAAAATTTTGACAGACTTAAGCATTGCAACAGGCAAAAAGGTTTCATAATAGTTAATACCATGAATTTGCCTATATCCCTTTGCTACAAGCCTAGCCTTGTAAGTATGTACCTTCCCATCCATGTCGGTCTTCTTCTTAAAGACCCACTTGCACCTTATGGTTTTTACGCCTTCAGGTGGATCAATCAAGTTCCAAACTTGATTATCGTGCATGGATTGTAATTCGGATTCCATGGCTCCTAGCCATTTATCCGAATCAGGAGTGGACATCATCTCTTGATAGGAAGTAGGTTCGTCATTCCCAATGACTTCCACTTCATTACTTTCCGAAATGAAAAATCCATATCTCTCGGGTTCGGATCGTAACTTATACGATCTACGATGGACTTGTGCATCATGGACCGGTTTCACAACTCCTTGTGAACTTGGTTCTGTCTCTACTCTCGGTTCCATATTATTTTTGGGTTCTTGTACTTCTTCAAGATTAATTTTACTCCCACTAGATCCTTTATTGAGAAAGTGTTTCTCAAGAAAGTTACCATATTGAGCAACAAATACTTTGTTCTCATTGCGATTGTAAAAGTAATATCCTTTAGTTTCCTTAGGATAATAAACTAAAATAACTTTGTCATATTTTGGTGCTAACTTATCATAGACAAGTATCTTCACATAAGCTTCGCAACCCCAAATCTTCATGAAAGACAAACTAGGTTTTCTTCCATGCCACATCTCATGTGGGGTCTTAGGAGCCGATTTAGTAGGGACTATGTTCAGTGTGAACACAGCAGTCTCTAATGCATGTTCCCAAAAGGAAACATGAAGGTCAACTTGACTCATCATCGAACGAACCATGTCCAACAAGGTTCTATTCCTCATCTTAGATACACAATTCCATTGTGGTGTTTCGGGTGGAGTCAACTCTGAAACAATTTCACAGTTTTCGAGATGATTGTCAAACTCTTAGCTTAAATATTCACCATCTCGATCTGATTGAAGTACTTTAATAGTTTTGCCAAGTTGATTTTGTACTTCATTTTGAAATGTTCTAAACATCTCAAATGATTCACTTTTAGACTTCATCAGATAGACATAGCCATATCTAGATAAGTCATCATTGAATGTAATGAAATACCGAAATCCTTCCCTAGCAATGCTGCTCAATGGTCCACATACATCCATATGTACTAGGGCCAATAAGTCACTAGCCCTTGCACTACTCTTAGTGTAGGGTGATTTGGTCATTTTTCCAAATAAACACGATTCACATATCTCATATAATTCATAATCATTTGAGTCTAAAAGTCCATCCTTATGGAATTTAGAAATACGTTTCTCATTTATATGACCAAGCCGACAATGCCACATGAACGTGTTATTCACATCATTATTTCTTACTTACATGATAAATATTTTCAACATCATTTTGTTTCTCAACATCAAGGATATAAAGGCCATTTAAATGAATTTGCAATACAATAAAGCATATCATTTAAGTAAATAGAAAACTTCTTATTCTCAATAAGAAACCTATATCCTTCATTATCCAAACAAGAAACAGAAATAATATTCCTACTCAAATTCGGAACGTAATAACAATTGTTCAAAATAAGTACTAGTCCACTAGGTAAAGTAACATCATATGTTCCTATGGATAATGGAGCAACTCTTGCTCCATTCCCCACACGTAGGTCAACTTCACCTTCTTTTAGTAGCTTTCTATTCTTTAGTCCCTGCACATTTAAACAAATGTGAGATCCACATCCGGTATCCAATACCCATAAACTTGAAATAGAAAAGAAAATATCTATCACATAGATACCTGAATCAGTAGCAATCGTATTGCCCTTCTTTGCTTTTAGGCCTTCCTTATAAGCCTTGCAATTTCGCTTCCAATGACCAACCTCTTGGCAATGATAGCAAATTGCATCCTTTTGAGAAACTTTGGGTGTTGCCTCTCCGGCATTGGCACCTTTTTCCTTAGGTATAGCAACTTCTGCTTTACCTACTTTGCCTTCCTTTTCGAACCCTTTTATTTGTTAACCATTAAAACGTTTGCGGTACTAGGCTTCTTGATTTTTTTCTCTGCAGTCTTAAGCATCGCATGCAATTCTGATAGATTCTTATCCATACCACTCTTGTTATAGTTCATAATGAAATGACTATAACCTTCAGGCAATAATTCAATATTGTATCCATAGCGAGTTCCAAACTCATAGGATACCCAATCCTTTCAAGGTGCTCAATGTAACCTTTCATCTTAAGGACATGAGGACCAACCGATTTCCCCTCTTGCATCTTGCATGCATTAAGGGCCTTCACCAAGTCATACCTCTGTTGCCTAGCTTGCACTTGAAACATTTCCTTTAAGCGCAGTGCTAGGTTAAAAGCAGCTTCCATGTGTTCAAGGTCCTTCTGAAGAGCCTTACACATGGTGGCAAGCATAAGGCAAGCAACATCATTAGAATCATCAACATGTTTTTTTATGTTGCTCCTTACCTGCCCTTGAAGCATTGGCAGCGGGTTCAGCTGGAATGGGTTCGTCAAGAACGTACAGTTTCTTTTTTTGCCTTAGAACAATTCTTAGACTTCTGATCCAATCAGAATAGTTTGTACCGTTCTCTTCGAGCTTGTCCTTCTCAAGAACTGATCGCAGCGACAGGGGTTGATTATTGTGAGATGCCATTCTACAATAAAACATGCAAACAATATGAGCACATATAAGTATCAAAATATTTACCATCTAAGAGACAAATAATGTATTTCACAAATACTCCCACTAAATTATACACCTTCAAATACAAGCATGTATCATATAATTATAATGGGCTAAGATCTATATTTCACTTGATTTCGTTTAACTGAGTCAATGCCCGAAATCAAGCTATTTAGGTAGATTACATCAATCATATCATATATGACTCTTAGATCTTTTATGAGATTCTAGACATCATATGTCAACACATGCTTTAATCTTATCTATGCCTTGGGTCAAAACTCTTTTGAAAGCACCAATTAAGTCCAACCTTTTTCAAACATATGAGACACAGAACAATGAACCCAACTGAGTCGAAACTACATCAACCATTATCTCATCTTGATCACATATTAAGATATAATGATGCAACTAACCGAGTCAAAACTACATCAAAATACCCAAATATTTCTCAAGTGTTCTAATCAAGGGGTGGCATAAAACTTGAACATTTAAGAAGGTGTTCCATATAGCAACAAACATCGCATTGTTGTGTATGAAACTTATGTGTACATAACCATGAACATGGGATTTCACATAACATCCTACTTTAGGATCATCCAAATAATCATGTAACAAATAACAATTATCAATTACGTAATTATTCAATTCTCAAAATTTAAGGATTCAAATAATCATGTTAATCATATTAACTATGAACATCAAATCCTAAACAAAAAATTTGTTTCAATTTGAGAATTTACTAATCTAATTAATATCCCATGTAGAAGATCAATTACATTAATCAACTATTAATCATAATCATGTTATATCACATATAATTGTTTCACAAACAATACACATAAAAACATCAATCTATATCATATAGCATGTAAAGCATATAATCCAATTATATCTAGCATGCCAATTTTACCTAATCATGATTAAACACGACTTGATACCACTGTTGGTTTTGGGGTTACATGCGCAGCGGAAGATTTAGCAAATTACAAAACCCTAGCCATGAATCCATCTAACACGAAGAGATTAAAACTATGAAATAGATTTACTAACCTCGGTTGCGAGTTTTTATTTCGTATACGATTCGTAATTCACCTTTCTAGTCGTGGACGAAACTTTGATCTTCTTCCTTGTTCTTCCTTGTGATGAATCAATAGGCCTTCAAGCTTTAGGTGAGAAAGCAATCACCCTCTATCGGTAATCCACACGCGAACGAACCAAGATCGAATCTTGTTGGATTGCTAGATGATTCCCGATTGTTGAAACACTTTTCAACAATCTATGGCTAATATGGAATTAAATCTAGGGTGTTTTGATCTTTGATTCATAATCAAAAACAAGAGATTTGTGTTTCTCAAGCTCTAAATTTCGTGTGTCTTGGCTGGGGAGAAGGGGGCTATTTATACTTTATAAATATCCCTAACCTTTATGGAGAAGAGCCCTAATCCAAAGCCAAAAAGGATTTGCTGAAGCCGCTATACACGCCGTGAATTTTAGTATGCACGGTCATGCAACCTCTTGCACGGGCGTGCACATAAATCAGCACGACTACTCCAACCCTTTTGCACGGGCGTGCACATAAATCAGCATGGCCGCTCTAGCCCTTTTGCACGGGCGTGCAGATTACAATGCACGGCCGTGCAAACCTTTTGCACGGGCGTGTCCTTTAAACTGCACGTCTGGCAACAGCCCCAGAATCCATTTTCCAGTTTTTAGCCATTGTTCAATCCGTTCTTTGTGTGTGACCCTTTAGGAATTATATTTTATGTTGGCATTGAGTTGAAACATCAACCTCACAAGACATAAGTGATCTCTAGCAAGTCATTATGTCCACCCAATTAAATATAACATCAAAGCTTGATTCCTTAATAGATCAATGTCACAATCCCTTTGTCACACGATGTCATATTGAACATAAGTCATGGTTCACATCAACTTACATTGTTTAATGCTTTCTCGATTCCGAATATGTTGATAATCCAAATGCATTTGATCTCTATCAAATCTCTTGAGTGTGGCCACACATTTCATCAACACTATTCATCGAGGGGCCCAAGCAGACATCTCTCATTACGAGGGACAAATCCCATCTTGACTTATCATTCTTCCCTATAAGAATCCAATCGTCCCAATATAGCCCTTATTGTTATCCTATTAAAGATAGTGTTAGACTACATCAAACGCAACGTTCATCATGTGGAAGATGGTGATAATCTCAGGTACTAAGGATTCCAATGACACGACTATCATGAGATATAATCATGACATATATGACCAAAGACCATGTCATAAATCTCATAGATGGGTCGGTCCAATACTTTGTTCTCTAATAAGTATCCATAAGTGTAATGTGCATCTCCATGCATATAATCATCTCTATGATTATCCATTACCAACTTATACTAGTTATTCACAATAACTAGGGACTCAGAATATTATAACAAAACATGTAAAACATATAATACTCAAGATAAACATTCTCTATTATAAATGGTAAAAACAATTACATAACGGTATTAGTTATGAGTCAAAATAACTATACACCTAGGGCATAACACCAACACTTTGAACCAATAAGATTAGAGAAGAAATAAATATAATAAAGATAAAATGTTTTACAAAAGAGACAAGGCTATAAATGAGGGATTGGGGAGTTAAAAAATGAACAGAGGACGAAAAATAGAAAAAATGGCTCTTCTAGATTCGAAACTCGCGCAAGTTACGTCATAGGATGCAGGCTCGTGTGATTTCCATAGGCCATGCGTGACTTACCTTAATTTGGGAAGAAAGAAAAAACCTAATTGACCCTATGGTTTATTATGTTATTCAATTATGTCTAAAACTAACAAATCAGTTGGGAATTTAACAGAAGAGAAGAAAATCATAAAAAAAGAAGTAAAAGAGGACAAAAGTACGTAATAATGAAGTAAGAGGTCACCGGCTTGGTGTCTACATATCCCCTGAACGACGTGATTGTGATGTAAAATGCGTCAAAGAGAAAGAAGTAGAGAGAGAGAGATAGTGAGAGAATGCATCATGTGTTGGCGATTTGCTTGAATCAAGATGTAGATAGATGACTTAAGTGTATCATTGCAAAGAGTTCATAGAACTGCTCAGGTAACCATTAGTGTACCCCTTATGTTGCGGAAGACCAGAGTATATCGCTGCTACTGCCCAAAGGACTCACGTTGTGCCTGTTTGTTGTGGATGATTGTTGGTGTATCACAATAGAAAACGAGTGTGGATGACAAAAGTGTACCGCTGCGGGTGACTGTTAGTGTACCACTTATGTTGCGGATGACCAGAGTATACCGCTGCAGCTGCTCGTAGGACTCACGCTGCGCTTGTCTGTTGTGGATGACCTTTGGTGTACCGCCAACGATAAAGAGTGTGGATGACCGAAGTGTATCGTAGTGAATGACCTTTAATGTACCATTTAGGTTACGGATGATCGGAGTGTACCGCTGCAATTGCTCGGAGGACTCACGCTGTTGAAATTACCCTGATCCGATGTGTATGGCCGCATAGGAAGTTTCATATCATCTAATGTGGGATGGATAAAATAGTGCAAAGAGAGTCACCAAGCCATTTTTTGTAAGGTTATACATTGAAACATGTTGTTTAATGAAATCCGAGTTTGGAGGTCAATTTACATCTTGGGAAGAGTATCAAGAGCTCACCCAAGGTGCCTAACCTTAATGAGTCTTACTACCTTTGAAAATTTGTGTGTGTGTGTATTTTAAGTCAAAATAAATACTCCCTCCGTCCCAGCGAAAGAGCCATTTATTTCCTTTTTGGGCGTCCCATTTAAAAAGCCACTTTCCCAAAAAGGAAACCTTAAATCACTATTCTCTCCACTCATTCTCTCTCCTACTTTACTTTTACACTCACAACATTCTCTTTCTTACATCACCTCCCACTCATTCTCTCTCCTATTTAATTTTTCATACTCACAACATTTAAACTTTTTCTCTTTCCTACATCACATTTCTTATTTTGCGTGCCCGGCTAATTTGATGGCTCTTTCGCTGGGACGGAGGGAGTAAGTTTTTTAAAATGTGCTACTTTTTGGAAATCAGTTTAGAACAGGAGGTTGCAAATAAAAGGAGATATTGGTTGAAAACAAAGAAAAACTGAAGAAATTGGAGCAGAGAAAGAAGAGGTTGTACGGCCTTCAAAAGGGGCCATACGGACTCCATGTCAATAATAGCTTTTTGACATCTTTCTAGGTTGACTCTATAGAAATCCAAGTAGAAACTGGATTCTGTAGAAATCAAGTAGATTATGTCTCAGACAATGAACTATAAATTGATTTATATCAACATCATAGCCTCAATCCTAAGGCACATTTTAGGATCAAGTAAATGATGATGTGCCCTCCTTGGGAGATAAACCAATTTATATTATTGTAAATCATGAAAGAAATACTGACAAGCAAATAAAAGAGATCTATACTAAAGACATTTAACTAAAAGCTAGAAAATTGGACTGAACATGAAGGAATTATAAAAAATGCCACAGGTGCAATAGAGGCCGACGGCCACTAAAGGGGGTTGTATGGACCCTTATGATGTTAACTGAGTTTTTTTAAAGTTTTTCAATCTGAATCTATAGAGATCCAAACAGGATCTGGAAATCTTCATAAATTCATGTGCTAGAACAGAAACTATAAAGACTAGGCAAGAGATTAACATTGGTCATATTGGAATATATCACATCAACTCTAAGGCTTTATCCCTCAAGCACACTTTAATAGTTGTATACTTTTCTAGGGAGAGAGCTCAAGTTGTATCTGATGGATAAAATCCTCGTGTAATAAAAACCTTGCAAGTGTACAAGTTACCGATGTAGCAATATACAAAAGTAAGGGTCGAACCACCAAGATTTGTGTGTGAACAAATTGATTTAGTTAGTGCAAAAAGTAACAAAGGGGGATTTTGGTTTTGATTTTTATTAAAACTAAAATAACAAAAGAATTAAACTAATGAAAATAAAACAGATAATGAGATCAAGATTGACAAGGATTCACGGATTGAGTTTCACAACTATCTCCTTCCTATGTTGATTTATAAAAACAATTACTAATCTTGTTCAAAAAATCGTTCACTTTTGACAAGAGTTGGGACGGTTAGATGGCCGGGTTGCAACCCTATTATTACTTCGATGTAATGTTTTCCGCAAGATCTACAAAATATAGAGTAATACATTAAAAACCAAAGAACAAAAGATTTTAGATCCGTTTGATTTCCGCAAGGTCTTCAAATAGATCTATTCAATGGAATCTAGGCCAATGTAAAAATTATCCACGCAAGTGAAATAATTTAAAGTTTTAAACCCTAATAATTTAAAGACCAACAATATCAATCAATATTGTTGAAGTCTGAAAAACGATTTAAGTAAAATTCCATTGAACCAGAGCAAGAAAAGTGTAGAAAGAATTAAAACATTATTAGCATAGAAATTTAATAGTTTCTACATCCAATCCGCGAAAAAATAATTTAGCTACTCATAATCCAAATAATTACAAGAATAAAATTAGAAATCATAAACCTTGAACCGGATCTTGGAATGAAAGAATTATGTTGTTCTATTATTCTCGCAAAGTATTCCCCTCCTTTGTCAAAAACCAATCCTAATTTATCAAAACCCTAGATTGAAAATCGTGTGCAACAGCTGCTTCTTTCCAGGCCTAAATCCAAGCCCACTTCGCTAGCCTGGCCGGCGGTCGCCCATTTTCTCTCAGCGTTCGCCCACTTGAACAGTCACTTCACGGCCATTCCAACTTGGTCTTCAGCGGCCGCACAGGATCATCCCGCCCAAGGCCAAACAGCCCAGGTCAACAGCGCCCATGGTCAACAGCCATATCCCAGTCTCGACCAAACTGCCTTGGCCCAGCCAGCTCCTTCCTTTGGCCGGCCACAATCCTTTCTTGGCCCCATTTTGCTTTGCTTTGGCCGGCCACTTCCTTGTCCTTCCTTGGATTCGTTTCGCAACAATTGCACAGTCGCACTTTGGTCACTAAATTTTTCTCTTTTGCACCTTGGTCCTTGAACTTTTATATTTTCACTTTAGCTCCTAAACTTTATAATCTCAAATTCCTCCCCAATTTTCTATAATTCCATTTTAGTCCCTAAATTTCCAAAATACGCTTTTTCTCCTCTTTTCCTGTCAAATTTCACATTTGGGGTTGATCACCTTTCTTTATTTTCTTTTTGGTCACTATCCACTTCAACATTAGAGAGAGCTCGACTTCTTTTTTTTTTTTTTACTTTTTCTTCATTTTTTTTCTTTTTCTTTGCACAAATATCACAAAGATGTGCATTCCATACTTTTGCACAAGCCCCTCTTTTCATTACATAACATGGCCCTTATCTTTCTTTTCATGACCACTTTTCACTCAACCCTTTGATTTTCCAAACATCACCCAAACATTCTCATTCATTCCCTAGTTTCACTTTCTTGAAAAGGTGAGAAAAAAAGTGTATAAGTTAAAAGGGTAGGATAATGAGGGTACAAAAGAAGGAGAATGGTGGTCTAAGATAACCTCCCACTTTGTGAGAGATTACATTCTTTTTCAAACTTAAAAGGGGTTCTAGCGAAAAATTTTATAAGTGACTGAAATTGCCCGGATCCGAGAGGCAGTGCAATCGCGCCCCGGCATCTGGCATTTTGCTTTTTCGCGTTGGAGGGAGGTGTCTCGCTGTTGTGTTTGCTTTGTAGAGTCGCCACGCCATTTTGATTGAGCCCAAAACATTGAGAAAAGGCATCAGTTTAAAAATAAACTATTTTTGTGTGATGAGATTTTGAGTTCGGAGGTCAAGTTACTCCTCGGGAAGAGAATATTAGAATATTAGAGCTCACCCGAGTAGCCTCGTAAAAATGAGTCTTTCGGTACCTCTTATTTCTTTAAATATTGTGTGTGTGTATGCGTGCTTTTAAAAATGCATGATGTGTCGGATGTCTATATTGTACACTGCTTATTGAAATGTATTGAAATAGTGTAGGAAGAAAACCTTACCAATGTTGGTTCGTGTCTGTCTTCCGCTGGGGAATAGTGTTTGAGGATGGAATAGTGTTCCGGGACGGACCGGGATTGCTTCGGGATGTGCCGATTGTTTGCGGACAGAGCTTCGACGTGCCTCGGGATTGTCAAGTGTGCACTCGGGCAGAGTTTCGGCGTGCGATGGGATTGCAGGGATCGTTGGCAAGATTCGGGCAGAGGTGGCGTGCATTGGGATCGTTGGCTGAATTCGGGCAGAGGTTCGGCGTGCGTTCGAATTGCCGGTTTGGCTCGGAAAGGGCCGAGACGCCTCGGGAAAGACCAGGCAAGGCCTCGGAGTACCACGAGGGGCCTCAGATTACTTCGAGAGTGCCTCGGGGCAGCGCGGGAGCGTCTCGAGAGCGCTTGGAAGGGCTTTGAAGCACCACAAGGGAGCTCGGAAGGCCCCGCAAGGAACCGAAAGGGACCGTGATTGCCTCAAAAGGACTTAGAGGGGGAGCCAGAGGGCTTAGGAGGAGAGGAGAAGAGGAAGTTGTCAAAAATGAGGGAGGAGGAGCCCTCTATGTATAGTGTAGGAAAAACTGCAAGTAGGTCCATACGGACCTATATACAAAACTAGAGTTTTAGCTTTCCCAGATTTGAGGGAATAATGTGGACTTTAAGAAGATTTCGTAATTATGATGTCTGGTAGCAAAGAGGTCCGTACGGACCTTTTAGCATGCAAAGAGGTCAGTACGGACCTTCTATGCTTTTCCCATTTTGCATAATTCCCAAAAAGTCCTTCTATGTTTTTTGTCCCAAAAAAGGCTCCCCTTGGTTTGGTTGGTGGTTTTTTGGGCTTTTGAGGGTTTTTTGAGGTTTCCGGGTGTTCGAGACTGTGTTTGAGTGAGTCTGCAGTGTTTCCCGGGTGTCCAGAAGAGGGTGATCTAGATTGGGATACTTATAGAAGCCCCTCGGCGACGTCACTTACAGAGGAAGTGGGGTCGTCGATAAGATAAGGGTCCTGATCTGGATCACGTGCTGAGAGAGGAGGTGACCGTGTAGGTTGGTTCGTGAGGACGTGGCGGTGTCTTGTGTGTGACCGTTTAGGCCAGTTGACTGGACCCTGTGATAGGATTCCTACGTATCCCATATGGGAATCAAGCCCGGCCATATTTCGTGTGTGGGGTGAGTGTTGTCATGTACAAGGACGTGTGATGTCCTTTAGCTGAGACTCTGTGTGTGGACGTGGTGGTATCCTGTTGGTGACCGTTTAGGTTGGTTGTGAGGACGTGGTGGCATCCTGGGTGTGTGACAATTTAGGCCGGTGGTGATGACGTGGTGGTGTCCTGGGTGACCATATAGGTCGGTTGTGAGGACGTGGTAGCGTCCTGGGTGACCGTATAGGTCAGTTGTGAGGACGTGGTGGCATCCTGGGTGTGTGACCATTTAGGCCAGTTGGCTGGACCCTGTGATAGGATTCCTACATATCCCTGGCGGGAATCAAGCCTGATCGTAGTTCTGCCCTCGTGAAATTGTGAGTGCGGAGGCGTTTGTGCCTAATTGTGACTATTTTAAGGGGTCTACCTAATTGTGACTGTTTGAAGGGGTCTACCTAATTGTGACTGTTTGAAGGGGTCTACCTGAATGTGACTGTTTGAAGGGGTCTACCTAATTGTGACTGTTTGAACGGGTCTACCTAATTGTGACTGTTTGAAGGGGTCTATCTGATTGTGACTGTTTGAAGGGGTCTACCTAATTGTGACTGTTTGAAGGGGTCTACCTATTTGTGAAAATGTTTTGGGACATTTATGCGGTCTTCCGGACTGGGTAGTTTAGAGCCTTCTGGGCTGCGGATGATGATTTGGGAGGTTTATACGATCTTCCTGACCGAGTGGTTTAGAGCCTTCCGGGCTGGAGATAGTGATTTGGCTGATTTATCCAGTCTCCCGGACTGAGTGATTTAAAGCCTTCCAGGCTGGGGATATTGATGAGGACATGTTATGCCCTATGACTTGTGGTTGCGTCGTGCGTGAGGACGTGTTGTGTCCTTTGACATGTGTTTGTGTCGTGCGTGGGGATGTGTTGTGTCCTCTGACTGTGTTTGTGTCGTGCGTGAGGATGTGTTGTGTCCTCTGAATGTGCTTGTGTCGTGCGTGAGGATGTGTTGTGTCCTCTGACTGTGCTTGTGTCGTGCGTGAGGATGTGTTGTGTCCTCTGACTGTGCTTTTGGGAGGCGTGATTGCCTCTTGCTTTGATTGTGAGAGGCGTGATTGCCTCATGAAATGGTCTCGAGAGGCGTGATTGCCTTGTGTTCGTCTGCTGGGGACGCGTAGTCTCGTATGGGCTTTGTCCGGTGAGAAGGTGATTTTGGGCTTACTTTGATGGCCGGTATTTGTTTCACCGTTTAGTGTTCTGGAGGCATTTTGTGCCTCGGGATTTGTGTTTGGAGGCATTTGTGCCTTTTGTGTTTGTTTTATCGTTTAGTGGGTGAGGTTTGGGCTTACGATGACGGCCGAGGTTGGTTTTGTTGCAGGTGTGGTTTTATGAGATCTTTCGGTGCTTTCCGTGGGATCGAGATGCTGAGGCCATGGAGGCCTATCCTGCTATGCTGGGCTGGGCCCGTCAGTTGAGGAGGAAGAGGACGAACAGGGGGAAGCTCACCATCGCCTATCGGGATGTGCAGGAGTTCCTAGAGAAGGATAGCTCGGCGGAGCTTGAGCTGTATCCCTGGGCTCGATATGGCGGCGACGAGCTTGAGGGTGGTCCCGTGGTGACGGCGCAGAGGAAGATGCTGCAGGGCCTGACTTGTGATGTCATGTTCTTGGGGGAGAGGGTCTTCTGGCAGCATGGCCCGGGTGTGCCCCCTATGGCTCCAAGGGATCCTCCTTTTGGGATGATGCATCCCCGTGACATGGATGTGATAGAGTACGACATGTACTGGGGCGGCGTGAGTGCCGAGGAGTTTATTTTGTTTGGTAAGGAGTACGGGACCTTCGTCAGGAGGAAGCTGAGGATGCCACAGGTGTTGGCGAGAGAGAGGCGGGATGGTCCACCACATCCTCCAGATGTTCCGGTGCCTGGGCCGGACTTTACATATGTACGAGGGGATTCATCGAGGCGGAGGGTATCGGTACCCGTCCCTGAGCAGGCTCCTGCTGCCTATCGGGTTGACCCGGATGCGCCGGTGAGTATGCTTACTCTTTTCCATCTTGGCATCTTTTTCTGTATTTTTCTCCTTTGTTGAGTATGACTGTATCTCTTTTGTTGAGTGTTTCTTAGGTTGTTTGCTTGCGCAGGTCTCGGGGAGATCCTTTGACACGTTGACCCGCCGTTATGTGGCGATGCGGTCTTTTGTGAAGAAGATGGCGGGGAAGCTGTCTTGCCGGTCTTCATGGCGTGTTCCAGCGAATGAGCCGATGCCTTCGAGGCATTCTGTGGACGTTCCTCCGTAGAGGGCTGAGCCAGGGCCGCAGCAGGAGGGACCCGTTCGGGGGCGGCATAGCATGGATGCAAGGACGTCTTCGGGGGTCCGACGGCAGCCGATTTTTCACCAGTTCTTGCCAGCGCAGGAGTCTCAGGGAGAGGGTTCGTCGGAGCCTTCCTTCTTTGATCCTTTTACCGGGCTCGATCCTGCGGATTATTTCGAGTACTTGCCTCAGGAGGGGGTCCAGTATTCGGATGACAAGGGCATGACTGGCGAGTTTGCCGATATGCCCGACTTCACGTTTGATGAGGTTGATGATGAGGAGTCGGAGTAGGGCTCATTTACTTTTCCTCTTTCCATTTTTTTTTGTTTAGCAACAGACATTTTTAGTACCTGTAATAAAACACTTGTATTTGCACATCAAAGTATTTTATTTTAAGATATAATGTCGTATTTTGTGATTCCCGGGGTTTGTCCTAGGAATTGTTGCTAGTTTATTATTTGTGCATGCCACGTGTGCTGGGGGTGCATTTGTGGGTAGTGTATGCTTGCCGAAAATGGCTTTGGCCAGAATTTGGACAGTTTGGAGCAAGGTCCTGCTGGGAACAGAGGATGTTGTACTGTTTGCTAGAAATGTGGGACCAAGCTGCAAGAAGGTCCGTACGGACCAACCTAGGTTGCAAAAAGGTCCGTACGGATCTTCTTGCTTTTGGGGAAAGGATAAGTGTTTTCAGGATGTCTGAACTTTCCCCACTTCCCATTTGTAGTCATTTTGAGCTTTCTTCCCCATTTTCTCTAGGAACCTCCATTTTTGCCATGGATTCTTCGTATGTTCCACGAGTTTTGCCGAGGCTTTCGAAGGAGAGGCAAGCATTCTTCCTTGAGCGGATGAAAATGTGGATGCGATACCGTATGAGGCATCAGAGGCGGGCTTTGTTGCGGGCTGCCGCGAGGTTCTAGGACGTTAGGAGGCATGTGTATAACTTCTCCTACAATGAAGTGACGCCCACTTTTGAGGATTTTCGAGCTTTGATGGGAGGACCGGAGGTGGAGGCCATCTCGCTTCCTTTGATTGGCGGTGCTGTTGTGAGCGTGAAGCTTGCATGCTTTCTTCGGACTTCGTTGGAAGAAGTGCAGGGTATGACATTTGATTCGGGTCGCATTGACATTTCTGCGCTGCCGGAGCGGTTTATGAGCGATGATGAGAGTGAAGTCTCGTGGGATGCATTTGCTTTGTACGTGATGGCGACGCTTTTCATGGTGAGCTCCCTTGGGGTATGCGACGGCGCTTTGCTGGATGTGGTAGGGAACTACAGGGCCGGAGAGGATATTGTTCCGTTAGTGCTGGGGGAGACCCTTCATGGCATTGATCGCCTAGCGACTGGGGATAGATTGATGAGAGGGGGAAGCCCCGCTTTGCTCACTTTGTGGCTGCGAGAGAGACTTCAGGCTATGCCCGAGGCTCCGACGTCATTTAGCCCGGGGACCTTTGCTCAACGTCTTCTTGTATAGGATATGGATCAGTCCACCTGGGAGAGATGGATGGCACAGCTTGGTACGTATCAGATCCACTGGTGGGTTCCGCATTGGGGAATTGAGACTAGGAGGGCCTTTCAGGAAGGGTCCTATGTTGTCAGAGTTTCAGGCTTGTCTTGGTCCTCCTTCTACATTCCGTCGCTTGTTTTCCGGCAGTTCGGGATGAGGCAGGAGCCTTTGTTGGGCTGGGATGACCTTGCCACTGCGGAGGTAGCTCCTCTTTGTATGGCAGCTCCAGGTGCTCTTTTTGTATTTTCTGAGGGTATGGAAGTATTCCGCTTTTCCTCCTGTGGTGCTCCTTCGACATCGGGAGAGCGTTGTATTGACCACCGTGTACCTGGATTGGTACAAGCAGTGCGTTGGGCAGTCCCAAGTGATTTTGGGGAGCAGGCGTGAAGCGATTCTGGGGCCCGATTGCCGTCGTAGCTATTGCCTTAGGAGTGCCAAAGTCTGGTCTGACCCTCAGGATGTTACGGGAGATGCTTTATTTAACTATGAGACCAGAGTTGACCGACTGACAGAGAGAGGTCGTCTTATATAGACTCGCAGGGAGGAGATCCGAGCCGAAGCACGGGCGAATGAAGCCCTGCGAGCTGCTGGATTGTTTGACTCTACGGGGAGGACCCCTAATCTCGGATTGAGAGAGGCAGAGCTGGCTCGCGTGGAACGAAAGAAGACTCGCCGGGGACGAGGGAAAGAAAGGGAAGAATGGCGAGGGGACAAGTGCAGATGGCGCGGAATGACCTCCTAGGTATCCATTCATTGCATTGCAAACACATTATTTGTTAAATGTATTAAGCTGTCTTTTAGCATGTTGTGAACTTGAGAGTAGACCGTGCTTGAACTCATCAAGAAATGTTGTAATCGTTAGTTATTTGTGATTTACTTTTAAAGCTTTGTCAAGACGCAAAATCTCTTGTTCGCCTTTCGTTTCTTTTGTGAGCCTTGGTGGCGTCCATCTTTGGACCTTTCTGTTGCATTTACGAACTAAAGCAGCCTGGGCCTTGATGCCAATCCCTTTTCGCCTGGGTTTTGTATTTGGATGGGAGGTTGGATGATCCCTTGACAAGTCGTTTTGACGGTCTTTTCCGTGGCTTCCTTGCCTCTTGTTTGTTGGAGTCGGGCTCTTGACCTCTCTTTTTTTTGTACCTTCTGCTTGAGCTTTTTTTTTTTTGAGAGCCTTTGCTCGAGCTTTTTTTTTTGAAGCGCGTGAGGGCGAAGACAAGCCCCTGGCTTGGAAGTTGACATGGGTCAGTCGTTTGACGTTGAGTGACCTTCGGATGTCCTTTGATGTTGCCCCCGTCGTTTGACTTGGTCAAGGTGATGGTGGGGGCATGCTCTTGGAAAGTGTGTAGTTTGATGGAGGTCTGATTGACATTCAAACTTTTGACTTTTTTTGTGTGTTTTTAGATCGGACCAATTAAGGTTGCCTACGTTCCCCTGGATTAGAGGGCTCAGGTCTACGTAGTTCGACACTACATGGAGTGCCAAGAGATGCACAGTTGGTCTTCTTTAGGCGAAGTATCTGCGAAGTTTGCTTCCGTTGACTGGATTCATGAAGGGATTGCCGTCTAGGTCTGTCAGCTTCATGGCACCTCCGGAGAAGATCTTTTGAACCACGAAAGGGCCGATCCATGTTGGTTCCCATTTTCCCAGTGGGTTGGTTCGAGTGGGAGGCTTTTCTTTAAGTACCAGATCGCCTTCTCTGATGTCTCGAGATTTGACTTTCTTGTCGAAAGCTCTAGCCATCCTGCTTTGGTAGGCTCGGACGTGTTCCATGGCCTTGAGTCGTCGCTCGTCTAGCAGAGCCAGTTTGTTGTGTCGACTTCGGAGCCATTCAACTTCGTTGATTTCGTTTTCCAGCAACACTCGAAGTGAGGGAATTTCCAATTCAACGGGCAGTACTGCTTCCATCCCGTATGTCAGGGCGAATGGAGTTTCTCCCGTGGCTGTTCTGACTGATGTTCGGTAGCCCCAAAGTGCAAGGCACAACTTTTTGGGCTAATCACGTCCTCGGGAGGTCATTTTTCGGATGATCCGTTCGAGGGTCTTGTTTGCTGCTTCGACGGCGCCGTTCGTTTGTGGCCAGTAGGAAGAAGACTTGTGGTGTGTGATCTTGAATTCAGCCAGCAGTCTGTCGCATTCTCCTTCGAAATGGGAATCGTTTTCTGATATGACCTCGTTCGGGATGCCGTATCGGCATATGATGTTTTTCTTGAGTAAATGTGTGACTTTCTTGGAGGTGAGCACCTTGTAGGACTTGGCTTCGACCCATTTTGTGAAGTAGTCGATGGCTACCAAGACGAACTCGTGGCCGTTGCTATCTGGAGGAGAGATTTTCCCGATGACATCGATTCCCCATGGGGCGAAGGGCCAGGGCGTAGTCATGCAGTAGAGATCGTGAGGAGGTAGATGATTGAGGTTGGAGAACCATTGACACTTGTCGCAGCTTCGGACAAAGTGGATGCAGTCTTCCTCCATAGAGATCCAGTAGTAGCCCATCCGAAGAATGATTTGCATCAGGGCTCTGGCATTCATGTGGGGGCCGCAAGCCCCGTTGTGGACTTCATTCATGAGCTCGCTTGCTTTTTCCTGGCTGATGCAGGGTAGGAGCGGTCCTTGGTAGCATTTTTCGTATAGCATGTTTCCAAGGATGACAAAGTGAGAGGCGAGGCATTTTAGGGCCATGATGCTCTTGGCTTTGACTCCTTCCTTGAATTGACCTTCCTCGTTCATGATGGCGGTTTCCCCATTTTTAAGGTATTGGAAGATCTGATTGACGTGCAATGCTGATGAGGAGGCTTCCGATTTGCATCTCTTTTGGCTCTCCAGCAGTTCCCAAATCTACTTTGGTTAAAACCTTTCTCGGCAGCTTGGGCCTGATTTTTCTCTCGTTTAACAGTATGCTTAAATGTTTGTTTAATGCATTCGTTCAATTAATTTGTTTGCTTCTTTGTTAGATGAATTGTTATTAACTGTTTGTGTGTTAGTTAATTTATCAGTTGTTAAATATGTAATGAGAGGATACTCGGAAAGATCGAAGCATTCATTAAGAGCATACGGGAATACATTATTGGCAATGAGTTCGTAATCTTCTGGCGTGAGGCCATCAGATGACTCGAGAGACTCGAATTCAAAGATAATGGACTCAGGATGGGCTTTGACACAGGACTCTAGAACGCGAGGGGTCAGACCAAGTTGTTCGATCATGTCCTTTTTGCTGGCGGTAGGTCTGGAGAAGGTGGCCCAGTTATTGAGTGGCAATGAGCTTGATAGAAGGCGGGGGTTGAAAGGCTTCGTGCTGCCATTCCTGATCATGGCTACCATAGAGTTATCAGAAACAAAATCGATTAGGTCTGGCACCTCGATTTTTTCACTGAAGAGTTGGTGGAGCAGTGGCTCGTTCCAGGCATCGTCTGCGGAGTCTTACGCTGTTGTCTTGGGCATTGCTAGTTCGAATGCAGACCCGTCCTGCTTGTAGGTGGCAGGGATGTTGGCAGAGAGTTTTTCGAGTTCTTCTGCAAAAGAGTGGGTTTTCCTGAACCAGAATTCATTGTGAATAGTGGTGGTCGTGGGTATCGGTAGAAGTGGTGCATCGAGAAATGCTCTTCTGACTGGATTTGGCTTGAGGCCTCTGAATCTTGCAAGGTTCTGCTGGAGCTTGTCCATGGTTGTCGGCCAGTTTTGTTTGGCGTTGATCAGCTCTGTTCCCTTTTCTGTGTCTTCGTTCAAGCTGCCGGTTTTCTTCGTGAAGTACCTAGTCATGTCGAAGCTGTAAGGACGGAGATCGAAGATTGCGTGCAAGCCTCTTTTGTTTGTGGCGGAGCGTTTTCATGCAGCTCTTCTCTTTTCCGCGGCATCTTCGGGAGTAGGAATGTATCCCAGGCCATGGAGGGTATTCTGTTCTTTGATCTCGATGATTTGTTGGGTACCCTGATGGCGTTTCCCAAACCAAGCCCCGGTATGTAGTTCATGAGCTTCATCATCTTCATCGGGGGAGGGATCTGGTCCCAAATCAAAGGCAAGTCTATGTGGCACACTTGGGCTTTTAGTCTTTCGATTGTGAACCCTGTCAGCATCATGCCGTCATTGTCGTGTTTGATCTCCAAGACCGGGACTCCGTTTGTGTCGGTCCCTTCGGTGGTTATGCTATCACCGTAGATGATGGTAAGGTCTGTTCCTTGGACGAACTTTACACATTGATAGAGGGTGGATGCCACCCCATTGATCTGGTGTAGCCAAGGGCGTCCCAAGATGGCAGTGAAGGTGATCGAGATGTCGATGACTTGGAAGTCGGTCGGGACCATCTGCTTTCCGAACCATAGGTTCAGGGTGGCTATTCCCAAGACTGAGCGAGATGTTGAGTCGTATGCTTTGATTGTCTAAGTTGAGGGTTTCAGATCAGTTGTCTTGATCCCTTAAAAATCCATCATTTTGGATGGAAGGACGTTCATGGCTGATCCCCCATCTACCAAGACCCGAGGGAGGCGACGCTCGTCAAGTTAAAATGTTATGTAGAGAGGCTCGTTATGATCAGCCCCAAATTTCGGGAGGTCGAGCTCCATGAAAGTGATGATGTTGCTGTAATGAACATTGTCGATCATCTGAACCGCTTCATCTGGTGTCACGGTGATGGGTACCATGGTTTGGGCCAGACTTTCCTCCAACTTGAGTTTGTGCGGGTGAGAGGAAGTGAGTAAGGACCATAGTGAGATGTTAGCCTGAGTACGCTTGAGCTGAGTTAAGACAGGATCTTCAGCCTTTGGGTCAAGGGCTTCGGCTTCTTTGGCATAGGGCCCCTTTTCAGTTCGAGGCTCAGGCATGGCTTGCCGTTTGTCTGCCGATGGAGGATTCGTCGGGATTTGACCGGAACGCGTGAGTACGTTCACCTCTGGCTTTGCTGCTTTGCTCGTCTATCCTATTTCTGTAATGAGAGGGCCTTGGTTGGCGTAGGGCCATGCTTCACATTTTAGTTCGTTCACCATTATTGATTTCGTTGAAGCGTCAACAGTGGTTTTGAGATCTTCCCAAGACAGGGGATGGGGTATCTGGACCCTCGGGCCGTTGGTGGCGATGTGGAGCTCGTCCCAGCTGATCATGGAGCAGACGTTGCCGTGGTCTTGTGCAGATCTAGGCTGAGGAGATTTGGTGGAGTAGATGACGTAGTAGTCAAACTTTCCTGATGGTTCTCTAAGGGTTCCGACTGTGGGGTCGCCGGATTCGTATCTCTTATTCAGTTTTTGTTGAGAGGAGGGTTTCTTCTTTCTTCGAGGACGATCCTCGTTCATTTCATCTTGGAATTCCATTTCCAGACAAGCGGTGCAATCGCAGACGTCCCACCAGATGTGTTCATTGTTCTGCGGTGGTACCGACACCTCAGGATGTTGACCAGACACGTCCTCCCCCGGGGGGTCTTGTGGTTTTATGTCGTAGCTGCATGGCTCGTACGAGGGCAGCAGGTTGACTTCTGGGAGACAATGAGAGTTGTTAGGAGCTGCGGGAGCGGGCATGTCTTTGGGAGTCCCGAGTGGTTGGGGAATGGCTAACGTTCCGAAGTGGTGCATGGCACCTTTGATCCAGGCTTGTTGTTCGCCTTGGCGTTTCTCAAGAGCCATGATGACTTTCCAAACTTCCTCCATTGTTGGGAAATTTCTCGGGGGTATGGTCCCGTTTTCCTCGCTGTTATCCACCGACTTGGCCATGGGGAGTTGATGGACTGTCCTAGTAGCTGTGCTGGGAAGAATGTTGGACCTTGCGGCTTTGACACTGGGAGAATAGTTCTCAGGTACTCTCGATCACTCTCGGTTCACTGGAGGGGGTGACGGGTAAGGTTTAGACACGGGAAGGCCTTTTGGGATAAAAGGGGGGAAAGCTCACGTGACATGCGGTTTTCGCTTTTATTTATTTAGTTTTTTTTTGTTGTTTTAATTTACTTAAAAGAGTGTTTTCTCAGAATCCTAGGTAGGTTGGAAAAGGTCTCTCTTCTTTTTCGCAACTATGCTAGATCCTGGGTCAGTAGAGACCATCTGTACGACTATAAGCCCCTCGTTTTGCACCTGTATTTCGACATCCCGGGGTGGACAGCCCCGGGCGAGGGTCCTATAGGGCAAGCGGTTTCCACTGGCCTAAAAGAAAAATCGAACCTAAGGACCGAGCCTGTCATGTTCGTTTTAATGCGTTAGCCATGTGAATAGTGAGCCGAGTCGGCCCCTGAGTCAAGATCTGGTCGGGAGTTCGGCATGACCTCTCTTTACCTTGCTTGCGCAAGGGATCTGTGATGTTAGGCGTTGGTTGGGTCATATCGTCATGGCTGACGTATTAAAGGCTTGATGACATGGTGCCATGTGGGCATGGATGTATATCCGGGACGGACGTCTGGGTGTAGCTTCGGAAATCAAGATTAGGTCAAGATTTTAGCATGACCTTTCATCGATTTGCTTGCGCAAGGGATCTTGAGTTCCGAGCTTCGACTCAGAAAATGTTCGGCATGGGATATGTATCCAGGTTGTATGACACGGACTGGGTAAAAACCAACCAAGTCTGGATAGAGTGTGACTCAAGCGTGTAGGGCTGACACTTGGCTAGGATGGGATGTTTGGAATGATCCCGTGCGCATCCAAGAGGCCTAGGAAGACCAAACGGACTGCAATTGAGACCACCCCGGGTTGAGGGTTGTAGTGTGCAGTGTATCCGAGGCAGCAGTGCGAGTAGCGTGCGGTGTACCGAGGCAGCAGTGCGAGTAGTGTGCGGTCGCTAAAATTCTTTTTCTGAGTAAAACAGAAGTTTTTGAAGAATTTTAAATGTATGTACACAGATGTATATTAATGCATTTTTTTTTGAATTTTTATTTTTTTTTTGTAAAATAAAAAGTAAAGCACATGCACATGCACACACACACACAACAGTTAAAGAAAGGGGTAAAATGAAAGTTTGACCCTCATCATCGTTTTAAAAATCTTTTGTCTTTTGTTTAAAAGTTTTTTTTAAAACAAAATATCCCCAGCGTAGTCGCCAATTGAAATTGCCCAGATCCGAGAGGCAGCGCAATCGCGCCCCGGCATCTGGCATTTCACTTTTTCGCGTTGGAGGGAGGTGTCTCGCTGTTGTGTTTGCTTTGTAGAGTCTCCACGCCGTTTTGATTAAGTCCAAAACATTGAGAAAATGCATCAGTTTAAAAATAAACTGTTTTTGTGTGATGAGATTTTGAGTTCGGAGGTCAGGTTACTCCTCGGGAAGAGAATATTAGAATATTAGAGCTCACCCGAGTAGCCTCGTAAAAACGAGTCTTTCGGTACCCCTTCTTTCTTTAAATATTGTGTGTGTGTGTGTGTGTGTGTGTGCTTTTAAAAATGCATGTTGTGTCGGATGTCTACATTGTACACTACTTATTGAAATGTATTGAAATAGTGTAGGAAGGAAGCCTTACCAATGTTGGTTCGTGTCTGTCTTCCGCTGGGGAATAGTGTTTGAGGATGGAATAGTGTTCCGGGATGGACCGGGATTGCTTCGGGATGTGCCGGTTGTCTGCGGACAGAGCTTCGGTGTGCCTCGAGATTGTCAAGTTTGCACTCGGGCAGAGTTTTGGCGTGCGTTGGGATCGCAGGGATCGTTGGCGGGATTCGGGCAGAGGTTCGGCGTGCGTCGGGATCGTTGGCTGAATTCGGGCAGAGGTTCGGCGTGCGTCCGAATTGCCGGTTTGGCTCGGAAAGGGCCGAGACGCCTCGGGAAAGACCAGGCAAGGCCTCGGAGTACCACGAGGGGCCTTAGAGTATCTCGAGAGTGTCTCGGGGCAGCGCGGGAGTGTCTCGGGAGTCCTCGAAAGGGCTTCGAAGCACCACAGGGGAGCTCGGAAGGCCCCGAAAGGAACCGAAAGGGACCGGGATTGCCTCGGAAGGACTTAGAGGGGGAGCCAGAGGGCTTAGGAGGAGAGGAGAAGAGGAAGTTGTCAAAAATGAGGGAGGGGGAGCCCTCTATTTATAGTGTAGGGAAAACTGCAAGAAGGTCCGTACGGACCTATGTGCAATACTAAAGTTTTAGTTTTCCCAGATTTGAGGGAATAATGTGGACTTTAAGAGGATTTCGTAATTATGATGTCTGGTAGCAAAGAGGTCCGTACTGACCTTTTAGCATGCAAAGAGGTCCGTACGGGCCTTCTATGCTTTTTCCATTTTTGCATTATTCCCAAAAAGTCCTTTTGTGTTTTTTTGTCCCAGAAAGGCCCCCCCCCTTGGTTTGGTTGGTGGTTTTTTGGGCTTTTGAGGTTTTCGGGTGTTCGAGACTGCGTTTGAGTGAGTCTGCGGTGTTTCCCGGGTGTCCAGAAGAGGGTGATCCAGATTGGGGTACTTACAGTGACGAGAAAGTTAAAGGCTCACAAATAAGGTTCAAATAAAATAGATATATATCACTTCCCGAATAGCCTAATTGATGTGTTATTGACAGTCATGCAAACATGTTCTAGGGACCCCGAGAATGCCAAAGTGATCCTATAAAGGTCTCCTAAATTGGTAACAATGATCAAGAAAAATAATATGGAAGTGAAAGGTGGAGAAATCATACTTTACATGTATCAATGCAATTATATCCCCATATTGACAATAATACTCAAGATTTTAAAATTAAATCACTCTCAAATCATCATGGACTCTTGCCAACTTCCCAAAATATGAAAAGAACAAAGTTTTTAAATTTTTCTATTTTTTGGAGGGTGACACTATATACACTCCCCTATAAACCCACAAACTCGGAGAGATATCTACTTCCCAAACTTAAAACATGCTATGTCCTCATAGCAAAGAGAACAAAAAAATGCCTTGGATTCAAATGACGATATGACACAACAAAGTAAATAAATAAAGCAAATAAAAACATAGCTACTTGGGTTGCCTCTCAATAAGCACATTTGCTTAAGGTCGTTATCCCGACCATTGCTCCCAATTACATGGGATGTGAGGTGGCCACATTCTCTTTGGACTTATATTTTCTTCCCTTGGCCCACCTAGCACATTCTCGGGCACAAACGCCCATAACTTTCCAAACAAACTTACCCTTATCCACAAGCTCGAGTGGAGCCCAAGAGATTTTCGGAACCTTTTTCTTTTCCATTTTCTTTTTCTTGGGGACCTCTCTCCCCCAAACTCATTCGCTTCCTTAGACTTATCACAATCAATCACCTCATCTTCCTTCACAACATCATAAGAGCTATTATCCTGATCACACATCTTGGCAAAGAAAGTATCAGAAATATCAAGAAAACAACACTCTTCAATTTTAGCACATGAGTCAAAGGTGTCAGATTTTAGAGGGAAGAAAGATTTTAATGGGGACACCGACCCCTTGTGGGATCGACCTAGGAGGTGATACGAGCCATCACAAGAACCAAGATCGTCGGCCTTGTTTTTCATGGCACACAAGTGGGAACCTGCATTATCCCTAGAATTCTCATCGTCACTCTTATCTACTTTGGCCCATTCATCTTTCACTATGTCATCTACATACAGACATGACTCATCATCATCCATGGAATTTTTCATGACATCAAACACAGATATTTCAATTTTTTTCACCAGCTATAGTCATAGAGAGTTTTCCACCCTCCACATTAATAATAGTGTTGGTCGTCGCCATGAAAGGTCTCCCAAGTAATATGGATGAATCACGGTGACTTCCTTCACTTTTTGGCATCTCAAGCACCACAAAATCAACCGGGATGTTCAAAGAATCAATCTGAACTAAAACATCCTCCACAATACCCAAAGGTCTTTTAATGGACCTATCAACGAGTTGTAAGGCCATTGTGGTGGGTTTTAATTCAGGAAGACCCATCTCAAGATACAAATAATAACGTAGCAAATTAATGCTAGCCCCAAGATCCAACATAGCTTTCACCCTCTTGGCCTCCCCCATAGTAATAGAAATAAGAAAGCTTCCGGGATCATTCAATTTGGGTGGAAGACTATGTTGTACCACAGCACTAGCATTCACACTCATCAAAACCTTCTCATTCGTCCCATATCCAAATTTCCAGGAGTTTATTTCTTTGAAAAATTTTGCATAAGCTGGAACATTTTTTTATCACATTTAAAAGAGGAAGATTTATATTTACTTTTGAAAAAATATCAATCAATTCCTTCATTAGATGATCCAACTTATTACTTAAAAATCTACCAGGAAATGGTACAGGAGGTACATATGGCTTGGGGGTGGGAGTAAAATCATTCAAATTCTCTCCCAATCCATTTGTACTCTTTTCACCCCACTCAACACTTTTTTCCACAACAGGAGAGACAGGAATAGAGGAATAAGAAGGAGGAAGAACCTGATTGTCTACCTGTTTACCACCTCTCAATGTAAAGATGGCCTTGGCTTGTTGCCCCTGACTGGGGAATGTACCGGGTTTATGTCCCTATAAAGCCTTAGCCAATTGCCCTATTTGGGCCTCCAACTTCTGAAGGGCAGCTTCATGGTTCTTGGAAGCTTGTTGACTTTCCACCCTTAACTGATTGTTTTCAGCCTGCATTTGCTCCATGGCCACTTCCCATGGCTCTTTCTTTCTCTTATATGGTCCCGGTGGTGGTGGAGGATGGAGAGGCTTATTCTGTTGTTGATTGCCTCCCCAAGAGAAAATAGGGTGCTTCCCCCACCCAGGATTGTATGTCTAAGAGAATGGATTGTTCTGTGGGGCCCTCTGCATATATGCATGCATCATCTGTACTTGTTCGGGATCATACAAAGAGGGACTAGTGGTGGGGAAAACTTCATAAGAATGAGTGTTAGAACCACAAGTTACACAACCATCATGCACTATATTACCAACAGATGACACATTAGATGCAAAATTAGAAGTACTACTCATGGCCAACTTATCAAATTTTTTATTTAGAAGTGCAAATTGTTTTGTGATCTCATCACTCATCCCTATTCCATTCACACTATTTGTTTTACCCCTTGACCCCTTTTGTTAAGAATTAATTGTTAGCCTCTCAAATAGGGCTTGGGTTTCTTAATGTACGCTTGCTGAAAATTTCATGTTAAAATGGGAGTCGCCACTCCATTTTAAAGGAAACATTGAAAACCTTTTTGAAAAGAGAAAATGGGTTCGGGGGTCAGGTTACGTGTTGGGAAGAACCGAGAGTTCACCCAACACGCCTCATTCGTAAATGAGTCTTTCTATGTTCAACATCCGAAACATTGAAGAGTGTGTGCAAAATGTGTGAGACAAGATATGTGATAAAATGCATATAAGTGCTTTGTTTTATTGCTCAACTGAAGAAATTACATCTTGTGAACCATTTATCATGGGAGGCCACATCCCAATTACAGATTTTAGGAACAGATTACAACTGAAACAGGGATTTTTACAAAGGGCTACTTGTGTCGCGTGACACAGGACTCCACATGTCCAGATGTGTAGCGTGACACAAGTTACCGATCTTCATGAACCTTACAATTTGAGATACAGAATGAACAGAGATCGATTCAGATCCAATCACAACACCAAATCATCCCAGAGAAACACGAATCCAAAATGAATTGACCAAGGGGGTGTGGATATGGAGAGATCCACACTCCCTTGGCAAACAAGTCACAATTACAATAAGATCACACCATGAACAATGAAATTATATTAAACAACTTGAATTAAACAGAGAGATGGCGATTGTGACTTGATAATCAGAGCAGATGGAGCTTGATTACCAAGTCAATGAACAAAATCAGCAATGAATTATGCAAGTAGCAAATAGATGAGAGAGATATGAAGGAAAGGGATTCGTTACCCTTATAGATCCACAAATTCTATACCAAGTTAGGTATAGAATCCTTCTAAATCAGCTTCTGGACCGAATTGAACTTGGAAGGATGAAGGATGGGAGATCTAAGTAGTGATGTGTGTTTTGGGTTGAATGGATGGATGAATTGTGTATGAGGGATGAGAGAATTGGAAGGAATTGGTGTAGGTTTGTATGGAAGGAGGAGAGAGAGAGGTTTCTGGGCATATTTTGGCAGGGTAACAGTAGGGAGACTGAAAAGGGATCCTGAAATGAGAGGGGGAGGGTCTTATTTATAGGCTGCTGATGAGGGCCAGTTGTGTCGCACGACCTTCAGCTTTCGTTTTCCGTGGCTCGTTGTGTCGCGTGACACAACATGCCACTAACCGTTTTCAGCGCCAAGCAAGTGGTTCTGGAACATTCCGAATTAATTTCCAACAAGTCCAAAACAATTAATTCTTTGTAGGTCCTTTTGCAGGGAGAAATGACTTAAAAGTACTTCCTTTGCAAAAACTTATAAAAATTTTCCGTCTCGGAATGGACCGAAAATTTACCAAAATGCCCCTAGTCGATTTTATTTCATTAAAAGGCACTTATAAAGGGTCGTGAATTGGATTGGCATACTCACAGAGACCCTCGACAACGTCACTTATGGAATAAGTGAGGTTTCCAATAAGACGGACCCAATCCCAATGAGTGGCTGGGGATATGGCAGATGGAGGAAAATGATTGATGAGGTTGGATGGCTGGACCTTTTGAGAAAGGATTCCTACATATCCCAGGTGGGAATCAAGTCGGTCGTAGTTCGAAGACAAAACTGTTTAAAGGAGTCTAAACATAGGGGAGACCATTTGAAGGTGTCTATACCTGGGGGAGAGATCATTTGAAGGCATCAAAACCTGAAAGAGATCATTTGAAGGTATCTAAACCTGAAAGAGATCATTTGAAGGTATCTAAACCTGAAAGAGATCATTTGAAGGCATCTAAACTTGAAAGAGATCATTTGAAGGTATCTGAACCTGAAAGAGTTCATTTGAAGGTATCTGAACCTGAAAGAGATCATTTGAAGGTATCTGAACCTGAAAGAGATCATTCGAAGGTATCTAAACCTGAAAGATATCATTCGAAGGTATCTGAACCTGAAAGAGATCATTTGAAGGTATCTGAACCTGAAAGAGATTATTTGAAGGTATCTGAACCTGAAAGAGATCATTTGAAGGTATCTAAACCTGAAAGAGATCATTTGAAGGTATCTAAATCTGAAAGAGATCATTTGAAGGTATCTAATCTTGAAAGAAATCATTCGAAGGTATCTACACCTGAAAGAGAGATTGATTCTTTTAGAAAAGTAATTGATTGAGATATGCTTTCATACCTATGCTGTGCTTACCTGTAGCTGTCGGAGGGACTGAGGCTACGACTGATGATGATGAAGAGTTGTTGGTTTGCCGTGCAAGGGACGGTATTTGTTGATGATTTTCCGTCCACTCATGGGGAATTTGATGAAGACGTGCCAGTGTATACATGCTTTGATGAAGGTGTTGTTGGGTTTTACGGGTCCATGCGCAGCGGAATTAAGCATTAAAACATAAAACCCAAGAAGCCCTAGGATCCGTTCTATACAATTAATTTAAATTCCAATGAGATAGAATTAAACCAACCTTGAAACGCTTTCCGGTCTTGAGCTATCGAACGATTTTGATTATGTGATATCTAATCACAAACTTCGTTCTTCAACTTGCTTGAACTCTAGGCATTGATCGATGAACGAGCGAAGACCCTCTTTCGGTATCCACACCTTTGAATGAATCCAAGAAAAACTTCTTGATGATTGCTAGATCTAAACCTTGAAGAATATTGAGAGTATTTAATTATAAATTTTGCATGAAAAATTTCGGCTGACCTTTTAGGTCTGACAGAACCCTTGTATTTATACTACAATAGTAGGAATACCTCTCCTAATCGTATGAGGAGAGACAGGCTGTCAAACCGCGTACGGGCCTATTATGTCGCGCGGTATATTAAGCCATTGGCTTAATATGTCGCGTGACATATATAGCCAGATACTGAAATTCTCAATCATTCTTCCTCCGGTTCAACCAATTCATTCTAGTTGTGTGTGACCCAATAGGATTACATTATGTTGGCAATGAGTTCGATCATATCGAACCTCATAAGACATAAGCGGACTCTAGCAAGCCATTATGTCTACCCAAATAATGTAACGTAAGAGTTCACGTTTCCAACGGTGTACTTCCATTTCTCCCTTTGTCTCACGATGTTATATTGAACACAAGTCATGGTCATTGTCAACTTGTCTAAGTTCAATGCTTTCTCGATTCCTTGAGTATAATGATAATTCCAATCATATTGGGGTACGACCATACACTTTCATCATTATCACTCATCGAGGGGCCCAAGCAAAACATCTCTCTTTCGAGGGACAAATTCCATCTTGACTTATCATCCTTCCCATCATGAATCCGATCATGCCAAAGATAGCCTTTATGGATATCGTGTTAAGATATCGTTTGACTAAAATCAAACATGATTTTTCATCATAAATCTCATGCGGGTCATGTCCAGTCACTTGTTCTCTAACAAGTACTCATAATTTCAATGTGCATCTCTATGCATATAATCATCACATGATTATCCATTGACAATTATACTAATTATTCTCTTAATAATTAGGGACGCAGATTATTATTAACAAATATACAAAACATATAATAATCAAATGATAAACATCTCATATAATAATAAATAATGTCAACACATAAGTCTATGAATCACAGGCCTAGGGCATAACACCAACAGGTGTGCCCATGAGAACGGGCTTTTGATAAAGATCCACCCATGAGAACGGGCTTTTGACGATGATTTGACCGTGAGAATGGGCTTTTTATGATTCGCCGTGTGGAACGAGCTTTGATGATAACTCGCCGTGCGGGACAGGCTTTGATGATAACTCGCCGTGCGGAACAGGCTTTGATGTCGCCGAGACTGATGAGCATTATTACTTGGAGATTGGGGCAACTGAAGCTCTTTCAAACAATGTTGAGGAATCCGAAGAGGCCGAGACTGATGAAGATGATAAAAGCAGAATATGCCACCTGCAGAATTTGAAATCTTTGTCCAGGTTGTGATTTGAGGAGCAATCCCCATGATCAGATCATGATCACTTTGATTATTGTACCCTTTTAGGGGAGGAAAGAGAAACACACACTCTAGGCACTTTGCATTTTATTCACTTTATTATTGCTAATTTTAAGCATTATTAATCTTGATGCACAAATCCATCTCGATTGGGGATGAAAATGGATATGAGGATTTTGTATGTCTTGACGAGCAGATATGTATGTAGCAAATGATGGATTGTGATGGTATGACCGTGTATATGTATGATGATATGATGATGAATGGCGTGATTGTGTATAGGAGTGTAAGTGGTGAAGTGAAACCTCTCCCATGAGGTGAGTGATGATTGAGGAATGTATGGATGACATGGTGTAGCCTAGGCAAGTCGGGGATGCTCTCAGGAGTACAAATTGTAGCAGGTTAATTGTTACTGATGAGAACAAAATGTATCGCGCGCCTGAGACGGCAAGCAGCAGCGGAAGTGCAGAGAATGCCCTGGTTTTGAAGATATGATTAGGCGGAGCCCCAGTTCTTGATGAGGTGACCATGGTGAAGCCCCAGTTTATAATGCAAAGCAAACCCAGAAGGATATCTGGTAAGGAGAGCCCGAGAGAATAGCTTAGCAAAGCCCCAGCTTGGAGAGATCCAATGCAGCCCTATTATAGATAGAGTCATCTTCTGGCCAAGGAGGCAACCCATCATTTCAAAATATAGTCAATCAGTCATTGGACAAGACTCAAAAATGTATACGTGCAGGGGCGCATCTTTCGAAAGGTGGGAATGAATCCCGATTTTGTGTAACACACTCGCTTTGGGTTTGACTCTTTTGAGAGAGAATAAGACAGTGTTTTGAAAACTTGTCTTATTCATGATGATCACAAGGCTGCTTTAAAACCCTTTATTGATGTTCGGGTTACTCAATCGCTAATCCTGATATGAACAAATATTTCAATTAATCATGAGGAGAAAGCCAACTAATATCGAGAATCAAACTAGGAAAGATGGAAAGAAGGATCTGTGTATAGGGACGGCCCTTGATGAGACCGGATTTCCTGAGATTTGAATGTGTTTGTGACCGGACCATTTCTGGTTGCCTACGTTCCCCTCATTGTGAGGAGCTCAGGTCGCCGTAGTTCGAGCTTATCCCGATTGAAAGAGAATGGAAACTCGAGGATCTCTTGAGAATTGGAGAGTTGAAGCACATGTCTCCTTGGAGTGTCGATGAAAGACACGGATGTGAAGCCCCAGTGAGGCATTCACGGGAAGTGTTTGTGGAGAAGGAATGAAATATGCTCACATGAAATGTCGAAATGAATTGGATTTGAATTTGCATAATCTCTGATTGATGATCTTGAATCGAGATAGATTAGGTTCCATCTTAAGCAAGCAACGAAGCATTAATCTTATTTAGATCTCGAAGAAATTAGAATGAAACTGCTATCCGGTAGGAACTGTATCTGGGTTTCAGGGCTTCGATCGGCCATTGGGTGATTTGGAATATCATGACCTCTTAAGATGAGAGGTCAGCTGGGCCTTTTACAGACTAAACCTCTAAAGATGAGAGGTTGGCTTTTGGGGATGTGTTTGAGATTTCTAAGGCGAGGAAATCAATTGTCTTTAAGAATGAGAGGTCAATTTCTAACTTTGGCCAAAGGCAAGGGTAATGGTAATGGGAATATCCTCTAAGAATGAGAGGATGGCTTGGGATTGGTTTGAAGGTATAGGTGAGAGGAAAGTCCAAGCTATCGAGAACTTTTGTGAACTTGTGAGAATTCGGGCTCCTTTTGAACATTGGAGAGCTTCTTGAGAAGTCGGGGACTTTTTCTGAATTGTGAGGATTTAGAATTCTTATTTTGATAACCTGGAAGGCCTCTTGAGGAGTTGAGGATTATCTTTGTCCTTCCTTCATGACTTGAGTATTTTACGCACCACCGATTCTTGAAGCTAACTTCTTGGCATTGCTTGGACTTCTCTTAGAACGGAGCAAAGATGATGGCTAAACGGGGTTTCAAAACATGCCGATCTTGAAATTAAAAGGGTATTGTTTAGTGAGGGTGAGGTAACGGCTTCCCTAGGGTGAAAGGCTTCAACTGCAATCCCTACCGGATGACCTAAACGAGATTAAGGCTTTATTGCTTGCTTAAGCTTACTTGAGGAATATTCATGCAAATTCATCGAGCAATGAGATGATGAGGATGATGAAAGAGATGTGAGCATATGAGATGTGAGATGGGGAGTTGATAAGCCCCAGTTTGAGAAGGATATCAGTTTATTTTCTCACTCCGATTAATTTAGATATTAATCATTTCAATGAATTAGTAATTGAGCAGTGCAAGTGATCATTTAGAATAAAACCATTTCAATTAAGTGTAATGTGGGTGTGCAAGTGATGTCTCGAGTCTAGCAAGAAGAGAAACAAAGACTTTTTTTATTACTGAAAGCAACGAACACAGACATAACAGACTAAAAAATCTCAAAATGGACATTCATTAATGACATGACCAACGATCTAGACCCTACGAAACTGATTGACTAAATCATCTTCAACTCAAGATGGGAGGACCCCTTGGAATCATGGGAGAGGATGGGAGATAAAATTGGGGTGATATTTCTCAATCTTACCCTCATCAACAAGCTTCTGAATGAGCATGTTCAGGGGGATGCAGTCATTGGTGACGTGGCCGGGAAACTGATGGTAGCAGCATTACTTGCTTGTGTCCAGCTTTGGGTTGCGATGAATAGGGCTGCAATTATCAAGGGGCTTGACCATCCCCGTCTTAACCAAGCCATTAAATGCCTCCTCAGTAGTCATGCCAAGATCATCAAACCTCCGTGGCTGGCGAGGTTGAAATTTCCCACTGCTTGGACCAGTGCTTCCTCTCTGAAGGTTGTTGATACTATTGTCTTTTGGGACCAGGGAAACTGGATTAACCATCTTGTAATTATAACCACTAACATTATCGGCCTTGACATCTAGGGTAAGATTGAAGAGTCGATTCTCGCTACGAGCTCCCATGCCTACCATCTCCCTTAAATCGGGATACCATCCAGTACCTATGGCTTCACGAAGAGTTGGTTTCACACATGATTGAAAAATGTCTTTTTGATCTTGCAGCGGGATTAGCTCAGACAGCTCATTCAATTTGGCATTCCAACGTTTGTAGAAATCGGTAATAGACTCATCATTCTTTTGGATTGTGCCAACCAGATCGTCTCTAGTTGTGCGCCACTCGAGGTTTTCCTGATACTTTTCAAGAAAAGCCTCAGTGGTCTGACTCCAAGTAGATCGAGCTTCTGGCTTAAGAGTTAGAAACCATGTCAAGGTAGGGCCCTTGAGTGTGAGATGAAAGTGCTGAGCCATAAACTCGGGAGTACAACCCATTGCTCCCATAGTCATCACATATGTGTCAACATGAGTTTTCGGACATGCCATCTGTGATGTACCCGATTTTTGAAATCAAACGGAGTCGCCACGCCATTTTTATTTTAAGGGCCAAAACTTTGAAAAATGCCCGAGATTAGAGATTTGGGTTCGGAGGTCACGTTACACTCCGGGAAGAACGTTAGTGTTCACCCGGAATGCCTCGTAAAACGAGTCTTCCAAGCATTAAAAACCATATTTTTGTGTATGTGTGTATGTGTGTGTGTTTTTGGGCCAAAATAAGTTCAAACTGAAAAGTAAAAATTGAGGACTCTTTGTAAGACTTTGAACAAATCCCATGATTTTTGGTGTGATTTTAGGGTTGAGTTTTGGTACTCAAAAGACCTTTTGAAGTTGAAAATCAATTCTGCCAGAATGAAAAAGGCAGTGGACACTTGATTTTAAAATGGATTTAAGAGCTTTAAAATCTCAGAATCTGGGGAAAGTCCGAGAATGAAATTTGTTCAAAACGCCTTAAATAAGGTTTCTGAAAAATTATTTTTCATTTGGAGATGATTTGATAGACCAAAACCTTCTGGAAATTTCAGATGTGAAATCTGGATTTCCAGAGACTGATGAACTGACCTTTGAAAAATAATTTGAAAAAGGGAGTTTTATTCACGCAAAAAATAAAGTAAAAATATTTCTTAAAAACTATGGATGTTGGCTACAAAAAGTATTTTGTAGTCAACACCCAATTCCAAGTTCTTCTGTGTCCAAAAAATTAGACCATGGACAGAGGTCTCAGAGAAAGGCTACTGGACAGCAACTTCCTCTTGAAGAAAAGTGAGATTTAAAGGGGGTTTTGCATCCATGCTTGTCCCCATTTCCTTAGGCTTTGATTAGTAGTCACTAGACATTTTAGTGGTGATCTACTATATCAAGCCATCCTTAGGGTACATTAGGACTTTAAGCATTTCATTTGCTTGGGAAGGGGAATTTTATCCTTTGAAAGAAAGATTTGATGTATGAAAATGATCTTTGGAAAAACACTTTTGAGAAAATGATTTCAAGAAAGTAAGAAGTAATTTGGACCTTTTAAATGGTCATCCATGGAAATTTATTCCAAGGTGACTACATTTTTAGGTCAAGCCAAGATGAACAACAAATAAGTTGATGAACAAACTACATCTTTAAAGTTTAAGATACATGCATGGATGAGAGAGATTTAGGGTAGGGAGAGGGAGGTTATACCTATCTTACCTTGTGTTTGTGTTTGTGTTCTAATGGATTCAAGGCTTGAATGTGTTTGGTGTTTGATGATAGAGTTGGTCAAAGAGAAAACAAGTAGATAACACTTAAGTCCTCTATGTTTTCTCTCTAATCCTCCTCTTTAGTGTTGATTTGAGCTTGAGCTTGTGTGTTTAAGAGTGATTTGAGAGTGTTTGGAGTGAGATTGGGAAAGACTCAAGAGAAAATGGTGGCAATCTAAGGATTCCCACTGTTTTCTCTCTGTTTTTCGCCAGAGTATATCTTCTGTGAGTGAATTGTGTTGTGTAGACTGAGAGAGGAGGGTTCAATTTATAGGCCACTGGGAGATACATTTTGGTCCGCGCGGATTGATTCGTCGGCGTGCCTGGTGTATTAAATGCTGCTCCAGGCTTTGGACAGGAAGAATATTTTTCAAATTAAGCAACTAGTTTTTGTTCCAGCAGCTTCCATTTCGGGTTTTTGGCTTTTTTTGAGATTCTTTTCTTGGTTTAACTCTAAATAGCAAATCCCAATTTACCCTTGCCTTGTTAGAAAAGTTAGGAATTGTTAGAAATGTTAGGGATGTTAGAACTTTCGTTAATTTTCTAACGAAAATGCTACCAACTCAAATTGGAGCACTTACAGTAGCCCCTCAGCGACGGCGCTTTCGAAGGAAGCGGGGTCGTTGATAAGAGTAAGGCTCCATATTTGACAAGATGGGACAAGGGGTGACCAAAGTGGTCGAGTGGCTGGACCTGGTGATAGGCTACCTACGTATCCCGAATGGGAATCAAGCCGGTCGTAGTTCGGGTCTTTCGACTATCTTCAGACGTTGACCCTGGAGTGACTGTTTTAGGATGTCAACCTGGTGAGCGAGTTCTGCAGTCGATTGCTGAAAGAAACTCTGCTGGGGATAGGACATGACCATTTTGGTCTGGTGGCTGAAATTGTATATCCGCTCTGCTGGGGATAGGAATGACCATTTCGGTCTGATGGCTGAACCTAATGATAGGCTACCTACGTATCCTTAAGAGGAATCAAGCCAGTCGTAGTTCGGGTCTTTCGATGTCGACCCTAGAGTGACTGTTTTAGGATGTCAACCTAAGATTTGACTACTTTTGGGAAGTCGCCCTATGATTTGACTATTTTTGGGAAGTCGCCCTATGATTTGACTATTTTTGGGAAGTCGCCCTATGATTTGACTATTTTTGGGAAGTCACCCTGTGATTTGACTATTTTTGGGAAGTCACCCTGTGATTTGACTATTTTTGGGAAGTCACCCTATGATTTGACTATTTTTGGAAAGTCGCCCTATGATTTGACTATTTTTGGGAAGTCGCCCTATGATTTGACTATTTTTGGGAAGTTGCCCTATGATTTGACTATTTTTGGAAAGTCACCCTATGATTTGACTATTTTTGGGAAGTCGCCCTATGATTTGACTATTTTTGGAAAGTCGCCCTATGATTTGACTATTTTTGGGAAGTCGCCCTATGATTTGACTATTTTTGGGAAGTCACCCTATGATTTGACTATTTTTGGGAAGTCGCCCTATGATTTGACTATTTTTGGGAAGTCGCCCTGGTAATGATTTCGGTTTGTCGAATTAGGGGATGATTGCGATTTATCGCTTTCCTAGTGTTGTGTGTGATAGCGTTTTAGGTGCCTTAAACCTTAATGATGGCGTCTTAGGTGCCTTGAACCTTGATGATGGCATCATAGGTGCCTCGAACCTTGATGATGGCATCTTAGGTGCCTCGAACCTTGGTGATGGCGTCTTAGGTGCCTCAAACCTTGATGATGGCGTCGTAGGTGCCTCGAACCTTGGTGATGGCGTCTTAGGTGCCTCGAACCTTGATGATGGCATCGTAGGTGCCTCGAACCTTGGTGATGGCGTCTTAGGTGCCTCGAACCTTGATGATGGCGTCTTAGGTGCCTCGAACCTTGGTGATGGCGTCTTAGGTGCCTCAAACCTTGAAGATGGCATCGTACGTGCCTCGAACCTTGGTGATGGCGTCTTAGGTGCCTTGAACCTTGATGATGGCGTCGTAGGTGCCTCGAACCTTGGTGATGGCGTCTTAGGTGCCTCGAACCTTGATGATGGCGTCTTAGGTGCCTCGAACCTTGGTGATGGCGTCTTAGGTGCCTCAAACCTTGATGATGGCGTTTTAGGTGCCTTGAACCTTGATGATGGGTGATCTGGAGGTGACAACTTGTTTTGAAACGATTTCCTTCGATGTTCGTATCCTTTCATTGGGGACAGACTTCGAGGGGATAGACAGTCTTTTGGTGGACTTCATTTGAAGGGATCGGTCTTACATTTGCTGCCGGAGATGAAAGAGACGGAATTCCGTTGGCTTTCGTCAGGGATGAACCTAAGTTGAGGTTTAGTTCCATTATATGATCCTAAATGAGGACTCAGTTCAGGAGTATGAACCTAAATCGAGGTTGAGGGAGACTATTTGAGGGCATTCTCGTTGGGGAAGATTAGAGCTTACGATGATTATCGGGGAAAAGGGTGACCGTGTTGGTCAAGCGGCTGGACATATGGTAGGCTACCTACGTATCCCGAGTGGGAATCAAGCCTGGACGTAGTTCGAGATCTACTGGACAGTTAGGAACAGGTCTAGGATCCTGGGCCTTTTGATAATTCGGAGGCTGTCACCTTAAGGAACTAAAGCTTCCGTCGCTATTTGCGGAGATAGAGATAGGTAAAGCTATGGGTAATCATGCAACATTTGAGATATGTTGAGGGACTAACGTACCTTTGCTGTGCTTACCTGTAGGAGAGCAAGTCGCGGGTGCTGTGTGGTAGTTGATAGTGTTGAGAGTCTCGATGTATCTGATCGAGATGTTGAAACATTTAGGGGCGTGAGGTACCTCTGACCGATTGGCATTTGAACTTTGGCGTCCCTGACAGATTTGCATTTGAGAACTTGGCGCCTCTGATCGAATTGTATTTGAGAACTTGGCGTCCCTGACCGATTTGCATTTTGAGAACTTGGAGTCCCTGACCGATGAGAACTTGGCGTCTCTGACCGAATTGCATTTGAGAACTTGGCATCCCTAACCTATTTGCGTTTGAGAACTTGGCGTCCCTGACCGATTTGTATTTGAGAACTTGGCATCTCTGACCGAATTGTAGACACTGGAGGCGCTCTTCATATATTTGTGGATGTCGGGGGTTGCCGGAGCTCATCTTTGCCAAGCTATAGATATGGGGACTATCTTTGCCAAACTGTAGATGCTGGAGGCTGTCTTCATCCATTTGTGGACATTGGAGGTCGCCTTTGCCGAACTGGAGATGTCGGAAGGTGTCTTCACGGACTTGATGCACTATAGATCTGGAGCCAAGGTGGTGTTGTCCTAATGTGTCTGAGGCCAAAATGGTGCAGGATTGAGGTGTCTAAATCAGGTTGATGTCGACTTTTAGGTGTTCGAGCACAAGCTGACGTGGGCTTGAGGGGTTTGAACCAAGAGGGTGTTGACCTGAGGTATCAGTCATTTGGGTAGTTCCGTTGAAGTCATTACGCTTCGGTAGAGACCATCCTCGCTGCGGAGAGGCTTCGGGTAGTGATGGAAAACTGGTCTTTCCTGCTTGAATTGCTATATTTGTTAGTAGAGGGACAAATGCACATATGACATTCATGATGATGGATGCATGTATGGAACTAAAATGATTCGCGATCGCTTAGGTTTTTTTTTTTTTTGATTCATGTTTTGCATGCTACATGAGCCCTGGGGAAATTTTTGTGGGGATGCATGTGGTGAGAGGGTTTGCATGTGTTGTGGACTATTTGGGACAAGCTTTGAGCTGGTGGGGGTGATATCCTTTGGTCGCGGACTGAATTGCATGTCATTGATGAGGTCAATTTTGATTTTGGGATGAAGTTGGATTTGAACCCCGGGTCTCGATTGAAATTTCTTTTCAGTCTCGGACATTTGAAGCTGATGTTGACAGGCTCTAGCATCAAAGTATGTTGATATGAATGAACCCTCTTTCGCTTGGGTTAGTTGTGATTTGACATAAATTTGGAGAATGATTTGGCGAAATGCTGATATGAGGAGATTCCCGATTCTCAACTTTTGATGATGCAGGGAGTTGCCATATACCAAGTTCTAAAGCTGAAACTCCAAGACAGTTGTTGAGGTGACTAGGTCTTTCTTCTGAAGATAGGTGTGACTTGATAAAGCCCCATTCCGAAAGCCACGGAATCTTTCTCTGAATGATTTGATGAGGCCCCATGTTCAACAAAGCGTCACTACAGAGGTCCAGTTAAAGGTTTGACTGTAAAACTGATATACTGATGAAGTACCAAGCCGATCGATCAACGTGATAGACCTCGAGGTGAAGTTGATGTGACCCCAGATTCATTGCAGCATTATGTCATGAAGTGAGAAACCCATCTTTGATAACAACTATGAAACTAGAACCCTCTCTTCGAAGAGTGTCTTCCATATGGGAACTGTTAGCCATAGTGGCACTTGGCTTGTTTATGGCTTCAATCATATTCACCCTACTTTTTTTTTAGGGAGTGGATTGTTGACTGTATTGGGTCCTTGGGGTACCCTTTTTCGATCAGTTCTCACACTGCCCTTTTTCAGGAGCATACTAGTGGGGAGCACAGAGTTTAGTTGTGTCAAAAGGGACACCAGGATCCATGGGCTGATGGTTGTCTGGTCAAACCTTCCTTCACAAATCCCTGAAAGACGTCGCTCAGAGGCATTCCGAAATCTTCAAGCTTAAGGCTTCGCGACTTGGGCACATCACCTTTCCTTGGCACGAAAGGAGTGGCATTGTTGTAATCCTGTCCCGAATAGGGCTGGGCAGGAGTCGTGTTGGAGGTGGAAGAAACCCGGTATCTGTAAGCAGGTGCAACAACTTGCTGCTGATTGTAAGCCCTCTCAAATTTAGCCCCGGAATTGACCATTGCCCACAGATCCGGATAGGGGAAATTGCTAAGTGAGGCCCTTAAATGCGGCTTCAAGCATGACTGAAAGATGTCCAGTTGTGCCTCTTCAGAAGGAGGAGTTGCCATTTCGCTAAGTTTCAAGTTCCAATGCTCGTAAAAATCCCCGATGTTCTCGTCGGGACGCTGCACTGTTGTCTGCAAGTCAACTCTTTATACTTTTCTGTGAAGGCACTTGTAATCTGGTCCCATGTAGCCCTGACCTCGGGTTTTAAGCGGAAGAACCACTTCAAAGCACTGGATTTCAAAGAGAGGCTGAAATAGTCCGCCAACTGCTGATTGGTGCACCCTTTGGCCTTCATTGCCAAGGTATACGTGTCCAGATGGGTTTTCGGGCATCCAGTCCCATCAAAGATGTCCAGATTTAGGCATCAGGAATTTGTGGATCAGGGGAACAATGGAGTCCGGGTCCGTAGGCCGGAAGGCAGACTTCTTAGCGGTCAATTCAGCAATATGCGCTTTCAATTCCTTATGCTGTTCCATGAACCAAAACCAGATGAGGGTCCGATGGTGGAACCAGAGTGTTCAAGTCGGCGACTTAGCTAGAGAGAGGAGCTACCACTGGCGGCAGACTGGTGGAGGGAACGGCCGATCCGGGGATGTAGGTGAAAACCTGTCCTTGGCTCGAATTACCCTGGGGAGTGCGAGTAGGAGCCTGGTCAAAGGGATAGAACCCAGTGGCTTGCTGTTAACTTCCGATTGGCAAAGAGGGTGGTGGTAGACCAGAGGTGGCCGGGTAGCTAGAGTTTCCATGAAACTTAAATACGGGTAGTGACCCTTGTTTGTTGAACTGCATGCATGCTTGGCTGGGGTGATGGTGTATAACCGGGAGGATACTGTGGTCTGGTGATTCTGATGAGACAGGGATTAGGGGCTTGGTGGCCCATTGATCCCTGAGTGAGAAATGGGTTTGTGGAAGCTGTGTTAGGAGCAGCTGAACTAGCATCATTCTGTTGTCCCGAACCAAACTGCGGTGGCATCCCAAAGCTGTTCTTTGCGGCACTCTAAAGCTGTTGTTGTGAAGGTTCGGCTTGATCGTTTCTGAACTGAGACGGGATCCCAATTTGCTGTGGCATTCCAAGGTACCCCCAACCATGAGAAGACATTTCGTACTGATTTTGTTCCTACTGAGGAACTGCGAACTGATTCGTCCCGTCAGGCTGCATGGATCCAGTCGTCTGTAGTTGGGGAGCTAGCTGACCCAAAGATCGAGGAGATAGTACCATAGGAGGTTGGTGGTGGCATCCTGGAATAGTCTGGGTGACCGAGAGTGGGATTGGGGGTTTGCTGTCCTGTTAAGGCGGTCATGAAGGGATCTTGTGAGACTTGTGCGGTGCCGGGGGGCCCAAGTCTTGAACTGGGTTCTTTGTCGAGGCATTCCAAAGCTGGGGTGAGAAGTTCAACCGATCCATAGTTGACCGCCGTCCCAAACCCAAGCGAGAAGTCATACCAAGCCGATGTAACCGAGAAGCCCCGACCGATCTGTACCGAGCCGCGAGGCATACCAAACCGCGACATACCGAGCCGACCCCAACCGTATTGAGGCACACCATACTGGCCCAAATCGGGTGAATTCAATTTGTTTCCCCAAACGACATCCCAGGCTGAGCTGTGAATGTATACCGGCATCGAGGCTGAAAGGATGATTGATTTACAGGTTGAGAAGAGTGTGGCCCGGTGGAGGTTCCATGTGAGGAAGGTGGTGGCATTCGGCGGTAGTCTGTCTGGCCAAGATAGGGATGGGGATCCTTTTCCTCTTCTACCGTGAAAGTCCCATCGGGTTTGAGGGCAATCATCAAACCAAAATTCCTGACACCTTCCAAGGATGAACATCGAAACCTCATTTTGATTGGCACAAGGAGTTTTATGGATTCGGATTCCAATATTAGCCATGGAAATATGATGAATCTCTGGTCCTGGTTAAAATTCCATCCTCATCCTTGGACATCAAAGAACTGCGCTTGACAAACCCATGACCAACATGGCGATCAAATCTCACTTTGCTTGGCAAGGCCTTGGTCTGAAGAGATGTGTTTGCGAAGTCTTGATTTTGAAGAAGTGACTTGGTAGAGCCTTTGTCTCATGATTGTGAATCTGACACAAACCTGGTAGGAATTGCAGACTGATACAGAGATGAGTCTAACCAAAGACCCAGCCCATCTTGTAGCAAAGTGAAGAACCGGCGTGACCAGAGAAGTCACACTCTAAACAAATGGCTTGACGAAAGTCCTCCCTCAAAGAGTACAGTGCAGCTCTAATGCAAATTGAATTGTCATGTAGCAAAAGAGGCAACCCATCCTTCTATATTTACTTTATTATTTCCTTTAGTCAATTAGTCAACCGGAGGAAAATGTAAAAGAAAGACAATTTAGGAATGTATACCTGCAGGGGCATATTTTTCAAAAAGTGGGGACGAATCCCCGATTTGTATTATTTGATGGCCTCATTTGATAAAGGCACAAAAGAACTCGCTTTTGGTTTGACTCTTTTGAGAGAGCATACGTGTAGAAAGGTTTGTAAAAGTTTATGGAAGCCCCTGCTGACAGAAAATTAATGTTTAGCTCTATTTTTCCTATAATGTAGAAAAAAAAGACTTGTCGAGACATCTGAAAACATGTTTTATTCAAAATGATCACAAGATTGCTTAAAACTCTTTATTAATGTTCGGGTTACTCACACCTCTAATCTCAATATGAACAAACATTTTGATTAATCATGAGGAGAAAGTCGACCAATACCAAGGGTTAAGTTGGCGAACTGCGAAGAAAGATTGTGCACATGAGAGGCCATTGATGAGACCAAATTTTCTGGGATTTGAATGTGTTTATGTGTGAATGTGGTGCCCAAATTTTGTGTTGGATTCACGCGAGTTTGAAGACATCCGAGTTATTTGAAAAACGGAGTCGCCACGCCATTTTGATTACCTCAAAACTTTGAAAAAAAGGTTTTTACTTGGGTTCGGAGGTTAAGTTACCCCTTGGGAAGAACGTTTGGCGTTCACCCAAAGTGCCTTGCCGGAGCAAGTCTCCCAAGATTTCATTAATCGTGCTTACTTGCGTGCTTTCTTGTGTGCATGTGTTTGAAAATAAGGGGGGAAATGTCCCAAGTTGTCTTCCGGACGTACAAACCATTTATTGGTTGTCGCTCGGGATTCCTTGGAATTTTATGTATTTGGGATTATGATCCCGTCCTCATCTTATGACTTGTGATCGTCGCATTTTAAACCTCGGGACCCTCGGGACTTGCGTGATCGAGAGAATGACTCTCTTTTGGTCAAAGATGAGGTTCTTTAGAAAAGGGGGGTCCTTAGCCCATCAATCCTATGCTTTAAGACGGTCGAGCTCGTATAGAGGCTTCATACTCTTTCTTAAGCGATAATCGGAGATATAGGATTCAAGGTATCCCTTTCTAAAGAAATCGTGAACCTTTAATGGAAGGAACGATGTAAAGATAGGATCTTTTACACCGGTCCGTTCCAAGGTTGGGGAAAGGGGAATGCATGATGAAAAATGACACTTTAATGAAAAGATGACATTTCCGGGTTGCAAATGATGCACTTAGTTTAAAGAAATAATCTTTATTGCAAATGATGCATAAAGATTTGATTTTTATGCAAATGATGCATTTTTGTTGAAGAAATTGGCATTCATTATGCGAATGATGCATAAAGATTGCATTTTGAAAAGCATATGATGCTAGTTTATGGTAAAGACATGATCTTTAAAGCAAATGATGCTTGAACAAGGGGTTTTGAATGCAAAGGATGCATTTTTATTGAAAAGATTGGATTTTTATATGCAAATGATGCATAAAAAGGACATTTTTATTTGAAAATGGGAGTTTTAGGTGCAAAGGATGCACCTTTATGAAAAAGACTACATTTTTATGACAAATGAGGTCTTAATGCATGCAAAAGGGAAAGGGGTGATAAAGATGTGATCTTTAACTATGAATGCCAAGTCCCAAGCAAGATATATGAATGCAATGAGCAAGTATATCAATTAAAAGCAAGGTTAGGGCGTGCGAGGTTACCAATTGCTTCCTTTGCTTCTTTGGTCGGAGCTAGGAGGAGAGATTGGTCTTGGATCTTCAAGGAGGAGGGAGGGAGCTTCTTGGCCTTCTTCTTCACCTTCTTGAGCCTTCACCAATATTCTTCACGTCTTGGAAGTGACTGAGTGTATTGCTATGGATTGTGTGTATTGTTGTTGTGTTGAAATGGGTAGAGGAGGGCTCTATTTATAGGCGATGCGGATAAGGCTAATGAAGCCGTGCGGCCGAGACCTTGGGCTAATGCAGCCGTGCGGGCTTATCCACAATGACTCAGCATTCTAGAACCATGCAAGGTGGCATTATTCTAGAACCTTCTTCCTAATTAAGAAAAACGTGTTTTCTTAATTAGGAAGGCTTCCTTCAGCCCTAATTTTAATTTGGGACTGCTCCAGGACATTTCCGGAACACTAGGAAGGTCCGGGGAATTACCGGGAAACTTATCGAAATTGCCGGGAAATTTAACCGAAAGGCATGAGCCAGATTTGGGTACTTACAGAAGCCCCTCGGCAACGTCACTTGCAAGGCGAGTGGGGTTGTCGATAGAAAAGGATCCGATCTGGCGAATGCCGAGACGGATTGGGTGACCAAGGTGGTCGAGTGGCTGAACCTTTTGGAAGGCTACCTACGTATCCCGGAGGAATCAAGCCAGGCCGTAGTTCGGAATTAGGATCCGCTGGGGGAGGAAGAAGAGAAACTGGTCTCTTGCTCGGGAAAAAGAAGAGAAAATGACCTAGGAGGTCAAGCAATTGATCCTACTGGGGATATGCTAGGAGTGACCAAGGTGGTCGGATATCTGAACTTCTATGAGGGGCTGCTTTATCACTGAGGAGTGACAAAGAAACAGGGTGACCAAAGTGGTCGAATGGCTGGACCTTTTATAAAAGGCTAGCTACGTATCCCGGAGGAATCAAGCCTTGATCGTAGTTCAAGTATCACTAGATAGTTAGGAGCGATGTCTAGGATTCTTGAGATTTTGACAATTAATGGAGGCTGTCACCTGATTGAAACTAGAGTTGACGTCACTATCGAGTGGATAGAGGTAGCTAGAGTTTGGTGAACTTGAGCATACGTCTCAATCTCTTTCGAATCAGAGATATGGGTTGCCAGAGCATACGTCTCAATCTCTTTCGAATCAGAGATATGGGTTGCCAAAGCTAGAATGATTTAAGCATACGTCTCAATCTCTTTCGAATCAGAGATATGGGTTGCCAATGACTTGAGCATACGTCTCAATCTCTTTCGAATCAGAGATATGGGTTGCCAATGACTTGAGCATACGTCTCAATCTCTTTCGAATCAGAGATATGGGTTGCCAAAGCATACGTCACTATTCATGACAGAGGTAACTTAAGTTGAGAGAAACTTGAGCGTACGTCACTATTCGGGATAGAGGTAGCTTAAGTTGAGAGAAACTTGAGCGTACGTCACTATTCTGGATAGAGGTAGCTTAAGTTGAGAGAAACTTAAGCGTACGTCACTATTCTGGATAGAGGTAGCTTAAGTTGATAGAAACTTAGCATACGTCACTATTCGGGATAGAGGTAGCTTAAGTTGATAGAAACTTAGCATACGTCACTATTCTGGATAGAGGTAGCTTAAGTTGAGAGAAACTTGAGCGTACGTCACTATTCGGGATAGAGGTAGCTTAAGTTGATAGAAACTTAGCATACGTCACTATTCGGGATAGAGGTAGCTTAAGTTGATAGAAACTTAGCATACGTCACTATTCTGGATAGAGGTAGCTTAAGTTGATAGAAACTTAGCATACGTCACTATTCTGGATAGAGGTAGGCTCAGTTTAGAGTTTTGACAATTCGGAGGTTGTCACCTAGCGTTATCCCGTTATAACGGAATTAACGGAGGCGGCGGGAATAGAGCTTGATTGCTAAAGAGATAAGGGATATTTTCTGAAAAGATGTTATCTTGGTTAAAAGATAACGGAAATTGCATGCCCAAGTGGAAGGTCCGAGGGCGGGATTGTAATTTACGCTCAGTAGCGAATGAAGCCGCCCGGCATGAGATGGAGAAAAAGGAGCCGTACGGCTAGAGACCTGTTTTTCAGTTATTTAAAACAGGTTTGAACGGGCATTGGGCATTATTGCCGCCCAAGAACTGCCGAGGAAGAGAGAGAGAAAGGAGAGAATTTCTTCAAAATTCTTCAATTCCCTTTGCTTCTATCGATTGGAATGGATCCGGAGGGCAATCCCATACCGAGGCAAGCAAGAAGGAACATCTCCGCGGCTGCGAGAAGGAGGAGAAAGGAGCTCGTTCGGACGGAGAGGAAGTATGACTTCCTTACGCCTCCATCGGAGCTCTACCCGGGGAGAAGGGAGCATAAATCAACGAACCCGCGATCGGTTGGGGTAAGCATTCTTAATTTGCTCAATTCCGATGATTTTGCTTGAATTTTGAATGATTTAGGGCTTGACCCGAATTTTAGGAATTTTCTAGGATTTTTAAATGACTTTGAGATGCATGAACAACCTATAAGGCTAAGAATATGCAATGTGCAATTTGTTTGACAAAAATAATGGGAATGACCCACTTTTTTCTCGCAAATAAAGTAAGAATGAAAAATTGTCTAAATATGAGACGGAGTTCTTGCCTTGTGCTAGAACTAGGTCAAAATTCTGATTTTCAATGAGAAAACATGATTTTGGAAGATGAAAATGATTCATGCATGCCATTTCTGAAAGAATAATGCTTATGTGCAAAGAATTGTGAAAATTGTGATTTTGTGTTTTAGGAAAGCAATGGGATTTGACATGACGCGTTTCAAGTGATGAAAGACGCTTTTTTGATGCAAATAATGCTAGAAAAACTTTTGTGGATGCTTTTCTTTTGAAAACATGTGCGCTTTTGTGAATATATGCATGCTTTTGAAAATGATGAAGGACTGACACTTCTTTTTTTTGTGCTTGTCTACAGGAGAACAAGTCTAGAGGACCATCGGAGATAGCAGTTAAGCTTTGGCAGAGGATGCCGGATTTTGAGAAGAATGGGGTGAACCCCAAGAATTTGGTGAGGGCTACCGGTCTGGATGCGTTTGTAGAGGCCATCGGCAGGGGTGTTCACATCACCTCTAAGAGCAAGGGCTTGGTCCAGGCCCTATCTGAGTTCTGGTGGGATAGTACCCATAGCTTTCACCCGAGTGGGGAGAGGCGACGGTGACTCATGCGACTTCACACGGCTATTGCGGCCTACGGTTCACCGGGAGGCCCGTGACTTAGAGAGACCACATTACGGTGAGGAATTCCGAGGCTTTGGTCGGGTTTGAGCTGATTCCCAAGGGGCCGGGATGGAGACGCGAAACGTCGAGGTGGCAATTCGTACTTGCATGCGTAACTTTGCTGCTAATGATGTGACCGCCAGCCGGCTAGAGCATTCATATGGTTGATGCTATCGATCACTATCTTTGCTAATTCAGGGCCGGCCATGACTTGCCTCCTCGACTCTTTGGAGGATGTGGATGGGATAGGGACGGTCTCTTGGGGAGAGGCCGGATTGGCGGAGTTGTACTTCTCGTTGGACATGTACAGTCGGAACAAAGCTGCTTCCATGGGCGCTTCTCATTTGCCCTTGAGGTAGTCTCCTTTTTTTTCTTTTCTCTTTTCTGTCTTGAGACTTTTATGAGAGAGAGAATGACCTTTTGATGATTTTAACATGCGAGCTGGTTTTGCGAGGTGATCGGGTTCTTCCCTTGGAACCCGGCGAGTGATGTCACCATCTTCCCTGCTATGGTTCGCGGAGGGGAGATGCGAGGGATAAATTCACGGGAAGACCCGGATCACTTTCGACTACAAAATGGTGAGGCCGGTCATCAACGAGGATGGGCATGACGGAGTGGACTTCTACCCTTGGGGCGGTATCCGGAGATCTTCTTTGGGAGATGCCATTGATGTGACGAGGCGAGAGGAGGTGGCTCACTGGGCGACATGTGATGTCATTTACTTGGGGGACCGTTTCTCGAGCGGCATGGCCATGTCCCTCTATTGGACGCCATTACTCCTCGGGATCCTCCAAGCACGGATGCTACGGCCCGGGGATTGGCCGGAGGATGAGATAGCGAGGTACCGAGGCGGCGTAGGCTGCAGAGGAGTACTTTGACATGGACACCCCTACGCCGTGTTTGTGGAGCGGCGCTGAGGACGCCACGAAGCTATTGAAGGCGGCGGTCACTCGGGGATATGGGGAGGATGAGCCTCTTGACCCGCCGATCCCTCCTGCGCATCGTCCTACGTGGTCCATGGAGTGCCGAGGAGGATGAGGATACTGTCCCCGATGCTAGGGAGCCCCAATACACCTTGCCTTTGATAGCACTTTGTGAGTATACTTTTAGGGTCCTTCCCTTTTCGGCTTTCAGTTTTACGCTTTTTGCAATTTTACGAGATTTTTCGAGATTTTTACGAGATTTTCTCTTCTTTTCTCGGAGTTCCGGCTCGCACTTACGATAGGGTGGTCGGGCGAGAATAGAAATTTGGAAGGACATGTGCCGGTCTCTTCGAGGAAACCGGCTCGCGCTTCGAAGGCGGCGGCGGATGCACAGGAGCCCGGGCGCAAGAGACGGCACGTCGGGGGCACAACGTCTACCTCATCGGCCTCGGAGTACTCTTCCCGAGTGCCATGCCTCGGGGCGGGGACCCAACGCCGACATTCTGGAGCGGTGGCTGAGTACGGGCACGATAATGTCCATTTGTCGACGTGAGCGACCAGGAGGACTTGATGAGGAGGCTAGCATTTATGAGCCGAGTAGCGATGAGGAGGAAGAAGAATCAGAGGCCTAGGAGGTCTCTAGAATAGATTTGGAACAAAAACAAACAATGAACAATTTTTATGCACACTTTGTTTATTTTTTGCTTTATTTGGGCGCCGATGGGGCGAAAACATTGTATTTACGTTTTATTTGCTTTTCTAATTCATGCTTTTTCAATTTGCATATTATCTGAGCCTTGGGGCGACTTTTTTGCTTGGAATTGGGGCTGAAACTGGGCCAAAATGATTTATAATGGTATATAAATGCTTGAATGGCTTCTGGATATGTTTTTGTACAGGTTTTGGTTGAAAAAGTGGGGTGAAAACTCCCTTGGGCAGCAACTTTGGTTGCTGCAGAATTTCTGCAGAGGGCTAATGTAGCCGTGCGGCATGGCCTTGAGGGAAAATGAAGCCGTGCGGCTTACGGTTTGTACGAGCCGGTTATTTTACGAATAAAAGCAAGGCTTGGCCATTTCATTTCATTTTCACTCTAGACTTGTCCCAATTGTTCCCAGAGCATATTTTGGACCTAAAAGCACCATCTTTGATCACTTTGCGATGGAGAAGCCCGTCAGATTGCAAAGGGGGAAGCGAGACCATTTTCTATCCGGTCTTCAATCTTGGGCGAGACATAACTTCCAATCTCATAGGGGACTGCTTGATTCTTCCTTCAAGATCAAGTCTTTATGGCATTTGAGGGATCTCCCGCCCGATTGGGACCTGTTGAGAGCCGCAGCAAAGTTACAGGACGTCAGGAGACATGTTTCTTGCTTCTCTTACAACGAAATTGTCCCAACGCACGAAGACTTCGTGAGCCTTGATTGGGGGTCCCGAGGCGAGGCTATATCTATTCCGCTGATCGGAGACGTGCCGGTGACGGTAAAGCTTGCATCTTTTACGCACATTCCTTTGGGAGAGGCGAGAGGATGATGGTAGCCCCGGATAGGATTGACCTTTACGATATCCCGGGCAGGTTTGGGTCTCCGAGATATGGCTGCGACCACGGTGGCTATGGATGCTTTCATTCTCTGCGTATTCTCTATTACATTCCTTCTTGAGTAGTCCGTGGGGATCTGTCATAGTGGCCTCCTGGACATGGTCGGAGGCTGCGGGGTGGGAAGGATATCATCCCACTTGGTTTTGGGGGAGACTTTGCATGGGATCGACGGGATGGCTCGGGAGACCATTTCATGAGGTCCAGGAGTCGGCTATGTTGACTTTGTGGGCTGCGGGGAGAGGCTCGGGGCTTTGCACGGGGCTTTGCCGACTCGGTGCCCTTGGGTGATTTCTCGGAGAGGTGCGCCTAGGCGGCGAGGAACGGGGTAGGCGGGAGGCGATGATGGCTAGGCTATCCACTTCGGACATCCGTTGGTGGATACCACCTTTGGAGGTTGCGGACCGGGAGGATATTTCGGGAGTCTTATGTTGTGAGGGTTCCGGGATTACTGCTGGTCATCCTTCTATATACCCTGCTTGGTATCCGGGCGGTTTGGGGCTTTACGGGAGCCATTGAGTGGCCCGGGAGGACATCCGGACCATGGAGGTGGTGTCATCGGACATGAGGGATCCGGCCGGCTTCTCTTTCTTCTCGAGGCATTGGACATATCTTTGCTTTCCCACCCAGGGCTATCTTCGGGAGCGGGAAGAGCACCATCTTGACCACCGTCTACTTGGAGTGTACGAGAGGGAGATGGGAGCGACTCGGGTTATCTTGGAGGAGAGACGTCGAGCTTTATTGGGAGGCGACCACGACTCGAGTAGGACTCGAGGGAGGCGAGGCTAAGGCGAGTTGCCATAACCCGGTCGGGTGACTTGGTCGGAGATATGGAGGCTCGGTACAAGAGGTTGTCCGAGGTCGCTCCTTTGGCGAGGCTCGGAGGGAGGAGGTGCGGACTCGTGCTCGGATAGAGAGCACTCATTGACACGGGGTTGGTAGAGGCTCCGGTGAGGATACCGGAGGTCGGGATGAGGGATACCGAGCATTATTGAGAAGAAAAGGAAGAAGACTCGACGAGGCCGAGGAAAAGGGAAGAAGACCAAAGAAGACTCGGCGAATGACGGCGACGGATCTTTTCTTAGGATTCCCTTATTGCCATTTTGCAAACACATTAGTTTATTTAGGCATTTTATTGTATTTTAGATCTTTGTAGCGAGGTTAGCGAGTCAAGAGGTAGACCGTGCTTGAACTCATCAAGAAGTTTTTAACTTGTAATGAACAAGAAATATTATTTTAGAAATTAGTCAAGACACATTTCATGGAAATTCAAATGTCTTTTTTTTTTTTTTTTTTTTTTTGATCGGGACACATTTCATGGAAACTTAATCGTCCTTTTTATTGTTTAGACCGAACCATATATGGCTGCCGACGTTCCCCTTTTACAAGAAAGGCTAAGGGGCTCAGTCTACGTAGTTCATTACGGTGAACTAATTTTTTCGTGTGCGGCCATGTTTTTTGCCTAGACCGCCCTTTTTGGGGTTTTCGGCCTAGTGGGCATTACTCTTTTTGCACTAAGATTTTTTTCTTTTTTTTATATATGTGCAACCTGTCTTTTGCCTAGACCGCCCTTTTTGGGGTTTTCGGCCCTATTTGGGTATTACTCTTTTGCACTTTTTTTTTTTTTTATTATTATTTTTTCTTCTTTTTTTTTATTAGACATAGTATCTTCGGAGTTTATCACCGTTATTTGGGTGGACAAAGGGATTGCCATCCAAGTCTCCGCAAGCTTCATGGCTCCTCCCGATAATATCTTACGCACCACATAAGGGCCGATCCAGACGGGTTCCCATTTTCCCGGGGTTGTCTGCGGTAGGGGGCTTTACTTTCGGCACTAAGTCACCTTCTTTGATGTCTACGGCCTTGACCTTTTATCAAACGCTCTGGCCATTCGCCTCTGGTAGGCTCGGGTGTGTTCCATGGCTTTTAGCCTTCTCTCGTCAAGCGTGGCTAACTCATCATGCCATTGCGCAACCATTCTACTTCATTGACACTGTTTTCCGGGAGGACCCTTAATGACGGGATTTCCAACTCCACCGGTAACACTTGCTTCCATCCCGTAAGTTAGGGCAAAAGGAGTTTCTCCTGTGGGCATTCACAGACGTTACGTAGCCCCGAGTGCTAGGTGCGGCTTTTCGGGCCAATCACGACCACGGGTGGCCATCTTCCGGATGATCCGCTCGAGTGTCTTATTTGCGGCTTCCGCGGCTCCATTGGTGCGAGGTGCATGCGGGGACGACTTGTGGCGAGTAACTCACGGGTCGACGGCAGTCTATCGCAGTCTCCTTCGAAGTGTGATCCATTATCGAAATGATCTCGTTGGGCACCCCATATCTGCACATTATGTTTTCTTTGATGAACCGGGCCACTTTTCCGGAAGTGAGGACCTTGTAGGACTTGGCCTCTACCCACTTGGTGAAGTAGTCGATGGCTACCAACACGAACTCGTGCCCATTGCTTCTGTCGGGGCTATTTTCCCTATCACGTCAATGCCCCAAGTTGCAAACGGCCAAGGAGTCGTCATGCGGTACAGTCATGAGGTGGGAGATGGTTGAGGTTGGCAAACCGGCACTGTCGCGGAGTTCGGACGTCTTTGGGCCGACGATGCTGTCTCCATGGAGATCCGGTAGTAACCCATTATGAGGATCACTTGCATCGGGGCTCGGCATTCATGTGAGGACCGCAAGGACCATTGTGGACTTCGGTCATCAACTCTCTGGCTCTTTCTTGAGTGACACATAAGAGGAGTGGTCCTTGATAGCGTTTCTTGTACAGGTTGCCTCCTAGGATGACATAATGGGAGGCCAACCTTTTCGGGGCTCGCAAGCTTTTGGCTCGACACCTTCTTTTAGTCTACCTTCTTCGTCTCAAAGGCGACTCTCCGTCTTTGAGGAATTGGTAAATCTGATTGTACCAAGGTTCCTTTATGGGCTCGGGTCCCAGGTCCACTTCACAGAAGTGGGGTTTCTCTTCTACCCACTCTGAAGGAGCTTTATGGCTTTTCCTCGGGGATCTCTACTAATGAGGCTAGAGTAGCTAGGGCATCTGCGAATCTGTTCTTTTCCCTCGGCAAGTAGTGGAAAGTCACTTCTCTACGAAGCTTGTCCCGATCCAACTCCTCCATATGGGCATGATACCGTTGCGGATTAGGGTCCACACGTCTTCCACTTGTTGGAGACTTGGTTGATGATCGGCCGAGTCTCCGTAAACTTCGAGCTCCTTGACATTTCTTTCTAAGGCGGCCTCGAGCCCCAAGAATGCAGCTTCATACTCCGCGACATTGTTCGTGGCGGGGAAAGTTCAACTTGAGGGCTATGGGGGTATGCTCATCTTTCGGATCGACCAATAGCATTCCTACACCATTTCCTCTTTGTTAGCGGCTCCGTCAAAGAACAATTGCCATCTATTCTCGAGGCTCAAGTGCAAAGATCCCTTCATCGGGAATTGGGGTTCGAGCCCTCTGTCTTCATTCGGGGAAGTTCGCCGGGTGATCGACAATGCTTGACCCTTGATGGCCTTTTCTGGTCACATAGTTGATGTCGTGATACGCCAAGAAGAAGGACCACTTCGCTAAACGCATCGAGAGGGAAGGCTTGTCAAAGATGTACTTGATGGGGTCCATTTTCGAGACCAAATTCACGGGGTGGGCTTGCATATAATGCTTCAATTTGCCGACTACCTGGACCGAGTCCTGCACGAGTCTTTTCACATGCTTTGAGTAATTGAGCTCACTCCCTGTAGCTTCCGGTGACAAAGTAAATGGCATTTTCTACCCGAGAGTCTTTCTTTTCTGAGCAAGCATAGCCCCAAGCCGTGTGCATGACAGTGAGATAGAGCAGAAGAGGCTTCTATCTATGTGGGGGCATAGTGCGGGGATGTACTAAGTATGCCTTGATGCAGTCAAAGGCATCTTGGCATTCTTCGGTCCATTCTGTGTCCACATTCTTCTTCATGAGCTTGAAGATGGGCTCGCACATAGTGGTCAACGATTGACGAAGCGGGCGATGTCTTGCAATTTACCCATGAAGCTCTTAACTTACATGGTTTTGAGGTGGCCTCATATCCATGATGGCTTTGATCTTTCGGGGTCAACTTCTATACCTCGCTCCTTGACCATATACCCAAGCACTTTTCCCCTTGTCACTCCGAAGGTGCATTTGGCGGGGTTTAATCTCATGGAATGCTTTGTCTCAACCTCTCAAAGAATTTTCGTAGGTCAACAAAGTCTGCCCACCCTCTCCTTTGGAGTGGATTATCATATCATCTACGTAGACTTCAATCTCCTTGTGGATCATGTCATGAAAAAGCGCGGTCGCTGCCCTTTGGTAAGTAGCCCCGGCATTCTTGAGCCCGAATGGCATTCAGTATAACAGTAGGTTCCCCATGGTGTGGTGAAGGCTGTCTTTTCTGGTCTTCCTCGGCCATCTTGATCTGATTGTAACACCTGCAAAACCATCAACGAAGGATTTGACTTCATAGTTGGCGATGGAGTCCACCTGTGATGTCTATGTTTGGCGAGAGGGTAGTCGTCTTTAGGGCTGGCCTTGTTCGGATCTCGGAAATCCACACGACGACGCACCTTCCCATTGGCCTTGGTTACGGTCACGATGTTGGACAACCATGTCGGGTATTCAATGACTCGATGAACCCTACCCGCGTAGCTTCTCAATTTCTTCTTTGACCTGTAGAGACCATTCCGGCTTGATCTTTCTCGGTTTACGCATTGCGGCTTAGCATGCGGTGCTAGAGGGATTACGTGTTCTACTATCGAACTGTCTAGCCCCGGCATATCCTTGTATGACCATGCAAACACGTCGACGTATTCTACGAGCGGCTCGATCAATCTGTCCCTTTCAACCCCCTGGAAGAAGCTTCCAATCTGTGTCTCTTTAGGTTCCTCAATAGTACCCAAGTTCACACTTATCAAAACCTCCTCGGCGGCTTGGGCCCGGTTTTCCTCTTTTACGAAACCTGCTTAAAGATTTCTTTGATATATTGTTCGTTTAATGTGTCTGCTTCTTTTTCAAATGATTCATTATTAATTGTTGTTAAGTTTTGAGTTAATTTATCATTTGTTAAGTTGGCAATAAGAGGATAATCGAAGGATTTGTCATTTCATTCAAGATAAGGGAAAGATGACATCGATTACATTTTCATAATCCTCGGGCGTGAGGCCTTCGGATGACTACGGGGACCGGAATTCAAAGATTCCTGACTCGGCGAATAGACGCCGACTCTGGACCCTATGCTACTTATTGACTCGAGGGGGACTTGACAAGGGTTGGGACCGGGATCTCACTCCTTCTTCTTTGTTGCCACAGGGAGTAGCAGTCTTGCCGGCGTTCTTCAGAAAGTTGGAGACTTCGAGCGATCAAAAGCTTGCCGGAAATCATTAACAGCCGGTGCTGTGGAAAGATGGTGAGGGGAACTAAAGTAACTTGTTGCAATCTTTCAGCTAGCTCTTACGTAGCGACCGGACTCATTGATTGAAGGGTCGACTCATCTTATCAATGCACTGCGATAACTCATTTTCTCTTCTGCGATCTTGGACACCACGACCTTGTCGGTGTAGCCAACGAAGGGTTGGCTTTGGATAATGCTGATGAAGTCTTCTTGAGAGGATCTTAATTCTTCCTTGACTAGCTATGTATTCAATAGGCTTTACGTGTTCTCGCTTCTAGATCTGCTAGCTTCTCATTGAACTTCACGATGGCCACAAATTCAGCACTTTACGCTTCAAGAGGATCACTATACATGGGGATATCGAGTGGGATGTGCTTGGGGTGACGGGTTCCTTGACGGGTTCCTTGGCATAACCGGACATAGTAGTCGAACTTGCCCGAAGGCTCTCCCAAAGTTCCTACGCTCTTGTCCCCGGCTTCGTATCTTTCCTTAAGCCTTTGTGTGGACTTTCTCTTCTTCTTCTTCCTTGAAGGAGCGTCCTCATTGATCCATTCTTGATACTCATACTCTAAGCGATCTTCACAATCACATACATCATACCGGATGTGAGGCTTGGGTTGAACCAGGATAGCCCCTCCAATTGCTTGGTCATTACCGTTGTGGATTACCATGTTGGCCATTTTGACACCGAAAAGCCGACAAAACCGAGGATTCTCGCGAACCTGTCCGAGGATTCTGTGCTAACAAGTCGCCGACCCGGTGTTCTCACCCACTTCTTTCTCGCCGCGGGAAAGGGATAGGAAAGGTTTAGACTCGGGGTAGGTGTTTAGGTGAAGGCTCGGGCAATATGCAAATTAGAATCTTCAAGTTTACTTAAAACGATGTCTTTTATTAATATCTATTTGGTTGGAAAAGGGATTACGCCCTTCTTTTTCACAACTACTCTAGATCCTGGATCGGTGGGTTCCGTCACTACGTCTATAAGCCCCTCGTATTCCACCTGTATTTCGACCTCCCGGGGTGGATGCCCCGGCGAGGGTCCTATAGGGCACGCGGATCCCACCAACCGAGAGTAAAGAACGCTCCTATCGGGTCTAGCGGGTCATAGGACTTTTTAGCGCACGAGCGATGCGGATTATAGTCAAGGCAATACCGGGAAAGTCTCGTCTCTCTGCCTTGACGGATCTTTGACAGAGTTTCGCTTGAGCGAATGACGGTTTTTGACTTTCGGTAATGTCCGAGAGAATAATAGGCATGGGTCGGGCGGTAAAAAGCCGGATGACACAGTGTCACATTGAACTTCGTTGCATACGCAGTGCGTGAGTCGGAATCGAAGTCAATGCCGGTCAAGATCTTGCCAATTTTTCCTTGTCGAAATTTTGGCAGAGCTTCGCTTGAGCGAAAGATCTTTTGACTTTTTGGCAAAGACTCGGTCTTGACTCTTACGCGTTCCGTGCGGGTCAAGGTCAATAGTCAATGTCGGAGTCAAGATCCCACCGATTTTTCCTTGTCGGAATTTCGGCAGAATTTCGCTTGAGCGACAATCTTGGCTTCCGTTATGAGCTAAGGCTTGACCTTTACGTGGGTATGCAACTGGGCTATATGACACGGACTAGACCAAAAACCAACCAAAAGTCACGGTTTTTTTGAAACGTGTGACACGGACTGTGCATTGGTCGACACTGGCTGCCATGGGGAGGTTGGGATGATTCCGTGCGCGCCCGGGAGCATCGTAAGGCTGTCCGTGACTGCAGCTGGAACCACCCTCGGGTTTGAAGGACGTGCGTGCAAAAGTGTACAGGATATATCAGGTGCGCGTAGTGTGCGGTCTCCCTAAAAATGTTCCTTTTTGAGTTAAAACAGAGATTTTCAGAAATGTGTTTTAAAGGAATGATTTTCGGGACGGGGGAAAATGCAACACATAAGCACGTAAATTTTCTGGGAGCCCCAGTCAGTCATGGAGCTGAATAGCCCCAAGCTGCTAGGACTGCCAGATTAACCATGATTTTTCCTGGTGGAATTGCCACTGAGGTCGCCCGGTCAGAATCCAATGAGGATTGAGCCGTACGACTGCATGGATCAATTTTCCAGGTTCCACTCCTTTTGCTATTTTTCGGGTTATTTCCCGTTTCAAAGTATGCACAGATTCCAAGATGCAAATGATGCAATGCATGGTAAAGAAAGCAAGCGCGATTAATGAAATCGGCGATGGGAGTCTAACCCGCTCAAAGGGAAAAGCTTTCTTCTATTTTTTTCAAAATTATTTTTTTTCGAAAAGGGATACTGGTACGTGGATTGTTAAACCACCGGTTATCCCAACTCCCACGTCAGGGAGTGTACAGGAAGGGTAAGTGGTTTCCACCTATATACCGAATATCGATTTTTGTTTTGAAAATAAAGCTTTTCTCCTTTGGGTTGTCCCCAGCGGAGTCGCCAAACTGTGAATGTGGTGCCCAAATTTTGTGTTGGATTCACGCGAGTTTGAAGACATCCGAGTTATTTGAAAAACGGAGTCGCCACGCCATTTTGATTACCTCAAAACTTTGAAAAAAAGGTTTTTACTTGGGTTCGGAGGTTAAGTTACCCCTTGGGAAGAACGTTTGGCGTTCACCCAAAGTGCCTTGCCGGAGCAAGTCTCCCAAGATTTCATTAATCGTGCTTACTTGCGTGCTTTCTTGTGTGCATGTGTTTGAAAATAAGGGGGGAAATGTCCCAAGTTGTCTTCCGGACGTACAAACCATTTATTGGTTGTCGCTCGGGATTCCTTGGAATTTTATGTATTTGGGATTATGATCCCGTCCTCATCTTATGACTTGTGATCGTCGCATTTTAAACCTCGGGACCCTCGGGACTTGCGTGATCGAGAGAATGACTCTCTTTTGGTCAAAGATGAGGTTCTTTAGAAAAGGGGGGTCCTTAGCCCATCAATCCTATGCTTTAAGACGGTCGAGCTCGTATAGAGGCTTCATACTCTTTCTTAAGCGATAATCGGAGATATAGGGTTCAAGGTATCCCTTTCTAAAGAAATCGTGAACCTTTAATGGAAGGAACGATGTAAAGATAGGATCTTTTACACCGGTCCGTTCCAAGGTTGGGGGAAAGGGGAATGCATGATGAAAAATGACACTTTAATGAAAAGATGACATTTCTGGGTTGCAAATGATGCACTTAGTTTAAAGAAATAATCTTTATTGCAAATGATGCATAAAGATTTGATTTTTATGCAAATGATGCATTTTTGTTGAAGAAATTGGCATTCATTATGCGAATGATGCATAAAGATTGCATTTTGAAAAGCATATGATGCTAGTTTATGGTAAAGACATGATCTTTAAAGCAAATGATGCTTGAACAAGGGGTTTTGAATGCAAAGGATGCATTTTTATTGAAAAGATTGGATTTTTATATGCAAATGATGCATAAAAAGGACATTTTTATTTGAAAATGGGAGTTTTAGGTGCAAAGGATGCACCTTTATGAAAAAGACTACATTTTTATGACAAATGAGGTCTTAATGCATGCAAAAGGGAAAGGGGGTGATAAAGATGTGATCTTTAACTATGAATGCCAAGTCCCAAGCAAGATATATGAATGCAATGAGCAAGTATATCAATTAAAAGCAAGGTTAGGGCGTGCGAGGTTACCAATTGCTTCCTTTGCTTCTTTGGTCGGAGCTAGGAGGAGAGATTGGTCTTGGATCTTCAAGGAGGAGGGAGGGAGCTTCTTGGCCTTCTTCTTCACCTTCTTGAGCCTTCACCAATATTCTTCACGTCTTGGGAGTGACTGAGTGTATTGCTATGGATTGTGTGTATTGTTGTTGTGTTGAAATGGGTAGAGGAGGGCTCTATTTATAGGCGATGCTGGATAAGGCTAATGAAGCCGTGCGGCCGAGACCTTGGGCTAATGCGCTGCAGCGGGCTTATCCACAATGACTCAGCATTCTAGAACCATGCAAGGTGGCATTATTCTAGAACCTTCTTCCTAATTAAGAAAAACGTGTTTTCTTAATTAGGAAGGCTTCCTTCAGCCCTAATTTTAATTTGGGACTGCTCCAGGACATTTCCGGAACACTAGGAAGGTCCGGGGAATTACCGGGAAACTTACCGAAATTGCCGGGAAATTTAACCGGAAGGCATGAGCCAGATTTGGGTACTTACATTATGACCGGACCAATTATGGTTGCCTACGTTCCCTCCATTATGAAGAGCTCAGGTCGCCGTAGTTCGGGCTTGAACTGTGTTTGACTTTGGCAAAAGGGGGGATGAATATTTGGGGTACTTTTGGTGAAAAGGCTCGGATATGAAATTTGGATGATAAGGTACGGGCCTCGAGGTGGTTCCTTGACAAGTCATTTTGACAGATATTTCAGCGATTCCGTTGCTTCTTGATCGTCGTCCTTCATCGGGGGAGAAAGATTTTGAATGCAGCTTAAGGGCTTATGATATGTTTTTTGCCGTTGCTTTAACTGCTCCCTCGTTGTTGACAATTTCCGTTCTTCGGGCTTTAATTTTGCCCATATGTCAAGCCTCTGATCGGCGGTGCTGGGTCCTTGGCCTCATTTTTTTTTACGCTTTTTTTGGAAGCTTTTGGTTGAGCCCTTTTTTTTTTAAGCACTTGCTTGGATTTTCCCTTTTTCTTTTTTTGAAGCACATGAGGGCGAAGGCAAGCCCCTGGTTTTTTGTCGACATGGGGTCAATCTTCCGATGCTGAGTGATCTTTTGTGGTTCTTTGATGCTGCCACCGTCGTTGACTTGGTCAAGGTGATGATGGGGACATATTTTGGAAAGTGTATGGCTTGATGGAGGCCTTTATGAGGTAAGGAAAGTGTATAGGGAGGGCATTAGTTGACTTTCTCGCACCAATTAATTAAAATCTTAATCATTTCCAAAGATTATTTGTTGAGCAATGCGAGTGATCATTTAAGATAAAACCATTTCATTAAATGTAGTGTAGGTGTGCAAATAATGTCTCAAGTCTAGCAAGAAAAGAAAAAGACTCTTTTATAGAAAATTTAAGATTAACTACAATGTCCAAGGAGGACTTGATTGAACGAAGAAAGTACTAGAACCTACGAAGGTTGACTAAAAGACTGTTTTAATATTAAAGGATGGGTAGCCCCTAGTCTAGCTACTCTTTGTTGTTGGACCACGTCTCTACCCTTCAGCATTGGAAGCAAATTCCTCATGAAGCTATGACAGACTATGCTCGCCTTTGGTAACTTCAGGAATTCCCCGCTCACCGGCCCTGACGGTTGCCTTATCTATCATGAGAGTTCAAAACACTTCACCAAATCCGGCCATGGTCACATGCTTGTTGCCGTCAAACCAGCCATTCTCCACATTTGTTGCGACTAAATCATCTGGCTTGGAGCTTGAATCATAAAACTCAATCATGTTTACACTCGTGTTATTTGGGAAATGATCATTGGCAGGGTTGAGATTACTGAGGCGCTCGAGTTTGCCCTTCTTAATTAACCCCTGAATTGCCTTTCTCAATGTTGTACAGTTGTCGGTTACATGATCGTGATACTGGTGAAAAGCACAATGCTTAGTGGTGTCCAAAGGGATTTTGGGATCCTTGGGCTGATAGTTTCTCATGGGTTCGAGGAGACCCTGCTTTAACAAGCTATTTAAAACTTTGCTTAAGGGAACACCCAAATCCTCGGGATGTGGTTTCTTCTTTGGGGGAGAATAAACTCTTAGTGCTTTTTGATTCGAGATTTGGTCATTGACTTGGTCACCATTCTAAACAAGGTTTACCGGTTTTGGTCCATTGGGGCGCTCAAGCTTGCCTGCTTCGATTAACCCTTGAACCGCTCTCTACAAGACTGTGCAGCCGTCGGTTGTGTGGCCATAATGATTATGGAAGGCGCAGTGCTTACTCATGTCGAGGAGAGCATTTGAGCTCCTTGGATGGTAGTCCCTGAGAGGCTCCAAAAGGCCTTCCTTTACTAAACCTTTGAAAATTAAACCCATGGGCATCCCAAAATCATCAAAATGTTCTCGTTGCCTTAGAGGACCACCATTTCTTGGTTGCTTTCGGATGCCGTCAATTGTACACAATGCGTTTTTTCCTTTAATGGATGTTGCAGCCGTGTTGGAAGGGTAAGGTTTATAGCGGTGAGACATGTTCCGACCCGTAGTGCTTCCCCGTGCACGAACCCTTTTGATGTAACCATCGATGTAAGCGTCGAGATTTGATTTTTGGTAAAACTCATTCGTGTCAGATACACAAGATTGGTATGGTGAGATGGCCCGAGTCGAGCGATCGTCGATACTCTCGTTGCTAGGCTTTTCTTGTATTTTCTTAATTGGTTCTACCAATAATCCATTGGACGAGTCAATAGGAACACTTGGACTGCATGACCCCGCCACAAGATTGGCATTAGCAAATGAAACCACAGTAGGAAGTACTCTGGTGGGAGGAATGACAGTCTGAGCATTAAAAGCATGACTGTAACCCTCCTCATAAGGCCTGGCAGTTGCCGAAGATGAGGATATATGGCTCGTAATGGGTGGATACCAGGGAGCAGTGAGTGCGGATCCAAAAGGCTGCTGAAGACATGAGGTTTGAGGCATCGTAACAGTAGGATTGAACGTGTCTTGACCATACTGAGGAATGTGACTATCAGGGTAATGTGCATACTGTACTTGATGAGCAGGAGCAGCTTGTGTAACAGCCTGGTGGAGAATTTGATGAGGAGCATTTGACCTTGTCGGACTTCCCAACCGGAGGGGCGGGGTAGAGCTTGGAGGATGTTGTGAATACGGTAAACCTGATGAAGTGGTGATAAAATCCTGGTGGCCCATGTGATCTTGCAGTATCATAGGGGCAAGTGTGCTTCGAGAATCGGAGGAAGCAAGCTGGCCCCCTCCGAACCATGGAGCCTGAGAAATGAACTGTCCCAAAATGGCTTGCGGAGCCATGTCAAACTGCTGGGCTTGAGAAGTCGCGAACTGACCCATTCCGAGATGATGACCCGAACCAGACTGATGTTGTGAAGTAGTAAACTGACCCCTTCCAAGCTGTGGGGCGAAAGCCAACTGATTCAATCCTGGTGGTGAGACCTGAGAGGTGCCGGGGGGAAGTTGACCAAGATTGATACGATGAGGCCGAGAGGCAGGCTGAGTGATAGGCTGGGGGATGCTTGGCCCATTAATAGTCCCACATGAAAGGGAACAGGGCATTTGACGGTAGTTGGCATGCTCGGGAGGGCAATTAGCTCCAATCTCCGCATCAACCGTAAAGGTTCCATTAGGGTTACGAACAATCACTAGCCCCTGGATTCTGATACTTTCCAATAACTGACTGATCTGAGCCTCTTGATGTTGTCTTATCTGTTCCAACATCTGATTCCACTGCTCGGCATTTTACGGATTTTCGGGGTTCGGAGTTGTACGTCCCCCACCGTTCTCCTCTGAGTTGACCATTCTGAAACTTTGAGCTGAAGCGAAGGAGGAAATCAATGAAGTATCTGACTTCGGAATGACCGAGCTGAGCAAACGATGACCCGGGGTCTTGATCCAAACTTTGCTTACTGTGGAAGGTACAAAAGGGTGTGGTTCAGACTCGGGAAAGCGGAACAGGTTGGTGTTTGGTCTTAGGGCTCATGCAACATGCGATTATTCGTTTAAATTTACTTAAAACATGTTTTATTAAACCTAATCGGTTGGAAAAGATTGCTCTTCTTTTTCGCAAACTACTCTGGATCCTGGATCAGTGGGCCCCGTCACTACGTCTATAAGCCCCTCGTATTCCACCTGTATTTCGACTTCCCAGGGTGGGACGGCCGGCGAGGGTCCTATAGGGCAAGCGGGTCCCACCGACCGAAAATGAAAACGATCCTAAAATTCTGGCGGGTAATCGAGTTTTAACGAGCATTCGATGTAAATTACGGACAAAGCTGACGTCAAAGTCAAGATCATGCCCGAGGGCTCGACAAAAAGTCGGCATGATTCGGACTGATAAATGTCCACAATTGATCTTGACTTGTCGTCAATTAGGTCGTAATTGGGCATGGAATAATCGTTAATCCTTGATGACTCAGTGTCATGCTGGGAGTCAGTGTATAATTTGTGCCAGTCAGAGTCAAAGTCAAGGCGCCAGTCAATATCTGGTCAAAGCCCGTGACGGAAAACCGGCAGGACTTCGACTGATTAGGGTCCCGAAAGATATTGACTTGGTATGCCGACTAAGGCTTGAAAGGAAAGGTCTATACACAGACAGGGCATGACAAAGACCAGACTAAAAACCAACCGGATCTCGGACAAAGTGTGTCACGGACAAGTGCATGGTCGACACGAGGCTCCATGGGATGTTTGGGTACTCCCGTGCTTGCACCGAGAGGCGTAATAAGACCAAACGGGCCGCTACAGGGATTTCCCCGGGTTAGGGACGTAGTGTGCAGTGTAAGGCCACGTGTGCGTAGTGTGCAAGCAGTCTATCTTCTTTTTCCGAGTAAAATAGAAATTTTTCATGAGTCTTAAAAAGTATGATGCATGCACAAAATGATTTATTTTTTTTCGAAACCCTTTTTTTTTTTTTTTTTTTTTTTTTGATTTTTTGATTTTTTTGAAAATTTTGTTGTGGAAAATCTTTTTTTTTGAAAGCAAATGAACACATAAGCACATAGGCACATAATTCCAAATTCAAGGCAACAGGTCCGATAGTCAAAATTTTGACTTTTTCCGAGGTGACCAAAACGACACGAAAATGTGAAAAACCAACACACACACAACAAACGGTTTCAAATGCCGGGACGGAAGCTTGACCCTCAAAAGTTTTTTTTTCGTTTTTTTTTTTTGAAAAGATAAAACTTATTAATCCCCAGCGGAGTCGCCACTGTGATGTACCCGATTTTTGAAATCAAACGGAGTCGCCACGCCATTTTTGTTTTAAGGGCCAAAACTTTGAAAAATGCCCGAGATTAGAGATTTGGGTTCGGAGGTCACGTTACACTCCGGGAAGAACGTTAGTGTTCACCCGGAATGCCTCGTAAAACGAGTCTTCCAAGCATTAAAAACCATTTGTTTGTGTGTGTGTGTGTGTGTTTTGGCCAAAATAAGTTCAAACTGAAAAGTAAAAATTGAGGACTGTTTGTAAGACATTGAACAAATCCCATGATTTTTGGTGTGATTTTAGGGTTGAGTTTTGGTACTTAAAAGACCTTTTGAAGTTGAAAATCAATTCTGCCAGAATGAAAAGGGCAGTGGACACTTGATTTTAAAATGGATTTAAGAGCTTTAAAATCTCAGAATCTGGGGAAAGTCCGAGAATTAAAGTTGTTCAAAACTCCTTAAATAAGGTTTATACAAAAGGATTTTTGATTTGGAGATGATTTGATAGACCAAAACCTTCTGGAAATGTCAGATGTGAAATCTGGATTTCCAGAGAATGATGAACTGACCTTTGAAAAATAATTTGAAAAAGGGAGTTTTACTCACGCAAAAAATAAAGTAAAAATATTTCTGGAAATCTATTGATGTTGGCTACAAAAAGTAATATGTAGTAAACACCCAATTCTAAGTTCTTCTGTGTCTAAAAAATTAGACCATGGACAGAGGTCTCAGAGAAAGGCTACTGGACAGCAACTTCCTCTTGAAGAAAAGTGAGATTTAAAGGGGGTTTTGCATCCATGCTTGTCCCCATTTCCTTAGGCTTTGATTAGTAGTCACTAGACATTTTAGTGGTGATCTACTATATCAAGTCATCCTTAGGGTACATTAGGACTTTAAGCATTTCATTTACTTGGGAAGGGGAATTTTATCCTTTGAAAGAAAGATTTGATGTATGAAAATAATCTTTGGAAAAACACTTTTGAGAAAATGATTTCAAGAAAGTAAGAAGTAATTTGGACCTTTTAAATGGTCATCCATGGAAATTTATTCCAAGGTGACTACATTTTTAGGTCAAGCCAAGATGAACAACAAATAAGTTGATGAATAAACTACATCTTTAAAGTTTAAGATACATGCATGGATGAGAGAGATTTAGGGTAGGGAGAGGGAGGTTATACCTATCTTCCCTTGTGTTTGTGTTTGTGTTTGAATGGATTCAAGGCTTGAATGTGTTTGGTGTTTGATGATAGAGTTGGTCAAAGAGAAAACAAGTAGATAACACTTAAGTCCTCTATGTTTTCTCTCTAATCCTCCTCTTTAGTGTTGATTTGAGCTTGAGCTTGTGTGTGTTTAAGAGTGATTTGAGAGTGTTTGGAGTGAGATTGGGAAAGACTCAAGAGAAAATGGTGGCAATCTAAGGATTCCCACTGTTTTCTCTCTGTTTTTCGCCAGAGTATATCTTCTGTGAGTGAATTGTGTTGTGTAGACTGAGAGAGGAGGGTTCAATTTATAGGCCACTGGGAGATACATTTTGGTCCGCGCGGATTGATTCGTCGGCGTGCCTGGTGCATTAAATGCTGCTCCAGGCTTTGGACAGGAAGAATATTTTTCAAATTAAGCAACTAGTTTTTGTTCCAGCAGCTTCCATTTCGGGTTTTTGGCTTTTTTTGAGATTCTTTTCTTGGTTTAACTCTAAATAGAAATTCCCAATTTACCCTTGCTTTGTTAGAAAGTTAGGAATTGTTAGAAATGTTAGGGATGTTAGAACTTTCGTTAATTTTCTAACGAAAATGCTACCAACTCAAATTGGAGCACTTACACCATCCCATCAAACTCCATCTTAGGCATTTTGAACTTGTGGGGGAGAGGTTTTACCTGACCCGGATCAACTACCTTGAGACCATTGGACCCTACTGAGGAATTGTAGGAGCAATAGTTAAAGAAGGCACAGAACTGGCCGGCTGGAAGAGGGAATTTTCGAAGGCATGCGTTGCTAGGCAAGCAGTTGACGATAAACCAAAAGTACTTGGTACATTCAAGTAGCTATCAAATGAGCCAATCTAACTAGGGAGTTGAATATTTTGTACTGAAGGTCTTTGAAACGAAGCACTGACTGCCAGGTACGAAGCTGTTCCTGGATACTGAACTGAACCAGAACCTAGAGATACACCTATTATAGGCTGAGAAAATCAACCCTGAAACTGAGACTGATTGAACTGAGGCTGCAGAAAACCTTCACGATTAAACTGGTTGCCAGGGAAATGATACTGAGGGCCTTGAGGACCTTGGAACTGGCTATACTAAAAGTTGCCTTGCTGCTGAGAACTTGGGATCCAAAAACCCTGAGAGTTTGGCTGAAACTGCGGTTGATAACCACCTGAAAACTGCAATCCATACTGAGTTGGAGGCCTAGAAGCATTAGGCATAGGGGAAGATGTCAAGTCATAGAAGCTTGGTTGTGGTCCACCAAAACCACCCTGAGAGTTCAACGGTAGGCCCTGATTCTGAGTCTGATGAACAGGAAGAGGTGTAGCATTATAAGTAGGCAGAAAAGGGAGGGAAACATTCTCGGCCCCTAAATCGGTATCATAAGCCTCAGTAATATCGTCATAAGATCCATCTGCACGACGAATCACAGCAATCCCTCGAACATGTATTGCTTCCACAAACCTAGCATGCATTTCGTCCTCTCTAGCCTTAGCAGCTTGTTCTTGATCCAGTACAACTTGGGCGAGCAATTGAGCTTCACGCTCGCGCACCAGAGCAGCTTCCAAAGTAGCGCTCATTTCCTCCATAGACATATTATTCAAACCCGGTTGACCAAAAGCAGATGAACCTCCAGACTGGGCAGGCGACACATTCTTTGGACCAGACATATCGGATATTGAAACAGGAAAAGACCACTCGAACACTGCAACTGCCTCAGAGACACAAACCAAACGAGCGCCGGGAATTGGAGCACGCACCCAACTTGCCGTAACTGCAGAGGTGGATAGGGGTTGATAAGGTGGTAGAGTAAAGAACCTTGAGGAGGTATGGGAGAAGGAAGAATTGGAAATGATATGGACTCATGCAAACAAATTATTTATGTTCAAGTAGAAATCAGTGTCTTTTAAGTCCTAGGAACGGTTGAGAAAGGCTAAACCTTTATTCTCGCAATCTAAACCTCGGGAGAACCTAGGGACGCACCATTCAAAAATATACCAAATGTATTGGTTACAAATAAATAATAGGCGATAATACCTAAATAAAACCCAAACATTTATGGGACGGACAAGAAGTTCAAATTTCTGGAGAAATTTGGGCAGCATGATAGGTATTCCTGAGGAATTTCAAGAAAAAATCTGACATGACCTCTCGTCGGTGCACGTTGACAATGCGGCATGATCCCTCGTTAGAACATGCCATGGGAACGACATGTCCTTTCATGAAATCATGTTGCGTTGGCAACATGCCCACACGTGCTAGGTTTTGGGATAGGTATGAAAGCCTATTATAAATTTTGAAACAATTCATTTTAGAATATTTGAAAATGTCGTGCCAAAACCAACCATTAGGTAAGCTTAAAAAATGTGGCTCCACCTATGATGCTCTAGGGGGATAGAATTGATTTCAGGCACTCAAGCATAGGCGAATTACATGGCTGTCCGCGATGCCGTCAATCGCACCAAATGGGTTCTAGATCTATGTGACGTAGTGTGAGGGTGACTAAATTCCTTTATTTTGCAAAAAAATATTTATTTTTTTTTTAATTTTTTTATTTGGAAAAGAGGTGAGAAAAGGAAAATAACACACATGCACCAAACCCCACAAAGCACAATAATCAAAATGATCATAATTTGATCATGGGGGACTGCCCCACAATCACAAACAGCACCAAAATCCAACATCTGCAAAGTGGCCACTTCTATCGCGTGACACAGGACAGAGATGGCACCTTATGTCGCACGACTGGTCCAACCAGTTTTCCAGAACCAGCCCCAGCCTCCAAGCAATGCAAGAAATCACAACCAAGCCCCAGTACAACAAAATAGGAAGCATGGAAGGAAAAGGGAACCGCAAGCATACAAAATGCAAATATCACATAATGTCGCACACAATGCGCACACAAATGAACAAATTGGATGTTGAACAATAACGAAAGCTTGACCCACTTTTGAAAACCAGTTTCAAGTCCCCAGCGGAGTCGCCACTAAATGTACGCTCGCCGAAAATTTCATGTTAAAATGGGAGTCGCCACGCCGTTATAAAGGAAACATTGAAAATCTTTTTGAAAAGAGAAAATGGGTTCGGGGGTCAGGTTATGTGTTGGGAAGAACCGAGAGTTCACCCAACACCCCTCGTTCGTAAACGAGTCTTTCTATGTTCAACATCCAAAACATTCAAGAGTGTGTGCAAAATGTGTGAGACAAGATATGTGTTAAAACGCATATAAGTGCTTTATTTTATTGCTCAACTGAAGAAATTACATCTTGTGAACCATTGATCATGGGAGGCCACATCCCAGTTACAGATTACAACTGAAACAGGGATTTCTGCAAAGGGCTACTTGTGTCGTGTAACACAGGACTCCATTTGTCCAGTTGTGTCGCGTGACACAGGTTACCGATCTGCAGGAACATTACAATTTGAGATACAGAATGAACAGAGATCAATTCAGATCCAATCACAACACCAAATCATCCCAGAGAAACACGAATCCACAATGAATTGACCAAGGGGGTGTGGATATGGAGAGATCAACACTCCCTTGGCAAACAAGTCATAATTACAATAAGATCACACCATGAATAATGAAATTATATTAAACAACTTGAATTAAACAGAGAGATGGCGATTGTGACTTGATAATCAGAGCAGATGGAGCTTGATTACCAAGTCAATAAACAAAAACAGCAATAAATTATGCAAGTAGCAAATAGATGAGAGAGATATGAGGGAAAGGGATTCGTTACCCTTGTAGATCCACAAATTCAATACCAAGTTAGGTATAGAATCCTTCTAAATTAGCTTTTGGACCGAATTGAACTTGGAAGGATGAAGGATGGGGGATCTAAGTAGTGATATGTGTTTTGGGTTGAATGGATGGATGAATTGTGTATGAGGGATGAGAGAATTGGAAGGAATTGGTGTAGGTTTGTATAGAAGGAGGAGAGAGAGAGGATTCTGGGCGTATTTTGGCAGGGTAATAGTAGGGAGACTGAAAAGGGATCCTGAAATGAGAGGGGGAGGGTCTTATTTATAGGCTGCTGATGAGGGCCAGTTGTGTCGCATGACCTTTTGCTTCCGTTTTCCGTGGCTCGTTGTGTCGCGTGACACAACATGCCACTAACCGTTTTCAGCGCCAAGCAACTGGTTCTGGAATATTCCGAATTAATTCCCAACAAGTCCAAAACAATTAATTCTTTATAGGTCCTTTTGCAGGGAGAAATGACTTTAAAGTACTTCCTTTGCAAAAACTTATAAAAAGTTTCCGGAAGTCTCGGAATGGAACGGAAATTTACCAAAATGCCCCTAGTGCGATTTTATTTCATTAAAAGGCACTTATTAAGGGTCGCAAATTGGATTGGCATACTCACAGTCTCCTCAGCAATTTTGACTCCTAAAGAACCTCCAGTTGCGTTGTCAACCATAGCCTGATCAGCTTGCGTCAACCCCCCATAAAAAGTTTGATGCAATAAAGGTTGAGAAAAATTGTGGTGGGGACATTGCACCAAAAGCATTTTAAATATGTCCCATTCTTCATGAAATGCCTCAAATGAGTCCTGTGTGAACCCTATAATTTTCTGTCTGAAAGTGGCTAACGTAGAATGTGGGAAGTATTTTCTCAAAAATATATCATGTAATTCATCCCAAGTATTAATGCTCATAGGTGGGAGCAACATTAACCACTTCTTATAATTGTCTCTCAAAGCAAAGGGAAAACACTTGAGTCTTAGGTGCTCATCAGTCACACCCTCTCTCAGTGGAAATCCTGACACTATCAGCATATATTCCCTCAAGAAATTCAAAGAGTCCTTAGATGGGAGGCCATGAAATTGAGGGATCATGTTAAAAAGATGGCCTTTGACCTCATAACTTTTTGTTGCATCAGTTAATACAATGCAAGACACGGATGTGTCAACTCTGGGCCTAGATAAAGTATCCATAGTGGGTGCTTGCAACGCCATTTCAAATTCAAATTCTTCTCCCTTGGTGGAAGAAGTTTCAAGGTCACTTTCGAGGGGATTGCCCTCTTTTAATTTAAGTTCTTTTAAACGCTGACCCAACCTATCAATGTCGTCGTTCAATGGTTCCAGGGTAGGACTCAAAGAATGCCAACCAAGCATAAACCGACTAAACAAACTTGTTCAAATCACAACAAATCCCCGGCAACGGCGCCAAAAACTTGATGGATAAAATCCTCGTGCAATAAAAACCTTGCAAGTGTACAAGTTACCGATGTAGCAATATACAAAAGTAAGGGTCTAACCACAGAGATTTGTGTGTGAACAAATTGATTTAGTTAGTGCAAAAAGTAACAAAGGGGGATTTTTGTTTTGATTTTTATTAAAACTAAAATAACAAAAAAATTAAACTAATGAAAATAAAACAGATAATGAGATCAAGATTGACAAGGATTCACGGATTTGGTTTCACAAATATCTCCTTCCTATGTTGATTTATAAAAACAATTACTAACCTTATTCAAGAAATCGTTCACTTTTGACAAGAGTTGGGACGGTTAGATGGTCGGGTTGCAACCCTATTATTACTTCGATGTTATGTTTTCCGCAAGGTCTACAAAACATAGAGTAATACATTAAAAACCAAAGGACAAAAGATTTTAGATCCGTTTGATTTCCGCAAGGTCTTCAAATAGATCTATTCAATGGAATCTAGGCCAATGTAAAAATTATCGACGTAAGTGCAATAATTTAAACCTTAATAATTTAAAGACCAACAATATCAATCAATATTGTTGAAGTCTGAAAAACGATTTAAGCAAAATTCCATTAAACAAGAACAAGAAAAGTGTAGAAATAATTAAAATATTATTAGCATAGAAATTTAATAGCTGCTATATCCAATTCATGAAAAAATAATTTAGCTACTCATAATCCAAATAATTACAAGAATAAAATTAGAAATCATAAACCTTGAACCGGATCTTGGAATGAAAGAATTATGTTGTTCTATTATTCTCGCAAAGTATTCCCCTCTCCTTTGTCAAAAACCAATCCTAATTTATCAAAAACCTAGGTTGAAAATCGTGTGCAACAGCTTCTTCTTTCCTGGCCTAAATCCAAGCCCAATTCGCTAGCCTGGCCGGCGGTCGCTCATTTTTTCTCAGCGTTCACCCACTTGAACAGACACTTCACGGCCATTCCAACTTGGTCTTCAGCGGCCGCACAGGATCTTCCCGCCCAAGGCTAAACAGCCCAGGTCAACAGCGCCCATGGTCAACAGCCACATCCCAGTCTCGGTCAAACTGCCTTGTCCCAGCCAGCTCCTTCCTTTGGCCGGCCACAATCCTTTCATTGCCCCATTTTGCTTTGATTTGGCCGGCCACTTCCTTGTCCTTCCTTGGATTCGATTCGCAACAACTGCACAGTCGCACTTTGGTCACTATATTTTTATCTTTTGCACCTTGGTCCTTGAAATTTTATATTTTCACTTTGGCCCCTGAACTTTATAATCTCAAATTCCTCCCCAATTTTCTATAATTCCATTTTGGTCCCTGAATTTCCAAAATACACTTTTTCTCCTCTTTTTCTGTCAAATTTCACACTTGGGGTTCATCACCTTTCTTTATTTTCTTTTTGGTCACTATCCACTTCAACATTAGAGAGAGCTCAGCTTCATTTTTTTTTTTTTTTTTTTTACTTTTTTTTCATTTTTTTCCTTTTCTTTGCACAAATATAACAAAGAATGTGCATTCCATACTTTTGTACAAGCCCCTCTTTTCATTACATAACATGGACCTTCTCTTTCTTTTCATGACCACTTTTCACTCAACCCTTTGATTTTCCAAACATCACCCAAACATTCTCATTCATTCCCTAGTTTCACTTTCTTGAAAAGGTGAGAAAAATATTGTATAAGTTAAAAGGGTAGGATAATGAGGGTACAAAAGAAGGCGAATGGTGGTCTAAGATAACCTCCCACTTTGTGAGAGATAACATTCTTTTTCAAACTTAAAAGGGGTTCTAGCGGAAATTTTTATAAGTGACGAGAAAGTTAAAGGCTCACAAATAGGGTTCAAATAAAATAGACATATATCACTTCCCGAATAGCCTAATTGATGTGTTATTGACAGTCGTGCAAACATGTTCTAGGGACCCCGATAATGCCAAAGTGATCCTATAAAGGTCTCCTAAATTGGTAACAATGATCAAGAAAAATAATATGGAAGTGAAAGGTGGAGAAATCATACTTTACATGTATCAATGCAATTATATCCCCATATTGACAATAATACTCAAGATTTTAAAATTAAATCACTCTCAAATCATCATGGACTCTTGCCAACTTCCCAAAATATGAAAAGAACAAAATTTTTAAAATTTTTTATTTTTTTGGAGGGTGACCCTATAAACACACAAACTCGGAGAGATATCTACTCTCCAAACTCAAAACATGTTATGTCCTCGTAGCAAATAGAACGAAAACATGCCTTGGATTCAAATGACGATATGAAGCAACAAAGTAAATAAATAAAGCAAATAAAAACGTAGCTACTTGGGTTGCCTCCCAATGAGCGCATTTGGTTAAGGTCGTTAGCCCGACCGTTGCTCCCAAATACATGGGATGTGAGGTGGCCACATTCTCTTTGGCCTTATATTTCCTTCCCTTGGCCCACCTAGCACATTCCTGGGTACAAATGCCCATAACTTTCCAAACAAACTTACCCTTATCCACAAGCTTGAGTGGAGCCCTAGAGATTTTTTGGAACCTTTTTCTTTTTCATTTTCTTTTTCTTGGGGACCTCTCCCCCAAACTCATTTGCTTCCTTAGACTTATCACAATCAATCACCTCATCTTCCTTCATAACATCATAAGAGTTGCTATCCTGATCACACATCTTGGCAAAGAAAGTATTAGAAATATCAAGAAAACAACACTCTTCAATTTTAGCACATGAGTCAAAGGTGTCTGATTTTAGAGGGAAGAAAGATTTTAATGGGGACACCGACCCCTTGTGGGATCGACCTAGGGGGTGATACGAGCCATCACAAGAACCAAGATTGTCGGCCTTGTTTTTCATGGCACACAAGTGGGAACCTGCATTATCCCTAGAATTCTCACCGTCACTCTTATCTACTTTGGCCCATTCATCCTTCACTATGTCATCTACATACAGAAATGACTCATCATCATCCATGGAATTTTTCATGACATCAAACACAGATATTTCAATTTTTTCACCAGCTACATTCATATAGAGTTTTCCATCCCCCACATTAATAATAGTGTTAGTCGTCACCATGAAAGGTCTCCCAAGTAATATGGATGAATCACGGCGACTTCCTTCACTTTTTGGCATCTCAAGCACCACAAAATCAACCGGGATGATCAAAGAATCAACCTGAACTAAAACATCCTCCACAATAGTATCATGGACTTTGCGTTGGCATATGACTTGAGTATAATGAACATTTGGTTCAAGAAGAGAGAATCTCACTTTGTGTCCTATAGGAGTGGAGGTAATGCGAGTCAGATTGACTTCTTCTTAGTAAGAAATGATTGTAGAAAGAGTTATACAGATTGCAAGGTTATTTCGGGTGAGAGCACAGCAACTCAACATAGACTGGTGGTACTTAATTTTTAAAGTAAGAGAATTTCGAGGAAGAGAAAACCACAGGTAGACCCTAGAATCAAGTGGTGGAGACTTCAAGGGGAGAATCAACAGAAATTTGTAGCTAAGATGGTCGATACTGGTATTTGGTCGGATAATATGGAGGATATTAATATAGATTCGACTTGGACTAAGATGGAACATACCATAAAGGAGGTGGCGAAAGAAGTCCTTGGAGAATCTAGAGGAAACGGGCCACCAAGTAAGGACACATCATGGTGGAACGAGGAAGTAAAACAAGCAATAAAGGGCAAGCGAGAATGCTACAAATTATTGGGGAAATGTAGGAGCGACGAGAACTATGAGAAGTATGAGGAAGCTATAAGAGATGCTAAGAATGCAGTAAGAGACGCAAGAGCAAAGGTGAATCAAAAACTTTATGATAAGTTGGATACAAAAGAAGGGGAAAAGGACATCTACAGAATCGCTCGTATGAGGGATAAGAGGACACGAGATATTGGGACGGTTAAATATGTGAAAGATGTAGATCAAAGAGTTCTAGTCGGGGATAAAGAGATAAAAGATAGATGGAGTTCGTACTTTGATACCTTGTTCAATGGCAGTCAAGAGCAGGATATTGGAGATTTAAATATCTCTTCGAGTATGGTTAATCAAGTTTTATGCGGAGAATTCAAAAGAGTGAAGTGGAAATGGCAATGAAAAAGACGAGATTGAAGAAAGATGTAGGACCGGATGGTATACCAATTGAGGTTTGGAGATGTTTCGGGGAGAGGGGAATAGATTGGTTAACAACGCTATTTAACAAGATATGGAGAATTAACACAATGCCATTAGAGTGGCGGAAGAGTACTCTGATCTCTTTGTATAAGAACAAAGGTGATGTCCAAGATTGTGCCAACTATTGGGGGATCAAACTAATGAGCCATACTATGAAACTGTGGGAAAGAGTGATTGCACAAAGGCTGAGAAAATTGTGGATATTTCGGATAACCAATTTGGGTTTATGCCGGGAAGATTGACTATGGAGGCAATATATCTTATGAGACGAACCATGGAGAAATATCGGGATCAAAAGAAAGATTTGCATATGGTTTTTATTGATTTGGAAAACGCGCATGATAAAGTGCCAAGAGAGGTACTTTGGTGGGCATTAACAAAGAAGGGTGTTTCAAAGAAATATATTGATATTATCAAGGACATGTATAATGGAGTTAGTACTTGTGTACAGACTAGTATTGGGAAGACTGAAGAGTTCCCTACAAAGATTGGAGTGCATCAAGGTTCCGCACTTAGCCCCTTTATTTTTGCTTTGATAATGGACAAATTGACGAGGTCAGTCCAAGATGATATACCAAGGTGTATGTTGTTCGCAGATGATAATGTGCTGATTGATGAGACAAGAGAGGGTGTTGAAAGTAAATTGGAGTTATGGAGACACACTTTGGAATCTTGAGGTTTTTGACTAAGCAGAAGCAAGACTGAATATTTGGAGTGTAAGTTTAGCAGAGTTGGAAGTAGAGAGGCAGGGGCGGTCATATTTGATGGAAATATTGTCCAAGCTTCTGAGTTTTTTCGCTATCTTGGATCCATTATCCAAAAAGGATGGAGAATTAGATGGTGATGTGGCTCATCGGATTAAAGCTGGTTGGTTGAAGTGGAAGAGTGCCACAGGGTTTCTACGTGATCGCGGCATGCCCAAAAGATTAAAGGGAAAATTCTACCGCACGGCAATTAGGCCGGCATTGCTTTACGGCACCGAATGTTGGGCCGTGAAACAGTGTCACGTGCATAAGATGAATGTGGCGGAGATGTGTATGCTTCGATGGATGTGCGGTCATATAAGAAAGGATCGATTGGGGAATGAGGTGATCAGAGATAAAGTAGGAGTTGCGCCCATTGAGGATAAAATGAGGGAAAATCGTCTGAGGTGGTTTGGACATGTGAGAAGGAGACCGAGTGATGCACAGGTTAGGAGGCCGGAACAGTAGAGAAATGATAAAATGGCGAGGGGTAGGGGAAGACCCAAACAAACTTGGATTAGAGTGATTGAAAATGATATGAGTTTACTTGGAGTGGATGAAAGTATGGTGTTGAAGAGGCCGGAGTGGAGGGCAAAAATCCATGTGGGGGGCTGATTTATTTATTTATTTATTTATTATTATTTTTTTTACTATATATATACATACATATATATATATATATATATATATATATATATATATATATATATATATATATATATATATATATATATATATATATATATATATATATATTATTTATTTATTTTTTATTTATTTTTATTTTATTTTATTTTATTTTTATTTTTATTTTATTTTTTTATTTACTTATTTATTTATTTTTTCCTACAACCTTTTCACACGATGACATATGAGGATTCATGCTAGCCGACCCCAAATTATTTTGGGACTAAGGCTTTATTGTTGTTGTTGTTGTATCAGCGAGTTGTAAGGCCATTGTGGTGGGTTTTAATTCAGGAAGACCCATCTCAAGATACAAATAATAACGTAGCAAATTAATGCTAGCCCCAAGATCCAACATAGCTTTCACCCTCTTGGACTCCCCCATAGTAATAGAAATAAGAAAGCTTTCGGGATAGTTCAATTTGGGTGGAAGACTATGTTGTACCAAAGCATTAGCATTCGCACTCATCAAAACCTTCTCATTCGTCCCATATCCAAATTTTCTGGAGTTTATTTCTTTGAAAAAATTTGCATAAGCTGGAACATTTTTTATCACATTTAAAAGAAGAAGATTTATATTTACTTTTGAAAACATATCAATCAATTCCTTCATTTGATGATCCAACTTATTCCTTAAAAATCTACCAGTAAACGGTACAGGAGGTACATATGGCTTGGGGGTGGGAGTAAAAACATTCAAATTCTCTCCCAATCCATTTGTATTCTTTTCACCCCACTTAACACTTTTTTCCACTACAGGTTCCACAACAGGAGAGACAGGAATAGAGGAATAAGAAGGAGGAAGTACCTGATTGTCTACCTGTTTAACACCTCTCAATGTAAAGATGGCCTTGGCTTGTTTCCCCTGACTGGGGAATGTACCGGATTTATGTCCCTGTAAAGCCTCTATCAATTGCCCTATTTGGGCCTCCAACTTCTGAAGGGCAGCTTCATGGTTCTTGGAAGCTTGTTGACTTTCTGCCCTCAACTGATTGTTTTCAGCCTGCATTTGCTCCATGGCCACTTCCAATGGCTCTTTCTTTCTCTCATATGGTCCCGGTGGTGGTGGAGGATGGAGAGGCTTATTCTGCTGTTAATTGCCTCCCCAAGAGAAATTAGGGTGCTTCCCCCACCCAGGATTATATGTCTGAGAGAATGGATTGTTCTGTGGGGCCTCTGCATATATGCCTGCATCATCTGTACTTGTTCGGGATCATACAAAGAGGGACTAGTAGTAGGGAAAACTTCATAAGAATGAGTGTTAGAACTACAAGTTACACAACCATCATGCACTATATTACCAACAGATGACACATTAGATGCAAAATTAGAAGTACTACTCATGGCCAACTTATCAAATTTTTTATTTAGAAATGCAAATTGTTTTGTGATCTCATCACTCATCCCAATATCATTCACACTATTTATTTTACCCCTTGACCCCTTTTGTTAAGAATTAGATGCTAGCCTCTCAAATAGGGCTTGGGTCTCCTCAGCAATTTTGACTCCTAAAGAACCTCCAGATGTGTTGTCACCAATAGCCTGATCAGCATGCGTCAACCCCCCATAAAAAGTTTGATGCAATAAAGGATGAGAAAAATTGTGGTGGGGACACTGCACCAAAAGCATTTTAAATATGTCCCATGCTTCATGAAATGCCTCAAATGAGTACTGTGTGAACCCTATAATTTTCTGTCTGAAAGTGGCTAACGTAGCATGTGGAAAGTATTTTCTCAAAAATATATCATGTAATTCATCCCAAGTATTAATGCTCCTAGGTGGGAGCAACATTAACCATTTCTTAGCATTGTCTCTCAAAGCAAAGGGAAATCACTTGAGTCTTAGGTGCTCATCAGTCACACCCTATCTCAGTGGAAATCCTGACACTATCATCATATATTCCCTCAAAAAATTCAAAGAGTCCTCATATGGGAGGCAATGAAATTGAGGGATCATGTTAAAAAGATGGCCTTTGACCTCATAACTTTTTGTTGCATCAGTTAATACAATACATGACACAGATGTGTCAACCCTAGGCCTAGAGAAAGTATCCATAGTGGGTGCTTGCAATGCCATTTCAAATTCAAATTCTTCTTCCTTGGTGGAAGAAGTTTCAAGGTCACTTTCGAGGGGATTGCCCTCTTTTAATTTAAGTTCTTTTAAACGCTGACCCAACCTATCAATGTCGTCGTTTAATGGTTCCAGAGTAGGACTCAAAGAATGCCAACCAAGTATACACCGACTAAACGAACTTGTTCAAATCACAACAAATCCCCGACAACGGCGCCAAAAACTTGAGGGATAAAATCCTCGTGTAATAAAAACCTTGCAAGTGTACAAGTTACCGATGTAGCAATATACAAAAGCAAGGGTCGAACCACAAAGATTTGTGTGTGAACAAATTGATTTAGTTAGTGCAAAAAGTAACAAAGTGGGATTTTGGTTTTGATTTTTATTAAAACTAAAATAACAAAAAATTAAACTAATGAAAACAAAACAGATAATGATATCAAGATTGACAAGGATTCACGGATTTGGTTTCACAACTATCTCCTTCCTAAGTTGATTTATAAAAACAATTACTAATCTTGTTCAAGAAATCGTTCACTTTTGACAAGAGTTGGGACGGTTAGATGGCCGGGTTGCAACCCTATTATTACTTCGATGTAATGTTTTCCGCAAGGTCTACAAAACATAGAGTAATACACTAAAAACCAAAGAACAAAAGATTTTAGATCCGTTTAATTTCCGCAAGGTCTTCAAATAGATCTATTCAATGGAATCCAGGCCAATGTAAAATTATCCACGCAAGTGCAATAATTTAAACCCTAATAATTTAAAGACCAACAATATCAATCAATATTGTTGAAGTCTGAAAAACGATTTAAGCAAAATTCCATTGAACAAGAACAAGAAAAGTATAGAATGAATTAAAACATTATTAGCATAGAAATTTAATAGTTGCTACATCCAATCCGCGAAAAAAATAATTTAGCTACTCATAATCCAAATAATTACAAGAATAAAATTAGAAATCATAAACCTTGAACCGGATCTTGGAATGAATGAATTATGTTGTTCTATTATTCTCGCAAAGTATTCCCCTCTCCTTTGTCAAAAACCAATCCTAATTTATCAAAAACCTAGGTTGAAAATCATGTGCAACAACTGCTTCTTTCCAGGCCTAAATCCAAGCCCAATTCGCTAGCCTGGCCGGCGTTCGCCCATTTTCTCTCAGCGTTCGCCTACTTGAACAGACACTTCATGGCCATTCCAACTTGATCTTCAGCGGCCGCACAGGATCTTCCCGCCCAAGGCTAAACAGCCTAGGTCAACAGTGCCCATGGTTAACAACCACATCCCAGTCTCGGCCAAACTGCCTTAGCCCAGGCAGCTCCTTCCTATGGCCGGCCACAATCCTTTCTTGGCCCCATTTTACTTTGCTTTGGCCGGCCACTTCCTTGTCCTTCCTTGGATTTGATTTGTAACCATTGCACAGTCGCACTTTGGTCACTATATTTTTCTCTTTTGCACCTTGGTCCTTGAACTTTTATATTTTCACTTTGGCCCCTGAACTTTATAATCTCAAATTCCTCCCCAATTTTCCATAATTCTATTTTCGTCCCTAAATTTCCAAAATACGCTTCTTCTCCTCTTTTTCTGTCAAATTTCTCTTCAGCCTCTGTACTTTCAAAACACTACAAAATACATTAAATTCTCAAGGTTTCGAACAGAAAATAAGGTAGGAAACATATCTTTTGGATGGGTAAAACTGTTGGGTTTCGAGGGTCCATGCGCAGCGGAATAATGCAATAACTCGAAAAACCCGAAGCCCTAGAATCCGTTCTAGATGATTAATTAAGAAAGATGAAATAGAAATACCAACCTTGAGTGCTTTTTTCGTTGATAAACTTGACCTAACTCCAGATTGAGCGACCTTGTTAATCCTTGATGAACAAACGGCGAATCATGAACGAAAGATCTTGAGGAGCGAAGATCCTCTATGTGTATCCACGCGATGAACGAACCCTAGAACTCTTCTAGGAGGATTGCTAGATCCTTTGATTGAAACACCTTTCAATCGATGAAGAAATATGGAATTGGTTGTGTTTGATTCTCAATTCTCAATTGAAATCTCTCACTTTTGGTGTTTCTCTAAAGCCAAAACGTTCTAATGACGGCTAGGGCAACCAGGGGCAAGTATTTATACGTTACAAATAAAAGCCCTTTGCGAAAACCCTAAAATTAGGTCATTTATGTATCAGTCCAGCGCCGATGGGACGACTCGTCCCCCAGGGCACGAGTCGTCCCCTTGCAACCTTCCACTGATTCTGGCGTCCCCATTAAGGGCACGACTTGGCTTTGCTCAGGTCACGAGTCGTCCCTTTGGGCATGACTCGTGCCCCAGAGCATGAGTCGTCCCTCAGGACGTCCCCTCTGAATCATCTGTCCCCCTTAAGGGAACGACTTGGTTCAGCCTGGGACGAGTCGTCCCCTGAGCCCAGAAAATCCATATTCTTCATTTTTGACAATTCGTTCGATGCGTGTGACCCCATAGGACTATACTATGTTGGCAATGAGTCCGATCACATCGATCCTCATAAGACATGAGCGGACTCTAACAAGCCATCATGCCTACCCAAATAGTATAATATCAAGTTCGATTTTCCTACATAGAACATATCACAATCCCATTGTCACACGATGTTATATTGAACATGAGTCATGGTCCACGTCAACTCATATTGTTCAATGCTTTCTCGTTACCAAGTAAATTGATTAATCAAATGATATTAATCACATTAATTCATTCGGGCATGGCCATGCACTACATCAATCTTACTTACGAGTGGCCTAGCAAACATCTCTCTTTACGAGGGACAATTTTCCATCTTGACTTATCATTCTTCCCAACAAGAATCATACCATGCCAATGATAGCCCTTATTGTCATCCGGTTAAAGACAACGTTAAACTATATCAAACATGATATTCATCGAGCGGAAGACGATGATAATCTCAGGTCAAAGGATATCAATGATATAACTATATGAGATTTATTTATGACATATGACCATGACATAAATCTCATAATGGGTCAAGTCCTGTACCTTGTTCTCTAACAAATACCCATGAATCTAATGTGCATTTCCATGCATATAATCATCACATGATTATCCATTAGACTTCATACTAGTGCTTCATAAGTACTAGGGACACGATTATTATAACTAAACATGCAAACACATATAATAATCAAAGAAACATTCTCTTATATAAATGAACAATGACATTACATAAAGGTCTATCTCTATAGGCATAGGGCACTAACACCTACAGTCTCCCACTTGCACTAGGCCCAATCATTCATGTATCTTATACCCATGGACCTAACATGACCATCATGTTTAGCTTGTGGTAAAGGCTTGGTGAGAGGGTCCGAGATGTTGTCATCCGTTGGTACCTTGCATATCTTGACGTCCTCCCTTTCACAGATTTCTCTAATGAGGTGGAAACGTCTCAAAATGTGTTTGGATCGCTGATGTGACCTTGGTTCCTTTGCTTGGGCAATAGCACCATTATTGTCACAATAAAGCTCTATCGGGTTAGTGATACTCGGAACGACTTCTAAGTCACTAACGAACTTCTTGATCCAAACCGCCTCCTTAGCCGCATCCGATGCTGCTATGTACTCGGCTTCAGTTGTAGAATCAGCAACAGTGCTTTACTTGGAACTCTTCCAACAAACCGCACCTCCATTTAGCATAAACACAAACCCAGACTGCGATCTATAGTCATCTTTGTCGATTTGGAAGCTTGCATCTGTGTAACCCTTTACAACCAGATCATCTTCCATTCCTCCAAATACCAAGAATACATCCTTAGTCCTTCTCAAGTACTTAAGGATATTCGTGACTGCTATCCAATGGTTCTCACCAGGATCAGATTGGTATCTACTCGTTGCGCTTAGAGCATACGAGACATCGGGTCTGGTACATAATATGGCATACATGATAGACCCAATTGCTGAAGCATATGGTATATCACTCATCCTCTTTCGCTCATCATTTGTCTTAGGACAATGAGTCTTGCTAAGAGTAATGCCATGTCCCATTGGCAAGTTCCCTCTCTTAGAATTTTCCATACGGAATCTTCTAAGGACCTTGTCAATATATGTACTCTGACTCAAACCAATCATCCTTCTTGATCTATCTCTATAGATCTTGATACCAAGGATGTAAGCCGCTTCACCCATATCTTTCATTGAAAAACATTTTCCTAACCAAGACTTAACAGTCTCAAGTGCAGGAACATTGTTTCCAATGAGCAAGATGTCATCGACATATAACACCAGAAATAGAACTATGCTCCCACTTATTTTTTTGTATACACAATGTTTATCTTCGTTTTTAATGAAGCCAAACTCTTTGACTGATTCATCAAAACGTAGATTCCAGCTCCGGGAAGCTTGCTTCAATCCATAAATGGATCTCTGCAACTTACACACTTTATTAGAATTCTTTGGATCGACAAACCCTTCAGGCTGTATCATGTATACATCCTCAAGTAGGTTTCCGTTAAGAAACGCTGTTTTGACGTCCATTTGCCATATCTCATAGTCGTAATATGCGGCTATGGCAATTAAGATTCTAATAGACTTAAGCATTGCTACGGGCGAAAAAGTTTCATCATAGTCAACGCCATGAATCTGCCTATACCCCTTAGCAACAAGCCTAGCCTTATAAGTATGTACCTTCCCATCCACGTCAGTTTTCTTTTTGAAAACCCACTTGCACCCTATGGTTTTTACACCTTCGGGTGGATCAATCAAGTTCCAAACTTGATTATCGTACATGGATTTGATCTCGGATTCCATGGCTCCTAGCCACTTGTCCGAATCAGGAGTGGACATCGCCTCTTGATAGGAAGTAGGTTCATCATTCTCAATGATTTCTACTTCATTACTTTCCGTCATGAGAAATCCATATCTCTCAGGTTCGGATCGTATCCTATCCGATCTGCGAAGAACTTGTGTATCTTGAACCGGTTCCACAACAGCTTGTGAATTTGGTTCCGTCTCTACTATTGGCTCTATGTCATTTTCAGGTTCTTGAATTTCTTCAAGATCAATTGTACTCCCACTAGTTTCTTTAGAGAGAAACTCTTTCTCTAGAAAGACACCATGTCGAGCAACAAACACTTTGTTCTCGGATTGGTTGTAAAATTGATATCCTTTCGTTTCCTTAGGATAACCAACGAAAATACATTTATCAGATCTAGGTGCAAGTTTATGTTCAGAATCCAATTTCTTTACATAAGCCTCACATCCCCAAATCTTCATGAAAGATAAGCTAGGCTTTCTTCCATGCCACATTTCATGTGGGGTTTTAGGAGCCGATTTAGTAGGGACCTTATTAAGTGTGAAAGCAGTTGTTTCCAGTGCATGTCCCCAAAATGAAATAGGAAGGTTAACTTGACTCATCATCGATCGAACCATATCCAATAGAGTTATATTTCTCCTCTCAGACACACCATTCCATTGTGGTGTTCCGGGTGGAGTAAGTTCTGAAACAATTCCACAACTTTTAAAATGATCGTCAAATTCTTGGCTCAAATATTCACCACCTTGATCGGATTGAAGTGTTTTAATAGTTTTGCCAAGTTGATTTTGTACTTCACTTTGAAATATTCTAAATATCTCAAATGCTTCACTTTTGTACTTCATAAGATAGACATAGCCATATCTTGATAAGTCATCAGTGAACGTTATGAAGTACCGAAATCCTCCCCTAGCAATGCTATTCATTGGTCCACATACATCAGTATGTATGAGAGCCAACAAATCACTAGCCCTTTCACTACTCTTAGAGAAAGGTGCCTTAGTCATCTTGCCCAATAAACAAGATTCGCAAACTTCATATGATTCATAATCATATGAGTCTAAATATCCATCTTTATGGAGTTTAGAGATGCGTTTCTCGTTTATGTGCCCAAGACGGCAATGCCATTTATATGTGTCATTAACATTATTTGGTTTGGATTTCTTATTTACATGATAGATATTATCAACATTATTTTCAACATCCAAGACATAAAGGCCATTAAAAGAATGAGCAATACAATAAAGTACATCATTCAAATAAATGGAAAATTTCTTATTCGCAATAAGAAAATTGTAACCCTCGTTGTCTAAACAAGAAATGGAAATAATGTTTCTGCTCAAATCCGGAACATAATAACAGTTATTCAAAACTAAAATTAATCCGCTAGGTAAAGTGACTTCGTAAGTCCCTACGGCCAATGCAGCAACTCTAGCTCCATTTCTAACCCGTAGATCTACTTCACCCTCTTTGAGCGACCTTCTATTCTTTAGTCCCTGCACATTTAGGCAAATGTGAGATCCACATCCGATATCTAATACCCAAGAACTAGAGGTAGAAAGTAAAATATCTATCACATAGATACCTGAAGTCATGGCAATCTCATTGCCCTTCTTCTTCAGTCCTTCCTGATAAAGCTTGCAGTTACGCCTCCAATGCCCAGTTTCCTTGCAATGGTAGCACACCGCATCCTTTTGGGATTTGGGTTTAGGCTTCTCAGCAACGGCAACCTTTGCCTCCGATTTAGCAACTTTTGCTTTAACCTTGGGTTTGAACCCCTTTCCTTTATTCACCATCAACACTTGATTGGTTTTCTTGGTAATATTGTTCTCTGCATTCTTTAGCATCCCATGCAATTCAAATAGAGATTTATTCATCCCATTCATGTTATAATTCAGAACAAACTGATTATAACTTTCAGGGAGTGAATGCAATATCATATCCGTAGCCAGCTCTAACTGGATAGGATATCCAAGCCTCTCAAGGTGTTCGAGGTGACCCTTCATTTTTAACACATGAGGCCCAACAGGTTGTCCTTCAATCATCTTGCATGAATGAAGAGCCTTCATAGTGTCAAACCTTTTCGTACGTGCTTGCAACTGGAACATTTCCTTCAAATGATTTCCCAAATCATAAGCTTCCATGTGTACAAGGTCCTTCTGAAGGGCCTTACACATGGTAGCAAGCATCAAGCAACCAACATCAATAGAATCATCCACATGCTTCTTATGTTGGTCCTTTTCAGCTTTAGTTGCATTAGCCGCAGGCTCGGGTGGAACGGGTCCATCAAGAATGTACAACTTCCTTTCCTGTTTGAGAACAATTCCCAAACTGCGGATCCAATCCACATAGTTGTTGCCATTCTCCTCTAACTTGTCCTTCTCAAGGACTGATCGCAGTGACATGTTTTGATTAGTGTTTACAGCCATTGATCTACAAAGATATGCAACATATAAGTACCAATTCATTTAAGAGATTAATTAACGTATTTCACAAATACTCCCACTAAATTATATAACCTTCTTATACAAACATGCATAATATAATTTAATAGGCTAAGACCCAACTTTAATATAATTTCAAGTCGGCTAAGGCACGACTGCTCAAAATTAAACTAAAAAGGTAGAATCAATGTACCTCGCTGTTTTGATAGGCTAAGACCCAACTTTAATATAATTTAATAGGCTAAGACCCAACTTTAATATAATTTATCAATCATATCTATATATGACTCTTAGATCATTATGAGATTATAGACATCATATGTCACATGTTTCAATCTCATCTTATGCCTTAGGCCCAAAACTGTTTTGATAGCCTAATTGAGTTCAACCATGTTAAACGTATAGCAATCACCGTTTGCTCATCTTGATCATACAAAGATAGAATCAATGTACCTCGCTGTGGCGTAGCCTACATGAAACTATCCGTGTACTCACAAGTGTTTAAACATGGGTGGCATAAAACAAACTCAAATTACAAAGAAGGTTCAATTTTCATGTTTATCAATTAACATGCCAAGGTTGATTCATGAAAAATATATGAGCATAATTATGAACATGGAATGATGCAACACAAATCACATTTGATCAGTAATTACTAGTACGCGGCCACGTGCTCCAAATTTATCCCACACTTCCATCGAAGTGCCTATGGGGAAGGTTTTGGTGTCCAGTCAATATACTAAGTAATACTTCACAAATATCCTAGATTAATCACATTAATCATATTAATGAAATTGACATCCCATAATCTAGATTAATCATATTAATCATATATTTCAATTTCATAATCATGGTATATCATTATATACAATTACTTCACAAGCAAAACTCATACAATTTCACATTCTAGATCATGTACATCATGAAAATTAACATAATCACATTATCTAATTATCATGATTTTCTAATATAAACATCATGAACGGGGCTTTGATACCACTGTTGGGTTTCGAGGGTCCATGCGCAGCGGAATAATGCAATAACTCGAAAAACCCGAAGCCCTAGAATCCGTTCTAGATGATTAATTAAGAAATATGAAATAGAAATACCAACCTTGAGTTCTTTTATCGTTGATAAACTTGACCTAACTCCAGATTGAGCGACCTTGTTAATCCTTGATGAACGAACGGCGAATCACGAACGAAAGATCTTGACGAGCGAAGATCCTCTATGTGTATCCACGCGATGAACGAACCCTAGAACTCTTCTAGGAGGATTGCTAGATCCTTTGATTGAAACACCTTTCAATCGATGAAGAAATATGGAATTGGTTGTGTTTGATTCTCAATTCTCAATTGAAATCTCTCACTTTTGGTGTTTCTCTAAAGCCAAAACGTTCTAATGACGGCTAGGGCAACCAGGGGCAAGTATTTATACGTTACAAATAAAAGCCCTTTGCGAAAACCCTAAAATTAGGTCATTTATGTATCAGTCCAGCGCCGACGGGATGACTCGTCCCCCAGGGCACGAGTCATCCCCTTGCAACCTTCCACTGATTCTGGCGTCCCCATTAAGGGCACAACTTGGCTTTGCTCAGGTCACGAGTCGTCCCTTTGGGCACGACTCGTGCCCCAGAGCACGAGTCGTCCCTCAGGACGTCCCCTCTGAATCATCCGTCCCCCTTAAGGGCACGACTTGGTTCAGCCTGGGACGAGTCATCCCCTGAGCCCAGAAAATCCATATTCTTCATTTTTGACAATTCGTTCGATGCGTGTGACCCCATAGGACTATACTATGTTGGCAATGAGTCCGATCACATCGATCCTCATAAGACATGAGCGGACTCTAGCAAGCCATCATGCCTACCCAAATAGTATAATATCAAGTTCGTTTTTCCTACATAGAACATATCACAATCCCATTGTCACACGATGTTATATTGAACATGAGTCATGGTCCACGTCAACTCATATTGTTCAATGCTTTCTCGTTACCAAGTAAATTGATTAATCAAATGATATTAATCACATTAATTCATTCGGGCATGGCCATGCACTACATCAATCTTACTTACGAGTGGCCTAGCAAACATCTCTCTTTACTAGGGACAATTTTCCATCTTGACTTATCATTCTTCCCAACAAGAATCATACCATGCCAATGATAGCCCTTATTGTCATCCGGTTAAAGACAAAGTTAAACTATATCAAACATGATATTCATCGAGCGGAAGACGATGATAATCTCAGGTCAAAGGATATCAATGATATAACTATATGAGATTTATTTATGACATATGACCATGACATAAATCTCATAATGGGTCAAGTCCAGTACCTTGTTCTCTAACAAGTACCCATGAATCTAATGTGCATTTCCATGCATATAATCATCACATGATTATCCATTAGACTTCATACTAGTGCTTCATAAGTACTAGGGACACGATTATTATAACTAAACATGCAAACACATATAATAATCAAAGAAACATTCTCTTATATAAATGAACAATGACATTACATAAAGGTCTATCTCTATAGGCCTAGGGCACTAACACCTACAAAAACCACATCCATCAGTATCTTATGTAATTTGATAATAAGAAGAGAAGGAGAGATTAAGACATATAATAGATCTACATTTAATCAACTAAGCATTTCAAATTATAATGAGATTTGCAAGTTATATTAGAGGGATATAGAGATTCAAGTAGGTGAAGGAGAGGTTACCAATGGTGGTTCACCTCCATCTTCTTGGTTGATTTTCGGTAGCTTTGATGCTAGATCTTTCTTTTGATGGAAAAAAGTGGTTTTGTGATTATGGATTGTAGGAGAGAGAAAGTGATTTTGTAATTAGGAAGTGTTTCCCCTAAGACTTAAAGTATCAAAAGGTCCTCAAAATGATGGAGGAAGGGTTTTATTTATAGGCGCTTTGTGAGGCCCCTCCCAGACTCGGGACCTATAGACTCGTGCCCCAAGCTGGAGGGTCTCAAACCTTCCAGTAAAAAAAATTTTTTGTTCAAATAACTTGGAAGCAAAAATAACCTTTACCAAAATCAACATAACCTCTCCACTTGGAGGTAGTATATAAACCATGTTTTAAAAGCCATAACCTGTTTTAGATACAACACTACAAATGTAAAGGCTTACGAAAGCCAACTTTGAACGAAACCAAATCCCAGGTTTAATTACAACACAACATACTGAAAACATGTTTATAAAAGTTTTATATACAAAACTCCCCAAAAGAATAACAACCACCACCTACTCCCAACTCCCAAACCATAACATACCCTAACAACCCAAAAGATGTCCAAACTCCTTCCCGGCCTCACCGGTCTGGTCCTCCTATCTCAGCGGGATCTAAAATAATAAAGGGAGAAGGGGTGAGAATAAATCTCAGCAAACTATTACGGATGCAACAATATTCCATATAATATGCAACACATAAACAGGTTGCTCATAATCACATTGGTAAAGCGGTAAACACATTATGTTACCTCATTTTACCTTTCCCGTCTGACCAATAAGTCGTACAACGTCGAGAGTAAAACTCCACTTATTTGTGAACTGCTTAGGCATATTCACATCTTATAAGACCCATATTTCAGGGAAACATATAAGATACCAACAATCTGTAAGGCCTTTGGCTCGATACAGAAGTTGCAACCCCAGCCTGTGGCCACAGAGGGGTAGCGGTCACAGGTATAATGTAATATGAGCACCTTATGGAACAATTTCTCATAAGTGATCATATTCCATTATACCCCCGATGATCAGCTGATATAAACACATTCAAGCACATAATAGATACTTGAAAATAAATCCACACCTTGAGATATCAATACATAACATGGTACTATTACTCAAGTTAAACCATCTCAATAGTGCAACTTACATTGAAAACACTATTGAATAATGTCAAACAAACAACAGGGTATTAAGACTCATGTTCAAACCAATGAAGTAGTGCAACATATATTTCACGCACTATATAAACCAATAACCATGAATATGTACTCAAATAGGGGCACAATATATATCAAGTAAGCCCTACATATCCATGTCGCAGTATTGAACACTTTCTATAAAGGTTTCATATCAATTTACCAAGTTTTTATCAACTTTGGTTAAGTATTTACAAGGCCTTCCAACCATTTTCAGGACATTATTTAAATACCTTCCCTTTATCATTTTGGGCCATTTAAGACTCCATTATAAAGTACTAATGTTGTACTAGAATCATAGTTAAAGAAGGATTAAATCCGTATTAGGTTGCTTAGGTTAAAATGGTTGATTTTTAGGGAATTTAAGAAGGTAACCCTAGGTTCAAGGGAACGTAGGAAGGAAGGAAGAGAACTGAGGGAGAATGATGAAGGTTCTGGGAGAAGGAGGATATTTATATAAGCAAGTTACACTTAGGCTCCTCCAGGTTCTAGCTAACTACAACCAACCACCTTATGCTTATATTTACACTCAAGCTCCTCAATACTTTTATAACCTTTTTATTTAAAACTCCAAATATTTAACTTTACTACATTAATTCCTATTCATCCCATTTAGACATTATATAATTAAAATTACTTTATTACCAACCTAAATCACATAGTTCCTCAAAGATATCAAAATAAACACATAAATACTTTACTTATCATATAATGCCTAACATGAGATGCAATGCACCCCACCCCCACGTGCTCACCACGTCCCCAAAATAATGCCTAGGTTTAGGGTCGTGACACTCACTATCCCTTAAATAAAATTCATCCCGAATTTGAACTTCACTTACCTGAATGATCAAATAACCCAGGATACTTCTCCCTCATCTCAGATTCCAATTCCCCAGTAGCTTCCTCAATGGTGTGATTCTTCCACAAAATTTTCACCAGAGGAATACTCTTGGTACGCAATTCCCGCACTTGCCATTCCAGAACTCTCAATGGTTCCTCCACGTAAGACATATCTGCCTGAACATCCTCGGGAGGAGAACTCAAAACATGAGATGAATCATAACAGTACTTTCGCAACATGGAGATGTAAGTACGCCAATCCAATTTGCAACCCTTCTAGATGCATTTTAATATGATAAAATTGCATTAAGGGACATTTTGGTAAATTCTCAGTCTATCCCGAGACTTCCGGAAACATTCCATAAGTTTCTCGCGAAGGAAGTACTTTTTAGTACTTTGCTCATGCCAAAGGACCTAAAGGGAATAAATCTATTTTGGACCTTTTGGGTATTATCCCAAAATGTTCCAAAACCAGATTTGGTGCCAAAAATGGTTGGTGACACTTTGTGTCACGCGACAACTCTATGCCTTGGAAAGTGGTTACAGAATGTCGTGCGACACAATGTGACCATGATCTGTAGCTATAAATAAGACCCTACCCCTCTCAGAAATGGATCCTTTTTTGACCTCCCAAAGTCACTCTGCCAAAATTAATTCAGAAATGTACCTCTCTCCTCCTTTCACCCAAACATACACCAATTCCCTTCCAATTCAACCCCTCTCACCCAATTCACTCCTCTCCTTCAAATACATCCACATATCAAGTGAAGATCCAAGCTCAGAGGTTCCTCCTACACACCAATTCACATACTGTAGCTGAATTGAAGGCCATTGCACCTGACTTGGTGTAGTGGTGGTGGATCTACAAGGGTAACACCTCCTTCCCTCTCTCTCTCAATCATAATTTGTCAATTCCCATAATTCCTACTCTTCCACTTGATAATTAATCTCCATCTGCACTGATTATCAAGTGGCAATCGCCATCTCTCTGTTTAAAGTTGTTTTGCTTGAATTAATTGGTTGTTCATGATATGATTTCATTGGATTGGTTGTCTATTGACCAAGGGAATGTGGATCTCCCCATATCCACATCCCCTTGGTCAATTCATTATGAATCAGTTGGTTTCTGAGTTGTTTAGATGGCGTGGTTTGATTTAATTTGGTCTCTGTTGATTCTGGTTGCAATATGTAAGATCTCGGCATACAGACAATATGTGTCACACGAAACATCGGGCTAAGTGTGTCTGTGTCACGCGACAAATTATGTCCATATGCAGAGATCACCCTTCAGTTGTAAGTTGTGTTATCTAGTTTGATTGTTACCTAGTTGAGGTGACTATGCTGCTTTTGATGTTCAAATCTATTCTGTAATTATGCTTTGTGTTCATGGGATTGCTGTAATCTGGGTAGTGTAAAGTCCCTGCAAGGTGATCACTGGTGTCACGCGACACAACCTACCTCCTAGGTCATGTGTCACGCGACACAAATGGTCCTTTGCAGAAGGATTGATTCCAATTATAACCTGTTCTCTTCATTGTAATGGGATGCGGCCTCCCTAATCAATTGGTCTACAAGTTGTAATAATCTCATTCGTATAATAAAATTCATGTTTTACCGCACTTGTCCATTATCATTGTTTGCACACACTTTGACTTATTTGGATGTCTAATTAGAAAGACTCGTCTACAGACGAGGCTTGTTGGGTGAACTCTCAATTCTTCCCAACACGTAACCTGACCCCCGGACCCATTTCTCTTTCAAAAGGTTTTTCAAAGTGTACCTTAAAATATGGCGTGGCTGTGAATGTGTGCCCAAATTTTTTGGATTCACGCGAGTTTGAAGACATCCGGTTTAATTTGAAAAACGGATTCGCCACGCCATTTTGATTTTCTCAAAACTTTGAAAAAAAGGTTTTTATGGGTTCGGAGGTTAAGTTACCCCTTAGGAAAAACGGATCGTCATTCACCCAAGGTGCCTTGCCATAGCAAGTCTCCCTAGATTCCGTTTATCGTGCTTGCTTGCGTGCTTTCTTGTGTGCATGTATTTGAATAAAAGGGGAGGGAATGTCCCAAGTTGTCTTCCGGACGTACAAACCATTTATTGGTTGTCGCTCGGGATTTCTTGGATTTTATGTATTTGGGATTTTGATCCCGTCCTCATCTTGGACTTGTGATCATCGCTTTTTAACCTTGGGACTTGCGTGATCGAGAGAGGGACTCTCTTTTATAGTCCAAAATGAGGTTCTTTACGGAGGAATGACCTTAGCCCATCAATCCTACACCTTAAGATGATTGAGCTTATATATGTGCTTCACGCTCGTCTTAAGTGATAATCGGAGATATAGGTTCAAGGTTTATCCTTTTCTAAAGAGATTGTGGCACCTTTTATGGAAGAAACGATGTAAAGATAGGATCTTTACACCGGTCCTTTCCGAAGGTTGCTAATGGGGACATGGGGGAATGCATGTAAAAATGACATTTTTAGTGAAAAGATGACATTTTTGGTTTGCAAAGGATGCTTTTGATTTGCAAAGGATGCTTTTGATTTGCAAAGGATGCTATTTATGTAAAGAAATGATTTTAATGCAAATGATGCAACTTTATGTGGAAAAATAGTATTTTAGGTACAAATAATGCATAAGGATGTTAAAAGGATGCCACTTTGATGTGAAGAAATGATTTTGAATGCGAAGGATACAACTTTATGTATGAAAATGAGTTTTTGGGTGCAAAGGATGCATTTTTAATGCAAAAGATGCCCTTTTGATGAAAAGGATGTTCTTTTGATGCAAAGGATACTACTTTGTATGCAAATATGCTATTTTAAATGCAAATGTCCTAGTTTAAATGCAGATTGACATCTTGGAAAAGGTAAAAATCAGATTACAGACTGAGAAGATGAAGGTTCGCAAGCGGCTAAAGTTGTCGCGTGACATAGGTTGCCTATGTCGCGTGACATACTTAGCCACTTGCAGAGACCTTAACAACTGGGATTTGCAGAGGCAACAAGGCTTTAATATAGCCAAATTACTTCACTGATAGATCTCAAAAAAACATGTATATGAGCATTTCAAGGGAGTGTGGAAAGGGAAAACCAGATTACAAGTGAAAAGATGAAGTTTCTGCAAACTGGCCAATGTTGTCGCGTGACATAGGTTGCCTATGTCGCGTGACATACTTAGCCACTTGCAGAGTTTTCAACAGCTGGGATCTACAGAGGTAACAAGGCATTAATATAGCCAAGTTACTTCACACATAGATCTCAGAGAGCAAGTATTTCAATAGTGAACACTTCAAGAAGGTGTGGATATGAGGGATCCATACTCATCTTGAGTGTTCATGCAAGAAACAATGCCAAGCCAGAGCTTTTACATGAAATGGTATGTAATCAGATGTGGATCTAGGCAATATGATACTAAAGCATGCAACTTTAATCAGGATATATCATTATTAACACATTTAGCATATAGATCTCATGTATAATGAAGATAGGGAAAGGAAAAGGGTAGAAAATCGTTACCCTTGAAGACCACGAATTCCTATATCAAGTTAGATATAGGAGCCTTCAAACAGCAACCTCCGGGGACTGAGATCAAGCCTTGGTTCAATGAGAACCTTTGGTTCTTGATGTGTGTGGGAAGTGTGTGTGGGATTGGTTGTATGGTGGGTGATTTGGGAGGATTAGTGTGGTTTTGGGTGTATAGGGGAAGAGGGAGTAGGCTTCTGGGCATATTCTCTGTAGAGGGGCACTGAGGAGTGAAGGAGGGGTCCCCAAAATGAGAGGTGAAGGCCTCTATTTATAGGCTGCATGCATGGGCTTAGTATGTCGCACGACATAACAAGCCCCTTCCAGTTCCTTCTAGAAACATGCAAGGTGGCAAGCTTCTAGAAGTCTTCTTGGCAAGTTATGTCGCACGACATAACAAGCCCCTTCCAGTTCCTTCTAGAAACATGCAAGGTGGCAGTCTTCTAGAAGGGAATTTTGCATAAAAGAAAAACGTGTTTCTTTCATTCCAAGCAGTCCCTTCAGCCCTTAAAAGGTTTGGAACATTTCCGGAATTGCTCCGGAACTCTAGGAAAGTCTGGGGAATAGCCGGGAAACTTGCCGGAATTGCCGGGAAACTTGCCGGAATTGCCGGAGAACTTAACCGGAAGGCATGAGCCAGATTTGGGTACTTACAGAAGCCCCTCGGCAACGTCACTTGCAGGGCGAGTGGGGTTGTCGATAGAAAAGGATCCGATCTGGCGAATGCCGAGACGGATTGGGTGACCAAGTTGGTCGAGTGGCTGGACCTATAGAAGGCTACCTACGTATCCCGAGTGGGAATCAAGCCAGGCCGTAGTTCAGAACTTTGACTGGATCGAAATGTTATACCTTCATCTTGGAATAACGGAGATCGAAAGAGAGAGCGAAATGTTATTCCTTCATCTTGGAATAACGGAGATCGCGAGAGAGGTCGAAATGTTATTCCTTCATCTTGGAATAACGGAGATCGAAAGAGAGAGCGAAATGTTATTCCTTCATCTTGGAATAACGGAGATCGCGAGAGAGGTCAAAATGTTATTCCTTCAACTTGGAATAACGGAGATCGAAAGAGATATCGAAATGTTATTCCTTCAACTTGGAATAACGGAGATCGAAAGAGAGAGTGAAATGTTATTCCTTCATCTTGGAATAACGGAGATCGCGAGAGAGGTCGAAATGTTATTCCTTCATCTTGGAATAACGGAGATCGAAAGAGAGAGCGAAATGTTATTCCTTCATCTTGGAATAACGGAGATCGCGAGAGAGGTCAAAATGTTATTCCTTCAACTTGGAATAATGGAGATCGAAAGAGAGAGCGAAATGTTATTCCTTCATCTTGGAATAACGGAGATCGCGAGAGAGGTCGAAATGTTATTCCTTCATCTTGGAATAACGGAGATCGAAAGAGAGAGCAAAATGTTATTCCTTCATCTTGGAATAACGGAGATCGCGAGAGAGGTCGAAATGTTATTCCTTCAACTTGGAATAACGGAGATCGAAAGAGAGAGCGAAATGTTATTCCTTCATCTTGGAATAACGGAGATCGCGAGAGAGGTCGAAATGTTATTCCTTCATCTTGGAATAACGGAGATCGAAAGAGAGAGCAAAATGTTATTCCTTCATCCTGGAATAACGGAGATCGCGAGAGAGATCGAAATGTTATTCCTTCAACTTGGAATAACGGAGATCGAAAGAGATATCGAAATGTTATTCCTTCAACTTGGAATAACGGAGATCGAAAGAGAGAGTGAAATGTTATTCCTTCATCTTGGAATAACGGAGATCGAAAGAGAGAGCGAAATGTTATTCCTTCATCTTGGAATAACGGAGATTGCGAGAGAGGTCGAAATGTTATTCCTTCAACTTGGAATAACGGAGATCGAAAAAGAGCGAAATTTTATTCCTTCATCCTGGAATAACGGAGATCGAGAGAGAGCGAAATGTTATTCCTTCATCTTGGAATAACGGAGATTGCGAGAGAGGTCGAAATGTTATTCCTTCAACTTGGAATAACGGAGATCGAAAAAGAGCGAAATTTTATTCCTTCATCCTGGAATAACGGAGATCGCGAGAGAGAGCGAAAGGTTATTCCTTCATCTTGGAATAGCGGAGATCGCGAGAGAGGTCGAAATGTTATTCCTTCATCTTGGAATAACGGAGATCGAAAGAGAGAGCGAAATGTTATTCCTTCATCTTGGAATAACGGAGATCGCGAGAGAGGTCAAAATGTTATTCCTTCAACTTGGAATAACGGAGATCGAAAAAGAGCGAAATGTTATTCCTTCATCCTGGAATAACGGAGATCGCGAGATGGATTTTGTAAAGAAGTAGGAAGGACTCGATAATTTTTTGTAAAGACACAGGACGTACCCTGATAATTTTTGTAAAGAAAGTGGGACGTACCCGATAATTTTTGTAAAGCAACGGGACGTACCCTGATAATTTTTGTAAAGAAACGGGACGTACCCTGATAATTTTTGAAAATAGAATTGAAAATGCCAAAGGCAAATAAAATGAGCCACAGGGGTAAATTTGTAAAATAGGCCATGGGGGCACTAGAGGGAAAACTAGATTGGAAATGATTGGAAATGCCAGGGGCACAAAGGGTAGAACAGGCCTATGGGGGATAAAATCATAAAATTGAGCCTTCAGGGGCAAAATTGTAAAAACTGGCCACAGGGGCTTAGTAAGTCGCAGGACATAATAGGCCAAGGGGACAGATTCTTTAAAAATTGGCACAGTCATCATTTTGAAACTCAATTGAAATTGAAATTGAGAGGGAGACGACAGTGAGAAGAGAGAGAGCAAACATCAGAGGGAGATTTGAGAGAAATTGAGAGAAATCAAACACCTTTAGTCCTATTCAATTGGAAAATGCCTCCTAGATTGCGTCCTACCAAGAGAGGACCTCAACACGCCGAGTTGGCTACTCAACGGAAAGGGGTTCAGAGGAATCAAAGGCCATTTCTTCCGGAAGCTCAAAGAGGAGATTTCTATCCGCAGCTCGATGAGCATACCTCGGATGTCGGGAAGAAAGATGTGGTAAGTAACCTAATTTTTTTTTGAAAATTTTTGATTTGGGTGAAATTGATTTGATTTTTTTTCAGACTGCAACTATGAATTGTTAAGAATTGGCATGTGAACATTGAACTAATTGTATGAATTGAACTAAATGCATATTCTACATTATATGATTTAACCTACTTTTTTTTTGAAAAAAGGGTGAGATGGACTCAAAGGGAAATAACAATTTTGATGTACTAATGCTTTTTTTATAAAGAGGATGGGACGGACCCAAGGGAATAGGGATGATTTTTATGTAAAAGTGAGACGGACTCAAAAGAATAACATTGATTTGGTGAAAAGATGAGACAGACTCAAAAAGAAATAACAGTTCTTTTGATAAAAATTGGGACAAATAAAGAAGAAGAAATAATGAAATATGACGGACATTGGGACAGACCCAAAGAATGATTTTTATTGTGCTATCATGACATGTATTTAAGACTAGAATGATATTAAATGAGATATTCATACCTATGATATGTTTACCTATAGGGATTGCGCACCAGAGGTTCCCCCGAGGTGATTGGCAGGCTATGGGAGGGCTTGCCGGGCAGCCAAGAGCATATATATTCGCCTAAGAGCATGGTCTACGCCGTGGGGCTGGGACGATTTTTCGAGATGGCGAAGGCCATCGGAGACACTCAGAGGAGTGTGGATCTGGTGAGGGCATTTAGAGAGTTTTGGTGGGAGACCACTCATTAATTCCACTTCTCTTGGGGTGAGACGACAGTCACACCATACGATTTCGCGGTCATCACGGGATTGCCTTTTACGGATGAGCCACTCTATATGCACGAGCCTGCACAGGGAGCCGAGCCCCAGCCCATTGCTGATGCTGACTTTATGAGTTTGCTTGGTTTCGTTCCCCAGATCAAGAAGGGGAATGGATATGAGTTGGGTGAGCTACATGGCTTGATTGGAGAGCAGAGTAGGGACTACCTTGTGGTTGATGATCCTGTTGAGAGCCGGCTGAGAGCCGAGAGATTGGCGAGAGCCTTTGTATGGGTAGGTTTTTCTGACATGCTGTTTATTAACAGCGCATCTACTGCCCTGATTTCACTGCTGGAGCTTCTGAGAGCCTGGGATGCTATGGGGAATCTGTCCTGGGGTGAGGCAAGTTTAGCCGAGATGTACTTGGCTCTAGATGACGTCAGTAGAGGGAAGGCGAAGTATTTCACCTGCTGTCACTTGGCTTTTGAGGTATTCTCTCATCTTGACTTCTTTTCTTTTGCACATTTCACTCTATCGTTATTTTCCTTGTTTTGACTTCTTCTTCTTCTTTTCAGGCTTGGGCCTTCGAGTATTTTGGCTGCTATGCATGGCAGATCCGAGATGAGTTTCCTGCCACCACTTTTCCTGCTCTCAGACGATGGACGAAGAATGCTAGGAGATAGACTAGGACACCGGAGGGTTCGAGGTGCAGGATTATGGCCTCGTATCATGATACGCTGACATGCTTGAGAGGGACTCCCCAGAGGTTGAGTTTGTTCCCTTGGACTGGCCGTTATGACGATCTGGACTTGGATCATGCTGCGCACTTGACAGAGTGTCGCAAGCTGCTGGTGGGTTTGTCCGGAGATGCCCTATATTTAGGAGAGATAGTGTACAGGCAGCATGGGCCCAATAGGCATGCTCGGATCCCTGATGATCCTCCAGCTAGGATGTGGCTGCCTCGCCAGTTGGCGAATGTAGATGCTTTGATCGTAGGCGTGGCGGCACATCTCTTTACACGGGATGGGGATTACACATTGTATGTGGCTAGGCATCTTCAGTCCCCACAGATCAGAGTTGGCTATGGTGCTCAGGGTGCGGGACCCTCGACTGGTTACGTGGCTAGACCTCCTTTGCCTCCGACTTTCATCGATTATCAGGGTGGTGGCCGTATGCGGCGAGCTCCTATTGATATGTCACAGACTCATCCTCATCTGGTGCTCCCGCGAGGTTCTAGATCTGTAAGTACCGCTCTTTGCGTCTTTCGGATTGCTTGCATCTCTTTTTGTTATCAATAACTGCATTTTGACACTTATTATGTCTGCTTGTAACAGGTGTCGGCCCAGGCTTACAGGCATTTGACCAGGGCTTATACTGGCGCTGTGAGCATGATTGGCAAGCTCCAGAAGGGCATGAGCTTTTGGAAGAATCAGTGCCGCTCACAGGGTTCGATCGATATCTCTCCACCTGGCCAGCCGAGAAAGAAGAGGAGCCGCTCTGATGACGTGGGCACCAGCGGGGGTATTAGTGGACCGACGCCTCGGACAAAGAATCCAAATGTGCCTCTTCACGGACCAGTTGAGATTGATGATGATGATAGTGAGGATGGTGGGGCTGAGACAGCCACAGACTACGAGCTTGATTCTGTTGTCATCACTGAGCTTGATGACTATTATCGCATGGGGACCGTAGCCTACGAGGCACCTTCTGACGATTCGGATGACGAGATGAGGATGAAGATGATGGAGAGGATGATGGAGAAGATGATGGAGAGGATGATTCAGAGTAGCCCCCGTCCCCCCTAGATTATTATTACTTTTTTGGTTATTGTACCCTTTTTGGGAAAACATATCATGTTATTCTTGCTATGCACACCTTTTAGACTTGGTGTATTTTGTATGTACATTGCTATCCCTTTTGTTGCACGCATTTATGAAATGGTGGTAGTATGGCAGCTAGCTTGAATTAGACGACTTGAATGGATTTCTGGCTCATATATGTACCAAGTGGATGAATGCATGGGTGTACATGGGGTGAATGAGCCCTCCCCTATGCATTTGAGAAGTGGATGGGTGGTGTTTGCAGCTAATGACAAGTCGGGGAGTGCCCTGGGGAATGCAGCATACTGCTGATGTCTGAAGTCTGATGTTGGCTGGTTATGTCGCGCGACCTAATAAGCCATGTGGCCAGGTTTGTCGCGTGACATAAGTAGCCTGAACTGCACTTTTCATTGCCTTTGGAATTGGACTGGAATTTGCTGACACAGGTTGGAATTGGGTGACCAAAGAGGTTACCCACCTAGTCTTCTTGGGGCAACGGCAAAGAGATATTGGTCCCTTAATATAAGAATGGAAGCGGGGTGACCTAGGAGGTCAAACGGCCAATCTTACTAGGAATGTGCCAAATAAAAGGGGTGACCAATATGGTCAGATAGTTATACTTTTATGAAAAGCTATCTTACTACTGAGGAATGACGAAGGAAGAGGGGTGACCATAGCGGTCGGATGGCTATACCTTTGCGAAAAGCTTACGCACAATTAAGGAATGGGGAAAGAAAAAGGTGACCAATGTGGTCGGATGGCTGAACCTTTATGAAAGGCTACCTACGTATCCCGGAGGAATCAAGCCTTGGTCGTAGTTCAAGCATCACTAGATAGTTAGGAACGATGTCTACGATTCTTGAGGTTTTGACAATTAATGGAGGTTGTCACCTGAGGAAGCTAAAGCTTACGTCACTATCGAGTAGATAGAGGCATCTATAGCTGGAAAACTTAAGCATACTTCTCAATCTGTGATAGAGGTAGCTAAAGTTGGATTTTTGACAATTAGGAAACTGTCACCTGGCGTTATCTCGTTATAACGGAAGTAATGGAGGCGCTTTTGGGAGAAAATGTTATCATTAGCAATCGGCACGTTACTTGAGCCTAGGGGTGATTTTTTTCTTGGAAACAATGGTAGGGACTGGGTCTGGATGTACATATGGAATGTGTTTGGAAATTGTTTAAGACGGGTTTCAACCAAGTGGGGTCGTATCCCTTGGGTGCGGACTGAACTGCTGTTGTTGCTGAGATGTTGTCAATGTGGACTAGAATCCCCTCTTGGGCTGAGACTGGGTTTAAACCTCGGGTCTCGATGAATTTTCCTTTCTCACACTCTGGCATTTGAAGCTGATGCTGACAGGCTTTTACAACTAAAGACTAAAGCAGATGTCGAAGTGACCAAACCTCTCTTCGAGGGGTGGATGCGACTTATCGGAGCCCCGGTCTGAGGAACAATTTCTGCAAAGCCCCATGTCTTATTAAAGCATGGAAAGATCCTTTCGTTGGCAAAGCCCCGGTTGCAAAACCCCGGTTGGACGAACTGAGTAGGCGAAGTCTTAGTGAAGCTCCAATCTGATGACCTAGCAAAAATCCCAATATGATTGGTACTGCGAAAGTGATCCTGAGGTTGATCTTAACAAAACTGAATCCGTCTAGGGACCTAGTGAAGAACCCGATGCGAACCCCAAAAATGGCTAAAGAAGCCCCATTTTAAAGGAATGCTTTGACAAAGTCCCAACCTTGAAGAGTTTCAAGGCAGCCCTAATGCGAATTGTAGCAGAAGAGGGAAAACCTATCCTTCTCTTTTTTTTTTATTTAGTCAATCAGTCAACCTTAAGAAGATGTGAAAGAAAAGATTCTTATAAATACATGCAGGGGCATATTTTTCGAAAGGTGGGAATAGATCCCAATTTTGTGTTATTCTGATGGCCTTATTCGATGTAGGCACAATACTCGCTTTGGGTTTGACTCTTTTGAGAGAGTATAAGCGTAGAGAGGTTTGTAAAAGTGTATGGAAGCCCCTGCTGACAGAAAATTAGTGTTTAGCACTATTTTTCCTAAGATGTAGAAAAGGAAGACTTGTCAAGACAATCTGAAAACTTGTTTTATTTACAATGATCACAAGATTGCTTAAAACCCTTTATTGATGTTCGGGTTATTCAACCATTAATCTCGATATGAAAAAACATTCTTATTAATCATGAGGAGAAAGTCAACCAATGTCGTGGATCAAGGTTGGCTGGGTGTGAAAGAAAGGTTTTGTGTATAGGGAGGTCATTGATGAGACCGGGTTTTCTGGAATCTGACTGTGTCTATGGGAGAGGTCATTTGATGAGACCGGGTTTTCGGGAATTTGGATGTGTTTATGAGAAAGGCCATTTGATGAGACCGAATTCTCTGGGATTTGAATATGCTTATGACTGGACCATTTCCGGTTGCCTACGTTCCCCTCATTGTGAGGAGCTCAGGTCGCCGTAGTTCGGCTTCGGCCGGACTGTGTCTGACTTTGGGAAATGAGATTTGTGGTTACTTTAGTGAAAAGGCTCGGATGAGAAGATTGGATGATGAGGCGTGGGCCTCGGGATGATTCCTTGACCAAGTCATTTTGGACGGTTGCTTCTGATTTTCATCTTTCATTGGGGGAGAAAGGATTTGCACGTGCCTAAAGGCTTATGAAATGCTTCTGGCTTTGCTTCGACTGCCCCATTGTTATCGACAACTTTCATTCTCTGAGCTTTGATTTCGCCTGTCACTCAAGCTTTTGATGGGCGGTGCTGGGTCCTTGGCCTCATTTTTTTTTCTTTTTTTTCTTTTTTATGTGCAACCCTGTTTTTTGCCTAGACTGCCCTTTTTTTGGGATTTTCAGCCTAGCTGGGTATTACTCTTTTTGCACTAAGATTTTTTTCTTCTTTTTTTTTTATGTGCAACCCTGTTTTTTGCCTAGACTGCCCTTTTTTGGGATTTTCAGCCTAGCTGGGTATTACTCTTTTTGCACTGCATTTTTTTTATTTAATTTTTTTTATTTTCTGAAGCACTTGAGGGCCAAGGCGAGCCCCTGCTTGAATTTTCCTTGACATCCTTGAGGTCGAAGGCAGGCTCCTAGGTCGTTGTCGACATGGGGTCAATCTTTCGAAGCTGAGTGGCCTTTTGTTGTCCCTTGACAATGCCGCCGTCGTTGACTTGGTCAAGGTGATGGTGAGGACATGGTTTGGGAAGTGTATGGCCTGACGAAGGATTTTGTGATATAAGGAAAGTGTATGGCTTGATGGAGGCCTTTTGTGGGGTAAGGAAGGTGTATGGGGAAGGCATTAGTTGACTTTCTCACACTGATTAATCGGAACGTGAATTATTTCGAGAGATTATTTGTTGAGCAATGCAAGTGATCATATAAAATAAAACCATTTCATTAAATGTAATGTAGGTGTGCAAATAATGTCTTAAGTCTAGCAAGAAAAGAAGAAGACTCTTTTATAGAAAATTAAAGATTAATTACAATGTCCGTGGAGGACTTGATTGAAAGAGAAAAGTACTAGAACCTACGAAGGTTGACTGAGAGACTATATATATATTTTTTTTCTTACTTAAGGATAGGTAGACCCTAGTCTAGCTACTCTTCGCTGGTTGGACTTCCAGGGAGCTTGAGCTTTCCTTCGTAGATCAACCATTGAATTTCTTTCTTCAGATCCAAACACTTATCTGTCACGTGACCATAATGCTTGTGGTACTCACAGAACTTGGTCCTGTCAACTTTACGTGGGTTTCTTGGCTTATAATTCTCGAGAGGTGTGAGAAGGCCTCGTTTCACCAAATCGTCAAAAACTTTGCTCATGGGCATCCCAACATCATGCTGACATTTCTGACATTGCACTTCTTGAATCGACCTCTTACCATAACTTTCTGTTTTTGGCCCATGGAGGTTCTCGAGCTTCCCGTCTTCTATCAACTTCTGGATCTCATGCCTCAAATAGCAGCAATCATCAGTGTCGTGCCCGGGGTATTGGTGGAAAAGACAATGCTTAGACTCATCCAACTGAACGTTGGGGTTCTTGGGCTTCCAAATCTCCAGTGGCTTTATCAGTTTTTCTTTCATCAGCTTTTCCAGCATCTTGCTTAAAGGCATCTCCATGTTGTCATAATGAAGGGAGCAGAGTTTTCGGGAGACATTGTTGTTCTCAAGACTCGGATTTCCATTGTCCAATTGGTTCCATTGTTGGATTTGGCTGAAGGAAGCCACGACACTCTTTACTTTGTGAGGAACCGGTGCTGAGCTGGGTACGGTTGCTGTTTGGTGCTGGTGGCATTGGGTTAAGCTTGGTGGAATCATTTCCTTCCCTGATTCGATGTCTTGGTTCAAGGGAGTATTGATACTCATCATGAGGTCAAACTTTTCTTGCATTTGTTTCACTTACACCATCAATATATCCACATGGGGATCAACGGGGACTCTCGGGTTACTGGAACTTGCGACAGGACTTTTATCAGCAGAGGGAACCATAGTAACAGACGGGTGAAACTGACGGCTGAATTCATTAAGTCCGGTAGGTGACAGCTGAAAACTTGAATCATCCTTTGACAACTCATGATTGCATTCAGGTGGGTATAGTGGCTTCAGAACATATCCACATAGCTCGAACTGATTATGTGAAGCTGGAGTATAGACTGGCAGGTATTGCTGAAACTGGGGAACAGGTGTGATGAAACCCAATCCATTCTGGGGAGCTGAGGGCGATGGGGCCTTGATGGCCTGGGATGTTGGAAAGGACTGAGGAGGAGGAGTAGTCCTTGGCAAGGGATCGTATGTGGATGGGGGAAGGTATTGGCTGTAGGATGGAAGGTCTTGGTTATAGGATGAAGGGATTGAAATCACTGTCTCCGGAGTCTCATCTTCGACCACTACCAGAGAACCGTTCGACTCAACTGTTACCTGAATTCCATGACGACGGAGTGCATCGATAAGCATGGCTTGCTGTTCCTCATGAACCTTGTTGGCATTTTCCAAAGTCAGGACTAACTCTTCCTTCCTAACCATCTGATTTCCTGCACCCTCACTGTTTTCTGTCAAATCTGCCATTCTAACTCTCTGAGCTGACAAAACTGACGGTTCTGCTGAATTGTCTGAACCTAAGGCTTCGGTACTGAAAGGCTGCTGACCCGGTATTTTCACCCACTTCTTTCTCGCTGCGGGAAAGGGGTAGACAAGGTTTAGACTCGGGGTAAGGTAAGGTTTAGACTCGAAGGTAAGTGTGAAGGCTCAAGTAACATGCGCTTATCGCTTAAGTTTTGCTCAAAACACATTTTCTCCTAATCCTAATTGATCGGAAAAGATGAGAGACCTTGAAAGGTCAAGATTGAAAATTGAGGATCGGACCGAGGAGGTCTCGACTAGGGATTTGACCGCAAAAGGTCGAGATGGGAAGATCGGAGATCGGACCGAGGTGGTCTCGATTAGGTATTTGACCCTGAAAGGTAGAGATAGGAAAATCGGAAATTGGACCGAGGAGGTCTCGATTAAGGATTTGACCATGAAAGGTCGAGACAGGAAAATCGGAAATCAGACCGAGGAGGTCTCGATTAGGGGTTTGACCATGAAAGGTCGAGATAGGAAAATCGGAAATCGGACCGAGGAGGTCTCGATTAGGGATATCAGAGATAGGAAAATGCAATTATGATTCCGTTAATTGTTCAAGTTTACTTAAAACAATGTCTTTTATTTATTTCTATTTGGTTGGAAAAGGGGTTTTGCCCTTCTTTTTCGCAACTACTCTAGATCCTGGATCAGTGGGTTCCGTCACTACGTCTATAAGCCCCTCGTATTCCACCTGTATTTCGACCTCCCAGGGTGGACAGCCCCGGGCGAGGGTCCTATAAGGCACGCGGATCCCACCGACCGAGAGAGAAGAACGCTCCTAATGGGTCTAGCGGGTCATAGGAACTTTTAACGCACGAGCGATGCGAATTATAGTCAAGGCAATACCGGAAAAGTCTCATCTTTCAGCCTTGATAGAATTTCGGCAGAATTTCGCTTGCGCGATTGACGTTTTGACTTTTCGGTAATTTCCGAGAAGATAATAGGCATGGGTCGGGCGGTAAAAGCCGGATGACATAGTGTCACATTGAACTTCGTTGCATACGCGGTGCGTGAGTCAGAATCGAAGTCAATGCCGGGTCAAGATCTTGCCAATTTTTCCTTGTCGGAATTTTGGCAGAGCTTCGCTTGAGCGAAAGATCTTTTGGATTTTCTTGGCAAAGACTCGTTCTCGACTCTTACGCATTCCGTGCAGGTCAAGGTCAAAGTCAATGTCGGAGTCAAGGTTCTACCAATTTTTCCTTGTCGGAATTTTGGCAGAGTTTCGCTTGTGCGAAGGACCTTGACTTTCGTTATGGACTAAGGCTTGACCTTTACGGGGATATGCAACTGGGCTATATGACACGGACTAGACCAAAAACCAACCAAAAGTCATGGTTTTTTGAAACGTGTGACACGGACTGTGCATTGGTCGACACTGGCTGCCATGGGGAGTTTGGGATGATTCCGTGCGCGCCCGGGAGCTTCGTAAGGCTGTCCGTGACTGCAGCTGATAAACCATCCCGGGTTTAAAGGGACATGCGTGCAAAGTGTACAGGATATATAAGGTGCGCGTAGTGTGCGGTCTCCTAAAAATGTTTCTTTTTTAGTTAAAACAGAGATTTTCATAAATGTGTTTTAAAAGGAATTATTTTTCGGGACGGGGGAAAAATGCAACAGATAAGCACGTAAATTTTCTGGGAGCCCCAGTCATTCTTGGAACTGAATAGCCCCAAGCTGCCAAGGCTGCCAGATTAACCTCAATTTTTCCTGGTGGAATTGCCACTGAGGCCGTCCGATCAGAATCCAAGGAGGATTGAGCCGTACGACTGCATGGATCAATTTTCCAGGTTCCACTCCTTTGCTATTTCAGGTTGTTTCCCGAATATTTTAGGCACCTTTTAGCCTTGAGAAGGCTTCCTGTTCAAAGTATGCACAAATCCCAAGATGCAAATGATGCAATGCAAGGCAAATAAAGCAAGCAAAATAAACGGAATCCGCGATGGGAGTCTAACCCGCTCAAAGGGAAAAGCTTTCTTTTACTTTTTTTTTTTCGAAAAGTGATACCGGTACGTGGGATTGTTAAACCACCGTTTATCCCTGGGCCCGGGTTAGGGAGCGATACAGAAAGGTTAAATGGTTTCCACCTATATACCAGGTATCGTTTATTTTTAAAAATGGAAGCTTTTCTCCTTTGGGAATCCCCAGCGGAGTCGCCAAACTGTGAATGTGTGCCCAAATTTTGTGGATTCACGCGAGTTTGAAGACATCCGGTTTAATTTGAAAAACGGAGTCGCCACGCCATTTTGATTTCCTCAAAACTTTGAAAAAAAGGTTTTTATGGGTTCGGAGGTTAAGTTACCCCTTGGGAAGAACGGATCGTCATTCACCCAAGGTGCCTTGCCGTAGCAAGTCTCCCTATATTCCGTTTATCGTGCTTGCTTGCGTGCTTTCTTGTGTGCATGTGTTTGAATAAAAGGGGAGGGAATGTCCCAAGTTGTCTTCCGGACGTACAAACCATTTATTGGTTGTCGCTCGGGATTTCTTGGATTTTATGTATTTGGGATTTTGATCCCGCCCTCATCTTGGACTTGTGATCATCGCTTTTTAACCTTGGGACTTGCGTGATCGAGAGAGGGACTCTCTTTTATAGTCCAAAATGAGGTTCTTTAGGGAGGAATGACCTTAGCCCATCAATTCTACACCTTAAGACGATTGAGCTTATATATGTCCTTCACGCTCGTCTTAAGTGATAATCGTAGATATAGGTTCAAGGTTTATCCTTTTCTAAAGAGATTGTGGCACCTTTTATGGAAGAAACGATGTAAAGATAGGATCTTTACACCGGTCCTTTCCGAAGGTTGCTAATGGGGACATGGGGGAATGCATGTAAAAATGAGATTTTTAGTGAAAAGATGACATTTTTGGTTTGCAAAGGATGCTTTTGATTTGCAAAGGATGCTATTTATGTAAAGAAATGATTTTAATGCAAAGGATGCAACTTTATGTGGAAAAATAGTATTTTAGGTACAAATAATGCATAAGGATGTTAAAAGGATGCCACTTTGATGTGAAGAAATGATTTTGAATGCGAAGGATGCAACTTTATGTATGAAAATGAGTTTTTGGGTGCAAAGGATGCATTTTTAATGAAAAAGATGCCCTTTTGATGAAAAGGATGTTCTTTTGATGCAAAGGATACTACTTTGTATGCAAATATGCTATTTTAAATGCAAATGTCCTAGTTTAAATGCAGATTGACATCTTGGAAAAGGTAAAAATCAGATTACAGACTGAGAAGATGAAGGTTCTGCAAACTGGCTAAAGTTGTCGCGTGACATAGGTTGCCTATGTCGCGTGACATACTTAGCCACTTGCAGAGACCTTAACAACTGGGATTTGCAGAGGCAACAAGGCTTTAATATAGCCAAATTACTTCACTGATAGATCTCAAAAAACATGTATATGAGAATTTCAAGGGAGTGTGGAAAGGGAAAACCAGATTACAAGTGAAAAGATGAAGTTTCTGCAAACTGGCCAATGTTGTCGCGTGACATAGGTTGCCTATGTCGCGTGACATACTTAGCCACTTGCAGAGTCTTCAACAGCTGGGATCTACAGAGGTAACAAGGCATTAATATAGCCAAGTTACTTCACACATAGATCTCAGAGAGCAAGTATTTCAATAGTGAACACTTCAAGAAGGTGTGGATATGAGGGATCCACACTCATCTTGAGTGTTCATGCAAGAAACAATGCCAAGCCGGAGCTTTTACATGAAATGGTATGCAATCAGATGTGGATCTAGGCAATATGATACTAAAGCATGCAACTTTAATCAGGATATATCATTATTAACACATTTAGCATATAGATCTCATGTATAACGAAGATAGGGAAAGGAAAAGGGTAGAAAATCGTTACCCTTGAAGACCACAACTTCCTATATCAAGTTAGATATAGGAGCCTTCAAACAGCAACCTCCAGGGACTGAGATCAAGCCTTGGTTCAATGAGAACCTTTGGTTCTTGATGTGTGTGGGAAGTGTGTGTGGGATTGGTTGTATGGTGGGTGATTTGGGAGGATTAGTGTGGTTTTGGGTGTATAGGGGAAGAGGGAGTAGGCTTCTGGGCGTATTCTCTGTAGAGGGGCACTGAGGAGTGAAGGAGGGGTCCCCAAAATGAGAGGTGAAGGCCTCTATTTATAGGCTGCATGCATGGGCTTAGTATGTCGCACGACATAACAAGCCCCTTCCAGTTCCTTCTAGAAACATGCAAGGTGGCAAGCTTCTAGAAGTCTTCTTGGCAAGTTATGTCGCACGACATAACAAGCCCCTTCCAGTTCCTTCTAGAAACATGCAAGGTGGCAGTCTTCTAGAAGGGAATTTTGCATAAAAGAAAAACGTGTTTCTTTCATTCCAAGCAGTCCCTTCAGCCCTTAAAAGGTTTGGAACATTTCCGGAATTGCTCCGGAACTCTAGGAAAGTCTGGGGAATTGCCGGGAAACTTGCCGGAATTGCCAGGAAACTTGCCGGAATTGCCGGGGAACTTAACCGGAAGGCATGAGCCAGATTTGGGTACTTACAGTGGCGACTTCTAACATTTTTCATTGAAAATCGAATTTCGGGCGAGCGCACATTCAGTGGCGACTCCGCTGGGGAAGCACTTTTGAAAACCTGTTTTTTCAAAATTAAGAGGGTCATGCTTTCGTTCACTTAGACATCCAATGTATTCATCTTATGTGCATCATTGACGATCTTGTGCGGTACATGCATTTTTATGAGATTTTATGACTTGTGTGCCTTTTGTGTGCTTCTTGTGGCAATTTTGTTGTGCTCTGTTGTGTTGCTTTGTTCCTTGCCGAGGGGAGGCAGGGGCTGATTTCATTTTTGCAGATTCTGGTTCAGTGACTATCATGGTCGTACGATAGCATTGTTCCTTGCTGTCCTGTGTCACGCGACAGGAATGGTCACTGAACATGTCTCAGATGCTGGTTTGAGGGCAGTTCCTTGAATCAAGATTGCTCATTTGATTATTGTAGCTCTTGTTCCCTGTGAGAGTGTGTGTGTTTTTTCTTTTTCCTTTTAAAATAAAAAATAAAATAAAAAAAAATCATTTTTAGTAAATAAAAGAATATAGTCATCCGCAGACTACACCACATAGATTTAGAACCCTCAGGTGCGATTGACGGCATCGCGGACGGTGATAATATTCTCCTACGCTTGAGCGCCTAATGTCAAACCCATCCCCCTAGTGCGTTATAGTTGGCACCACACTTAAAGCTTACCCACGGTTGGTTTTTGATACAACATTTTGATCACACCAAAATGAATTGTTTTTTGAAATTTACAATAGGTCCTTATACCTTTCCCAAAACCTTACATCTTGTGGGCATGTTGCCAATGCAACATGGTTTCACGTAGGGACATGTCACTCTCGTTGCGTGTTCTAACGAGAGATCATGCCGCATTGTCACCGTGCACCGACGAGAGGTCATGCCGGATTTTTCTTGGAAATTCTTCGAGAATACCCGTTATGCTGCCCAAATTTCTCCAGAAATTTGGACCACTCGTCCGTCTCACATCGTGTTAGGTCTTGGTTAGGCATCGTTACCTATTATCAATTTCAAATACAAAGCATTTGGTGTAATTTGAACGTTACGTCCCTAGGATTCCCCAAGGTTATAGTTTGCGTAAATAAAGGCTTCTCCTTTCCCAACTGTACTTAGGATTTAAAACACTGATTTATAATTGAAGATGAATAATTTGTTTACGCGAGTCCGTCCCTCTTTTCCTTTCCCTCTCCCTTATTTCCTCAAAGTCTTCTTCCTCCACTACCTTATAAACCCGTATCTACCCCTGCAGCTATGGCGAGTTGGATCCGCTCATCTGTTCCGGGAGCTCGTTTGGTCCGTGTTGCGGAAGAAGTTCAAACAGTTTCTGAGATTTTAGTCAGTTCAGAATCAGATATGGCCGGGAATGGTGATGTGTTCGCTGCTTAGTCTGCTGGAGGTTCGGTTTCGATGAGTCAACCGGGTTTGAACGACATGTCTGCAGAAGAGTTGAGAATAACTTTGGAAGCTTCTTTGACCAGGGAACGCGAATCCCACTTGTTGGTTCAGAATGCCAAGGCCCGAGAGGAGGAAGCCCATACCCACTTTGTCGAGGCCATGAGAGCCCGGGGAATCGTAGTACTCCGCCAAAAGGATGGTTCTTACGAAGAAATCACGGAAGACAGCAGCAATGGGATCGGATCTGCTTCTCCTGTTCAACCTGCTCAACCCAACTACCATGTTATGCCTCCTCCCGGGAGTTACGCCCCGCACCCTGATCAAATGTTGTCTCCGGGAATGATTGTGAATACCCAAGGAAGGTTTCCTCCCCCAACCTCTCAAGTGCATAACCAAGTTGCTCAGCAGGGTCTCAGCAAAAGTGGTGGCCAACCATCGAACTTCTTAGATCTGACCTCCTCTCCAGCTCCCAATGCTCCGATGCCGCAAGCTCAGTACGGATTCCAGTCCCAAGGAAACTATTCCTAACCCCATTTCAGCATGTACCCAGGCAGGTATCAGTATGGTCAGCCCAATCAGCAGCAAAATGGTCAGTATCCTCTGTCAGGAAGCCAGATTTGTCAGGATAGTATTCCGCAGTATCCTCAGTCCCAGTTCCAAAGCAACTTCCCTCAGCCCGCAGTTTGTTCTCCTCTCACCCGGCACCTGTATAGTTCCACCCCATATTCAGCTCCTTGCATTAGTAATGGATTTTCTACCCATGGTCAGTTTGGAGGTCAGTCAGTGCAGTTTGGTCCCCAGAATCCCAGCGTTCAGTTTAATGGTTACGACATGTATGGGAATAGGATTCCCAGCTTAGTCAGTTTGTTGGATAGCAATATCAGTATCCCCAGTACCTTCGGTCTTCCCTCGGCTGCCTTGCCCATTAGATCTGCACCAGAGTTCCCAGTACCGTCTTTAACTGTAGCTCCTGCTATTCCCTAAATCCCGAGAATGACCCCGGAGGTGACAGCTCTATTAAGGCAAATGCAACAGCAAATTGATAGATTGACTGTGGGTTCTGGTGGCCTCAAGGTGGTTGACCCAGCTCAAGTAACGCCTCTGCCCCATAAGTTCAAGATGCCAAAGATGGATTTTGATGGTACGGCCTGCCCAAAGACTCATGTGGATACTTACGTCATGACAATGGGGGCGATGGGCTGCACGCCCGAGTTTATTGCTTCTCATTTTCATCTAACTTTGAAGGATCCGGCGCTCACTTGGTTTTGGGCTCTCAAGCAAGAATGCCGCTCCACCTGGAGCCAGATCACCGAGACTTTCTTGGAGAAGTATAGAGGTAACCTAGAGTGGCGTACCACCCAAGACGACCTAGTGGGGACCATTCAGAAAAATGACGAGTCGATAACAGAGTTCTATAAGAGGTGGAATGCCAAACTCAACGAGTTGTCAGAGCCAATCCCCCTTCAAGATCAAAAAGATATTTTCATATCATGCGTGAAACCTGTGTTAGGGGAGGCCATTGGAAAGGGTTGGTATCCAGATTTAAGGGAAATGGTCGGAATGGGTGCTCACAGTGAGAACATTCTTTTTAACCAAACTCCGGGTGTGAATGCTAGCGGTAGTGTCGAAAGTGGAGGATTCAGGTATCGGACAACTAACCCAGTCTCTTCCATGGCCCCGAAAGGAAGAGAAGTGGTTAAGGACAACATTGTCAATAATCTGCAAGGAGGAGGTAATAATGGGCCTAATAGTGGGAGATTCCAGCTGAAGCAACAATGAAGGTTTGATGACTTGGGAATGACTACGGAAGAGATTTACAATGGATTGCTCAGAACTGGAATGATCAAGCCCTTGGACAACTACAGTCCTGCTAATCCCAATCCCAATCTTGACACAAGCAACTATTGCCGGTTCCATCAATATCCGGGGCACACCACCAATACTTGCTTCACACTCAAGAAGATTATCCAAGGCCTTGTGGATGAAAAGAAGATTGAAAAGTCCCCTCGTCCTAACGTCGTCAACAACCCTCTGCCCAGCAACAACGTGAATCTCATCGACTTTGGTCAAGACTATTTCGTGAATGTAATAGAGTTTGGAGAATCTGTAAGTGGAAAAGTTAGTAGTGATTGTAATGAGGTTATAACTGATGTAAACCCTTGTTTCAATGAAATGAAAGTCAACTTTTGCTACGTCTTGTATCTTGATGATTTGTATGATTTAAATAATGTTGCTGATTATGATGAATATGAAGAGCGTTTGGTTGTCAACGCTATATCCTCTATGGTTCCCAGAGAGTCCCCAATCTCTTTGGAGGAACTCAGGATGGCAGCTAATTTGGAGGCGCCATTGTCCGTGAATGAGATAAGACAAGCAGCGTGGCCATACAGCACCCACTCCGCTCCACTTATACTAGCTGAACTCAAAGAGGCTAGCAAAAATTTTGTGGTTGAAGATCATCAAGAGGTTAATTTATTGACACGGTCAGGAAGAATATTGGGAATGGATAGTGCTGATCCATTCGGGAAAGGCAAAGGAGTGGCGGTTTCGAATCCCCAGGCCTCTCAGGATCCCTACAGATCAGCAGGAAATGAAGAAGTCCAAGAGGACCCGATCTTGACGCAGTTAAAGAGAACTCAGGATGATATCTCTTTATGGTCCCTGCTCACATCCTCCTACCCCCACAAGCTAAAATTGGAAGAGGCTCTGTCCAAAACCAAGGTGTCTGTCAATGCCACTCCAGACGAGGCCTGCCAATTGATCGGGACGGCCCAGTATGGGAACATTATTACTTTTACATACCTTGATCTGCCTACTTACGATTCAAAGCATAACGAGTCTCTACACATCATTGTGCCCTTAGAGGGGCGTCGAATCCCCCATGTGTTGGTGGACAATGGGTCGGCCATGAACGTGCTTCCTGCCAAGATGATGAGCATGCTAGACATTGACGCACAGAAACTTAAACCATCCAACCTGACCATAAAGGCCTACGATTCGACATCCAAAGCAGTGTTGGGGATAGTCTCTTTGAATCTGTTATTTGGGAGTAAGGAGATGGCAGTAGAATTCCAGGTCATCGACATTCCTGTCACGTTCTCGGCGTTATTGGGTAGGCCATAGATTCATGAAATTGGAGCGGTAGCCTCCACCCTCCACCAGTGTTTGAAGTTTGTGCAGGATGGAGTTTTGACAACCATTTATGGGGATAGCATCACTATTGGGGAGACCAGCACCAATACCATGCCAGTGATGGAAATCAAGCTTGACCAAGAGAACCTGATGCTCAGTGGTTTCATGATCGAAAAGCCTAAAGGGAAGGTCTGCACTATCGATTTGACAACTTCCTCGGACAAGATTCCCCCCGTGTTGAAAATGATGAGAGGCATGAGCTACATTCCTGATCTGGGGCTAGGGAAGCGTCAACAAGGACCATGTAAGCTTGAGATGTCAGAACCTAAGAGAAACAGACAAGGCCTGGGATATGTTGTGAATGGAGAGGACAAAGCGTATGATAAGGCCGAAGCGCTCAAAGAAAGGATGACCCTAGCTGCTGGCAAGAGATATAAAAGGCCTGACATGCGCCCTTACAGCTGGTCTCTGAACAAGAACTTTGTTAATGAGGATGGGGAAATGTTCGTTTGCCCGGAACCGAAGCTGAGCCAAGTGAGAGAAAGGATGAGAACTATTCGAAGTTTGGCCAACAGCCAAAACCCAATAAAGGAGATGCTCGTCAGTATGCCCAGAAGACCAGGCGTTACCGCCACATATGAGAACAACTACCATTTTTTGGGGCCTGATTATGTCAATCAGTTTGAGAAGCTTGTTCTAGATGAGCCTGTGATATACAAGATCCGCGGCGCTGACCCTGTAGACGTGGATGGTGACTCGATAAATATGTTCGGAGATCAGGGGCTGTCAGAACCTGAAAGCGGCATGCATACAGAGGATATATCTGCAAAAGGGTTTGTTGTTGCTGAGGATACCAGAGATTTGATTGACTTTTCCTCTGACAACGAGGTAGTGGCCATGTTGGAATTTGAGAAGGGGCCAGTTGTGGATCTGAACAGTTTGGAGACCGTTGCAGAGAGGCCATTGCAAAACTGGACTTCATTTCAAGGACCAGTCGCTGACAGGGAGACTATGATCAAAAATCTTGTGCTCAAGCCTCGTCCTAGTCCCTCTGCGTCTAAGTTTGTTCCCCGTGTCTTTAGTCGTTCCACTGAATCCCTTGTAATTGAGTTCGAGTCCTCTGATCGGTCTGACATTTTCACGACGGAAGCCCGTCGTCGTGTTGTAGACACTGTTTTCCCATTCGCTCTGAATAAAATGGTCGATCTTTCTGAGTACCCCGTGATTGCAAATCTAACAATTGAACGCTTAACAAAAGTTAATCATCAAGATTTAAAAATAATTAAGCCAGATTCAATTGAAGATAATGCAGACTTAATAGATGAACAAATTTTAGAAAATAATTCAAAGCAGGTTTGCGAATAAAAGGAAAGCCGAGCCCAAGCTGCCGATGAGATATTGGCAACGGTGAACCTGGGAACAGCTGAAGAACCCAAAGAAACGCAAATTGGTAGCTTCTTCTCCGGAGTTGAGCGGGATACCCTGATCGAGCTGCTTAAAGAGTTTGTAGACATCTTTGCCTGGTCCTACAAAGACATGCCCGAATTGGACACATCTATCGTGGAGCACCGGATACCCCTAGATCCAGAGATCAAGCCGATCAAGCAGAAACTGAGGCGGATCAAGCCCGAGTGGTCCTTACAGGTGAAGGAGGAAATTGAGAAACTACTACGGGTAGGCTTTATCAAGGTGATCAAATATCCAACTTGGCTGGCAAACATCGTAACGATCACAAAAGCAAATGAAAAGGTTCAGGTTTGCGTAGACTTTCGGGATCTCAACAAGGCTAGTCTCAAAGATGACTTCCCCCTGCCGAACATTGACATGCTTGTGGATGTTACAGCGAACTATGAAGTCAAGTCCTTCGTCAATGGTTTTGCAGGCTACAATCAGATTAAAATGGCCGAGGAAGATCAGGACAAGACAGCATTTACCACTCCTTGGGGCACTTATTGCTACACGGTGATTCCATTTGGGCTGAAGAATGCTGGGGCTACCTACCAGAGGGCCTTCACTACCCTGTTCCAAGACATGATCCATAAGGAGATTGAAGTGTATGTTGATGATATGATCATTCATTCAAAAGGTTCAGATGGACAGCACTTCACCGATTTAAGGAAGTTCTTCAACAGACTTCGGGAGCACTCCATGAGACTAAATCCAGCCAAGTGCACCTTTGGGGTTATCCGCGGCAAGGTCTTGGGGTATATGGTCACAGAGCGTGGCATCAAGGTAGATCCCAGAAAGGTCAAGGCAATTGTTGAGATAAAGCCGCCCAGAACTATCTCCGAGGTAAAGGGTTTCATGGGCCGTCTACAGTACATCAGCCGATTCGTCAACCAGCTGACCTCCATGTGTGAGCCAATCTTTAAGCTACTGAAGAAGAATCAGGAGCTGATTTGGAACGAGGAATGCCAGCTAGCTTTCGAGAGAATCAAAGCTTATCTCGTTAATCCTCCCATTCTTTGTCCACCTCTTGGGAGCAAACCCCTACTTCTACACTTGACGGTCACAGACATAGCCATCGGGGCCATGCTAGCGCAAGAGAAAAAAGACTCCAAGGTCGAGAATGCCATCTATTTTGTCAGCCGCAAATTCCAAGGTAGCGAGTTAAATTACTCCGCCCTAGGGGTGAGCTTGGTCCGGGTTGGTCCATTTTTTTGGAAAAAAAGAGAAAACTGGAACCAGACCAATAGTCCGGTTCTCAAAAAAATTAGAACCGGAACCAACCCAATAGGTGTGAGAACCAATACATTGGTCCTGTTCAGAACCAATCGAAGACGTACTAGAACCAGGACCAAACCAATACTATGATTTTTTTTACTTTTGACTATTTAGTACAAATATATAATGAAATTTTAAATACTTACTTTATAAAAAACCAAAGAATCTATAAAAGTGATTTGATGAAAGAGATTAACACGAGCACCTCATGGGACCTGGGAAAGGGTTCACAATTACAGGAAGAACTTGCTCCTTTGGTTGAGCAGGGATTTATTGCATCTAATGGGGCTGCTTGGGCTCTTCATAAAAGAATACTTGCCCCTAATTTGTACTTGGACAAGGTTAAGGTATGTCAGTATGTGCGGCCGTCTGTTTCAGTAGCTAATATACATGAGTACGCTTACTGTAGACTAACTATATGAAGGCGATTCTCAAAATGTTTCAGGGCATGATGAACTTGATTACAGATTCTTCGGTGGCGCTGATGAATGCATGGGACAATGAACTAGTGAATGACACAAGAAAAAAAAAGTATTTATATTTTTTAATTAGGGTTTTATTTTGTTGGTAAAAAAATAAAAATTATATATATATATATATATATATATATATATATATATATATATATATATATATATATATATATAAATATATATATATATATATATAATGGCCCGGTCGGTTTCAGAACCGAATTTTAAAACTCAAAATTGGGACCGGACCAATTATTCGGTTCTTCAAAAATTCTGAACCAAGACCAAACCAAAAAATTGGTTCGGTCCAATTTTCATTGGTCCGGTCCGGTTCTTTAGTCCGGTCCGTTTTTTTAAAAAACCTTGCTCACCCCTACTCCGCCCTAGAGAAGACGTGTGCAGCTCTGGTTTGGGTGGTCGGGAAGCTAAAGCACTACATATTATCCCACACAGTACATCTGGTCTCCAAAATAGACCCGATCAGGTTCCTGTTTCAGGGTGACAAAGGCAACATTTCTACCAGATTGGCAAAATGGACCTTCTTCCTAGTTGAATTTGATATTAAATATGTGATTCGGAAATCAATCAAGGGACAGGCTTTGGCAGATCAGTTAGCCGACTCTCCCAGCACAGAAGCCCGAGGACCAGATCTCCAGTTTTCGGATTAGGGGATTTTTGTTGTAGAAAGTGGCAATCGGTGGCAGCTATTCTTTGACGGTGCAGCGAACAAAAGAGGTAACGGCATCGGGATGATATTGGTAGACCCGAATGACATGCATACCCCCATAGCTATCAAGCTAAATTTCTCAGTTACCAATAATGCAGCCAAATACAAGCTTGCATAGCCGGTCTTGAGGCTGCCCTTGAACGGAATGTGGATGAGTTGGAAGTGTTTGGTGATTCCCAGCTGATAATTAATCAAGCCGCTAACAGATGGAAAACTACAGACCCGTGTCTCCAGAGGTGTCATGCTTACATTGCAGAGCTCGTTGGCCAGTTTAAGGAAGTGTCATTCCAGTTCCTGCCACGAGATAAGAACAGATTCGCCGACGCACTAGCTACTCTGGCCTCCTTGGTGGAAATACCAGAGGGAAAGTCAATCAAGCCGTTCAGGGTCGAAAGGCGAGAAAATCCTGCATATTGTTGCGAAATAGAGATCAAAACCGTTAATGAGCCGTGGTACAACCAGATCTTCCAATATCTCAAGCATGGTGAAACATCCTTCCCCGTTGATAAAGATGGAGACCCAAAAGGTATTCATGCCAAAAGTCTACAAGTTCTGAAAAGGCTATTAGCACAGTACGTCATACTTGGCAATGAGTTATGGAAGAAAAGGGAAGGTTGCCCACTCCTGCTCTGTATCAGCAAGGCAAAAGCTCAGAGAGTAATGGAAGATGTTCACAACGGCGCCTGCGGACCACACATGAACTCTCGATCCCTTATACACAGCATTATCAGACTGGGTTACTTCTGGATCACCATGGAGACTGATTGCATCCAGTTTTTGTGGACTTGCGATAAGTGCCAGCGGTTCTCCAACCTAAATCACATCCCTCCTCATGATTTATACTGTATGACAACTCCTTGGCCCTTTGTAACGTGGGGAATTGATGTCATTGGGAAGATAACTCCATCCGGGAGCAACGGACATTCATTTGTTCTGGTCGCGGTAGACTACTTCACAAAGTGGGTCGAGGCTGCGTCCTACAAAGTGCTTACAGCTAAGAAAGTTGCTCGCTTCATAAAAGAACAAATCTTTTGCCGCTACGGAGTCCCGAATGAGATCATTTCTGACAATGGAACTCACTTTGAAGGAGAAACCGATCGGCTGCTCACCGAATACAGGGTCAAACGCTATAAGTCTTCACCATACAGACCGCAGACAAATGGTGCTATTGAGGGTGCTAACAAGAACCTTGAGAGAATCATAAAGAAGATGGTCGAGCGAGGAAGGGACTGGCTGGAGAAATTGCATCTAGCATTATGGGGCTACCGCACTTCAATTCGGACCGCTACAGGTGCAACTCCATATGCTTTGACTTACGGAATGGAGGCCATCATGCCCATCGAGCTAGAGATTCCATCCCTTAGGGTATTACTCGAGAATGAAGTAAATGAGATTGAATGGCTCCAAAGTCGATACAATGAATTGGCACTGCTAGACGAACGCAGATTAAAAGCCATGGAGCATAACCGAGCGTATCAGAAGAGAATGGCCCGTGCTTTTGACAAAAAAGTGAAGCCCAAGGACATCAAAGTTGGTGATCTGGCTCTCAAGATGAAGCCCTCGAATCAGAACAGTGCATTAGGCAAATAGGCACCTGTCTGGGTCGGACCTTTTCTAGTGAAGAAGATATTCTCCGGAGGAGCTATGCAGCTGACATATTTGGACGGCAACCCATTCCTGCACCCCGTCAACGGCGACAAGTTGCGTAGGTATTATGTTTGATCGAGTCTTTTCCTCTGTATATAAAATAAAATAAAATAAAAGAGAAACAAAAAAAAAAGAAATGAAAATAAAGGCGCAATAAAATTTTCCCAGATGAGACTGAAAACCTCCCAAAAGGTAGTCCATGCAAAAATAAGGGATGCGCCCGGTGCTAAAAGAATATACCCAGCTAGGCTGAAAACCCTAAAAATGGGCAGCCTAGGTAAAAAACAGGGTTGCACCATGTCCCCCTTCTGTCTTCCCCTTCTTTAAACACAAAAGTTAATTGAGTCGAACTACGGAGACCTGAGCCCCTTAGTTCTCTTTGTAAAAGGGGAACGTAGGCAACCACTCGTGGTTCGGTCTAAAATGCTGCAAAATCTCATATCTTGCCAAAACGTGTTTTGATTACAGTTCTAAGGCTTTTCAAAGGTTCATTTTAAGTTAATATTCTTTTTGATGAGTTCAAGCACGGCCTGCTTTTGATTCAAATAACTTGCTGCGAATAAAAGGAAATAAATTTTCGAGATGCTAACATCTATTTTGTCTGCATTAAGTAATCAAGGGATACTCATGTTCCATACAAATAAATCTCTTCCCCAAAACACAAGAAAAAAGTGTCTCCTATCTTTCAGAAAAAGTGTCTAGAAGCTCGTTCCCGCTCCCGAACTTGCACCTCTGTCCTTCCTCTTCCTCGATCCCCGGGAGTTCCTTGTCCTAGGAATGTCAAATAAGTCGGTTTGAGCCCATCCCAGCTCAGGTATAATGCGTGTCGGTGGTTCGATCAGACCAGTCTCCCTCAAAGCGGCCCTGGCAACCCTCTCTTGTCTCAAGACCTCTCTGCGAGCTATCACCTCCGGATCATCCCTCATAGCAGCTCTCCGGATCTCTTGCCTCCGATAGTCCTCAGCAACATCGCCGGTAATATTATCTGGGTTCCCCTGGGCCTCTGTATCTCTGAAAGACCGGCTGGTTGGGTAGTTTGCTCCCAAGTATTCCCGACGGCGAGCCTCTATCGCCAACTGCACAGGACCCTGTTGCTCCTCATACCAAATCAGATACTCTGTGGTCAAGAATGTAATCCCTCTGGCCTGACGAAGGAGCGTCCGTGTGGGAAGAAAACCCTCCAAGAAGGATCTGCTGAAGAACTGCACAGTCTGAGGCTCAGTCATGTCCATCGGAACAGCATCAGTCGTCAGCCTCTCTCTCAAAGCCCATACAATCTGCTGAGGTACCCATACTGCCTACTCACCAGTGATGGGACACAGAATGAAGACACATGCAACCCGGGCAGCCTGACTACCACTGACCCATCCTGAATATCTCTCATGGTTTGCAGCCTCCACACCGGAATCCAGAAGTTCAGATCAGCAGTCCCGTACCGCGTCAACCTCATCTGCCAGCTGTCAGCGGCCGCGTCCCTCAGCAACCTGCGTTGTCTCGTCACCCAAGGCATCGCTGTCTGACCCTCTGGTAATGGCCCAATCAAGCGTAGCCTCTCAGAAAGCCAAAAAGACAACAAACTGGGGTTGCCTGTACCCATGAAAGCAGATCCTCCTGCTAGCCTATCAAGGCCGTGGTAGGTCTCAGCTAATAGCAGTGGTACAATGTCCATCGCCCCTTGTCCAGACCGAATTTGATGAAGGTCCTCACCTCAATCACCCCTAAGCTGTCTGACAATCTCCAGCAACGCACCTGGGCAGACTCCGGCATATCCGCAGAAATAGTAAGCTGACAGGGTAAGCAATACATATATGTCCAGAGATGTAGAAAGATCAAACATCTCCGGACTTGAAGAACGCAACCGGGCCATCCGGGTCAAGTCTACAAGTTCATCATCCAGAATCATAGGTGCCACCTGACCTGCTGGAAAGCACAAGAAAGCTGACAATTGTTCTGAAATTGACCGTCTGTCCTGGGGAAATGCTACAGTCTCCGCCTCACACAGGCCTGTCAATGCTCTGAAATCCTCCATGGTTGGCGTCAGATCATTGTATGACAAAGTAAACACGTGCCTCTCCAAGTCCCAGAAACATGAAGCGGCCCGGAGCAAATCCCAATCAACCCTCCAATTCTTTAAAGGCCTGAGACATGGCATGCCATACCGCTTGTCAATGATTTTCCCATGATGATTTTGGTGAAATCGTGAAAATTCGACAAATTCTTGGCCAAATTGATGCTCCCGAGAAGCTATTTCTCTGTTATAGTGCTCCATGGTGATTGAAAGTTCCAACCTTGGTCACAGAAATCGCTTGTCTGTCAAGCTGGGGCTGCTGGGTTCCTCTTGCTGAAAGGGCAATGTCTGCAAATGAGTCCTGAGTTGATTTTAAAAGGGGCCTGTTACGAGCTTGTTCCAGTCGTGCGACACAACATGCCCAGCAGATACGTCATGTCGGGCGACACATATGGTCAACATCAGATCAAAGTTCCTACCAGTCCACCTCCAAGGCACTCTCCGACGCGCCGTCGCTGCAATACACCCCCACATATATTCACATATAAATGCACGGGAGAGGGTTCCCCCCACCATATGTATCACTATACACACTCACCCGATACAGTTCCATAATCTCATGTACAAACCCGGCAAGGCCGACCTTTCAATACAATAATCGCATTTCTTTCATCTCGTTCCCATAATGGACAGATTCATGCAAACATGCTAACATAGTTTAACCTTTTCTAATAGAATAGCATAGTTAGATGTAGTGCTTGGAGTGTTGTTTCCCCCCCCCCAGGTAAAACAATCAACTGAGCATTACCAAATCTCAAGGATTGCCCCTCAAAGCAAAACCGAGATAAAGAATCCCAAATCTATCAGTCTCCCCAGTAATGTGCATCAAAATCATTGGCCCCGCCACCAAAGCATCAGCAAAAATCTGTTCCCTAGCAAACAGAACCCACATCACATCAAGCAAAGTTCATGATTCCTAAGTCAACCAACCGTCAACAAAGACCGTACCGCACCCGACAAACCAACAATTCATCAACAGTGGTAACATCAGTCCCTCCAGCAGTCACAAACTTCCAAGGTCAGCAATGGCATGAGACCCTCCGGTAGCCACAATCGTCAACAATGGTAGCATCAGTCCCTCCGGCAGCTACAGATAAGCACAGCACAGGTATGAAACCATGTCTCGTCCAAATTGTCGAATCATCATGACTGGTATTCTCGAAAAATCATTTTCTTCAGGTCATCTCAGACAATCGGGTTCAGACGCCTCCCAATAGTCTTCCATCGGGTTCAGACGCCTCCCAATAGCCTTCCATCGGGTTCAGACACCTCCCAACAGTCTTCCATCGGGTTCAGACGCCTCCCAACTGTCTTCTATTGGGTTCAGATGCCTCCTAACAGTCTTCCATCGGGTTTAGATGCCTCCCAACAGTCTTCCATCAGGTTCAGACGCCTCCTAACAGTCTTTTATCGGGTTCAAACGCCTCCCAACAGTCTTCCATCGAGTTTAGACGCCTCCCAACAGTCTTCCGTCGGGTTCAGATGCCTCCCAACAGTCTTCCACCAGGTTCAGATGCCTCCCAACAGTCTTCCACCGAGTTCAGATGCCTCCCAATAGTCTTCCACCGGGTTCAGATGCCTTCTAACAGTCTTTCATAGGGTTCAGACGCCTCCTAATAGTCTCTTTTAGTCAGACACCTCTGAATAGTCTGAACTACAACCGGTTTGATTCCCTTCAGGGATACGTAGGAATCCTTTCTCCAAAGGTCCAGCCATCCGATCTCCCAGATCATCGTCCAGCCCTCCGCATTATCCCCAACCACTTATTGGGATTGGTTCTTATTTTATCGACAACCTCACTTCTTCCATAAGTGACGTTGCCGAGGGGCTCTGTAAGTATGCCAATCCAATTCGCAACTCTTCTAGATGCATTTTAATATGATAAAATTTCATTAAGGGACGTTTTGGTAAATTCCCGGTCTATCCCAAGACTTCCGGAAACATTCCATAAGTTTCTCGCGAAGGAAGTACTTTTTAGTACTTTGCTCATGCCAAAGGACCTAAAGGGAATAAATCTGTTTTGGACCTTTTGGGTATTATCCCAGAATGTTCCAGAACCAGATTTGGCCTCAAAAATGGTTGGTGACACTTTGTGTCACGCGACAACTCGAGGCCTTGGAAAGTGGTTACAGAATGTCGTGCGACACAATGTGACCATGATCTGCAGCTATAAATAAGACCCTACCCCTCTCAAAAATGGATCCTTTTTTCGACCTCCCAAAGTCACTCTGCCAAAATTCATTCAGAAACGTACCTCTCTCCTCCTTTCACCCAAACATACACCAATTCCCTTCCAATTCAACCCCTCTCACCCAATTCACTCCTCTCTTTCAAATACATCCACATATCAAGTGAAGATCCAAACTCAGAGGTTCCTCCTACACACCAATTCACATACTGTAGTTGAATTAAAGGCCATTGCACCTGACTTGGTGTAGTGGTGGTGGATCTACAAGGGTAACACCTCCTTCCCTCTCTCTCTCAATCATAATTTGTCAATTCCCATAATTCCTACTCTTCCACTTGATAATTAATCTCCATCTGCACTGATTATCAAGTGGAAATTGCCATCTCTCTATTTAAAGTTGTTTTGCTTGAATTAATTGGTTGTTCATGATGTCACGCGACACAACCTACCTCCTAGGTCCAGTGTCACGCGACACAAATGGTCCTTTGCAGAAGGATTGATTCCAATTGTAACATGTTCTCTTCGTTGTAATGGGATGCGGCCTCCCTAATCAATTGGTCTACAAGTTGTAATAATCTCATTCGTATAATAAAATTCATGTTTTACCGCACTTGTCCATTATCATTGTTTGCACACACTTTGACTTATTTGGATGTCTAATTAGAAAGACTCATCTACGGACGATGCGTGTTGGGTGAACTCTCAGTTCTTCCCAACACGTAACCTGACCCCCGGACCCATTTCTCTTTCAAAAGGTTTTTCAAAGTGTACCTTAAAACATGGCATGGCGACTCCTAACATTTTTCATTGAAAACCGAATTTCGGGTGAGCGCACATTCAGGAGACATGGAATACATCATGGAGAGAAGAACGAGATAGAGGTAGAGCCAATCGATAGGCTATCTCACCCACCTTCTCTAAAACCTCGACCAGAAAGAATGCAGATATTTCAATCGAATCCAATATGGACCAATGAATCTCGATGCCAACTTCCCTTTGTTACCAAACCTTTTAATCCTTGTTCTTGGTGAAATCTTCAAGAATACAAAATCACCAACCTGAAATGATAACTCCCTTCTTCTAGTGTCGGCGTAGCTCTTCTGGCGACTCTGGGCTGTCTTCAATCTGTCTCGAATTACTTTAATCTTCTCAGTTAAATCTCTAACTAAGTCTGGACCCCAAAGCCTAGCTTTACCAACCTCGTCCCAACACATTGGAGACCTACATTTCCTCCCATACAGTGCCTCATATGGTGCCATCTCAATACTGGACTGGTAGCTGTTATTATAGGCAAATTCCACTAAAGGCAAATGATCTTCCCAAGATTAGTGGAAATCCATCACACAAGCCCGTAACATATCCTCAAGAATCTGAATGGTTCTCTCAGTCTGCCCATCAGTCTGAGGATGAAATGTTGTGCTAAAACTCAACTTGGAACCTAGAGCTTCATGTAAAGCCCTCCAAAAACGTGAGGTGAATCTTGGATCTCGATATGAAACAATGTTGACATGCACTCCATGCAGTCTCACAATCTCACGAATATACAACTGTGCCAACCTCTCCAAGGAATACTTGGTTGGGGTAGAAAGTGAGCTGACTTTGTCAATCTGTCCATTATCACCCATATAGCATCCATCTTCCTCAAAGTAGGAGGCAATCCAGTCACAAAATCCATAGAAATGCCTTCCCATTTCCATTCCGAAATACCCAGTGGTTGAATTAATCTCACGGGTCTTTGATGTTCAGCTTTGATCTGTTGGCCAATCAGGCACTTTGATACAAACTCTGCAATCTCCTTTTTTATACCATTCCACCAATACCCTCACTTCAAGTCCTGATACATCTTCGTGCTTCCAAGATGAATAGCAGATTTGGACTTATGTCTTTCCTCGAATACTTGCCTTTTGATCTCAGGTGAAGAAGGTACACAGATTCTGCCTTTGAATATTAAAATCCCCTCTTTATTCAATGAAAACTCACCAGTCTTTCCATCTTGCAACTTTCCCAAAATTTTATTCAATTCAATATCATTCTGCTGAGCTTCCAAAAGATCCCTATATAGAGTAGGAAATGCCCGGACATTCGCAAATAGCATATCACCTCTCAATTCACGAGACACCAAGGATGATAAATAAGCCTTGTGGCTAATTGCGTCTGCTACCACATTAGTCTTTCCTGGATGATAGGAAATGACACAATCATAGTCCTTCATCAACTCTAACCAACGCCTATGCCTGTTGTTCAACTCCTTTTGGGTAAACAGGTATTTCAGACTCTTGTGATCAGTGAATATCTCAAATTTTGCTCCATACAAATAGTACTTCCACTTATGCAACGCAAAGACAATAGCAGCCAACTCAATGTCGGGGGTAGGATAATTCTGCTCTGCTGGTGATAACTTCCTCGAAGCATACGCAATTACCTTCCCATTTTGCATAAGGACACAACCCAATCCTTCTTTGGAGGCATTGCTGAAAATAACAAAATTCTCGCAACCATCTGGAAGTGTAAGGATCGGAGCTGAAGTCAATCTCTTCTTCAACTCAGTAAAGCCAGCTTCACATTTAGCAACCCAAATAAATGGTATATCCTTTCAAGTCAATCTGGTTAACGGAGTTGCAATTCTCAAAAATCCCTCTATAAATCTTCAATATACCCCGCTAAACCATGGAAACTACGAACCTCAGTCACTGTATAAGGTTATTTCCAGCTGACTACGGCCTCAATCTTTGTAGGATCCACTGCAATACCCGTACTCAACACTACATGACCCAGGAAAGAAATATGTTCAAGCTAAAACTCACATTTGCTGAACTTGGCAAATAACTATTTCTCATGAAGCACAGATAACACAATTCTCAAATGCTTCTCATGTTCTTCCTGGGTTTGGAATATACCAAAATATCATTAATAAAAACCACAACAAAACTGTCAAGATAAGGTTTGAAAATTATGTTCATCATGTCCATAAATACTGCCGGTGCATTGGTCAATCCAAAAGGCATAAAAATAAATTCATAATGACCGTACCTTGTTATGAAGGCTGTTTTAGAAATTTCATCTGGTCTGATTTTCAACTGATGGTATCCGCTATGCAAGTCAAGCTTGGAATAGATAACGGAACTTTGAAGTTGATCAAACAGGTCATCAATATGAGGAAGAGGATATTTGTTTTTTATAGTAGCTTGATTCAACAGTCTGTAATCGATACATAACCTCAGTGTACCATCCTTCTCCTGACAAACAAAACTAGTGCTCCCCACGGTGAAACACTTGGATGAATGAAACCCCTGTCTAACAATTCCTGCAATTGAATTTTCAATTCTTTTAACTCAGCTGGAGCCATTCTGTAAGGTGCTTTAGAAATTGGTGAAGTACCTGGCAATAAATCAATACAGAACTCCACCTCTCTATCCGGAGGCATAGAATACTCAGTTGAGAATACATCAATAAACTCATTCACAACTGGAACATGATATAGCTTAGGAGACTTCTTACTAGAGTCTAATACATATGCCAAGTATCCCTCACACCCTTTTGATAATAATTTTCTAGCTTTTAATGCGGATATAACATGAATGCCAAATAAAGACTTATCAGCATCAAACATAAACAAAGGCACATCAGGCATAGAAAAGGTAACTCGCTTCTTGCGACAGTCCACCAAGGTATGACAATTACTCAACCAGTCCATGCCTAAAATGACATCAAAATCTCGAATTGGTAACTCTACCAAATCCACTGGCAATACATGCCCACATATGATCACCTCACAATCATGATAAATCAAAGAGGATTCGAGGCACTCTCCCACAGGAGTAGAGACCTCTAGCACATAAGGCAACAACTTAGGCAACTTATGCAAAGTGAATGCAAAATGAGATGCCACATAAGAATGGGATAACCCAGGGTCTATAAGAATACGAGCCCTGACACCTGAGACAGATACTATACCTCTAATGACCGCGGTGGGATCTATCGCTGAAATTACCCGAGGTTTCGCGCGGACGCAAAACGTGGTTGTCTTTCGCGGGGGGTTGGTGTCTGAGACCTCGCTTCATGGGAAGGAAAAAATGAGGAGTCGCCACGCGGTTTTTGTATTTTGAGCCCAAACGTTGAGAAACGACTTTTAGAAAATGGTGTTGTTTTTATTGGTAGCAAAAACTTAGGAAAAGGCTTTGAAAACGGGGGATCATTTTTATTGGTAGAAAAAATGAGTAAAAAGCTTTTTTTAGTACCAGAGATTGTTAGGTTCGGAGGTCATGTTACGTTTCGGGTAGAGTATTACGAGATCGCCCGAAACGCCTCGCATGACGAGTCTTTCTACCTTTCTCGAAAACGTGTGTGTGTGTGTGTGTCTTTTGAAATGGGGGCTTGAATGACAAGCTTAATCTTGGTTTGAATGACAAATGTTGATTAGGTGACGGAAATGAGCGTTTGCGTGGCAAATGTCGATTTTGAGTTTGAAATGAGCGTTTGCGTGGAAAACGTCGATTTTGAGACGGAAATGAGCGTTTGCGTGGCAAACATCGATTTTGAGTTTGAAATGAGCGTTTGCGTGGCAAACGTCGACTTTGAGACGGAAATGAGCGTTTGCGTGGCAAACGTCGATTTTGAGTTTGAAATGAGCGTTTGCGTGGCAAACGTTGACTTTGAGACGAAAATGAGCGTTTGCGTGGCAAACGTCGATTTTGAGTTGAAAAGGAGTTCGAAGGTCGAACTCCGGTTTTTTAAACCGGGCACGTCATTGTTAACGATTTTTATGGGAAAAATGCGTATTAAATGATTTTAAGTGTCAAATGGCGGCTTTTAGTTTGAAGATGAGCGTTCGGAGGCCGAACGTCATTCCGCGTGTTTTGAAAGAGAGTTCGAAGGATGAACTCCGGTTTTGAATCGGGCATTACATTGTTAACGATTTTTACGGGAAAAATGCGTATTAAATGATATGTGATCAACGAATCGGGTTGCGACTCGAACTTTGAAAAGTAAATACTATCACGATCCAAACGGGTCAGACTTTGTAAATGACAGTATTTAAAGTGCGGTATCAACGGAATCAAACGATCCGGAATCATAAATGACGATCAACGAGGCCAATCGGCTCGGAATTGTAAATGACGATCGACGAGTCAAACGACTCGAAATTGTAAATGACAGAAATTAAATGACGATCAACGGATCGATCGATCCGGAATTGGTAAATGACATAAAAGTAAACGGAACGGGGTCGGAACGCCGTTTTAACCCGTGATTACTTCTCTTACGGAAAGAGAAGAGGATCGAGGGGCTAAAACGTACCGTTAGACGGAGGCGTCTACATTTTGATAACGCTGTTCGAAACGGTTGTAGTGACTGGCGCGTAAACCGAGACAAAACGAGAGATTTAGAGAGAGGGAGTTATACCTATGGCTAGGGTCGACTCCTTTGGCTCGAAAGGTGTGTACGGGACACGGAAAGTAGTTCGAAAGGTTGTTTCGAAGTGGTAAGGGGCGTATTTGATCGAAATACGAAGGTTTCACGCGAATCGAGACAAAACGGGAGCTCGGAAGGGGTGAAAACCAGTTTGGGCCGTGAGGATGGTGAATTTTTGGGTAAAAAAGTTCCTTCTTTTGGCTTTGACAGCCATTTCTATTTATAGGTGAAAATTGCAGTAGGAGTCCGGACGGACTTGGACTGAATCCAGGGGGTTTTGTGGTATTTTGGAATTCTGAGGGGCTTGCTGGCAATTTCAGAAAGTTTGCACAGGGAGTCCGGCCGGACTTTGACTGAATTCCAAGGGTATTTTGGTCTTTTCAGCTTGATTTGTGATTGAAGGGTGACTAGAGGGAGGTTGCATGGCTGCCACGTGCCCTGTGAGTCACCAGCCTAGGTGGGAGTTTGTTCCCGGGTCCCGGTTTTGTCCCTTTTTTAAAATAACAGTCTGGAAAATGTCTGAAACGCCCCCGGAAAGTGCCAGAAAGTGCATTTTTCAGGGAAAGCCATACTTTTACATGAGATGACACGTGTTAAGTATGCTTTGACGTCGGGATGCATGGGGCAGTCCCGGGATGTCTCGTTGGCATGGCAACGGGGAGTTTAACGAGTTTCGGTTAACTTGGAGCGGGCCAGTTAACGGATTTCGGTTAACTTTCTGACGGATTTGGACGATCCGGATTTGGGTACTTACAGTTAGCCCCTCAGCGACGTCTCCTCCGAAGGAGGTGGGGTCGTTGAAAAAGATAAGGATCCAAATCGGGATGCCTTACTTTGAAAGACCTGGGCGGTCAGCTGGCTGGACCCTTAGCGAAAGGATTCCTACGTATCCCGAGTGGGAATCAAGCCGATCGTAGTTCGAAGGTGCAAGGGCCGCGCGTGGGGACCTTGACCTGAGCGAGACTATTGGGAGGCATCTAAACCTGGGATTCCTGAAACCTTCGAGGGCATGTGGCGCCTCAGACCGGAGTGGCTGGAGCTTACGAGGGCGTGTGGCGCCTCAAACCAGAGTTGCTGGATCATACGAGGGCGTGTGGCACCTCAAACCGGAGTTGCTGGATCATACGAGGGCGTGTGGCGCCTCAAACCGGAGTTGCTGGATCATACGAGGGCGTGTGGCGCCTCAAACCGGAGTTACTGATACTGACGAGGGCGTGTGGCGCCTCAAACCGGAGTCGATGATGCTGACGAGGGCGTGTGGTGCCTCAAACCGGAGTTGCGAGGATACGTTTATCCTGATATGAAGGCGTTCGTGCCTTGGGTACTGGGCTTATTGCTGCTGCCAGGTTTATCCTGCTGGGGATACGGCAGTATTGATGAGAACGGTTGTGTTAAACTGGCGTTATTAACAACTCGGAAGGATCGACATTTCTTCTTTAGAATCCTGCTGGGGATGAGCATTCGGGCTTACCTTGATGGCCGAAGAGGGATTGTTGTGCGGGCTTATTGCAGCTGCCGCTGAAATGGGACGATCGGGCTTACGACTGGCGGTCGGGGAAGTGAACGATGGTGAAAACCACGGGACCTTATAACGTCGGGAGACGGAAATGCAACTAGAATGTCCGGAGACATGATTGAGCGTTTGAACGTCAAACGTCAACTGAGAATATAATTTAACGTCTGGAGACGAGCTTGTAATTGGAATGTCCGGAGACATGGTTGAGCGTTTGAATGTCAAACGTCAACTGGGATTGAATTTAACGTCTGGAGACGGAAATGCAACTGGAATGTCCGGAGACATGATTGAGCGTTTGAACGTCAAACGTCAATTGTGAATATAATTTAACGTCTGGAGACGAGCTTGTAACTGGAATGTCCGAAGACATGGTTGAGCGTTTGAATGTCAAACGTCAACTGGGATTATAATTTAACGTCTGGAGACAAAAATGTAACTGGAATGTCCGGAGACATGATTGAGCGTTTGAACGTCAAACGTCAACTGGGATTATAATTTAACGTCTGGAGACGAAAATGTAACTGGAATGTCCGGAGACATGATTGAGCGTTTGAACGTCAAACGTCAACTGAGATCGAATTTAACGTCTGGAGACGGGCTTGTAACTGGAATGTCCGGAGACATGGTTGAGCGTTTGAATGTCAAACGTCAACTGGGGATATGATTTAACGTCTGGAGACGAAAATGTAACTGGAATGTCCGGAGACATGATTGAGCGTTTGAACGTCAAACGTCAACTGAGATCGAATTTAACGTCTGGAGACGGGCTTATAACTGGAATGTCCGGAGACATGGTTGAGCGTTTGAATGTCAAACGTCAACTGGGATTGAATTTAACGTCTGGAGATGGGCTTGTAACTGGAATGTCCGGAGACATGGTTGAGCGTTTGAATGTCAAACGTCAACTGGGGATATGATTTAACGTCTGGAGACGAGCTTGTAACTGGAATGTCCGGAGACATGGTTGAGCGTTTGAGTGTCAAACGTCAACTGGGATTGAATTTAACATCTGGAGACGGAAATGTAACTGGAATGTCTGGAGACATGGTTGAGCGTTTGAGTGTCAAACGTCAACTGGGATTGAATTTAACGTCTGGAGACGGGCGTTAGTGAAAACTAACTGGAATTTAACGTCTGGAGACGGGCGTTAGTGAAAACTAACTGGGAATTTATCCTCGGGGGATAGGATGTTAGAAATGTCTAACTGAGGGGAAATTTTACACTTTTGGGGGCCAAAAGGGATAAAATGGGAACTGCCAAAATTGAGGGACTAAAATGGAAGGAATCTTTTTTAAATTGCAGCAGGAGTCCGGCCGGACTTGGACTGAATTTGACCAGATTCAAATCAGCTCCAAGTCCGACGGGAACCAAACCATTTTCCCCATATTTTCCGACGAGAGAGAGAGAGAGGAGAGAAAAAATCCAACCCAAATTGCAAGGTTTGCTCGAATTTGTGAAGGAAAATCGCTATGGAAGGTGAATGGGCACCGATGGGTCATCATGGAAGGATCGATGACGAAAGAACGCGGTTGGTTCGGACCATTCGAACCATTGTTCATCCATTGAATCCGGCGGAGTTTTACCCGGCTAGGGATAGACACAACTCCAATGGAGGGATCGAAAGACAAGTAAGCTTCCTACAAATTCCATTAATTTTAAGAATGTGCATTCTTTAAATGTTAGAAATTTGTTTAGGAATTTACTTAGGGATTTTGGTGCTTGAATTGGGGCTTTTGAATTTGCCATGAATCGTTGTCGAAATTGACTAGGATGTAGTTCAATTGACATCATGGGTAGATGACATAAAAATTTTGGTTGCAAAATTCCATGTCTAGATGCATTTTCCAAAATTAAAGTAGCTTTAATTCGGGACGGAGTAAATTTTCGAAATGTTCGAAAGAATTTGAAAGTTCCGGTTTCGATGGAGTTTTCGAAAGATTTTGAAAGTTCCGGATTCGACGGAGTTTTCGAAAGATTTTGAAAGTTCCGGATTCGACGGAGTTTTCGAAAGATTTTGAAAGTTCCGGATTCGACGGAGTTTTCGAAATGATGGAAATGTATGTAGGAAATGAATGAGAACCGTATCTGCATTGCATCCTCTTGACATGCGTTCGTGCATTTGTTGACGTTGCTTCTGTTTTGTTTGCCTGCAGGGGACAGGGGAGGTTGATACTCACAACCAGAAGAGTCGGGGTGCCTTTGAGGCAGTGAGAGCATTGTGGGAGATCATCCCGGACGTGGCTCGAGAGGGAGAGAGGAGTCCGCGGCAGCTGGTGCTTGACTCTGGATTGGCTGGGTTCATCAGTGCAGTGGCTGCGATATCTGATACGCCGAGGGCCAGGTCCATGTATGTAGCTTTGAGCGAGTACTGGTGGGATACGACCCACACTTTCCATTTCAGATGGGGGGAGGCGACGGTGACTCCCACGGATTTTGCCGCTATCACTGGGTTGCCGACTTATGGCAACACGCTGGTGTGGGTTGACGGTTATACCCCGGAGCAGTTGTCTGGGCTGCTGGGTTTTGATATTACCGATGCCAGGGGCTTAGGCATTCGGTACAGGCCGATGGAGAGGCATCTGGAGGCGGGTGTCGCCGCTTATTTGGCTGGATCCTTGAGGATGACCGCGGAGCGCCTGGCTCGAGGGTTCCTTTGGTTTGCGCTGTCAGCGACTTTGTTCCCGACTTCTGACACATCCTGTCACTTCCCTCTGCTCGGGTCGCTGACAGATCTGGATGCTGTGAGGGGGTTCGCGTGGGGGGAGGCTGGACTGGCCGAGCTCTACCATTCCCTGGACAGGTTCTCACGGGGAGAGGAGCACTCCTTTAGCTGCTTCACGCCTGTCTTGGATGTAAGTTTACGTCTTTTTCTCTTCCTTGCCTCTTTTATGTACTCGTATGTATCTGCTTTGTAGCTGACATAACTTTCCATTTGCTTGGCAGGTCTGGTGCTACGAGGTGTTCAGTCCGCAGGATTGGGACATCAAGGAGGAGTATCGACCCCTTCCCTGCCATACTGGTTTGGCAGAAGAAAGCGAAGAGGGCGGTCTCGTCGAGAGTTGGCACTCGAGTGTCATATGAGGAGGTGTCTCGGGCACTGAACCGGGAGTTCTCCGAGAGGATCCGGCTGACCTGGTGGAGTCGGTTCCACTATGGCGTGGTTCAGGTCGCTAGCGAGATGACGCGGCGGAGGAGGCTCCTGGTGGGACTTCATTGCGACGTTATGTATCTGGGGGAGCGGGTGACCCGTCAGCATGGCCCGGGGTCCACTCCATTGGTGCCGGTGGATCCTCCTATGTACATGCAGCATCCTCTGTCGATGCCGATGGATGAGTTGGAGAGGTATAGACAGGGCGTGTTCTATACCGAGTACATCATAGCGGGGGCCGACTATGATACTTTCTTGAGGATGAGGCTGAGGAGCCCACAGGTGCAGCATAGAGAGGGCGAGGTTCCAGGACGTCCCCGAGATCTCCCGATCCCACGCGCTAGGCTGGCGTACGAGGGGCTGGACGGTTCGCGCAGGCGACTTGTGATCCCGCTCCCGGATGAGCCGAGACCACGATACAGGGTTGACCCCAATGCTTCGGTGAGCATCTTTTTGATTTTCTGCATTTGATAGTAGTATTCTGCAAATGTTGCATCTGTACTTTCTGTTCGTCTTCTGATGACTTTCCTGATTCGCAGGTGTCTTGTCGTACGTATAATGACGCCATGAGGCTGGTGGACGGGTGGGCCGCCTACGCTAGGAGACTCGTGGAGTTCATGCGGTGCAGTTCCCGGAGGAGCGTGGATGTCCGTGAGCGGGGGCCATCTAGATCGAGAGGTTTGCCTGCTCCCACAGCTGGTGGGGAGGACTTTGCACAGGGATTCGGCCAGTTCGCGAGCGGAACGGCTGGATTTGGAGCTCCTTCTTCTGCGCACTCGGGGCGCGAGAGGGGAGAGTCTTCGAGTTCGCATATGCCGAGGAGGCCTTTCGCGTATTCCCGCTTGGAGGAGTTTGGCGAGTTCTTGTTTGCGATGGATCCGGCAGCGGCGGAGCAGTACGTCGAGTGCTCGGATGACGAGCAGGACTCGGAGTAGTCCTCTTTTCTTTGTATTTTTACTGCTTTGTTTAGACAAAATGCATGTATTTGTCAGGAACAAATTTGATTTGAACTGTATTCGAAAAAGGCGCCCGTGGGGCGGAACCTGTACTTCGCGCATTTATTCTGTGATCACCTTCTGTTATTTTTGGCAAATAAGGAAGTAGGTTAATCAAAAATAAATAAAATGAGAAATGCATTAATAATTGAACGGGTCAAAATTTAAGCCTATATGCACTAATTATTAATTATTTGCACTGTTGCACGAGCCCGGAGTGGAAGGGATATTGATATTTGTTGAATGAAACCAGGGGCAGCACGCAGGTTTCATAAGGATGAATAGGAAGTTGTTTGGAAATGTTTCCAATTTAGGGGCAGCTGGCTGCAGAGTTGACCAAGTCAATCGGCAGAGGAGTCCTACGGACTAGAAGTGAATTTCCAGATTCTTTAAATTGCAGTTTCAGCTTTGCAATTTGTAAGAACTGCGCATTGTTTTTGATCATTCTGGCTGAATTCTCTCAAACTTCCAAGGTTTCCTTCATTCTTTATGGCTCCATTTCCCAAGTTACCGTCTCGGATGCAAGAGCGATATTTGGACAACTTTCAGTCGTGGGTACGGAACCACATGAGGCAGAACAAAGGGTTTTTCGAAGGTTGTTACGGGATTAAGTCTGTTTGGGCTTTGAAGGAGCTCATGCCAGATTGGGATCTTTTGAGAGCCGCGTCTCGCTTCTGGGACGTACGGAGGAATGTGTACAGCTTTTCGTACAACGAAGTCACTCCTACGTTTGAAGATTTCCGGGCCATTCTGGGAGGACCTGAGACGGAACAGCTAGTTCTTCCGTATGCTGGTGGCATGGCCACTATTGAGAAGCTAGTGTCTTTGTTTGGTATCTCGGCTGTAGAAGCATACGGGATGCTGATACAGGATACTGATTATGTTGACATTTCGGGACTGCCCGAAAGATTTGCCGGAGCTGAGGGGAACGTCTTTTCATGGGACGCGTTTGCTCTGTGCGCGATTGCTACTCTGTTCACATTCACGTCTCTGGGTGTGTGCCATCACAGTGTACTGGACCTGGTGAGGCAAAGGCTGTGAGTGGGGAGACATCATGCCGCCGGTCTTGGGCGAGACGTTCCCGGGCATAGGTCGGATGGCGACCGTAGCCGATACATGTGGGGAGGAGTCCCACTATGCTTACCATGTGGTTAAGGGAGAGACCGCAGATGATGCCCGAGGTGCCAATGTCCCGTGACGCTTGGTCTTTCTCTCGACGTCCTCTCGGTGATAGGGGGCGATCGAGCCGAGCCGGAGCTCGATGGCCAGACTTTGCACGCATCACTTGCGATGGTGGGTTCCCCACCGGAAGTTACAGAACTTGTCGGACCGCTCAGAAGGTCACTTGGTTGTCGAGTGCCGGGCTTTCTCGCACGTCTTTCTACATTCCATCATTGGTTCTGCGACGAAGACGGGCCGGAGCAGTGCCACCGACCGATTTGAGTTATGCCGCTACCTTTGAGGTGGGATCTCTGCGGATGGAAGATCCTTCAACGCTATTGCTGATTACCCGGTGGTGGCAATACGCGTCCTTTCCCCGCCGTGGTTCTCTTTCACCGAGAGAGGGCACTATTACGTCGACGCAAAGATCCGAACTAGTACGAAGAGTGTATAGGGAGACACGTATGGCTATCTTGTGGAGACGGAGTGAGCCGTTGGGTGCCGATCACCCGGACAGCCTCGACCTTGAGGAGGGCCGAAGCAAGTGGCTAACCCCGGGAATCAGATCGGCAATGCCATGGCTGATTATGAGACAAATGCTGATCGGGAGGTCAATCAAAGCACTGTTATGATGGCTCAAAGCGAGGCGGCTCAAGACAGAGCTAGAGAAAGGGCTGCGTTGACAGCCACAGGCTTGACGGAGGCGTCGGGAAGAGTCCCTGAGCCAGGTAGAAGGCCTACCGGAATTTTTCCTGCGAAGGTGAAGAACACTCGCCGGGGAAAAGGGAAGGGGAAGAAGGATGAAGGACCTAGTACGGGAAACTAGGTTGACCTTGCTGTCCAGAGTATCCACCCATTGTCAATGCAGACACATTAATTGATTAATGTTTTATTGTAGTTTTGCTATAGCGTGTAGCGAGTCAAGAGTTGACCGTGCTTGAACTCATCAAAGAATGTTTTAACCGTTATGAATTTGTAGGTTAAATGAAAAGAGTTTTTCGAAACACAAGCAATTGATGCTTATTGTATTTTTTTTTTTTTTAAACCGAACCAATGATGGCTGCCTACGTACCCCTTTTACAATTGGACTAAGGGGCTCAGGTCACCGTAGTTCGACACTTTAGGTGAATTTGAGAAAGACAAAAGAAGTGCGACCCTATTTTTTACCTGGATCATTAGCGGGAATGTATCCAGTTGGGTATTACTCTTTTAGCACTTTAATTTTACTGAGGGGACGGTGTATGGGGAAGGTGAGTTGACTCGTGCTCTTCCTCAAATGAAGTATCTGCGGAGCTTGCTTCCGTTCACGGGGTTAACGAAAGGGTTTCCGTCCAAGTCTGCTAGCTTCATGGCTCCTCCGGAGAAGATTCTTTGTACCACGAACGGTCCTATCTAGGTAGGCTCCCACTTTCCGAGGGGATTAGTCTGCGTAGGAGGCTTTTCCTTTAGCACCAAGTCGCCTTCTCTGATGTCTCGGATCTTGACTTTCTTATCGAATGCTCGTGCCATTCTGCTCTGGTAGGCTCGAGTGTGTTCCATGGCTTTCAATCTGCACTCGTCGAGTAGAGCAAGTTCGTCGTGACGGCTCTGTAGCCATTCGACTTCATTGATCCCGTTTTCAAAGAGGACTCGGAGGGATGGAATTTCCAATTCCATGGGCAACATCGCTTCCATTCCGTAGGTAAGCGCAAACGGAGTCTCCCCTGTAGCGGTTCTGACTGATGTTCGGTATCCCCAGAGGGCTAGATGTAGCTTTTCGGGCCAGTCCCGACCTCAGGTGGTCATCTTTCTGATTATAATGGCGAGAGTCTTGTTGGATGCCTCTACTGCACCATTGGTTTGTGGTCTGTAAGGAGAAGACTTGTGACGTGTGACTCTGAATTCGGTCAGCAGTTGGTCACAATCTCCTTCGAAGTGAGTCCCATTGTCGGATATGATCTCGTTGGGCACTCCGTATCGGCACATGATGTTCTCTCGGATGAACTCGGCCACCTTCTTAGAATTCAGTACCTTGTACGATCTGGCTTCTACCCATTTGGTGAAGTAGTCGACTGCGACTAGAATGAACTCGTGACCATTGCTCCCTGGTGGAGTGATCTTGCCGATGACGTTGATTCCCCATGTGGCGAAAGGCCATGGCGTAGTCATGCAATAGAGTTCATGTGGAGGAATGTGATTGAGGTTGGAGAACCGTTGACATTTGTCACAGCTTCGGACGAACCGGATGCGCCCGTTTCCATTGATATTCAGTAGTATCCCATACGGAGAATGATCTGTGTCAATGCTCGGGCGTTCATGTGCGGACCGCAGGTTCCGTTGTGAACTTCATTCATTACCTCGCTGGCTTTTTCTTTGTTTACACACCGAAGGAGTGGCCCTTGGTGGCGCTTCTTGTACAACATACCCCCCAGAATCATGAAATGGGATGCCAGGCGTTTTAATGCCATCATGTTTTTGGCTTTGATCCCTTCTTTGTACTTTCCATCTTCATTTGTGAAGGAAGCTTCTCCGCTTTGGAGGTACTGGTAAATCTGATTGTACCAGGGTTCGTCGATCGTTTCTTTTTCTTTTTCGATCTCACAGCAATAGGCGGGTGTTTCCCGTCTGCCTATTCTGAGAGGTTTTACTGCTTTCCCATCGGGAATTTCGACAAGAGAGGCGAGGGTTGCCAGGACGTCTGCAAAGCGGTTCCTGTCTCTTGGCAAATAATGAAAAGAGATGTCCTTGAACTGAGCAATGAGCTCTTCCATATACGCGTGGTATTTCTGGAGGCCAGAATCTACCATCTTCCATTTGTTGGACACTTGATTGATGATCAATGCTGAGTCTCCATATACATCCAGCTCTGAGATGTTGCGCTCAAGGGCGGCTTCCAGACCTGCTGCACAGGCTTCGTATTCTGCTGCATTGTTGGTTGCTTCGAAATTCAGCTTGATGGCTATGGGAGTATGCTCGTCCTTGGGATCGACAAGGAGCATTCCAATACCATTCCCCTTCTTGTTGGCTGCCCCATCGAAGAAGAGTTGCCAGTGGTTTGTGTGATGATGTGTGATTGTATCGAAAATTTTCCCATTTTTTATTTGAAAAAATCAACGAAACGGAGTCGCCACGCCATTTTAATTTTGAGGGCCAAAACTTTGAAAAAAGCCTGAGATCAGAGATTTAGGTTCGGAGGTCATGTTACACGCCGGGAAGGACGTTAGTGTGCACCCGGAATGCCTCGTAAAACGAGTCTTCCAAGCTGAAAATCATTTGTGTGTGTGTGTGTGTGTTTTGGCCAAAATACTTTGAAACTCAGAAAAGTAAAAATAGGGATATCTTTTTAAGACTTTAAACTGATCCCATGATTTTTTGGGGGATTTTTGGATTGAGATTTGGTACTCAAAAGACCTTTTGAAGTTGAGAGCCATTTCTGCCAGAATGAAAAAGGCAGTGGACCTTTGATTTTGAAATGTATTTAAGGGTCTTAATCCTTCATAATCTGGATAAACTCAGAGAATGAAAGTTGTTCTAGACACCTTAAATAAGGTTTGTGCGAAGGAATTTTCCATTTTGGAGAAGATTTGAGGGGTCAAAACCTTCTGGAAACCTCAGATATGAGATCTGGATTCCCAGAAGCTGATGAACTAGCCTCTGAAGTGGGATCCATTATCTGAGATGATTTCGGCTGGCAACCCGTATCTGCACATGATGTTTTCTTTGATGAAGAGGGCTACTTTCCTTGAGTTGAGGATTTTGTAGGACTTGGCTTCAACCCACTTGGTGAAATAATCCACGGCTACCAGGACGAACTCGTGGCCGTATCGCTCGATGGTGTGATTTTGCCTATGACATCAATTCCCCAAGTGACGAAAGGCCAAGGGGTTGTCATGCAAGATAACTCGTGAGGAGGCAAGTGATTAAGATTTGAGTATCGCCGACATTTGTCGCAGCTTTTGACGAACCGGATGCGCCGGTTTCCATGGAGATCCAAAAGTACCCCATTCTCGCATGATTTGCATCGTAGCTCGAGCATTCATGTGAGGGCCGCAGTACCACCATATATTTCTTTCATGAGTTCGGTAGCCTCTTGTTTGCCGATACATCGCAGAGGGGGCCTTGATAACGCTTCTTGTATAGCATATTTCCCAAAAGAACATAATGGGAGGCGAGCCGCTTCAGTGGCCGAGAGACTTTTTGCTTTGATTCCTTCTTTATATTCCCCATCTTCATTTTTGAAAGAGGCCTCGCCATCCTTCGTGTATTGGTAAACTGAGTGTACGTGGATCATTGATCAGCTCGGCTTCCGCTTCAATTTCGAAGCAATAGGCGGGGTTTTCTCTTCTCCCGACTCTGAATGGTTTAACGAGACTTTCCTTCGTGTATTTCGACAAGAGAGGCTAGTGTAGCCAGAGCATCTCGCGAATCTGTTTCGGTCTCTTGGCAGGTAATGAAAGCCGATTTCTTTAAATTGAGCCACTAGTTCTTCCATGTAAGCATGATACTTCGCAAACCCGGATCCACGGTCTTCCATTTGTTAGAGACCTGATTGATTATGAGGGCAGAGTCTCCATACACCTCCAATTCCTTGATATTTCTTTCAAGGGCGGCTTCCAACCCGGCTATGTAAGCTTCATATTCAAGCAGAGTTGTTGGTGACTTCGGTTCACCTTACCGCTATGGGGGTGTGTTCGTCGCAGGATCGACCGTAAGCATTCCTATCCCGTTCCCCTTTTGTTTGACGCCCGTCGAAGAAGAGTTGCAACGATTCTCTCCTTCTAGAGCGAAGATTCCATCATCGGGAAATTGAGGTTCAGTGTCCTCGGGACTCATCACTTGGGAAATCGGCCGATGTTCCGCCATTATGCGTCCTTTTATGGATTTCCTTGAAACATAAGTGATGTCATATTCGGCCAAAAAGAACGACCATTTTGCCAACCTCATGGAGCTGGAAGGCTTGTCGAACGTATATTTGATGGGGTCTATTCTTGAGACAAGATGTATCGGGTGAGACCGCATGTAGTGTTTCAACTTTCCCACTACCTGCACCAAACCTGCGCAAGTCTTCTCGCAAGCGTGAGTAATTGAGTTCGCTTCCTTGGAGCTTTCGCTTACGAAATAGATGGCGTTTTCGACTTTGGAATCTTTCTTCTCTTGAGCTAGCATAGCCCCAATTGTTGTATCCGTGACGCTTAGATATAGCAAGAGTGGCTTTTGCCGATGTGGTGGGCAGAGAATCGGGGATTCACAAGGTATGCCTTAATCTGCGTCAAAGGCAAGCCGACATTCCGGGGTCCATTCTGTGTAGGCATTTTTCTTCATCAGCTTGAAGATCGGCTCCCAGATCGAGGTCAGCTGATTTACAAAGCGGCTTATGTATTGCAATCTTCCCATGAAGGATTTCACTTCGTCGTTGTCCGTGGTGGCTTCATTTCAACTATCGCCTTGATTTTCTGGGGATCTACTTCGATTCCCCGTTCTGTCACCATATATCCTAGCACCTTACCTCGTCTTACACCGAAAGTGCACTTGGCTGGATTCAGTCTCATGCTGTGGTCTCGGAGGCGGCCGAAGAATTTTCTCAAATCAACAAAGTGCTGGCCATCTGATCCTCTGGAATGTATTATCATGTCGTCCACATAGACCTCAATTTCTTTTGTGGATCATGTCATGGGAACACGTAGCCGTAGCTGCCCTTTAGTACGTAGCCCCATTCTTTAGTCCGAATGGCATGACCGTGTAGCAGTAGGTGCCCCAAGGGGTTGTGAAGGCTGTTTTGGCTTGATCTTCTTCTGCCATTTTGATTTGGTTGTAGCCGGCAAAACCGTCGACGAAGGATTTGACTTCATGGTTGGCCGTGGAATCTACCAAAATGTCGATGTTCGTGTGGGGAAATCGTCTTTTGGCCGGCTTTGTTCGTATCCCCGAAGTCTACGCAAAGCATCGGATCTTTCCGTTGGCCTTGGTCACCGTTACTATGTTGGATGCCATGTTGGGTATTCAATGACCCCGATGAAACCTGCCACGAGCATCTTTTCTATTTCCTCTTTCACTTGTAGGGACCATTCGGGCTTAATTCTTCTTAGCTTCGCTTTACCGGCTTCGACTTCCGGGTCGAGCGGTATTCGGTGCTCAACTATGGAAGGATCGAGGCCTCGGCATATCTTTATAGGACCATGCGAACACATCCACGAATTCTTTTAGCAAACTCGATTAGGGCATCCCTTTCAGTCCCTTCGAAGAAACTACCAATCAAGGCGTCTCTTTAGGCTCTTCCGCAGCTCCCAAGTTCACACTCGTCAAAATCTCTTCGGCAGCTTGGGCTCGATTTTCCTCTTTCCTGACAACCCGCTTTTAAAGATTTCTTTGATATATTGTTCATTTAATGTGTCCGCCTCTTCATCTAGTGAATCGTTATTAACCTGTTTTTAGATTATTAGTTAATTCATCATTAGTTAAAGTTGCAATTAAGGGATACTCGTAAAGGTTCATCATTTCATTGAAGACGAAGGGGAATACAATGTTCGCTCATGCACTCGTAGTCTTCGTGCGTAAGGCCATCGGACGACTCGAGAGACTCGAACTCAACAATGAGAGACTCGGAGGACTTTACAAAGGTTGACACGAAAGGACGGGGACCAATCCAAGCTTGGTGATCATTTCCTCTTTGGTCGTCGCGGACGGGCCCGAGAGAGTTTCCCAATTCTTTAGCGGCATCGCCGTCTGGTGGCTTCACAACTCAGGGAAAGGCATGGTCTCTGTGCTCCCTCTTCGCCGTTGCTATTATCTCTTTGTCTCGAACCGTAATCAATTGTGTTTGGCATCTGAAAGCCGAGCATGTGGATGTAGGGATCTTCCTCAATGCAGGGATTTCCGTTTCGTCACAATCCGACCGCTCAATCCGGATGTAAGGACGCATTGCGTCTCGGTGAGTTGCTAGAAAAATCTCATGTCCCATACTCGAGCGGAAAGGCTTGGCAGGTAGTTCAAGAAGGAGGACGTCCCACACGACGTTCATAGATTCGAGCCGAGTCCGTCGGTGTTTGCCGACTTTTATCATGAAAATCTCCTCGCTCGCGAGGCCAAAGAATGGGTTTGCGTAATGCCGACAAATCCGCGATTGAGGACCGGGACTTGTGTGCTCGTATCATAGCGGTGTTCAGCGTTTCCTTCCAAGACGCCTCCAAGTGTTGGAAATAACAATTAAATTTGATGAATCGAACTTCTTCTGAGTCTCGCTCGCTTGAGTGTGTCGACATAGTTGGCATCGCTGGATTCCAAAGGATGTCTTTGGCGAGACTCTGCCTCTTGAAGGATGTAGCCCCGGTGTTTGACTCCGTGGGCGTTCTTGGCTATTGTTTCACTTCGTTCCCTATGAGGAAACCGTCACCCCTTATGACTTCAAGGTCTCCTGCCGGTTGATGAATTTGACGCATTGGTGGGAGAGTGGAGGCTATGGCTTTCATGTGATGCAACCAAGGGCGCCCTAGTAGGGCTGTGAACTCGGAGGGGATATCCATTACATGGAACTTTGCGGGCACCATTTGGGTTTCGTACTGCAGTTCCGCAGTCACCGGCCCCTGCATGGGACGAGACGAACCGTCGTAGGCCTCGACAAACCGGTAGATGGGATCACGCGCCTTTCATTTATGCGGAGGGCCCTCATCATGCCGAGGGAAGGACGTTTACCGATGATCCATTGTCCACTAATACCCTGTGGAGTGACATGGTGTTGAGCCGAATAGTGATGTACAAAGCTTCATTGTGTTGGGAGACATCTCTTGGCAAATCTTCATCGCAGTAAGGTGATCATACTCCCATATAGGTGAGGATCATAGATTTGGTCCTTGTCTCGGGATAGAGAGTCATTAAACCCGTCGCTTCGTGCCTTTTTCTTGCGAGGTAGAGTCTTTGCCGAAGCCCCCGGGTTATACCGATGCCTTTTGTGGCGGTTGCCATCTCCACCAACATGTTGATTGAGTGGGAGCGCAGACCGGCGTCGGTTTTTCTTCATCGCGTATACTCGAACCGGACAAACCGAACTCGGCCGACCCCGAGGGGGTTGGACTTCGTTCTGCAGCACTGCGGTATCCGAAAGTCTCAACTCGTCGTTGGCAAGGCTTTTCTCGCTCTTTTACCCCTTTTTGCTTTGGGGAAGACCGACCGAGTAGAGTACATAATAATCAAATCCCCAGATGGCTCCCCGAGCGTTCCCACACCGTTATCACCGCCTCGAACCTCTCCTTCAATTTTTGGCCGGGAGGAAATTTTCTTTTTCTTAGGAGGACGGTCCTCGTGTATCCAAATTCCCGATAGTCCCTTTCAAGGCAATCGGGACCCACAAATATCCCACCAAATGTGTTCTACGGCCGCGGCGGATTTGGGACCTCGTGTTGAGCGGTGCCGGAATGACTTTGAGTGGAACCGGTCCGGGGGGATCTGCCGGGCTCATCTCGGTAGCGAGTGATTGGACTCCGCCGGATAATGAGAGATATTGAGGTCCCTGGGAACGGGCACATGTTTGTCCTTCAAGGTAGCCCCGCCGCTTGGGATATTGTTAAGGTCCCGAGTGGCGTGTGGCCTCTTCAATCCAGCTGCTCGTCTCGTTCCGGCGTTCTTCCAGTGGCTTTGATGGCCGACCATATTTCTTCAACTGTTCCCCGATTTTCATCACTCAGCCGATATTTGTGGGATCATCACTTTGAGAGGGGACAACCGACGATACCGAACTCTTTCGTCCCCGATCGCCGTTTGGGGGCCGGTTGCCTCCGTAAGTCGGCGGGCAGAGTCCCTTGGCGGTGGAAACATAGGAATCTTGGGGTAGCATCTTGATGTATCCGGGACTATTAAGAAGAGGAGGAGAACCCTCTTCCTTCTTTGCGGTAAAAGTGCCATCGGAATTGAGACCGATAGTCAAACCATGACTTGCGACAACTCCCAAAAGAGTCATCAATTTGAGCCTCATGTCGAAGTCTCATCTTGCTCTACCAACCGGATCCACACCGGTCCGTTCGAGGGATTTTGGAGGACGGAGCAACGTTATCCCCATCATTACCGGCTGATGCGTACATTCGAAACCCGGAGTCGGAACAAACGGCGAAGCCGACGATGCGCTTGACTCTTCCCAACCGATCAAACGGTGACCCGGTGCCCGAAACCAAGCTTTGTGCGGAGTCGCGGGGAAAGGACACGAAGGTTCGGATGTCTCGGGGAATGGAAGGAGGGTAGGTGTTTGGGCTTTTGGCTCATGCAACATGCGCTATTTGTTCACGTTTACTTAAAACATGTTTTATTAACCTAATCGGTTGGAAAAGATTGCTCTTCTTTTCGCAAACTACTCACGATTCTGGATCAGCTGGGCCCCGTCACTACGTCTATAAGCCCCTCGTATTCCACCTGGTATTTCGACCTCCCGGGGTGGACGGCCCGGCGAGGGTCCATAGGGCAAGCGGGGTCCCACCGACCGAAAGAAAACGATCCTAGAAGTCTCGGCGGGTAATCGAGTCTTAACGAGCATTCGATGTAAATTACGGACAAAGCCGACGTCAAAAGTCAAGATCATGTCCGAGGGCTCGACGAAAAGTCGGCATGATTTGACCGATAAATGTCCACGATTGATCTTGACTTGTCGTCGCTAAGCCGTAATTAGGCATGGAATATTCATTAATCCTTGATGACTCGGTCAATGCCGGGAGTCGTTGTATAATTTGTGCCGCCGAGCCGAAGTCAAGGCGCCGGTCAATATCTTGGTCAAAGTCCGCGGCGGAAAACCGGCGTAACTTCGACCGATTAGCGACCGATTAGGGACCCGAGAGATATTGAGCCTGTATGCCGACAAAGGCTTGAAAGGAAAGGTCTATACACGGACAGGCATGACACGAGACCGGACTAAAAACCAACCTGGGTCTCGGACAAAGTGTGTCACGGACAAGTGCATGGTCGACACGAGGCTCCACGTGGGATGTTTGGGTAGTCCCGTGCTCATCCGAGAGGCGTAATAAGACCAAACGGACCGCGACAAGGATTTCCCCGGGTTAAGGACGTAGCAGTGTGCGGTGCCAGACGGTCACGTGCGCGTAGTGTGCAAGCGCCTATATTCTTTTTTCGAGTAAAATAGAGATTTTTTTTTTTATGTGTCTTAAAAATATGATGCATGATTTTTTTTTTTTTGAAATTTTTTTTTTTTGATTTTTTTGGAAATCTTTTTTTTTTTTGAATTTTTTTTTTGAAATTTTTAATGAGCACATAAGCATGAAAATTCCGACGTTAGGGACATTATTCCGACAATCAAAATTTTGACTTTCTCCGAGGCGGCCAAAACAACATGAAAACCGTGCAAAAATCAACACACACACAAAAATGATTTTCAAAGCGGGACGGAAGCTTGACCCTCAAAAGCTTTTTTTTTTTTTTTTTTTTTTGAAACGGTGATACCGGTGCGTGGGATTGTTAGACCACAATTTATCCCCGACTCGTGTTAGGAGGCGATAACGGGAAATTTAGTGGTTTCCACCAATATACCGAATACCATTTTTTTTTATTAAAAAAAGCTTAGTCCCCCTGGGACGTAGTAACGATGTGTGTTGCCTTTTCGCGGGAAAATTCGATTTTCGCGTTTCTTTGAAAAACCAAATAAAACCGGAAAAACGGAGTCGCCACGCCATTTTAATTTTGAAGGGCAAAACTTTGAAAAAAGCCCGAGATCAGAGATTTAGGTTCGGAGGTCATGTTACGCGTCGGGAAGGACGTTAGTGTGCACCGCGACGCGCCTCGTAAAACGAGTCTTCCAAGCTGAAAATCATTTGTGTGTGTGTGTGTGTGTGTGTGTTTTGGCCAAAATAAGTTGAAACTGGGAAAAGTAAAAATCGGGATGTCTTTTTAAGACTTTAAACTGATCCCATGATTTTTGGAGAATTTATGGTTTGAGATTTGGTACTCAAAAGACCTTTTTGAAGTTGAGAAGTCACTTCTGCCAGAAGAAAAAGGCAGTGGACCTGATTTTGAAATGGATTCAAGGGTCCTAAAACTTCATAATCTGGATGAACTCAGAGAATGAAAGTTTCTCTAGACTCCTTGAATAAACTTTTGTGAAAGAAATTTCCATTTTGGGGAAGATTTGAGGGTCAAACCTTCTGGAAACCTCAGATATGAGATCTGGATTCCCAGAAGCTGATGAACTAGCCTCTGAAAGAAAAATTGAAAAGAGGAGTTTTACTCACCCAAAAAATAAGGTAAAAATATGTCTGGAAAGCTCTGGATGTTGGCTACAAAAAGTGTTTTGTAGTCAACACCAAATTCCAAGTTCATCTGTGTCCAAAAATTAAGACCATGGACTGAGGTCTGAGAAATTTGCTACTGGACAGCAACTTCTCAAGAAAGAAAATATGATTTTAAGGGGGTTTTGCATCCATGCTTGTCCCCATTTCCTAGGTTTTGGTTAGTGATCACTAGACATTTTAGTGGTGAATCAACTATACCAAACCATCCTTGGGGTACATTAGGACTAAGCATTTCATTTGCTTGGGGAGGGGGATTTTACCCTTTGAAATCAAGATTTAGTGCTTGAAAATGGTGTTTTAGGGTTTTGAAAGTGCATTTTTGCAAGTAAGAAAGAAGAAAAGCTTTGAAAATAATGTTGATCTTTGTAGAAGATCATCCATGGAGATGGTCTTCCATGGTGATCTTCTTAGATCTAGAGAAAGAAGATGAAAGAACTACATTTTGTAGTTTGAAGATGCATGCATGGATGAGATTTAGGGTTAGGAAGAGGAGGGTTTACCAATCTTCCTTGTGTTCTTGAGTGTTTGGCTTGAGTGTATGAGTGTTTAGGGCTTTAATATGAGAGTGAGTGGATGAGTATGAGTTGGGAAAGATTGGAGAGAAAAAGGTGACAATTCTTGAGAATTCTCACTGTTTTCTCTCTATATTTCGCCAGAGGTTCGTTGCATTTGTGTTCTTCCTCCTTTATTTTTGTGACTGGAGGGCTCAATTTATAGCCCTCTGAAAATAGCAAACGTATCCGCGCGGATGGATCCACGCGTGCACTTTGTTCATTAATTGCGGCTTCCGGCTTTGGACACGAGGAATAATCTTTTTCAAAATTCAAATTAACGGCCAGCTTATGTTTCCGGCATTGCTATATTTTGTTTTCTTCTTTTGTTTTTCTTTTTGAGATTCTTTTTAAGGTTTAACCTTAAATAACAATGCCCATTTTACCCTCACTTTGTTAGAAATGTTAGGATAGTTAGGAATTGTTAGAAATGTTATAACTTTCGTTAATTTTATAACGAAAATTCTAACAAGCTCAAATTGGAGCACTTACACCTTCATATCCTCGGTCTCATGTCTTCGATATTCGCTCTTCCGGTTTCTTAACGTCGTCGCCATTGTGCACATTGTGCCTGGCTCCCTACGGGCTCATTTCCCCATGATTGTTCCATTGTTTCCGGATCCGGGGCTTTGTTGACTCTTCGCTCTCGTCATCATCATCATCATCGTCATCTCGGAATCTTCTTCCCATACTACCGGGATTTCTGAGAGAGGAACGCCGTCGAACCCCGTTAGGGAATATGGAGTGCGTCGTGCAAATGAGGGGAAATTGTCATATGTTCCCATTCCGGGAAGTGGTAATTGTGACTCGGCTTCTCCTTCCCGAGAAGCTGCGGGAAGAGTGAGAGGGGGTGGCACGTATTTGACACCGAGGCGGAATGTAGAAGGGATCTTCCTCCTCCTGATTCTTAGATTTCGCTGCCTTCGGGATCGTATTCGACTTCTCAGATAGCCGGTTTGCGAAGTGTACTAGCTCCGAGATGTTCTTCGGCTTCTTTGCTAATAAGCCCCAAGTACGGGCGCCCGCCTCGGCTTTCTTGCTCAATCTTTCTTGGCTCTAACCATCTTGTGTAAATGGTTCTCTCATGTTTTGGCCAGGAACGGCCGATTCTAGTTCTTCGGTATCAACTACCCCTTCCCTCGTAGAAGTAGCGGGCCTCGTATTCTTGCGGGAATCTCCGACATGAGACCAAGGTGGGGCTGATTCGTTTGATATCCTCAAGGCCGAGGGGAATCCGACTCGGGATCCTCGACGAGGTTGGCACGGGTATTTGGGGACCTTCATCACATCTTCCTGGGCATGCGAAGATTCTCCGCATTCAATCATATTTACACGATTATGGTTCCTTGGCGAGAGGATTTTTGCTATCGTATTAGGCCCTCGGGGGCCTTCCAACTTTCCTTGCCTAATCCTCGGCCTGGATTGCCTTTTTCGAGTAAGCGGTTAGTACATTAGATGTCCATGGGCTTGATGAAAAGCACAATACTTTGAGTATCCACGGGAGCATTCGGATTCCCCGGGTTGGAAATTCTCAAGGCCGACAAAGAAGCCTTCTTTCACCTGACCCCTAAAGATGTCATTCGAGGCATTCCAAAGTTTTCGAGGTTCATGACTCGTGTGTCCGGCTCGAGCCGTTTTTTTCTCGGGAGCAACGGGAGTTGTGTTATTACATTCTGTCCAGCATAGTTAATCATTTCTTTGCCTTTAGCAGGAGCAGCTGGGCGGTGTTTGCAGGAGGAGCCCGATATTCCGTAGGCGAGTGCGGCGGTTCTTGATTGTAAGCTTTTTCAAACTTAGCCGCAGAGTTAACCATGGCCCGTAAGTAAGTGCGAGTACGAGAAGCCGAGAGAGCTCTCGATGCGGTTTCGAGACATGACCGGAAGATGTCCGGTTGTTCCTCTTCGGAAGGAGGGATGGCCATTTCGGCGAGTTTCGATTCCACGCTTGTAAAGTCCCCAACATTCTCATGACTGCTTGTCGTTTGTAGGTCAACCCTATTTGTTTCCCATTCCAAGTTGGCCTTATATTTCTCTGTGAAGGCATTGGTAATCCTCGGTCCCACGTAACCACGGCTTCAGGTTTCAAACGGAAGAACCCACTTTAAGGCACTGGACTTCAAAGATAGATCGAAATAATCGACCAACCGGGGCTGATTGGTGCATCCTTTGGCCTTCATCGCCAAGGTATATGTGTCCAAATGAGTTTTCGGGCATGCGGTCCCATCAAAGAGATCCAGATTAGGCATCACGAATTTGTGGGGCGGAGGAACGATGGAGTCCGGTGCAGGGCGGAAGGCGGCTTCGAGCGGCTAATTCGGCGATCTATGATTTCATCTCCTTGTGTTGTTCCATGAACCGGGCCCGGATGAGGGTCTTGTGACGGAGCTGGGGCATTCCAAGCTAGTGGCTGAGCTAGAGAGAGGAGCTACCACCGCGGCAGATCGTGGAGGGAACGGCCGATCCGGGACGTAGGTGAAGACCTGTCCTTGGCCCAAATTGCCCAGGGGAGCATGAGTAGGAGCCTGGGCGAAGGATAGAACCTTGCGGCCTGTTGTTGATTTTCAACCGGCAAAGTAGGTGGAAGCGAGCCCCGATGTAGCCGGATAACTTGGATTTCCGAATGGGGCCCATAAGTAGGCTTAGATGCGAGCTCGTCCCTGACTGTTAAATTGCATGGCCGGGCCGAGGCGATGGTGTATAACCCGAAGTACTGCAGTCCTGGTGATTCGGATGACACGGATGGAGGCAGTAACCCACGAAGTCTGAGTGAGGAACGGATTTGTGTGAAGAGCGGTGAACTAGTACTATTCTAAGGAGGGGCTCCCGGCGCGCGCCCAGAAGTTGTGGCGGCATTCCGAACTGTGGCATTCTTTGTGAAGGTCCGGGTTGATCGGTTCCGAATCGAGGTGGCATTCCAATTTGTTAGGGCATTAGAGATAACCCCAACCATGAGAAGACATTCACGTGCTTGGCTTTGTCCCCACTGAGGAAGCTGTGAACTGATTTATGCGTCGAGAGCTGCGTAGATCCGATGATCTGTGGTTGGGGGGCCAGGTGACCCGAAGACCGAGGAGCATGGGTTACGGTAGTGGCACCATAGGAGGTGGGTGGTGGCATCCTGGAGTAGTCGGGCGGCGAGAGTGGGGTTGGCATCCTCGTCTTCTTCCCACGGTGAAGGTGCCATCGGGATTGAGGCGCGGCCGAACCATGGCTCTTAATAGCCTCCATCCAAGGCTATTTTCGTAGCTTCTGTCGTAACCTCATACGTTACGCTAACTGATTCCATTGTTGTTCTGTCTGAGGGTCCGGGAGGCGGAGTGACGTTGTCCCCATCATTATCGGGCCGACGCAGACATTCTAAACCCGTAGTCGGAACAAACGGCGAAGCCGATGACGCGCTTGACTCTTCCCAACTAATCAAACGATGACCCGGTGTCAGAAACCAACCTTTGTGAGGAGTCTGCGGGAAAGGACGAAGGTTCGAGATGTCTCAGGAATGGAAGGAGGGTAGGTGTTTGGGCTTTGGGCTCATGCAACATGCGATTATTTGTTCACGTTTACTTAAAACATGTTTTATTAACCTAATCGGTTGGAAAAGATTGCTCTTCTTTTTCGCAAGCTACTCTGGATCTGGATCGGTGGGCCCCGTCACTACGTCACATAAGCCCCTCGTATTCCACCTGTATTTCGACCTCCCGGGGTGGGACGGCCCCGGCGAGGGTCCTATAGGGCAAGCGGGTCCCACCGACCGAAAGAAAACGATCCTAAAAGTCTCAGCGGGTAATCGAGTCTTAATGAGCATTCGATGCAAATTACGGACAAAGGCGACGTCAAAGTCAAAATCATGTCCGAGGAGCTCGACGAAAGTCGGCATGATTTGGAGCGATGAATGTCCACGATTGATCTTGACTTGTCGTCGGTTAGGCCGTAATTAGGCATGGAATAATCATTAATCCTTGATGACTCAGTGTCAATCTTTGGGAGTCAGTGTATAATTTGTGCCGATCGAGCCGAAGTCAAGGCGCGGTCAATATCTTGGTGAAGTCTGCGAAAAACGGCGAAAAACCGCGTAGCTCGACCGATTGGGTCCCGAAAGATATTGAGTCGGTATGCCGATAAAGGCTTGAAAGGAAAGGTCTATACACGTACGGGGCATGACCACGGACGGACTAAAAACCAACCAGGTCTCGGACAAAGTGTGTCACGGACAAGTGCATGGTCGACACGAGGCTCCATGGGATGTTTGGGTAGTCCTGTGCTTGCACCGAGAGGCGTAATAAGACCAAACGGGCCGCGATAAGGATTTCCCCGGGTTAGGGACGTAGTGTGCAGTGTAAGGTCACGTGCGCGTAGTGTGCAAGCAGTCTATTTTCTTTTTCTGATTAAAATAGAAATTTTTTATGTGTCTTAAAAATATGATGCATGATTTTTTTAAAAAAAAATTCTTTTTTTTTTGAAAATTTATTTTTTGAAATTTTTTTTTTTTGAAATGAGCACATAAGCACAAAAATTCCGACAGTTAGGGACATGATTTCCGACAGTCAACATTTTGACTTTTTCCGAGGCGGCCAAAATAACACGAAAAATGTGCAAAAATCAACACACACAACAAATGATTTTCAAAGCCGGGACGGAAGCTTGACCCTCAAAAGCTTTTTTTTTTTCTTTTTGAAAACGGTGACACCGGTACGTGGGATTGTTAAACCACAATTTATCCCCGACTCGTGTTAGGAGGCGATAACGGGAAGTTTAATGGTTTCCACCAATACACCAAATATCATTTTTTTTTTAGAAAAAAACTTATTTTTCCCCAGCGGAGTCGCCACTGTGATGATGTGCCACCAAAATTTCTCGGGGAAAATTCGATTTTTGCGTTTCTTTGAAAAACCAAATAAAACCCGGAAAAAGAACGGAGTCGCCACGCCATTTTTGTTTTAAGGGCCAAAACTTTGAAAAATGCCCGAGATTAGATATTTGGGTTCGGAGGTCATGTTACACGCCAGGAAGGACGTTAGTGTGCACCCGGAATGCCTCGTAAAACGAGTCTTCCAAGCTGAAAATCATTTATGTGTGTGTGTGTGTGTGTTTTGGCCAAAATAAGTTGAAACTCAGAAAAGTAAAAATTGGGATGTCTTTTTAAGACTTTAAACTGATCCCATGATTTTTTGAAAGATTTTTGGATTGAGATTTGGTACTCAAAAGACCTTTTGAAGTTGAGAGTCAATTCTGCCAGAATGAAAAAGGCAGTGGACCTTTGATTTTGAAATGGATTCAAGGGCCTTAAAACTTCATAATCTGGATAAACTCAGAGAATGAAAGTTGTTCCAGACACCTTAAATAAGATTTGTGCGAAGGAATTTTCCATTTTGGAGAAGATTTGAGGGGTCAAAACCTTCTGGAAATCTCAGATATGAGATCTGAGAAGCTGATGAACTGGCCTCTAAAATAAAATTTGAAAAGAGGAGTTTTACTCACCCAAAAAATAAAGTAAAAATATGTCTGTAAAGCTCTGGATGTTGGCTACAAAAAGTGTTTTGTAGTCAACACCAAATTCCAAGTTTATCTGTGTCCAAAAATTAAGACAATGGACCGGGGTCTTGGAAAATTGCTACTGGACAGCAACTTCTCAAGAGAGAAAATATGATTTTAAAGGGGGTTTTTGCATCCATGCTTGCCCCCATTTCCCTAGGTTTTGGTTAGTGATCACTTGACATTTTAGTGGTGAATCAACTATACCAAATCATCCTTGGGGTACATTAGGACTAAGCACTTCATTTGCTTGGGAAGGGGAATTTTATCCTTTGAAATCAAGATTTGGTGCTTGAAAATGGTTTTTAGGGTTTTGAAAATGTGTTTTCTTTGCAAGAAAGTAAGAACACTTTGAAAATAATGTAGATCCTTGTAGAAGATCATCCATGGAGATGAACTTCCATGGTGATCTTCTTGGATCTTAAGACAAGAAGATGAATGAACTACATTTTGTAGTTTGAAAATGCATGCATGGATGAGAGATTTAGGGTAAGAAGAGGGAGGTTATACCTATCTTCTTTGTGCTTTGTGTTTGAAGGCTTGAATGCAAGAGTGTTTGGGTTTGATTTGAGTGAGTGAAAGTTGGGAAGATTCAAGAGAAAAAGGTGACAATTCTTATAGAATTCTCACTGTTTTCTCGAGTATTTTTGCCAAATGCTGTGAATTGTGTTCTTGGTCCTCTTTATTTTTGTGACTGGAGGGCTCAATTTATAGCCCTCTGAAAAATACAAACCTATCCGCGCGGATGGGATCCTTCAGCGTGCACTGTTCATTAAATGCTGCTCTAGGCTTTGGACATAAGGAATAAAATTCAAAAATTCCAACAGAAAATGTTTTTCAACTTACTGTTTCGGGATTTTCTTAATTCTTTTTCTTTTTGAGATTCCTTTGAAGGTTTATCTTTAAATAGCAATGCCCATTTTGCCCTCACTTTGTTAGAAAAGTTAGGATTGTTAGGAAATGTTAGAAATGTTATAACTTTCGTTAATTTTCTAACGAAAATACTAACAAGCTCAAATTGGAGCACTTACAATATGCCCTCGTATAAATATTTAATTAGGGTAAATTTGATTAAAACTAACTTTTCATCAAATTTTTAATGAAATTGCTGACTAAGATGGATTTATGATAATTTTGCATATCCACGTAATTTAAATTGGTCAGATAAGCTTGCTGACTATAAATAACTAAACTACGTCGTTTTATCCATTGAAAGAAAATTTCTTAAAATGACGTAATTTCATAAAACCCTTTAACTCTCTTCCTTCCCTACATTCCTCTCTCTCTCTCTCTCCAAATTTTCCCACCATCACTGGAAGAGAGAGAGAGCCAATCTTTACATCATCATCGATGGCGGTCGATACAACTCAACTCCAACTCGTTTAAATCGCCACCATCCTTGGACCCTAATCTCCCACCTCATGTTCGCCGCAAACAACCACCGTTCCCAAGTCGAATCTCTCTTCAATCTCTGCAAAAAAACCTAGCCTGATACCCTTTCTCTCAAGATTGCTCACGTCCTCCACTCTTCCCCTTATCCTGAAGCCCGCGCCATATCCGCAATCCTCCTCCGCAATATCCTCACTCGTGGCGATTCCTATCTCTACCTTCTCTCTCTCCTTCCACACAGTTGACCAACAAGTCAACACTTCTCAATTCCGTCATCAACAAATCCACCAAAACATCAACAAGAATCTTTGCGACACCGTCTCTTAGCTGGCCACCTCCATCGTCCCCGAAAATGGGTGGTCGAAGCTCTTGTTGTTTACGTACAATTGTGTAAGTTTGGAAAATTCAAAACGACGTATTTTAGTTATTTACAGTAAGCAAGCTTGTATGGCCAATTGAAATTACGTTGATGTGCAAAATTACCATAAAGTAATTCTAGTCAGTAATTTCGTTAAAAATTTGACAAAAAGTTAGTTTTGATCAAATTTATCCTAATTAAATATTTATACGAGGGCATATATGTAGAAAAATAAAATAAGGGATATATCTGTACATAATAGCTAATTACGAGGTAAATACTCCTTCCGTCCCACGATAATCTGTAAAAAGACACCTTTTGAATGGTCCCACAATAATTTTCATTTTTCTTAAATGAAAATGGGATCCACTTGTCTCTACTCATAACCATTATCCACTTATTCCATTTTCTCTTTCCTACCTAACCATCTACACTCATAATACATTACCTTTTTCACTTTTTTTTTATAATTCTCGTGCTAAATTTTTTTTTTTGCACATATCTTTGGGACGAAGAGAGTATATCATATTTCCCATTAATTTCCAAGTTGACTGAATTACAAACTCCCCCTTTTAATGGGGGCAGTGGCAGTGGTAGCCTTTACCTCGATTCTCGCACCTAGCCAACTGTTCAATTTAATTGTTTTAAAGTTGACTTCCTCCCTCCTTTTGATTGGGTCCATACTTGCAGGTGTCCTTTCATGGGTGGAATGGAATAGAATAGAATAGAGAAAAGACAAGATCCAGTTCCACTTGTTCTAATTATTGAATTTAATGCATACTCCCTCCGTCCCACTCGAATTTGGACAAATTTTCTTTTTGGGCGTTCCATCTGAATTTGGACAACTCAAAAAGGAAAGTTTATAATAATAAAAAAATGGGCATACCCCACTCACTCATTAACTTCACTCATTCTCCACCATACAATTTATTCAACCAACCACTATTAACTCCACTCATTCTCTCTCTTCATTTTCTACCACACATTTTTATTATCTTATTGTTATTTCTTAATCTCCGTGTAAAGTAACTTTGTCCAAATTCGGGTGGGACGGAGGGAGTACAATACCCTCCTTCAATTCACATGCTCCCTCCGTTTCAGTTTCAGTAAAAACTTTTTATTTTATCATTTTAGATACTCCCTCTGTTCCACGTGAATGTGGACCAACTTTTTGGGTGTGGAAATTAAGGAAAAGTGATGTAAAAAAGAGAAAAAGTTAAATGTTGTGAGTATGAAAAATTAAATAGGAGAGAGAATGAGTGGGAGGAATAGTGAGGAGAGAGAATATTGTGAGTGTAAAAGTGAAGTAGGAGAGAGAATGAGTGGGTGGAATAGTGAATATTCTTTGCCATTTTGGAAAGTTTGCATTCACGTGGGACGGACCAAAATAGAAATAAATTTGCATTCACGTGGGACGGAGGGAGTATTTCGTTAAAAATTTTTACTTTTTTTTTTTTAGCAAAGAATCTTTACTATTTTCTCCACTCATTCTCTCTCCTACATTATTTTAATACTCACAATACCATAATAATTTACTATTCCCTCCACTCATTCACTCTCCTATTTTCAAATTACACTCACAATATTTTTTCTTCCCACCCATTTTCTTATTTTGCGTGCATGACAAAAAATAGAAAGTTTTTTTTTGAAACGGAGGGAGTATTTATTACTCCATCCAAATTAATAATTCTCTTTCCGGTGTAAAATAAATGTTACTAAACTGTTACTATTAGATTTATCCAAATTAATAATTCTCTTTCCGGTGTAAAATAAATGTTACTAAACTGTTACTATTAGGTTTTTCAGAGGTTAAAAAAGTTATTATTCAAAGTAGACATGTTCAAACGGTTTCGGTACCGGTTCTCGGTTTCGGAACCGCCGGTTCCCGGTTTTCAAATAGCCGGAACCGTATTCGAATCATATTAATCCGGTTTCCGGTTCCCGGTTCTATCCGCCGGTTCCGGTTTCGGTTCCAACGATTCCACCGGTTCCATCACCATCTAACTTTTTTTTTTTAAATCCAAACCTCTTAAGACAGTAAAGACGCTAACTAATCTGTTTTTTTTTTTATTTTCACTTGGGGAGTATGTTTTTGGAAAGAATGAGAAGTGGACAAAATTTGGTTAGTATATTATTAAAGATAGAATAAAAATTCTAACAATATTTTTAGAATTTAAATAAAACAACACTACACTACAAGTACAAATATTAAATAAATGCTAAATAAATGCTAAATATTACATTTAACTTACATTGAGTTCCGGTTCCCGGTTCCGGTTCCCGGTTTCGAAACCGTCGGTTCCCGATTCCGCCGATTCCTCGGTTCCCAATATGGTGAATTCGTATTCGAACCGTTTCAATCCGGTTCCCGGTTACGTTGGGTTCCCGGTTCCGGCGGTTCCCGGTTCTCGCCGGTTTCCGGTTCCAGTTCTACCCGCCGGTTCCGTCGGTTCCCGGCTCTATTTGGACATGTCTAATCCAAAGTTTATGATAAAAATGTTAAAATTGTCCTTATTTAATGTTCATTGATGATGCAACAATCATTCAGTGTCAACCTTATTTCGTCAATAGGTTGTAATCCAGCTAATATAATCTGAAACTACAAAAAAAAAAAAACAACTTGCTAGGGATTTAATAACCCGAATATTTATTGCATTTATTTAGTAATTATTATTCTCAAAATTGGTTATTTAGGTTAATTGATTTATTGGGTTTATCTTTTTCTAAATGGACTAGGTTAAGTGGGTTTAGTTTATTAAAATGGGGATTAGATGAGTTGGGCTTTGGTATTGGGCCTAGGCTTAGTAAAACCCATTTATATACATCTTTAAATACCTAGAAGCCTTATTATTTTCATAACCCTAGAGAGAGAGAGGGGCAGCCGTTTAAAAATAGAGAGAGAGAGAGAGAGAGCGAACAGGGAGAGGGGGCAGCAGAAGGAGGGAACAGAGGGAGAAGCAGACTTAGGAGAAGAAGGAAGAAGGAAGAGGACTCCATTGTTGGGGTGTTGAGGTTCAAGCTAAGGTAAGTAAAATCCTCTATTGTCTTGATTTTTGATATTAGAACCCTAGAAATTTAAAGTAAGATTAAGGAGAGAAACCAAATTATTATGTTAAGAATCATGAAATCCGTTATTGTTTTGGGATTTTGATATTGAAAACCTAGAAAATCCTACATTTTTTATTAATATTAGGGTTGGATATGGGAATATTGTTAATTCATTGCTAGGGTTATGAAAAAGATGAGAGTTTGGTGTGTTGTATGTGTGTCGTGTGTGTGTGGGTGTCAGTGAGTGTGTGTATTGTGTGTGCGTGTGTCTGTATGTGTTTGTGTGTGTTTACAGAGTTGTGTGCTTGTGTAGTGTGTGTTTTGGTATGTGCAGAGGGTGTTCCTGATGTGTGTTTTGTGTGTGTGTTACTGTTGTGCCGTGTGTGCTGTGTGCGATGAAGTGTGTGTGTGTATGTGTGTTCTGCAGGGTGTGTTTGGAGTGTACTGTGAGTGTATGTGTGTGTTCTGCTTGTGAGTGTGAGTGTGTGCATCCGTGTGTGTGTGTGGCAGCAGCCATGGTGTGTGTGGGTTTAGTGTGTGCTGGAAAAGGTGTAATTAGTGTGTGTAATTGTGAATTAGAGAGTATTATTAGGATTTGATTATAGGAACCCTAGGGGTAATTTGGGAACACCTATGTGGGATTGGTTAACCTAAGAAGATGTTAAGGAAGATTAAATTATCGGTTAATAAGAAAGATTAAAGAATGTTCAGGTTAAGTAATTAGGCATTATTGTACCCTAAGAAACCTTTTTGCAATGATTGTAGATTCGTACGCGTGAAGCATTGTTGGAAGTACTAAGCAACGCTAAGGTAAGGGATTATACATCTTTAAGTTAATTGATTTCCGCTCCGTTTCATTATTTAGGCTTCTGCATATTTCTTGGCGATGTACGTTCCTTTGATATGTAAAAGCTGATATGTAAAAGCTGACCTCGCGTCAGTATTTGTTTTGACTCCCTCGTTTACCGCTATTGCTAATCTTTTGTTATTCGTTTGCTTAAATCGTTCTTTGGTTTCGAAAATACAAAAATTTTATTGTCTTTGTGAAAGTTCGTATTTTGTATACAATAAGTTTTGATATGATATAATTTTGTTCCATTAATGATCACTAAGTTAGACAACCTGCTTCGGCGGGGTATATTTGATATTTTGGCCTTCGGACAAACTTAGTACACCGCTTCAAATTAGTGGTGGGGTGTTTCGGATACACTGTTTAGGACTCCGTGGAGTCATTTTGTTCCCTTTTATGGAATTTTGGTTTGATAAAGTCAGTGGACCACTTATGTGATCTTGATGTCTGTGATTGATTTGATTATCTATAGCTGGACGGTTGCAGATAACTAAATCATTCGAGTCAATTTTGTTCAGCTTATCAGTCCTTTGAATTTCCTTATAATCTGTGAGTGGTTTAGTTAATTAAAAATGGTATAAGACCGTTTTAATTAAGTAAATCATTCAAGTCAATTTGAATCGATTTCGTCATCATTTGAAACTCCAAAATATTCGTCAACTCAGTTTGTGAAACCGTTGAGATTTTGAAAGACATTTGGTTTGAGATTTGGTAAATAACTATTTCGAATTTGTGTTCAGTTATGTCTTCGATTGTTACTTGAAATTTGTATCGTTTGATATTCCTTCAGGTCAACTCCTCCTTAGTAACCGGAGGGGTTGTATATGAACTTACTGGGCATTGTTCGCTCACCCTTTCATCTTCTTTTCTTCCAGATTTCATATAGGAAGAATGTGAAACGGTTCGGGAGCACTTCATAAGGAGTTCAAGGATCGTTTTAATTTATTTCATTTTAGACTCTTTAGTTAGTTATTGCAGTTGTTTGAGAGTTTGTAAGACTTTAACGATTTTGTTGAGCTAGTGGATTGTACTAGCCGTTGCAATTGTTACCGTTATCCGCATTTAAGTTATATTCAAATTGTGGTTAGTGTTTGAATTATGGTTTTAGTAGCCGTTGGAGGTTATTTTAATATCAAGTAAGTACTATTATTGTTGTGGAAATTTGGGTCGTTACAGTTGATATCAGAGCTTTGGCTCTAGATCTTTGGGAGTTTAGAATGTGTAAGAATAAGTTTGATTTGAGCCTTAGGTTTGACCTCTGTGTCATTCTTGGAGTGTTTAGTGTAGATTGTTATGATAAGATTAGTTGCTTTATCGAATTATGGAAGTTATAATGTTTTATTTCCTAGTGTATCAAAATCTTATCTATTTGGATTTATGACTATTTTCCCTTTTTGTCATTTTAGGTTAATGGCGAAAAGAAGAGTGAGTACAAGGATCCAAAACCGGAAAGGTCGACAACAGAATCAGACTAATAATGTGAGGGAAGAGGATCATGTTGAGAATGATAACCATGAGGTTTCAGCTGAGAATAGTTCTAATCATAGGGTTGAGAATACCCAAAATGCTCAGGATGGTAATCAAACTAATGGGGGTAATGGTCAGGGAGTGCAGCAACCAGTAGCGCCGGTGGCAGAATTAGTTCCCTTGTTGCAAGCACTTACAGGATTAATCCAAGAACAATGTTCAACAGCAATAAAGTTGGTGGTGTCCCACCTAGGCAGAGTAGTGATTTAGCAGAATTTAAAAAGCATACTAGCGCAACCTTTAGTGGTACTGGGGGACCTATAGCAGTGGAGGATTGGGTGCATGAAATGGAAAAGACATTTGAGGGGATGCGCTATCGTGAGAGTATCAAAGTGTCGTGTGCCACCTTCATGTTAAAGGAGGGGGCCTATGATTGGTGGCTTATGGAGAAGCGCAAACATCAGAATGACGAGTTTTTGTTTACTTGGGAAGATTTCAAGGTAGCCTTTTATGAGAAGTATTTTCCTAGGAGTGAGCAAATTCAGAGAGAGAATGACTTTATTAAGCTAGTTCAGAAGGACAAGACGGTGTCTGAGTATGAGGCTGAGTTTGCACGTCTTGCCAAGTTTGCCCCTACTTACGTAGCAACTGAAGAAAATCGCGTGCGTAGGTTTGAAGAGGGGTTAAAGCCTGCAATCAAGAGGGGTGTGGTACCATTTGAGCTTAATACATATAAAGATGTGGTAAACAAGGCGTTACTAGTGGAAAGAGGTCTTATCGAAGTGCAGACAGATTGAGATGACAAGCATAAAAAAAGAGATAGACAAAGCAGTTTTCAGGATAATAAAGATTCAGGAAGTCAGGCAAAGAAACAGGTGACACAATGTGCTGATGGTGCCACGTGTCGTGAGTGTGGGGGTAATCATGAAACCCAACGTTGTTATAGAATCTTAAAGGCGTGTTTCAACTGTGGGAAGACCGGGCATATGATTAAGGATTTCCCTGAACCACTTAAAGAGAGGTTCACAAAGGATCGTGAGAACAAGGACAAGGGTAAGGACAACTAGGACGACTCAAATTCAAAGCGTATAGGAAGAGTCTATACTATGAAAGCTAGAGATGATGAGGATGCAAAGTTGACAGTGGCATGTACGTTAAGTTTAGAGGACTAAACTTCTTTTAAGGGGGTTAGAATGTAATAACCCGAATATTTATTGTATTTATTTAGTAATTATTATTCTCTAAATTGGTTATTTAGGTTAATTGATTTATTGGGTTTATTTTTTTCTAAATGGACTAGGTTAAGTGGGTTTAGTTTATTAAAATGGGGATTAGATGAGTTGGGCTTTGATATTGGGCCTAGGCTTAGTAAAACCCATTTATATACATCTTTATATACCTAGAAGCCTTATTATTTTCATAACCCTAGAGAGAGAGAGAGAGAGAGAGAGAGAGAGAGAGGGGAAACCGTTTAGAAATAGAGAGAGAGAGAGAGAGAGAGCAGACAGGGAGAGGGGGCGGCAGAAGGAGAGAACAGAGGGAGAAGCCGACTTAGGAGAAGAAGGAAGAAGAAGGAGGAGGACTCCATTGTTGGGGTGTTGAGGTTCAAGATAAGATACGAAAAACCCTCTATTGTCTTGATTTTTGATATTAGAACCCTAGAAATTTAAAGTAAGATTAAGGAGAGAAATCAAATTATTATGTTAAGAATCATGAAATTCGTTATTGTTTTGGGATTTTGATATTGAAAACCTAGAAAACCCTTCATTTTTTTTTATTAAGATTAGGGTTGGATATGGGAGTATGGGTATTAATTCATTGCTAGGGTTATGAAAAAGATGAGAGTTTGGTGTGTTGTTTGTGTGCCGTGTGTGTGTGGGTGTCAGCGAGTGTGTGTATTGTGTGTGCGTGTGTCTGTATGTGTTTGTGTGTGTTTACAAAGAGTTGTGTGCTTGTGCAGTGTGTGTTTTGGTGTGTGCAGAGGGTGTTCCTGATGTGTGCTCTGTGTGTGAGTATGTTGTGCATGTGTGTGTGTTACTGTTGTGCCGTGTGTGTTGTGTGTACGGTGAAGTGTGTGTGTGTGTGTGTTCTGCAAGGTGTGTTTGGTGTGTACTGTGAGTGTATGTGTGTGTTCTGCATGTGAGTGTGAGTGTGTGCAACCGTGTGTGTGTGTGTGTGAGTGGCAGCAACCATGGTGTGTGTGTGGGTTTAGTGTGTGTTAGTGTGTGCTGGAAAAGATGTAATTAGTGTGTGTAATTTTGAATTAGAGAGTATTAATAGGATTTGATTATAGGAACCCTAGGGGTAATTTGGTAACACCTATAGGGGATTGGTTAACCTAAGAAGATGTTAAGAAAGATTAAATTATAGGTTAATAAGAGAGATTAAAGAATGTTCAGGTTAAGTAATTAGGCATTATTGTACCCTAAGAAACCTTTTTGCAAGGATTGTAGATTCGTGCGCGTGAAGCATTGTTGGAAGTACTAAGCAACGCTAAGGTAAGGAATTATACATCTTTAAGTTAATTGATTTCCGCTCCGTTTCATTATTTAGGCTTCTGCATATTTCTTGGCGATGTACGTTCCTTTGATACGTAAAAGCCGACCTCGCGTCAGTATTTGTTTTGACTCCCTCTTTTACCGTTATTTGCTAATCTTTTGTTATTCGTTTGCTTAAATCGTTCTTTGGTTTCGAAAATATGAATTTTTTTTTTTGTGAAAGATAGTATTTTGTATACAATAAGTTTTGATATGATATAATTTTGTTTCATTAATGATAACTAAGTTAGAAAACCTGCTTCGGCGGGGTATATTTGATATTTTGGCCTTCGGGCAAACTTAGTACACCGCTTCAAATTAGTGGTGGGGTGTTCCGGATACACTGTTTAGGACTCTGCGGAGTCATTTTGTTCCCTTTATGGGATTTTGGTTTGATAAGGTCAGTGGACCACTTATGTGATCATGATGTCTGTGAATGATTTGATTATCTACAACTGGTATGGAACGGTTGTAGATAACTAGATCATTCGAGTCAATTTTGTTCAGCTTATCAGTCCTTTGAATTTCCTTATAATCTGTGAGTGGTTTAGTTAATTATAACTGGTATGGGACGATTTTAATTAAGTAAATCATTCGAGTCAATTTGAATCGATTTCGTCATCATTTGAAACTCCAAAATATTTGTCAACTCTGTTTGTGAAACCGTTGAGATTTTGAAAGACATTTGGTTTGAGATTTGGTAAATAACTATTTCGAATTTGTGTTCAGTTATGTCTTCGATTGTTACTTGAAATTTGTATCGTTTGATATTCCTTCAGGTCAACTCCTCCTAAGTAACCAGATGGGTTGTATATGAACTTACTGGGCATTGTTCGCTCACCCTTTCATCTTCTTTTCTTCCAGATTTTATATAGGAAGAATGTGAAATGGTTCGGGAACACTTCATAAGGAGTTCAAGGATCTTTTTAGTTTATTTCATTTTAGACTCTTTAGTTAGTTATTGCAGTTATTTGAGAGTTTGTAAGACTTTAAAGATTTTGTTGAGCTAGTGGATCGTACTAGCCATTGAAATTATTACCGTTATCCGCATTTAAGTTATATTCAAATTGTGGTTAGTTATGGTTTTAGTAGTCGTTGGAGGTTATTTTAATATCAAGTAAGTACTATTATTGTTGTTGAAATTTGGGGTCGTTACAGGGGATAGTCTACAGCTAATACCATTCGGCGTGATGGTGAGATATAGAGTTATGAGTTTGCATAAAACTGTATATAAACATTATAATCTCAAAATTGACAAGATAACATTACATTTTTCCGTTGTGTATAGTGTTGTTAGGGAATGTTTATCAATCTCATAAATCAAGGAAATAATGTTGCGCAACTGCCTCCGAAAATGTAGCAGATGGTTACAAATAACTATGTGGGCGTACAAACGTGTTGTTTAGTCGAGGTCGACTTGAATTCGTGTCTTCTTTATGCAGATATAACATAAGAAATAGATCGTATGTCATACGAATTTAGATCGGGACCAAGAAAGGTCGTATCATGAGCTTGGTCGATTGATTTAGCTTGATGGGCTGGTATAATTAGTACATCTTGATGGGCCCTCTCTGCTTGATAGGCCTTTGGGCCAGCTTGGGCATAGGATCATACCTTTGGCTTGGCCCGTCACTTTTATTTTGTTCAGTGGCCCCCAACTTTCCTGTTCGACTTGTCGAGTGGGAAGTTATGAAAAATATTGGATTGTATATTTTGGGCGACGTTTGGTAGATCGTATCGTTCGATGTAGGTCAATTCTGGACACTTGACTTTTGGCGATTGGATGGGCTGTCTTCAATTCGCCATAATTTCCGTATTTAATGGTACGGATTCTGTCGATTAGACATTCGTGTTGGGAACCGGCGTGGGCTTTTAATTCGGCCCACGATTTGATAATAATCAAAATGTTACCCAAACATTTCCAATTTAGGTAAGGAAAAGGAGGTATAAAAGGAGAGTTTGACTTCTTTCTAAACATTACCATCTTCAATCTCTTGAGAATTTAGCAAGAACAAAAGGAAGGAAGCCATCTCCGACGGTTAACAAACTTTTTTTCCGGTGCTACTGTTCTCTTTTCCCCCTTCAAAAACATCAGGTATCCTTCGATTTCAATTTTCGAGGTTTAATTTCGAAGTTTCTTCAATTTTCCTCAAGACAAGTCTCCAACTTTGAAAGACCTCTTCTTGACCCTTTAGTCATGGTACCTCTTGATTTTTTGCTTGTAGTTGAACATTCTTAGCTGGGTCGTTTCCTCGAGCAAATCTAAGTCGATCAACCTGTTGGAGTCATTTTGATTTTGATTAAATAATGCAACCCTTGCTGTAGGAATCTGTAGCTTGACTGGTGCCATGGCCTCTGACCCGTAAGTAAGAGCAAATAGGGTTTACCTCGTGGGCCCCCGAGTGATTATGCGGACTGCCCATTGAGCAAGTGGGAGTTCGTCCAACCATCTGCCTGCTCTTCCATCTAAGTTCTTGCTCAGAGCTGTCAAAATCAACTTTTTTGCCGCTTCTGATTGTCCATTTCCTTGTGGGTAAGCTACTGAAGATTTCCAATGCTTGACTCCCAACCTAAGCATTTCTGTCTCGAAATTCGATGAAAACTGTAGCTTGTTATCAGATACGATTGAATGTGGCACCCCAAAATGGCACCAAATGTAATCGTGGATGATGTTGATGGCGTTTTCCTCTGTTATCTTGGCTAAAGGATTTGCTTCGATCCATTTGGTGAAGTAGTCTATTGCGATGATCACATATTTGTAGTTTCCATGGGCGGGTGAGAAGGGTTTGATCAAATCTACTCCCCACATGTCGAATGGCCAAGTAGCAATTGCTGGAGTTTGCTCGGTGGTTGGCAGCTTGGGCAAATCAGGATATCATTGGCATTTGTCACACTTTTGTACGAACTCGCTGGCATCCTCCCTTAAGTGTGGCCAGTAATACCCCAAAGTGATTATCTTGTCTGCCAAAGTTCTGGCCCCCAGGTTTCCACCACATACTCCACTGTGTACCTCAAAACAAAAGATATGGGACCTCACTTGGATGGATACACCTTAAGAGTTATTTGATGAAGGACGTCATGAACAAAGCTTCTCCATAATTGAATTTGGGGGATTTATTCTTGATAACTTTAGCCTTTTGTTCGTCTTATGGCAGCTCGCCTGTCTCAATGTAGGCTCTAATCTCGTCGATCCAACATTTAGCATTACTCACCAAGCATAGAACCTGAACTCTTTCCTATGCTGGTTGTTCTAGGTAAGAGATGGGTTGGCCGTGTTCTTCCTCTGATGTAGCTAGCTTTGAAAGTAGATCGGCCAACTCGTTGTCTTCACGGCTTACCCTTTGAATCTCCCAAAACTCCAAGTCTTGGATTAGCTTCTTGTCTAGCTCACAATATTTGACCAAGATCGCATTAAGCACCTCGTATTCACCTCTGAATTGATGAACAATCAACTGCGAATCACAATAGGCCATTATCTTGGTCGCCCCAAAGCACTTGGGATATTCAATAGCTACAATTAAGGCTTCATACTCGGCCTGGTTGTTGGAGGCTTGAAACTTGAACCTTAGTGCTTCCTCGAACCCTTTGCCACTCTCGGGCTCGACCAAGATGATTCTAGTCCCACTAACTTTCCTTGTTGCAGATCCGTCTGAATACACTTTCCAGCTGTCAACGGACAAACTAACCACCTGTTGACTCGACGACTCCTTTCCTTTGGAAACCTTCCATTTAGGTGCCTCTAGGTTGTCCTCTTTGGTGAAAGTTAATTCGACCAAAAAGTCTACCAAAGGCTGTGCCGGAGTGTCTTTCAAGGTCGATATATCAAACTCTTTTAGATCTATTGCCCAATTGAGTAATCGACTTGAGCTTTCTGTCTTATGTAGAATCTTCTTTAGAGGTGCAATGATTAGCACGACTATAAGATGGGCAGAGAAATAAGCCCGCAGCTTCCTCGCATCAATCACCAAGTCATAAGCCACCTTTCTGCATTAAAATAGCATCCTTACACATCGGATAAGGATTTACTTACATAATAAAATGGCTTTTGGTGCCATTATCTTCTCGAACTAACACTACTGCAACATCGCGATCACCAGCTGACAAGTACACGTACAAACTTTCCCCTTGGATTGGGCTACTGAGAAGAGGGGGGAAAGTGAGATAGTCCTTGAGCTATTAAAAGGATGATGAGCATTCGTCTATCCACTCAAAGGCTTTCATCCCCCTTAGGGTTTTGAAGAAGGGTAGAGACCTCTCAGCCGACTTAGCTATGAAGCGACCCAAAGCTGCCAGTCTACCGTTCAAACACTGTACCTCCTTGATGCAAGTGGATTCTTGCATTTCGATAAAAGTCCTATTCTTTTTTGGATTGGCCTCGATGCCTCTATGTGACACCATAAACTTCCCTGCGGCTACCCCAAATACACACTTGCTTGGGTTCAACTTCATGTCGTTTGCTCGTAAATTGGCGAATGCTTCATTCAAGTCGACTATATGACGTCCTGACTTGGTTTTGATTACCATGTCGTCGATGTAAGCCTCCATTTTTGGCCAATTTGACTAGCAAAGACTTTGTTCACCATACTTTGGTAGGTACCCACAACATTTTTTAGCCCGAATGGCATCTTCGTGTAACAGTACACCCCGCCTGTTGTCTGAAAGGATGTCTTCTCAATATCATCTTCATGAATTTTGATCAGGTGGTAGCCTGAGTAGGCATCCAAGAAGCTCAATGTAGCATGACCAGCAATGGAATCAACCAATTTTTCTATGCGGGGTAGAGGGTAGCTGTTCTCTAGGCAGGCTAGGTTCAAGTCAATGAAGTCACACACATTCTCCACTTTCCATTAGCCTTCTTGACCATCACCACGTTTTCTAACCAAGTGGTGTAGGATTCCTCTTTAATTATGCCCGCACATAGCAACTTGTCGACCTCTTGTATAATGGCGACCTCCTAATCACGAGCAAAAATTCTCAGCTTCTGGCTTTTGAATTTAATGGTGGGGTTAACCTCGAGCCTATGTGTGGCAACTTCTTCTTTGATCCCCTTCAGGTCTTCGACTCTCCAAGCTAAAACATCCAAGTTGCATGGGGACCACAGCCATACACTCAATAAATTCACAGATGAAGGGGTCAAGGGGAAGTCTCAGCCCTACCTCGAACTGGCCATATTTGAAAGCCACGTTAGTCAAGATGAGAGCCTAGTGCGACTAAAATTGGACCTTTCTTTGCCTCTCAATAAAATGGGTAAGTTGGAAATCTGTTCGGGGCACCTCAAAATGCTCATGAAGGATCCTTATATGGGACTCATCATTCTTCTTGCCAATCAAGGGCTTGGGGGCCACATATTCCCTTTCATTGTGGCCTACAACCATTGTGGAGCAAAACTTGTCCACAATCCTGCCAGGGGAGGAGCTCAATTTTGCACTTTACGAGCCTGCCGCTTGTTGGTCGATAGCATCCATTTCTACAGAAGACACATAAATAGGGGAATCAGTCCTAGTTGAAGAAGAGTCCGAGCTATCTAAGGATGACCTAGACTCCCCTGGGAAAGCTAACCTATCACGAGGAAACGGTGGTTTATTGGACTTGATATAGAAGATGATTAAGTGGTAAATTAACTTGTTGAAGAGACAGAAATGGATAATTCGTAGATCATATGCCTCCAAATCCCCCTTACTCTCACCCGCTGGGGACCCAATCTCGCCAAAAAAAAACTCCACCTTTTAAGAATGGTGGAGTTTATTAACCGTCGGAGATGGCTTCCTTGCTTTTGTTCTTTCTGAATTCTCAAGAGATTGAAGATGGTAATGTTTAGAAAGAAGTCAAACTCTCCTTTTATACCTCATTTTCCTTACCTAAATTGGAAATGTTTGGGTAACGGTTGGATTATTGTCAAATCGTGGGCCGAATTAAAAGCCTACGCCGGTTCCCAAGACAATGTCCAATCGACAGAATCTGTACCATTAAATGCAGAAATTACGGCGCATTGAAGACAGCTCATCCAACCGCCAAAGTCAAGCGTCCAGAAATGACCAACATCAAACGATACGATCTACCAAATGTCTCCCAAAATCTACAATCCAATATTTTTCATAACTTCCCACTCGACAAGTCGAGCTGGAAAGTTGGGGGCCACTGAACAGAATAAATGTGACGGGCCAAGCCCAACGGGCTGATCCTATGTCCTAGCTGGCTCAAAGCCCTATCATGCGGAGAGGGCCCATCAAGATGTCCTAATTATACTAGCCCATCAAGCTAAATCAATCGACCAAGCTATTGGTCTGACCTTCCTTGGTCCATACTAGCTTTGCCTGACATACTATTTATTCCTTATGCTATCTCTACCTGAACATGACATGAATTCAGGTCGACCTTGACTAAACAACATGTGTGTATGCCCACATCGTTATTTGTAACCGCCTCCTACATTCTAGGAGGTAGTTACGTCACCATTATCTCCGTGATTTATGAGATTCGTAAACATCCCCTAACAACAATATATATAACAGACCATACACAACGAAAAGAGGTAATGTAATCTTTGCTAATTTGAGATTATATCATTTCTATATAGTTTCATACAAACTCTTAACTCTATATCTCATCATCATGCCGAAGGGTCTTAGCCGGAGACCATCTCCGACAAGTTGTTTGTTCGTGGTTTCAGGTCCTATTAGCTGGATTACAACCTATTGTTGGACGAAGGCGGATCAGAAACGATTCTTGCATCATCAGTTTGGTTCCATTGCCGGGAATCATTGAATACTAGACCTTGAAATCCCATCAATTCACTATGGCATCTGACGGAAATACTACTACTGCTTCAAGTGACCTCATCAGTGAAAACGTCTGCGTAAATAACCCAGGAGTGGATGTTGGCACTGGAAACCACATGACTAACCTCCTCCTCCTCCACATGTGAATCCTTTTAGGTGACCTACCTATTCTAATAGCATGGCAGATTAAGTAGGGATCCAAGATAGGAGGAGGAAAAAGAGGCCCATAGCCATCCAAGGGGGTGGTCAACAGAGTAAGAAAAACCAAATGGGTCGAACAACTGAAGGCGAACTAGTGAACATACTCCGATCCGCATGCCGCAAAACACATGGGAAGTTTGAAAAAGGTTTTAATTGATTATTTTGAAAAGGAACGGGAATACGAACGCGGCTTTAATAAAATGGGAGTCGCCACTCCGTTTTAAGGAAAACGTTGAGAAACCATAAACACTTAGTTGGGTCCGGGGGTCAAGTTTCGACGTGAGAAGAGAATATAGAGCTCACCCACGTTGCCTCTTTCGAGACTTTCAATCAAACAAGGACAATATAAATCATTCTAAGTGTGTGCAAATCGTGCCAACAAACAAGCATATGAAATTTGGATTTCATTAATAAAAAGAGATACAACTTGTGAGCCATTAACATGGGGGCCACAACCTTACAATTAATGAGATTGAATTACAAGGAAAAGATGAGACGGTCTGTCCAGGGACCTTGGGTGTCGTACGACACAGGACGTCCTCAGGAGAGGGATACCGTATGACACAGGATTTCCTGGTCAGATTGCCTCTTACAAAGGGGGTGCAAAGGCCACCAACACTAGTCTAACACTAATACAAGGTTACTTTAACTATGAAGAACACTGATTAGGGTCTGGAACCAATTTGGGGTTGACTGGAGTTAATGAAGTCAAGATTGACTCCCTGTGCTATGAATGTCGTATGACACAGGACGCCAAAGGCAATCTATGTCATACGACAGAGGCCGCCTCCATCAGAAGATTGCACCCAAATGATCCCAGACTTCCCAAACGATGATATTAAGCTAAAACACAAACTTAAAACAGTATGACTGAAGTTAAAACGATGAAACTACAAAGGGAATCAATCTGGGCTTGTCACTGAAGTCAAAATGATTTTCTGGGATCCTTATGTCATATGATACAGGATGCCTTAAGGTTGTCCTGTGTTGGACGACAGAGGCATCCTCTGTCAGTGAGCTTCATCAGATTGATCCCTCACTTTCAGAACATGAAACTAGGCTAATATACTAATTTAAAACAGTAGAATAATAGTAACAAGTGAGTATTATGGGAGGATCATATGGCTTTGATGGCCAAATGTGAATGATCACATATTTTGGACCATGATCGTAGGGCCATCACCTCCTAACTCAAACAAAAAGGATCAAGATGCAAACTTTAATGAAGCTAAGGCCACTAAATGTTCAGATCTGAGATGATGAGATGTGAATATTAAAGATTCACATCTCCATCATCTTTATCATGCAAAATCCCAAATAAATCACATATGATCACATGGCATAAGCAAGCAAGGCAATGATTTGAATAAATAAGGTATAAAAAGAGATAAGAGGGGTTTAGGGTCTACCTATTGTAGTCCACAAGATAAAACACCAATAGTATGGTGTTTGCCCCTTCAAAACACTAACAAAGATGACCACCCTTGGATGTGTGTGTGTTTTAGGAGGGAGGTGAGTGTGTGTGTTTTCTCTCTCTTCTCACAAGTTTGGCAGAGTAATCTTACTTCAGAAAATTCCCCTTAAAATGATCAGCAAAGCCTTGTATTTATAGGCTGCTGATGGGGAGCTTCCATGTCGTACGACATGGGGCTTTAACCGCCTTAGGGTCGTCCTGTGTCGAACGACACCGGTCATTCCATAGACAGAATGGGCCGAAGGAAGGCAGGCCCAAGAAAACTAATGAATATACATAAATAATTAAATAAGCCCAAAATTAATGCATATAAATAAATAAATAAGCAAGCCCAAAAACACGAGTTCGGGTCGGGGTACTCACAGAGCCCCTCGGCGACGTCGCTTCCACGAGAAGTGGGGTCGTCGACAAAAATGAGAATCCCGAGCCGAACAAAGACTGGCGGGAAAAAGAGATGACCAAGATGGTCGAGCAGCTGGACCCTTATGAAAAGGATTCCTACGTATCCCATGAGGGAATCAAGCCAAATCGTAGTTCGGAGGGATGGACGTTTGTGTCCGGGGAGAAGCGACCATAATGGTCAAGCAGCTGGACCCTTACAAAAAGAATTCCTACGTATCCCATGAGGGAATCAAGCCGAATCGTAGTTCATTCGAGGGGTGGCGATAACAAGAGGCCACGGGCGTTTATACCCAAGAGTGGAGGTGACGGGCGTTCGTATACCCGAAGAGTGACGGTTTAGGGGAGTCACCCCAAAGATTGACTATTTAGGGGAGTCACCCGAAGATTGACTGTTTAGGGGAGTCACCCGAAGATTGACTATTTAGGGGAGTCACCCGAAGATTGACTGTTTAGGGGAGTCACCCAAAGATTGACTGTCAGGGGAGTCACCCAAAGATTGACTGTTTAGGGGAGTCACCCGAAGATTGACTGTTTAGGGGAGTCACCCGAAGATTAACTGTTTAGGGGAGTCACCCCAAAGAATGATAAATAATAATGATAAACAGCCGCGAAGGACGGACAAAAGGGACCAGGGGCAAAAAAGGAAGAACACCTTTTTTTGGAAGACCGCTGTCGTACGACATGGGCGTTCTCAGCAGCTTTTTTAATTAAAACCTTCCAGTTACGTGAAAAGAAGAAGAGGAACAAAAAGCGCCGCCGAGCCAGAGAGAAAAGAGAAGAGAAAATCTGAGATTTCTTCCACAAATCCTCAACCCAAGCTCTCAAAGCAACCAATTACTATCAAGAACAATGCTTCCAAGAGTGGAAGCAAGGAAGCAAGTGCAGCAGGTTTTGTCTGTGAAGAGAAAGCTTGTGGAGCAAAAAAAGCGCAAGAAATTCCCGGAGGGGAATGGGTTTTATCCGAGCCTAGATTTCCATACTTCTACTGCGAAGCGAACGGGGGTAAGGATTTTAAACCGTCAATCCATCCCCTTTAATTTTCGAAATTGGATTTCTAGGGCTCATGATATCATTTGGGGAAAAAAGAATTGCATGTTTAAGATAAATTGCATAAACACTAAATTGAGAGCAAAAAAGAGGATAATGATAAGATTTTGTTGAAAAAGGAACAAAAGGGATCATGAGATTCAAAATAAAGCGAAAATGCACACAAATGATAAAATGCACAAATGATCATGATTATGCTCTGATACATGTGCTGTGCTTACCTGCAGGTTCTGCGGACCAAGGGGTCCCCTGACATGATCGCTACCATCTGGGACATTCTTCCCAGCTCGGCAGACTTACCGGATAGTCCCAAGGGCTTGATTTATGCTGCGGGCCTCGGTCCCTTTTTTATAGCTGTGGGTGAGATCAGAGACATGCCCAGGAGTGTGGAACTGGTGAAGGCTTTTAGGCAATACTGGTGGGACAACACCCACACATTTCATATTTCCTGGGGGGAGTCCACCATCACCCCCTATGACTTCACTGCTATCACCGGGCTGCGGTTCACTGGCAGACCCATTTTTTCTGAGGATCTCGTATTGAGCCCAGATGCAATCAGAGATTTGACCGACTTGACCCTTCGCCTGAAGAGTAATGGGGTTCCACTGGGGGACCTGCATGCGGCATTGATGCAACAGTGCCACCTCTATTCTCGGGGCGAGGATGCAGTTACAGCTGAGCAGCTCGCTAGAGCCTTTGCCTGGGATGGCTTTTCTGACACCTTATTCTGCAATGCCTCTACTACGGCGTTGACCCTTCTACTGGAGCCTCTCCTAGATTGGAGCCAGGTCTCCACCTTTTCGTGGGGTGAGGCTGGTTTGGCTCAGATGTATCAGGCTTTGGATGAGGTGAGCAGAGGCACATCGACCTCTTTTGATTGTTACCAGACGGTCCTTGAGGTATGCTCCTTTTATCATTCACATGTTGACTGTTGCACTATATTTTCTGTCATCAATCTATCACTGCCTCTATATACTAAGAGCTTCATATCTTTTATTTCAGGTGTGGGCCTATGAGGTCTTTGGATGCTACGCTTGGACTGTAGCTGATGAGATTGCTGCAGATTTGTTTCCTGCCCTCCGCAGGTGGACTTTTGGGGCTCGAAAGAGCAAGAAGGTGGACGGGGTGAAGCCCAGGAGGACCGCCTGCTATGGGGACACCATGGTTGCCCTAAGGGGTACCCCAGCCGGGTTGAACTTGTTCCCGTGGCACGGTAGATATGCTGAGGATGCTGTCGGGGATGCCGCTTGGGTGACCCGTACTAGGAGGCTGCTGGTTGGCCTGGAGGCAATGCTCTATATCTGGGAGAGAGGGTTTACAGATAGCATGGTCATGACGTAGCCCCTAGCATCCCTCACAATCCTCCGGAGGAGATTTGGTTTCCCCGGGCTCTTCCTGACCTGGCGTATTTATTGATGGGCATTGATGTCGATGAGCTGTCATCTGATGGGGACTACAACCAGTTTGTGTTCACCCGATTATTGACTCCTCAGATTATGGCTGGTAGGAGAGTAGCGGGAGCAGGGGCACAGATGCCGATCCCTCCTCGCTTCTTTGAGTACGAGATCGGCGGCGTCATCCGTCGCTCATCCTTTGACATGTCTGAGACTCATCCCCACCTGCGGCTGCCTCGCGGGACCACCTCTGTGAGCCTCTTTTACCTTTCTGCTTTATTCATGTCCTTTCACTGCATTACTGCCCATATATACTGCTTCTGAATGCATCTTTTGTTTCTGTAACACAGGTTCCAGCCAAGACATTCAAGGCGGTGACTAAGGCATTCACAGGGGCCATTAAGATGCTGCGCCAATTCCAGAAAAGCGCGGAGCATGGAAGGGGAAGTGCAGTTCCCAAGCAGGCGATGTCATTCCTCTCACAGCCAGGCGGCTCGAGCTGGCAGCCCCAGCAGGATGATGATGGTGATGAGGATGACCCCTACCAGCCCCCGTTTGCCACCGTGCCCCAGTAGCACAAATACTATGGCGAGCCCCAGCCTTGGGCCCTAGACGAGGAGGATGACGACTCTGACGGCGAGATCCACGAGGAGCAGGAAGGCGGTGGCGACGGCCAGGAGGAGAGTGATTCTGAGGAGCAGGGAGGCGACGACCAGGAGGATAGCGGTTCTGAGGAGAGCCGTGAGCACTCTGGTGACGACTCACAGTCGGAGTGATTGTGGAGGCCCCCTTTTGCCATGCTTTAGGACTTTTAGGGAGAACAAGAGCGAAAAACAATGCATGCACTACTTTATTGCTTCTCATTTGTAAAACAATATTTTTTGTACTCTGTAGTTTAGCAACTAAAGTATTCTCCTAATGGTATCTCTATTTATTTATATGCATTAGTCTGTCCCACAAAAAGGCAAAAAAGTGTGGCATTTGTTGTGGCTTGGTGCTTTTTGTGGTTTGTGATGTATTGGGTGTTATTTGTGTATCTGTGGGTGTATTGGGTGTGCCAAATCATCTCCCATGCGTTTGGTGAGTAAGGGGGAGTTGAAATTACCCGGGATCCGGCTTGCGTGCGGAGCCCCCGTGCATCTCGCATTCGTCGCTGTTCGAGAAAGTCGCCCGGATCCGAGAGGCAGCGCGTTCGCGCCCCGGCATCTGGCTTATTCCGTTTTAGCGTTGCGTGTTGGAGGTGTCTCGCTGTGTTTTGCTTTGTAGAGTTGCCACGCCGTTTTTATTAAGCCCAAAACATTGAAAAAGGGCATCAGTTTAAAGATAATTTTAAACTGTTTTTGTGTGATGAGATTTTGAGTTCGGAGGTCAGATGACTCCCCGGGAAGAGAATATTAGAATATTAGAGCTCACCCGAGTAGCCTCGTAAAACGAGTCTTTCGGATACCCCTAATATCCTTTAAATGTTGTGTGTGTGTGTGCTTTTAAAAATGCATGCTGTATCGGATGTCTACATTGTATGCTATGTATGGAAATGTATTGAAATAGTGTAGGAAGGAAGCCTTACCAATGTTGGTTCGTGTCTGTCTTCCGCTGGGGAATAGTGTTTGAGGTCGGAGTAGCGTTCCGGTATGGATCGGGATTGCTTCGGGAGGGACCGGTTGTCTGCGGACAGAGTTTCGGCGTGAGTTGAGGTTGTAGGCTGCGTTCGGGCAGAGGTTCGGCGTGCGTGGGGATCGTCGGGATCACTCGGGCAGAGGTTCGGCGTGCGTTGTGATCGTCGGTTTGACTCGGAAAGAGCCGGGACACCGTGGAAAGACCAGGCAAGGCCTCGGAGTACCACGAGGGGCCTCAGAGTACCTCGAGAGTGCCTCGGGGCAGCGCGGGAGCGTCTCGGGAGCGCTCGGGGAGGCTTCGGAGCACCACGAGGGGGCTCGGAAGGCCTCGGAAGGATCCGAAAGGGGCCGGGAATGCCTCGGAAGGACTTAGAGGGGAAGCCAGAAGGCCTAGGGAGGAAGAGAGAAGTGGGAGGAGTGTGAAAATGAGGAGGGGGAGCCCTCTATTTATAGTGCCAGATTAGGTGCAAAGAGGTCCGTACGGACCTCCTTGGTAATCCAGTATTTTGGTTTTCCTCGATTTGAGGGAATCTGTGATGATGGAGGAATATTTGCAATTATGGTGTCCCCTGAGCAATAAGGTCCGTACGGACCATCTTTGGCATGCGAAAGAGGTCCGTACGGACCAACTCTGAGGGAGTAATCATTTTCCCGGGATTTGAGGGAATATTGTGGACTTTAAGGAGATTCGGTAATTATGACAACAAAGAGGTCCGTACGGACCAATATTGCTTTCCCAATTTCTGAAAATTCCCGAAAGGTCCTTTTGTCCCTTTTATCCCGGAAAGGCTCCTCCCTTGGTTTGGTTGGGGGTTTAGAGAGGGTTTTGAGTGAGAGGGGTCGTCGAGGCTGCGTTGATGAGTCTGCGGTGCTTCCGTGTGTTTGAAAGGGTGTGATCCAGATTGGGGTACTTACGAAGCCCTCGACGACGTCACTTATGAAAGAAGTGGAGTCGCCGATAAGATAAGGGTCCTGTCCCTGGATCACGTGCGGGAGAGGAAGTGACCGTGGAGGTCGGTGTGAGGACGCGGTGGTGTCCTTTTGTGTGACCGCATAGGTCGGTAGTTTGGACCACTGTGATAGGATTCCTACGTATCCTCGGCGAGAATCAATCCCGGTCGTAGTTCGGGTGTGGGGTGAGTGTTTTGTGAATGCGGGCGTGGTGGTGCCCGAAGTGTCGTGTGACCGCCGAGGTCGGTGGTAAGGATGTGGTGGTGTCTGGGTGACCGCATAGGTCGATGGCTGGACCCTGTGATAGGATTCCTACGTATCCTGGCGGGAATCAAGCCGGTCGTAGTTCGAGAGGTCGTGAATTTGTGAGTGCGGGCGTGGTGGTGCCACTGAAGTGTTGTGTGACCGCCGAGGTCGGTGGTAAGGACGCGTGGTGGTGTCTGGGTGACCGCATAGGTCGATGGCTGGACCTGTGATAGGATTCCTACGTATCCTGGCGGGAATCAAGCACAGTCGTAGTTCGAGGTCGTGAAATCTGTGGAGTGCATGTGGGCGTGGTGGTGCCCTGAAGTGTTGTGTGACCGCCGAGGTCAGTTGTGAGGACGTGGTGGTGTCCTAAGATGTGGTGACCGCTGAGGTCAAATTGTGAGGACGTGGTGGTGTCCTGGGATGGAAATTTTACGATTTTCCCAATCGGGTGGTTTAAGGCCTTCCGGGCTGAGATAGTTGTGAGGACTTGAATCGTCTTCTGATTGCGGTTGGTGCCACGCTGGAGGACTTTGAATCGTCTTCCGGCGGCGGTTGGTGCCACGCTGGAGGACTTTGAATCGTCTTCTGGCGGCGATTGATGTTATGCGCGAGGACTTTGAATCGTCTTCTAGCCGCAGTTGATGTAATGCGCGAGGACTTTGAATCGTCTTCTAGCCGCAGTTGATGTAATGCGCGAGGACTTTGAATCGTCTTCTAGCCGCAGTTGATGTAATACGCGAGGACTTTGAATGCCGTCTTCTAGCATGTTGATAGAAGGTTGGACTTACGAGGACTTTGAATCGTCTTCTAGCCGTTGTAATGCGCGAGGACTTTGAATCGTCTTCTAGCCGCATTTGTGGAGGCGTGGCTGCCTTGTGCTTCGAGAGGCGTAGATGCCTTTGTGTTTTTGCATGTTGAGTAGAAGGTTGATGGCCGGTGTTGGGGATATGCAGTCTTGTATGACTTCCCTTTCGACTTGTTGGGGAGGAGCTCGGGCTTTCTTTGATGGCCGGTGCTTGCGTTACCGTTGAAGTGGGCGAAGTTCGGGCTTACACTGACTGCCGGTGCTTGAATTGTTGGGGATGCATGACCTTGTAGGGGCCCTTTCTGCTGAGAAGATGACTTCGGACCTCTTTTGAGGGCCAGTGGTTGAGTTGCCGTTGAGCGTTTGGAGGCGTCTTGTGCCTTGATATTCATGCTGGGAGGTGTTGGCTCCTTCTTGAATTGCCGTTGAGCGGGCGGTGGTTGAATTGCCGTTGAGCGTTTGGAGGCGTCTTGTGCCTTGGGATTCGTGCTGGGAGGTGTTGGCTCCTTCTTGAGTCGCCGTTGAGTGGGCGAGGACCGGTCTTACACTGACGGCCGGGGATTGAATTGCCGTTGAGCGTTTGGAGGTTCGGGCTTACACTGACTGCCAGTGGTTGAATTGCCGTTGAAGTGGGCGAGGACCGGTCTTACGTTGATGGCCGGTGGTTGAATTGCCGTTGAAGTGGGCGAGGACCGGTCTTACGTTGATGGACGGTGGTTGAATTGCCGTTGAAGTGGGCGAGGACCGGTCTTACGTTGATGGCCGGGGATTGAATTGCCGTTGAAGTGGGCGAGGACCGGGCTTACGTTGACGGCCGGTGGTTGAATTGCCGTTGAGTAGAGCGAGACCGGTCTTACGTTGATGGCCGGTGGAATTGCCGTTGGAGTGGGCGAGGACCGGTCTTACGTTGATGGCCGGGGTTTGAATTGCCGTTGGAGTGGGCGAGGACCGGTCTTACGATGATGGCCGGGATTGAATTGCCGTTGGAGTGGGCGAGGACCGGGCTTACGTTGATGGCCGAGTGGTTGAATTGCCGTTGAAGTGGCGAGACCGGAGCTTACGTTGACGGCCGGTGGTTGGTTCCGTTGAAGTGGCGAGGACCGGTCTTACGTTGACGGCCGGGGATTGAATTGCTGTTGAAGTGGGCGAGGACCGGTCTTACGTTGATGGCCGGGGATTGAATTGCCGTTGAAGTGGGCGAAGACCGGTCTTACGTTGACGGCCGGTGGTTGAATTGAAGGGTTAGGGACCAATCTGCACTTGGATTTGCTGGAAAAGGCCTTAGGACAGCCCGGGGGCAAAGATTATAAGGGCGAGAAAGTAATTTGGTCACCCCTTGCAAAAGAGGTCCGTGCGGACCAACTGGTTGCAAAGAGGTCCGTACGGACCACTTTGGTTTTTTTACGCTTCAGATTTTGACCGAGTTTAAATGCCAGAGCCCTTCCCCATTCCTTCTTCTTCCAGGCGTAAACCAGAGAGAGAGAAAAGGAGAAAATCCTCCATTGTTAACCAAAATCAACAATTTTTTGCTTGAATTGCTTGCCATGGCTGAAGGATCTCGAAGGAGTCGTCGTCAACGCAGTCAAGAGGTGGTCGAGCAACGGATGGAGCTTCAAAGAAATTGGATTTCGTTCGTTCCATCTTCGAAGAACCCGGATGTCTTGTATCCGAATCCGGAGGTGCACAATCGTCGCTCTATGAACGTTGGGGAGGTAAGAAATCCGTTCCTTTTTGATTCCCTGCTCGAATTTTTGAATGCTAGAACTAGGTTTTAGTTTTTCGCATTTTTGAATTTTTTTGTTATTTTTTATACCTTTTTGTGAAATTCTTGATGAATTGTTGAAAATGGACATGTAAAAATTGTGGGTATGTGTATTTTGTGCAGAAATGTGTAGATTAGCTCTTATTTGTGAAAATAAAGTGCTTCTCTAATGAAATGCATGCTTTGGTGTTTTGTACCGTATGCTATTTATGTATGTACATTATGAGAAAAATTATCGTGTAGTGATAATTTTTGTGAAAAAATGTGACATGTGCCGTGTTTTGTGACGGGTTTTGTCTGAAAGTGTGTGCCGTGTAGGGACGGATTTTTTGAAAAATGTGTTATGCATATGTGTCGTGCCGTGTGTGCCATGTTTTTGGGTGACGGACTTTGTGGGGAAAATATGTGCAATATGTGCCATGTTTTTGTGACGGGTTATATGTGCCTTTCTTAGTGTTGGGACGGATCTTTTTTTGAAAATGTGTCGTGTAGGGTTTAATCCCCCCCCTTTTTTTTCTTTTGAGAAAATGTGTACAGTGTGTGCCGTGTTTTGTGACGGACTGCATAGGAAAAATTATATGTATAATGTATGTGAAAATTATGTGCAATATGTGCCGTGTTTTGTGACGGGTTATATGTGCCTTTGTTTTATATTAAAGTCTTGTGATTGACGTACCTTTCTTGTGTTTACTGCGGGATGCGGGGCTTATGGCCAAGAAGGCCAAGAGGATGAAGACTTCGGGGGTCGCTCGAGGCATTGTTGGCTGTGGCGGCGGATGCTGATATTTACGTGGGCGGTAGGCCGAGTCCCGTGAGGCCGGTCTATGCTTCGGCACAGGGGTGTTCGTCGAGAACACAGGGAGTTTACGATACGAGGAAGAACAAGAGTGTCTTCCTTGGCCTTTAGTGCGGTGGGATACCACCCACACCTTCCATCGAGTGGGAGAGGTGACGGTGACGCCAGGCCAGGCTTTCTTTGCGATGCAGGGCTTTCCTTGAAAAGGAGGGCCGGTGCGGTGGAGAGATATGATCTCGATGTGGTGTTGGCCGAGCTGGCGGGCTTTGAGCCTCGTCCTCGCGAGGGCTGGGCATGTTATATAGCGACGTGGAGCTGAAGATCACGGCCGGCATTGGGGCCTATGTTCGGGGACCGACCGGAGTGACGGCGGAGCGGTTGGCGCGCTCCTTTTGTGGTATGCACTGTCAGAGACTTTGTTCTCGAACCACGCGACCGCGGCTCCCTTTGCTCTGTTGGAGAGCTTGATTGACTGGATAGGGTGCAGTGATATTGCTTGGGGCGAGCGAGCTTGGCGAGCTCTACTTCTCCTTGGACCGGTTTAGCCAGGTGTGGCCGATTCATTGGCTTTGTTTTGACTTTGCTTTGGAGGTATGAGTTTATTGCCGTTTTTTGATTTAGCAACTTGTCGCTTCTCCGTTTTCTTTTGCACCGAGCCTTCTCTCGTTTTTGTCACGGGTGTGGTTCTATGAGGTTTTCCGGTGCTTCCGTGGGATAGAGATCTGTACATTGTTTGCGTACCCTGCTATCTTTGGTGAGGCTCGCACGGCGAGAAGAGGAGGACCAGCGGGGAAGCTCACCATCGCCTATGGGGATGTGCGGGAGCGTCTGGAGCGGGGTAGCCGGAGGGGTTCGTTTTGTTCCCGTGGGCTCGGTATGAGGGGGATGAGTTTGAGGGCTCCCGAGGTGGCAGCGCGGCGGAAGATGCTTTGCGGGGCTTGACTGCGATGTTATGTATCCGGGGAGCGGGTCTTCGCGCATGGCCCCGGTGTGCTTCCCGTGGCTCAGAGGGACCCTCCCTTTGGGATGCTTGATTCCGGGACATGGACGTGCTCGATTTTGAGAGGTACCTTGGCGGTGTCGGCGCAGGGAGTTCATTTTGTATGGAGAGGAGTACGGGGCCTTCGTGAGGAGGAAGGCGAGGACGCCGCGAGTGCGGCGAGGAGAGAGGGGCGCCCGCGGGCTCCCGAGAGGTTCCGATGCGGGGCCGGATTTCACGTATGTCAGGGGACGGATCGAGGAGGAGGTGTCATGCCCGTTCGGAGCGAGCTCTGCTTGCATACGAAGTGGACCCCGATAGATCGGTGAGTGTGCGACTCTTTTCCATCTTGGCATCTTTTACGTATTTTTCTCTTTTTGTTGTTGAGTATAAGCGTATTCTTTGGCGTTTCCTTGGCGCTTGTTGGTGCGGAGTCCGGGGAGAGCCTATGATATCTTGACTACGCCGTTACGTGGCGATGAGGTCGTTTGCGAAGAAGATGGCGTCGAAGATATCTTGCCGGTCTTCGCGACAGCGTGCTTAGGCGTACGAGCCTATGCCTTCGAGGCATTACAGTAGACGTTCCTCCGCCTAGAGCGGCCGGAGCCGCGGCGGAGGGCCTTCGAGGGCGGCATAGCATGGATGTCGGGGCGTCTTCGGGAGGCTGCGGGGCCTTCGAGGAGCGGCCCTTTTATCGATTCATGCCTCCGCATGGCGCACGAGGTGAGGGTTCCTCGAGCCTTCTTTCTTTGATCCTTTCGTCGGATTTGATCCTTCGGATTACTTTTCGTGGGAGCCTCCGGCGGGTGCTCGGCTATTCGGACGACGAGGATGTGACGGGCGAGTTATTTAGGATGCCCGACTTCTCTTTGGAGGACCTCGGCGAGGATGATGATCTTGAGAGTCGATTAGTATTCATTTGCTTTCCCTCTTTTCATATCCCTCTCTTTTTTTTTTTGTTTAGCAACGAGACATTTGATGTACTGTAATAAAACACTCGTATTTGCACGGCAAACGGTATTTTATTTTAAGATGTAATGTCATTTTGTGATTCCGGGATTTGTCCTAGAAATTGTTGCTATTATATTTTTGTGCATGCCACGTGAGTGAGAGTGCGTTTGTGGGTAGTGTATGTTTGCGGGAATGGCTTTGGCCGGTGTTTGGGCGATTTGGAGCAAGGTCCTGCGAGGGCGGTGATTGTTATGCTTGTTCTTTGGGGAAATGGGTTCTTTTTGCAAGGAGGTCCGTACGGACATACCTAGCATGCAAAAGAGGTCCGTACGGACCAACCTTGCTTGGGAAGGGGATAAATGCTTTCCGATGTGCGGTTCTTCCCATTTCCCCATTTGCGGCCATTTTCGAGCTTTCTTCCCCATTTTCTCTAGGAACCTCCATTTTTGCCATGGATTCTTCGTACGTCCCTAGAATTTTGCCGAGGCTTTCGCGAGAGAGGAAAGCACACTTCCTTGAGCTTGGTTGAAAACGTGGATGCGGCGCCGTATGAGGCATCGAGAGACGGGCTTTCGAGGTAAGGTTTCGTCTTTGCTCGATTTGGTCTTTTAAGGAGTTGGTTCTGATTGGGATTTGTTGCGGGCTGCCGCGAAGTTAAGGATGTTAGGAGGCATGTGTCTTGTTTCTCCTATAATGAAATGGTGCCCACTTTTGATGATTTTCGGGCTTTGATTGGGGGGCCAGGAGGTGGAGGCCATCTCGCTTCCTTTGATTGGTGGTCTTCTTGTGAGCGTGAAGCTTGCGAGGCTTTCTTCGTACTTTGTTGGAAGAAGTGCGGGGCATGATCCTTGATTCGGGTCATATCGACATTTTTGAGCTGCCGGAGCGGTTCATGGTTGATGATGAGTGACGTCTCTTGGGATGCATTCGCCTTGTGCGTGATAGCGACGCTTTTCATGGTCGGCTCCACTTGGCATTTGTGATGGCGCTTTGCTAGATGTGGTAGGGCCTTTGCGGAGTGGAGAAGATATTGTCCCGTTGGTCTTTGGGGAGACTCTTCATGGTATCGACCGTCGCGGCGGGGATCGGTTCATGAGAGGGAAGCCCGCTTTGCTCACCTTGTGGCTGCGAGAGAGACTTCGAGCCATGCCCAGAGGCTCCGGCGTCGTTTAGCCCGTGGTCATTTGCTCGGCGACCTCTTGTGTTGGATATGGATCGATCCGCTTGGGAGAGATGGATGGCACGGCTTAGTACGCATCGAATCCGGCTGGTGGGTTCCGCCTTTGGAGGATTGAGACTAGGAGGATCTTGCGGGAAGGGTCCTACGTTGTCGAGTTCCGGGTTTGTCTTGGTCCTCCTTCTATATTCCGTCGCTTGTTTCCGGCGGTTTGGGATGAAGCGGGAGCCTTTGTTGGGGCAGGATGACCTTGCTGCTGCGGAGGTAGTTCCTCTTTGTATGGCGGCTTCGGTGCCTTCTTGTATTTTACGAGGGTATGGAAGTATTCCGCTTTCCCTCTGTGGTACTCCTTAGATGTCGGGAGAGTGTCGTGTTGACGACTCGGTACACAGCTGGTATGAGCGGCGTGTTGGGCGGTCCCAAGTGGTCTTGGAAGCGGGCGTGTAGCGATTACAGGACCGGTTACCGTAGTAGCTATTGCCTTAGGAGTTCGAAGCACAGTCGACCACTTTGGATGTGACGGGAGACACTTTGTTTGACTACGAGACTAGAGTTGACCGGCGACGGGGAGAGGTCCTGCTTTTTACGGACTCGCGGGGAGGAGATCCGAGCCGAAGCACGGGCGAATGAAGCCACGAGAGCTCTTGGATTGTTTGACTCTACGGGAGGACCCCGGATCTCGGAGCGAGAGACGCGAGTTGGTTCACGTGGAGCGAAAGAAGACTCGCCGGGGACGAGGAAGAAAGGAAAGAATGGCGAGGGACAAGCGCGATGGCGCGGAATGACCTCCTAGGTATCCATTCATTGCATTGCAAACACATTATTAGTTGAATGTATTAAGGCTGTCTTTTAGCATGTTGTGAACTTGAGAGTAGACCGTGCTTGAACTTCATCAAGAAATGTTGTAACCGTTAGTGATTTGTGATTTACTTTTAAAGCTTTGTCGAGACGCAAGATCTCTTGTTTGCCTTTGCTTTTGTTGTGCACTTTGTCGGCGTCCGTCTTTGGACTTTTACATTTGCATTTGCGGACTTGAAGCGATGCAGGCCATGACGGCAATCCCCTTTCTTGAGGCTTTGTGCTTGGGCGAGAGGTTGAATGTTCCCTTGACAAGTCGTTTTGACGGTCTTTTTCGTAGCTTCCTTGCCTCTTTGTTGGCGTCGGGCTCTTGACCTCTTTTTGCGGCTTACGCTTGAGCTTCTTTTGTTTTTTTTTTTGTGAGCCCTTGCTCGAGCTCTCTTTTTTTTTTGTGAGCCCTTGCTCGAGCTCTTTTTTTTTTTGTGAGCCCTTGCTCGAGCTTCTTTTTTTTTTTTTTTTTTTTTTGAAGCGCGTGAGGGCGAAGACAAGCCCCTGGCTTGGAAGCGGACATAAGTCGATCGTTTGATCTTTGAGTGACCCTCGGATGTCCTTTGATGTTGCCGCCGTCGTTTGACTTGGTCAAGGTGGCTAGCAGGAGGCGTGTTCTTGAAAAGTGCGTAGCTTGATGGAGGTCTTGATTGACATTCAAACTTTTGACTTTTTGTGTATTTTTAGACCGGACCAATTAAGGTTGCCTACGTTCCCAGGACTAGAGGGCTCAGTGCGTAGTTCGACACTACATGGAGTGCCAAGAGATGCACGGTTGTTCTTCTTTAGGCGAAGTATTCTGCGAAGTTTGCTTCCGTTATTTGGATTCATGAAGGGATTGCCGTCTAGGTCCGTCGCCTTCATGGCGCCTCCGGAGAAGATCTTTTGAACCACGAAAGGGCCGATCCATGTGGGTTCCCATTTTCCCAGTGGGTTGGTTCGAGTGGGAGGCTTTTCTTTGAGTACAAGGTCGCCTTCCACGATGTCTCGGGATTTGACTTTCTTGTCGAAAGCTCTAGGCCATCCGGCTTTGATAGGCTCGGACGTGTTCCATGGCCTTTAGTCGTCGCTCGTCTAGCGAGCCAATTCGTCATGTCGGCCGAGCCATTCGACTTCGTTGATGTCATTTTCCAGCAGCACTCGGAGTGAGGGAATTTCTAGCTCGACGGGAAGGACTGCTTCCATCCCGCGTATGTCGTGGCAAATGGGGTTTCTCCCGTGGCTGCCTGGACTGATGTGCAGAGTAGCCCCAAAGTGCAAGGTGCAGCTTCTCGGGCCAATCTCGTCCTCGGGTGGTCATTTTTCGGATGATCCGTTCGAGGGTTTTGTTTGCTTTGCTTCCACGGCGCCGTTTGTTTGTGGCCGATAGGGAGAAGATTTGTGGCGTGTGATCTTGAATTCAGCCCGCTAGCCTCCGTCTGTCGAATTCCCCTTCGAAGTGTGAGCCGTTGTCCTGATATGACCTCATTTGGGATGCCGTATCGGCATGATGTTTTCCTTGAGGAAATGCGCGACCTTCTTGGAGGTGAGTACCTTGTAGGACTTGGCTTCGACCCATTTGGTGAAGTAGTCGATGGCTACTAAGATGAACTCGTGACCGTTCTTTGCCTGGCGGAGCGATTTTCCCGATGACGTCAATTCCCCAAGTGGCAAAGGGCCAAGGTGTAGTCATGCAAGAGAGATCGTGAGGAGGTAGATGATTGAGGTTGGAGAACCGTTGGCACTTGTCGCAGCTTCGGACGAAGTGGATGCAATCCGCTCCATGGAGATCCAGTAGTAGCCCATCCCGAGAATGATTTGCATCGTGGCTCGGGCGTTCATGTGGGGACCGCAAGCCCCATTGTGGACTTCTGTTCATGAACTTGTTTGCTTCTTCTTGGCCGATGCGCCGTAGGAGTGGCCCATGGTAGCGTTTCTTGTATAGCATGTCCCCGAGGATGACGAAGTGAGAGGCGAGGCGTTTTAGGGCCATGATGCTCTTGGTTTTGACCCCTTCGTGTGTGGGTCTTCCTTGTTCATGAAGGTGGTTTCCCGTTCTTGAGGTATTGGAAGATCCGGTTGTACCATGGCTCATTGACGGCTTAGGTTCCGTTCGATCTCACAACAAGAGGCAGGAATTTCCTTTCGCCCGACCTTGAAGGGTTTGATTGCTTTTCCTTCGTGGATTTCCACAAGGGAAGCCAAGGTGGCTAAGGCATCTCGCAAACCTCGTTTCGGTCTCTTGGCAAGTAGTGGAAGGTGACCTCTTCGAATTGTGTGATGAGGTCCTCCATGTGCATGGTATTTTTGCAAGCCTGGGTCTATGGTTTTCCACTTGTTGGAGACTTGGTTGATGATCAAGGCCGAGTCCCCATAAACTTCGAAGTTCTCGACATTCCTTTCGAGTGCGGCTTGTAGTCCAAGCCGCAGCTTCATATTCGGCGGCATTGTTGGTTACCTCGAAATTGAGCTTTATAGCAATTGGGGTGTGCTCGTCCTTGGGATCTACCAAGAGCATACCGATGCCGTTTCCCTTTTGTTGGCCGCTCCGTCGAAGAACAAGCTTGCCATCGATTTTCGCCTTCGATTGCGAAGATTCCCTCGTCCTGAAATTGTGGTTCGGGGCCTCGAGCCTCGTCGGTTGGGAAATCACCCGCTGTTCACCCATGGCCCGTCCCTTGATTGACTTTTCGTTTACGTACTTGATGTCAAATTCCGCTAGGAAGAAAGACCATTTGGCGAGCCTCATTGACAGAGATGGTTTGTCGAAGAGGTACTTGATCGGGTCCATTTTGGAAACCAAGTGTACCGTGTGCGACCGCATGTAGTGCCGTAGTTTCCCGACAACCCATACCAGTAGCCGCAAGGCAGTTTTCTCGAGGGCCGAGTAATTGAGTTCGCCGCCTTGAAACTTTCGATCGACGAAGTAGATGGCATTTTCGACCCGTGACTCCTTCTTTCTTGACAGAGCATGGCTCCAACCGCGGTGCCTGGCCACGCTAGGTATAGCAACAAAGTGGCTTTTCCTCGTGGGGAGGACAGAGAATCGGAGGACTCACAAGGTATGCTTTTATTTTTTCAAAGGCATCTTGGCATTCTCGAGTTCCATTCGATGTCGGCGTTCTTCTTCATCGCTTGAAGATTGGCTCGCACATAGAGGTCAATTGGTTGACGAAGCGGCCGATATATTGCAGCGGCCCATGAAGCTTTTCACCTCTCGTCCGAGTTTGCGGTGGTCTCATTTCAATGATAGCTTTGATCTTTGAGGATCCACCTCGATGCCTCTCTCGGTGACTACGTATCCCAAAACCTTGCCTCGCTAACCCCAAATGTGCATTTGGCGTGTTAAGCCTCATTGAGTGTTTTCGGAGGCGATTGAAGAATTTTCTCAGTGTCCGTGAGGTGTTGTCCGTCCGATCCCTTTGAGTGAACGATCATGTCATCGACGTACACTTCGATCTCTTTGTGGATCATATCGTGGAAGAGGGCGGTTGCCGCCCGTCGTAGGTAGCCCCGCCGCTCTTTAGTCCGAACGGCATTACTGTAGCGCAGGTTCCCTGTGGGGTTGTGAAAGCCGTCTTTTCTTGGTCTTCTTCTACCATCTTGATTTGATTGTAGCCTAAGAAACCGTCCACGAAGGACTTGACTTCGAAATTGGTCAGAGTGTCTACCAACATGTCGATGTTGGGTAGTGGAAAATCGTCCCCTGGGACTTGCTTTGTTGAGATCTCGAAGTCCACGCAACAACAGTACTTTTCCATTGGCCTTGGTGACCGTGACGATATTGGAGAGCCATGTGGGGTATTCGATCACCCCGATGAAGCCGACGCGGAGCATTTTTTCGATCTCCTCTTTGACTTGTAAAGACCATTCTCGGCTTGATTCGGCGTAGCTTTTGCTTGATGGGCTTAGCCTCGGGATTCAAAGGGATCCGGTGCTCTACAATGTTAGGATCTAATCCGGCATGTCTCGGTAAGACCAAGCGAACACGTCCACGAACTCTTTGAGCAAAGGCACAACGCGTCTTGCTCGTGCCGTGAAGAAACTTCCGATTTGCGTCTCTTTCGCTCTTCGCCAGCTCCCAAATTCACTTTGGTTAAAACCTCCTCGGCAAACTTTGGGCCCGGTTTTTCTCTCGTTTGACAACATGCTTAAAGATGTGCTTAATGTATTGTTCGTTTAATGTGTCCGCTTCTTTATCAAGTGAATCGTTATTAACCTGTTTGTGTGTTAGTTAATTTATCGCTGTTAAAGATGCAATGAGAGGATACTCGGAAAAGATCGAAGCATTCATTAAGAGCATACGGGAATACATTATTGGCAATGAGTTCGTAATCTTCCGGCGTGAGGCCATCGATGACTCGAGAGACTCAAATTCAAAGCTAATGGACTCGTGGATGAGTTTTGACACTAGACTCTAGGACTCGAGGGGTCGACCAAGTTGTTCGATCATGTCCTTTTTGTCCGGGCAAACTGGGTCCGAGAAAGTGGCCCAGCTTATTGAGTGGCAATGAGCTTGATAGGAGATGGGGCTTGAAGGGCTTTATGTCACCGTTCCCGATCATTGCTATCACAGAGTTATCAAACAAAATCGATTAGATCTCGGCATCTCGATTTCTTCTTTGAAGAGCAGGTGGAGCAAAGGCTCGTCCCAAGCATCGTCTCATGAGTCTTTGCTTTTGTCTTGGGCATTACTAGCTCGAATGCACTCGTCCCGCTTGTTGAAGGCAGGAGTGTTGACAGAGAGTTTTTCGAGTTCTTCGCCAAAGAGGGGGTTTTCCCGAACCAAAATTCGTTGTGAATAGTGGTGGTCATGGATCCCCGTAGAGGCGGTGTGTCGAGAAATGCTCTTCGGACAGATTTGGCTTCGAGGCCTCCGAATCTTGCCAGTTCTCACCGGAGCTTGTCCATGGTTGTCGGCCGCCTTTGTTTGGCACCGATCGCCCTGTTCCTTTTCTCGATCTTCTTCCAAGTTGCCGCCTTCTTGTGAAGTACTTGGTCATGTCGAAGCCGTAAGGACGAAGATCGGAGATGGCGTGCAAGCCTCTTTGTTATCTCGTGGAGCGTTTTCGTGCAGCCTCGCTTGTCCTCCGCAATGTGTTCGGGAGTAGGAGAGTATCCCGTGCCGTGCAGGTATTCTCGTTCTTTGATATTGATGATCTCGTTGAGTGCCCCGATGGCGTTTCCCAAACCGAGCCCCGGGATGTAGTTCATGTGCTTCATCATTTTCATCGGGGAGTGGATCTTGTCCCAAATCAAAGCAAGTGTGCTATGTGGTGGCACACTTGGGCCTTTGGGCTTTCGATGGTGAACCCCGTTAGCATCATGCCATCATCGTCGGGTTTGATTTCTAAGACCGGGACGCCGTTTGTTTCGGTCCTTTCGTCGACTATGCTATCACCGTAGATGATGGTAAGATCTCGTTCCTTGGACGAACTTTACGCACCGATGAAGAGTGGATGCCACCCCATTGATCCGGTGTAGCCAAGGGCGTCCCAAAATGGCAAGAATGTGATTGGGATGTCGATGACTTGGAAATCTGTCGGGACCATTTGTTTTCCAAACCACAGTTCAAGGTGGCTATTCCCAAGACTCGGCGGGATGTTGAGTCGTATGCCTTGGATTGCCCGAGTCGAGGGCTTTAGATCGCTTGCTTTGATCCCTAGCAAATCCATCATTTTGGCCGGAAGGACGTTCATGGATGATCCCCATCTACCAACACCCGTGGAGACGACGCCGTCCAGCTTGAACTGCATGTAGAGAGGCTCGTTATGGTCGCCCCAAATTTTGGAAGGTCGAGCTCGCAAGGTGATGATATTGCCGTAATTGACGTTGCCAATCATTTGAACCGCTTCATCAGTGTCACCGTGATGGGAACCATGGTCTCGGGCCAGGCTTTCTTCCAACTTGAGCTTGTGCGGGTAAGATGAAGTGAGTAAGGACCAGAGCGAGATGTTAGCCTCGAGTGCGCTTGAGCCGTGTCAAGACAGATCTTCAACCTTTGGGTCCAAGGTTTCAGCCTTCTTGGCGTAGGGTCCCTTTTCGCCCGTGGCTCTGTATGGCCGGCCTTTTGTCCGTCCGTGGAGGATTCACCGGGATTTGATCCGAACGTGTCGAACATTCACCTCGACTTATGGTTTTGCTTGTCTCTCCTATTTCGTAGCGGGAGTGAGCCTCGATTGGCGTAAGGCCGACCGCGCATTTCAATTGCTCACCGTCATAGCCTTTATCGAAGCATCAATAGTGGCTTTGAGATCTTCCCAAGACAGGGTTGGATTATCTCGACCTTCGGGCCTTCTGGCGGTGCGAAGCTCGTCCCCACTGATCATGGAGCAGACAGTGCCATGGCCTTGTGCAGAGCTAGGCTTGCTGGAGTAGATGACGTAGTAGTCAAACTTTCCTGAGGGTTCTCCAAGGGTTCCGACTGTGGGATCACCGCATTCATACCTCTTTTTCAGTTTTTGTTGAGAAGATAGCTTCTTCTTTCGTCGAGGACGGCCCTCGCTCATCGCATCCCGGAATTCCATTTCCGCACAAGCACCGCAATCGCAGACGTCCCACCGATGTGTTCGTTGTTCGGCGGTGGTACCGACCTCGTGAGGCCGGATGGGCAAGCTTTCCTATGGAAGGTCTTGTGGCCTTACGTCATAACCGCATGGCTCGTACGAGGGTAACAGGTTGACTTCTCGGGAGACAAATGAGAGATGTTAGAGGCCGTAGGAGCAGCCATGGCTTCGGGAAGCCCCTGTAGTTGGGTGGCTAAGGTTCCGAAGTGGTGCATGGCACCTTCGATCCAGGCTTGTTGCTCACCTTGACGTTTCTCGATAGCCATGAGGACCTCGCCAAACTTCTTCCAATGTTGGGAAATTTCTTGGGGGTAAGGTCCCGTTCTCATCGTTGTTATCCACCGACTTGGCCATGGGGATTTGACGGACCGTCCCGGTGACAGAGCCGGGAAGGAGGTAGGACCTTGCCGTTTTGACACCGGGAGACGGGTTCCTGGTACTCTCGACCACTCTCTCGTTAGCCGGAGGGGGTGATAGGCAAGGTTTAGACACGTGAATGGCCTAACGGATAAAAGGGGGAAAGCTCACGTGGCATGCGGTTTCCGTTTCTTTTATTTTTGATTTTTTTGTTGTTTTAATTTACTTAAAACATGTTTTCTCGTAATCCTAGGTAGGTTGGAAAAGATTGCTCTTCTTTTCGCAACTATGCTAGATCCCGGGTCGGCTGGAGACTATCTCGTGCGGCTATAAGCCCCTCGTTTTGCACCCGTATTTCGACATCCCAGGTGGACAGCCTGTGCGAGGGTCCTATAGCGCAAGCGGTTTCCACCGGCCTAAAAGAAAATCGAACCTAAGGACCGAGCCTCGTCATGTTCGTTTTGATGCGTTAGCCATGTGAATAGTGAATCGAGCCGGCCACCGAGTCAAGATCAGTCAAGAGTTCGGCATGACCTTCTCTTTACCTTGCTTGCGCAAGGGATCTCGTGACGTTAGGCATTGGCCGGTCATATTGTCATGGCCGACGTATCAAAGGCGTGATGACATGGTGTCATGCGAGCATGGATGTATATCCTGGACGGAACATCGTTCTGGGTGTAGCTTCGAAATCAAGATCGTGTCAAGATTTTAGCATGACCTTTCATCGCTTTGCTTGCGCAAGGGATCTTGAGTTCCGAGCCTTGACTCGTAAAATGGCAGGCATGGTATATGTATCCAGTGCCGTATGACACGGACCGGGTAAAACCAACCGAGTCCTGGACAAAGTGTGACTCAAGACTCAAACGTGTGGTTGACGCTTGGCTAGGATGGGATGTTTGGAATGATCCCGCGCGCGTCCAAGAGGCCTAGGAAGACCTAACGGATCGCAACCGAGACCACTCCGGCCGAGGGTCAGTAGTGTGCAGCGTATCCGAGGCAAAGAAGCGCGTAGCGTGCGGTGTAACCGAGGCAGAAAGGTGAGTAGAGCGGTGTAACCGAGGCAAGAAGGCGCGTGAGCTGCGCGGTCTCTAAAATTCTTTTTCCGAGTAAAACAAGTTTTTGAAGAATTTTAAATGTATGCACGTATGTATATTGATGCATTTTTTTTTTGTATTTTTATTTTTTTTGTAAAATAAAAACGAAGCACGTGCACACACACACAATGCTTAAAGGAAGGGGTAAAATGAAAGTTTGACCCTCATCATTGTTTTAAAAATCTTTTGTTTTGTTTAAAAGTTTTTAAAACAAAATTCCCTCACGGAGTCGCCAACCGAAATTACCCGGATCCGGCTGCGCGGAGCCCCGCGCATCTCGCATTCGTCGCCGTTCGGGAAAGTCGCCCGATCCGAGAGGCAAAGCGCTCGCGCCCTAAGCATCCGGCTTATTCCGCTTTAGCGTTGCGTGTTGGAGGTGTCTCGCCGTGTTTTGCTTTCAGAGTCGCCACGCCGTTTTTATTAAGCCCAAAACATTGAAAAAGGGCATCGCTTAAAGATAATTTTAAAATGTTTTTGTGTGATGAGATTTTGAGTTCGGAGGTCGATGACTCCCCGAAGAGAATATTAGAATATTAGAGCTCACTCCGAGTAGCCTCGTAAAACGAGTCTTTCTGATACCCCTAATATCCTTTAAATGTTGTGTGTGTGTGTGTGTGCTTTTAAAAATGCATGCCGTATCGGATGTCTACATTGTATGCTATGTATGGAAATGTATTGAAATAGTGTAGGAAGGAAGCCTTACCAATGTTGGTTCGTGTCTGCCTTCCGCCGGGGAATAGTGTTTGAGGCTCTGAGTAGCGTTCCTGCATGGATCGGGATTGCTTCGGGAGGGACCGGTTGTCTCGCGGACGAGTTTCGGCGTGAGCCGAGGTTGTAGGCCGCGTCGGCGTAGGTTCGGCGTGCGTGGGGATCGTCGGATCACTCAGCAGGTTCTGGCGTGCGTTGTGATCGTCGGTTTGACTCGGAAAGAGCCGGACACCGTGGAAAGACTGTGCAAGGCCTCTGAGTACCACGAGGGGCCTCAGAGTACCTCGAGAGTGCCTCGGGCAGCGCGGAGCGTCTCAGAGCGCTGGGAGGCTTCTGAGCACCACGAGGGGGCTCTAAGGCCTCTAAGGATCCGAAAGGGGCCGGGAATGCCTCGAAAGGACTTAGAGGGGAAGCCGAAGGCCTAGGGAGGAAGAGAGAAGCTGGGAGGAGTGTGAAAATGAGGAGTGGGAGCCCTCTATTTATAGTGCCGTATTAGGTGCAAAGAGGTCCGTACGGACCTCCTTGGTAATCCAAGATTTTGGTTTTCCTCGATTTGAGGGAATCATGATGATGGAGGAATATTTGCAATTATGGTGTCCCCGAGCAATAAGGTCCGTACGACCATCTTGCATGCAAAGAGGTCCGCATTTTACTCAACTCTGCAGGGGAGTAATCATTTTCCCCGGGATTTGAGGGAATATTGTGGACTTTAAGGAAATTCAGTAATTATGACAACAAAGAGGTCCGTACGGACCAATATTGCTTTCCCAATTTCCTGAAAATTCCCGAAAGGTCCTTTTGTCCCTTTTTATCCCAGAAAGGCTCCTCCCTTGGTTTGGTTGGGGGTTTAGAGAGGGTTTTGAGTGAGAGGGGTCGTCGAGACTGCGTTGATGAGTCTGCGGTGCTTCCCGTGTGTTTGAAAGGGTGTGATCCAGATTGGGGTACTTACAGGAGTGTATATGTACTGTTTTGGGATGCTTTTGAAAAGGTTTGGGCAAGTATTGGGTCGCCAACGGGATGCTGCAGATGCAACAATTGCTGATGTCTGATGGGAACTCCTATGTCGGACGACACAAGACTGATGGGGAATCCTGTGTCGTACGACATGGATAGTCTCATTAACAGACTTTCTTGGACAACAAGCCCCAGCATTTATAAAAAGGCAGATTCGCAAAATGCAACTTCCAGCAGTCATAGCAGCCCCAAAATCAATCTTCAACACCAAAATTAGCCCCAAGATCCAATATTTGGCCCAAAATGGAACATTATAATGAGAGATCCAAGACCAAAGAACGCCAATTTCACTCCGATCTCATCAACCTAACCCGCCACCATCAAAGCAACAATCGGGGGGTTATTGACCAAAGGTACGGGTTGAGATGCATTTGGGCAATAAAGGAGTGGGCGGTCGATTGGAATCTTCTCCGGGCCGCGTCTAGATATTGGGACCATGAGAGGCATGTCTTCACCATCTCATACAACAACCTCACACCTACCATTGAGGAGTTCCGCACACTGACAGGGGGATCTAAGCTTAGAGATGCAGTCTTCCCGCGAGACCCACGACCCTTGATCGAGCAGCTGGTCGATTTCTTGGGATTGCCCACAGAGCAGGTATCCGACATGTTTCTTGACCTGTCTTTCATTGACTTAGCTCAGATAGCCTGGCTAGCTGTATCATGCCTAGAGTTGTTCGACCTATCCATGTCTATGGACATTTTCATGCTGATTATGGTCTCCTTATACTGCTTTTGTGAGTATGATGGGGTATGCTCTGGTTTACTGCTAGGAGTTGTTACGCAGATCCGGGGTCACCGAGGTACTACTCTGACCGAGATTCGGCCCGGGCAGGGAGAGAGAGAGAGACATAATACCCATTCTGCTGGCTGAGACACACCATGGGATGGACTGATTGGTTGGAGGGTCACTATATATGAGACACGGCAGCTCCAGTCTCTTATCATTATGGCTTTTTGAGCGCTTGAGGCTTATCTCCCCATTGCCCGCAGGGTAGACTGCAGCACCATGGGTTACACGACAGAGGCGAGTGGCTAGTGAGGCTGCACAGGAGAGCTGGCAGAGGCGGTTGGCCAGGTATACCACCACATATATTCAATATTGGGTTCTCGGATGGAGGCTCGAGACTATGAGCGATAGACAGGATGAGTCTGTTATCGTGAGGCTACCGGGACTGCATTTCTCATCATTTAGCATCCCATCACTAGTTCTGAGGTAGTTCGGGTACCCACAGAAGGTTATTGACAGATTCAGAGAGCAGATTGCCCGAGATACCGCTCCTCTTGACATGACTGACTGCCAGACTACCAGATTCTTTGTTAGGGCCTTTTCGGGAACAGTCTTTCCCGCTCGCACACTGATACGGAAGACTCGGGGCATCACATATCTGTCCACATTATATCTTATTTGGTACGGGGAGCAGATGGGGCTGGTTCAGCACACTATTGAGGCATATTGCCGAGGGACCCGAGGAGGGAATCAGACTAGCCGGGAGTTACGGGATGCTGAGGCGTTGAATGACCCAGACAATGTGATCGACGATCCGGCAGCGGATTACGAGAGACTCGCAGAAAGGAGGGCCAAGATGAGGGATGACCCTGAGGTTATGGCACGGAGGATAGCTTTGAGGGAGGAGAGGGCTGCCCATACGGCGCTGAGAGCTGCCGGATTGGTTGACTCACCGACTCGTAGCATTCCTGAGCCGGGACGACTAGAGACAGACCTGTTTGAGATAGCTAGGCCAAAGACCTACCGAGGACCAAGAAAGAGGAAGAATAAGAGTGCTAGTTCGGGAGCGGGAACGAGTGACTAGGATTAGGTGATCGGTCCTTGTATCCCTTATTGCTGACACAAACAGACTAGACGTACTTTTCAAAATTGTATCTTTGCTTAAGTTAGTGAGTCGAGAGTAGATCGTACTTGAACTCATCAAAGAATGTATTAATGTAGTGAAAGTTGAAATTACTTCAAAGCTTAATGAAGACACATCTTGGTATTTACACAAATAACTGTTGACAGAATTTGGTGTTTTTTGTTGATTTTTAGACCGAACCGCAAGCGGTTTCCTACGTTCCCCTTTTACAATAGGAGGACTAAGGGGCTCAGGTCTCCGTAGTTCGACTCAATCAACTTTGTGTTTAAGAAAGGGAAAGATAGAAGGGGGATAAGTGGTGCAACCCTGTTTTTTACCTATATCGCCCGTTTTTAGGGTTTTCAATCTAGTTGGGTATATTCTTTAGCACCGAGCGCGCCCTTTGTTTTGCAGAGACTGCCTTTTGAGAGGTTTTCAGTCTCATCTGGGTACATTATTTTCGCGCTTTTATTATTTTTTTCTCTTTTTTATATATATTTTTTATTTTTTTAGAGAGGGAGAGACTCGATTCAAACATAATAGCAGCGCAGCTTGTCGCCGTTTACCGGATGCATGAAGGGGTTACCATCCAAATCTGTCAACCTCATTGCTCCACCAGAAAAAATTTCTTTCACCAAATACGGGCTAACCCAAACTGGCGCCCACTTGCCCAACGGACTAAATTGGTTCGGCGGCTTCTCCTTTAAGACCAAATCACCCACCTTAATGTCACGGGGATGCACCTTCTTGTCAAAGGCCCTAGCCATATGCTTTTGATAAGCCCAGGTGTGTTCCATCGCCTTGAGCCTTAGCTCATCCAGAAGAGCTAACTCATCATGCCGACTTTGAAGCCAGTCTATCTCATTGACCTCATTTTCTAGCAGAACCAGAAGAGAGGGAATCTCTAACTCAATGGGCAAGACGGCATCCATCCCATATGTCAAAGCGTACGGGGTTTCACCGATGGCTGTCCTTATTGAAGTACGATAGCCCCATAGTGCCAGATGGAGCTTCTCAGGCCAATCCCGGTTCCGCTCGGCCATCTTACGGATGATCCTTTCTAAATTCTTATTTGCGGCTTTGACAACACCATTGGTCTGAGGGCGGTATGGATATGACTTATGGTGCTTGATCCTGAATTCTGCAAGCAATCTATCGGCATCTCCCTCGAAGTGTGACCCGTTGTCGGAAATAATCTCGTTAGGAACTCCATACCGGCACATAATGTTCTCCTTTATAAAACGGGCCACCTTTTTGTAATTGAGGACCTTGTAGGATGCTGCTTCAACCCACTTGGTGAAATAATCAACAGTGACCAACACAAATTCGTGCCCATTACTGCCTGCAGGAGTGATCTTCCCAATGACATAAATCCCCCAACTCGCAAACGGCCAAGGAGTGCTCATACAATAGAGATCATGGGGAGGTATATGGTTGAGATTGAAGAACCGCTGACACTTATCACATGTCCGTACAAACTATATACAGTCACTCTCCATGGAGATCCAATAATAGCCCATCCTGAGTATGCTGAACATCAAAGCTCTGGCATTCATTTGTGGTCCACATGCACCACCATGGACTTCCTCCATGACCTTGTTGGCTTTAGACTTGCTGATACAGAGCAAAGTGGTCCTCGGTGTCTTTTCTTCCATAAGTCATCTCCCAGAATAACATACTGCGCAGACAACCTCTTCAAAGCTTGCAGGCTTTTGGCGCGGAGACCCTTTTTTCGCCTTACCATCCTCATCGCCGGGAACGAGGCTTCACCATGTTTGAGATACTTGGAAAATGCAGGTCGTACCACAAGTCATAGACTTTTTCCAGTTCAATCTGACAACAGAAGGCAGGGTTCTCACGTCTCCCAATTCTGAATGGCTTTACTGACTTACCCTCCAGAATCTCTACCAAAGAGGCTAAAGTGGCCAAGGCATCTACGAACCTATTCTTGTCCCGAGGCAGATAATGGAACGTGACCTCTTAAATTGGTTGATCAAATCCTCCATGTAAGCATAGTACAATTGTAAGTACTGGTCCACGGTTTTCCACTTATTGGACACCTGGTTGATGATTAGCTGAGAGTCTCCATATACCTCCAACTCTTCGACATTTCTCTCCAGAGCTGCCTCGAGTCCGGCTATGCAAGCTTCATATTCCGCGGCGTTGTTAGTAGCCGAGAAATTCTACTTGATAGCGATGGGGGTGTGCACATCCTTTGGGTCAACCAACACCATACCGATACCAATGCCTCTCTTATTAGCGGCACCATCGAAAAATAATTGCCAATGATCTGTACCCTCCACCATAAAAATCCCATCATCCGGAAATTGGGGTTCAAGTCCGCGTGTCTCTGAGCTTGGAAAATCTGCCAAATGGTCTGACAAGGCTTGGCCTTTGATTGCCTTGCGGGTCATAAATTTGATATCAAACTCGGCTAAGAAGAAGGACCACTTCGCGAGCCTCGACGACAGAGAAGGCTTATTAAATAGGCACTTGATGGGGTCCATCTTTGACACTAGATACACCGTATGCGACAACAGATAATGCCTCAATTTACCGACAACCCATACCAAAGCTGCACAGGTTTTCTCTAAAGCTAAATAGTTCAATTCACTGCCCTGAAGCTTCCGGCTGACGAAGTAGATGGCATTTTCCACTTTCGAGTATGGCTTCTCTTGTGCAAGCAAGGCTCCGACAGCCGTATCTCAGAATCAAGTAAATATAGCAAAGAAGGGCTTGTCCTTATGCAGGGGGCAAAGGATTGGGGGATGGACCAAGTAGGCCTTGATTGTCTCAAAGGCGATCTGACACTCCTCATTCCATTCAGCCTCCTGGTTTTTCTTGAGCAGCTTAAAAATCGGTTCACAGATAGAAGTTAACTGATGGATTAATCGGCTGATATACTCAAGATGGCCCATGAAAGCCTTCACCTCCGTGACTGTCCTTGGTGGCTTCATCTCAATGATTGCCTTAATTTTTCCAGGATCGGCCTCAATGCCTCGCTCTGTGACCATATATCCCAGAACCTTTCCTCGGACCACACCGAAAGTACATTTCGCCGGGTTCAAACTCATATCATGCTCCCGCAGTCGGTTAAAGAACTTCCTCAAGTTGACCAAGTGTTGACCATCTGATCCCTTAGAATGGATAATCATATCATCAACATAAACCTTAATCTCCTTATGGATCATATCATGAAAAAGCGCAGTGACTGCTCGCTGATAAGTGGCGCCAGCATTCTTCAAACCAAACGGCATAACCGTATAACAAAAGGTTCCCCATGGTCTGGTAAAGGCAGTCTTTTCCTGATCCTCCTCAGCCACCTTAATCTGATTGTAACCCGCAAAACCATCTATAAATGACTTGACTTCTGCACTGCGCAGTATCCACCAGTAGATCGATATTGGGCAAGGGAAAATCATCTTTCGGGCTAGCCTTGTTGAGATCTCTGAAGTCTACACAAACCTTGACTTTGCTGTTCGACTTGGTCACCGTCACTATGTTAGCCAACCACTTCGGGTACTTGATCACTCTAATGAAACCCACATTGAGCAGCTTCTCTATTTCCTCTTTAACCTGAAGAGACCATTCGGGCTTAATCCGACGAAGCTTCTATTTGACGGGCTTGGCATCTGGGTCTAGGGGGATTCGGTGCTCAACGGTCGAAGTATTCAACCCCGGCATGTCCTTATAGGACCAGGCAAACACGTCCACATACTCCTGAGCAGATCAATGAGGGCTTCTCGCTCTTCCCCAGTGAAGAAACTGTCAATTTGTGTCTCTTTGGGCTCTTCAGTAGTTCCCAAATTCAATGTGGTCAATACTTCATCGGCAGCTTGGGCCCGATTTTCCTCTCGCTCAAAAACCTGCTTTAGATTATCATTTAAAAAGTTTTTGTCTAAAAAGTCTGTGTCCTCTTCAAATGAATCATTATTAACCACTTTTAAATCATTAATATTTGCTTTAGTTAACTTATCATTCGTTAAGGTGGCAATTAAGGGATACGCAGAAAGGTCAACCATTTTATTTAGAGCAAAAGGGAAAACAGAGTCAAGGACACGGCGATGATCATCAGCCGTGAGAGTATCAAACCTATCTAGAGACTCAAACTCGATAACAAGAGACTCTGAGGACTGACTCAAGACTATAGGAACGAATTTAGACTCAGACACACCAGGACGGGGGGTCAACCCGAGCTTCTCGATCATAATTTCCCGGCTAGCAATCGGTCCTTTGAAAGAAGTCCAGTTCCGGAGCAGCATCTCTGAAGTGCTGATGAAAGTGCGCGGATCAATCTCTTTGCCCCCATTGAACTCAATCACTGATACATAATCATGCCCAGTTAGCAGGTCAATCATACCAAAAGGATATTTAGCTACAGCCCTAACCATCAGTGGCGCCTCCTCGCATAGCTCGATCAACGGTGCTTGATCAGCCCGGATCGGCCACGGCGATTACGATAAATTGCCTCCCGAGAACAAGGCTGCGACATCTTCGCCCACGATGAACTCGCAGCTTCATCGACTTCCCCAATCTTAGGCTCAACCATAGACAACTTCTCGAACTGAGCAATGAAATCGGGACTCCCCCAGAAATGATAGTGGCTTTCAAAAGTAGTAACAGCCCTTGGGATGTTAGGCTTGTTGATGATAAACTCCTTGACAGGATCGTCCGTCAAAGTAAGATCCTTGATAACTGCCAACCTCTCTTTCATCTTCTCGAACCGAGCTTCGAGGCACACACAATCATCCCCCTTTTCTCTAGCAAAGAATTTCTCCAAGGAGAGGCTGTAAGGACGGAGATTTGGTTTGACGTACAGCTTTCCAGCAGTAATAGCCTTTCTCTTATCTGCGGCTTCGATTCTGTCAGCCTCTCTGTCCTTGGGGGTCTCAACATATCCCAAACCCTTCCTATCTTTCTTCGGCTTTAGCTCCTCAAACTTGTGGGAACCTTGTTGACGTTTACCCAGACCAAGCCCCGGAATATAATTCATGCGTCTTATCATCACCATAACTAGAGGAATCCTATCAGAGGAGGTTGTTAAGTCAATTGTACATATCTGGGCTTTTGGGCTCTCGACCCCGAAACTGCTCAATATTGTCTTAGATAGGGCTTCCTCCAACTTCAACTTGTGAGGATAAGAAGAAGTCAAGAGGGACCAAAGAGAAATGTTGGCCTGGGTTCGCTTCAACTGCATGAAAATCGGATCTTCCACTGTCATATCTTCCTCAACCACCCCTTTCGCATACGGATTTCTTCTAACCTCTGGAACGGCTGCTTCTTTGTCTTTTCCTGATGACCCGGCAACATCGGTCCCCAACATTTTACCCGACCTAGTGAGCAAATTGACCTCAGCCTCCTGGTCCCCGTCGTGACCCACACTGGCCGCCTTTAACTCGGACCAACTCAACGGAGGTGCCTGCCTAGCATACGGCCAAGCCGCCTGTCTCAATTGATTAACAGTAATCGCCGAGCTTGAATTAGCGGCGCATTTAATCTCTTCCCAAGTGAGGGGAGTAGATCGAGAATCGGGAGAAATGGCATTAATTGCAAGCTCACTATCACGCTCGACATCATTTGCCGATCTTGTTGCGGCCCGAATATCATCCCAAGACAACATATAAAAGAAATCAGCATTCATTTCATTAACAACCTCGGTTACATCATTGTTCGCAAGCACAACCGCCTCAAATTCATTCACACCTTCATTACAAATGGCCTCTCGTACGACAAGCTTACTCTCATCACAAACTTCCTCACCAAACTCTATGACATTGACAAACCCATTCTTCTCAAAATCGATCATGTTGACCCTGTTGTTGTTGTTGGGAAGAGGATTGTTGACGACGTTCGGCTTCTCAATCTTGCGCTGGTCGATCAAACGCTGAATGATCCTCTTGAGTATATAGCAATTGTTGGTGGTATGGCCCGAGCACTGGTGGTAACGGCACTTCAAACTGTGATCCAATCCCGGAGTGTTAGGAGTGGGATAGTTCTCCAAAGGCTTGACCATTCCTGTCTTCATCAAACCATCAAATACCTCTTCAATTGGCATCTCCAAATCATCAAATTTCTGTCGCTGAGGCTTTCCTCCACCACGGCCGGATAACTGACCCTTCTCTCCTTGAATATAGTTGACGGCCTTAGAGACAGCAGCTTCTTTACCCTTCGAAGCAGCAGGGGTAGAGCTTGGAACTCGGTAGCGAGGAGCTGGAGTATTACTATGGACAACAGTTGGAACGATGGAATAAGTGGCATTCTCGCTTTTGGCCCCCGCACTTACCATTTCACGCAGATTCGGGTAGTACCCACGCCCAATGGCTTCCCTAACAGCTGGCTTGACACATGAAAGGAAGATGGCCTTCTCATCGAATTGGGGAATTGGATGAATCAACTCACTTAGCTTCTTGTTCCACCTCTTATAGAAATTTGTTACAGACTCATCATGCTTCTGGATGGTGCCGATCAAATCACTACGAGTGGTGTACCACTCAACGCTTCCCTTGTACTTCTACAAAAAAGCATCACTGATTTGGGTCCGCGTAGCTCGTTGAATGAACGGCCTCCTAAAAATTTAAAAAAGAAAGGTGTGTGTGTTTCTGTTTATCTTTTAAATTTTGAAAATTTTGGGAGTCGCCACGCCGTTTTTAAAGGAAAATATTGAGAAACCTATTTTAGAAGAGAATCAGAGTTCGGGGGTCTGGTTACGTGTTGGGAAGAACTTGAGAGTTCACCCAACACGCCTTTTTCGAGACTTTCAATCAAACATTGGACATTTAAAATCATTAAAAATGTGTGTGCAATATTTGTCAACAAGCAAGGCATGCAAATTTGGAATTTCATTGATGGTATAGAGACTGGATACAACTTGTGAGCCATGACAGGGGGCCACACCCTTTACATAAGATGACTTGCATTACAAGGCAAGGGCTGGAGACAGTCTGCTCAGGAAGCTTGGGTGTCGTCTCGACACAAGACCTTCCTCGAGAGAGGGATGTCGCATGACATGAGAAAGCCTCCTAGTCAGATTGCCTCTTACAATACCAAGGCTGCTCTGGAATTTGGGACAAGATTATTTCAACTATGAAGGAACACTATTCAGGGTCTAAGCTCATTTTGGGGTTGATTGGAGTGAGCAAAGTCAAGATTGACTTTCAATGATACGGATGTCATATGACATAGGACACCAGAGAATGTCCAAGTCATATGGCAAACCGCCTCCATCAATTTATTGCACCCAAATAGAACTTAGGCTCCCAAAGTAGTGGTAACTAGACCAAAACTACTTGAACAAGCTTTGGGTTACAAAAGGGGATCAATTCTGATAGACCTGAAGTCCAAGAAAAGTTGTACAGCCTTCTGGGAACTCTATGTCGTATGACACAGGACCTCTCGAGAGTCCTGTGTCGTCCGACATAGGCAGCCTGTTTCAGTACCCTTCAGTCATTTTGATCCTACCTCATTCCCAAAGCAAACCAAGCTATATTTATTAACTGAAAGCAGTAGAATAGTAATACTAAAGGAGTATTATGGGAGGATCACATGGCTTTAATGGCCAAATGTGATAAATCACACATCTATGGCCATTATTATGTAGCCATCTCCTCCTAACTCAATGGAAACCAAACAAAATTCAAACTTTAATGGTGCTAATGCCACCAAATGTTCAGATCTGAGGTGGGGAGAAGTGAATATGGGAGATTCACCTCTCCACCACCTTTATCATGCAAAATCCCAAATATTTCACATAATATCAAGATATATAAGCATGCAAGATGATATAGATGTATACAAGAGTAAATCAGAGAGAGAGAGAGAGAGAGAGAGAGAGTTTAGTGGCTACCTATTGTAGTCCACAAGGTAAAGACACCAATAGTATGGTGTTTACCCCTTCAACACACCAACAAGGAAGGCTTTCTTTGGATCTTGGCTTGAAATGTGTATGTGTGTGTGAGGAGGGAGGTGAGTGTGTGGTATGAGAGAGAGAGGAGACTCTGACTTTGGACGAGTATCCCCCTTATATTACCGGTATCCTCCCTCTATTCACTCCAAGTCCTCTAAAATGATCACCATGCCTTGTATTTATAGGCAGTGTCGATGGGGATGTCTTATGTCGCAGACATAGGGCGGTTAAACCGCCTTAATGGATGGCTTCTATGTCGGACGACAACGTACACCTTTTGGCCATATTGGGCCGAAAGCTAAGCGAGCCCAATGGACTCGAGGCTGCAGGATATTTGGACTAAATATTGCCTTTTAGCAATTATATAAGCCCAAATTTTAATTAAAGTGGATCCAAATCATGGGTTCGGATCGGGGTACTCACAGAGCCCATCGGCGACGTCACTTCCATGGGAAGTGGGGTCGTCGACACAATGAGAATCCCGAGCCGGACACGAACGGCGGGGAAAGAGGTGACCAAGATGGTCAAGTGGCTGGACCTCTTATGAAGAGGATTCCTACGTATCCCGTGGGGGAATCAAGCCGAATCGTAGTTCGTTGAAGATGGGGTGCCAATGAAAGGCTACGGGTTTTGTACCCGGGATTGACCGTTCCAAGGGGAGTCACCCCGAAAAATGTGACTTTCTTCTTTGGGAGTCACCCGCGAAATATGACTATTTTTTCTTTGGGAAGTCACCCCGCGAACTTGACTATTTTTGGTGGGGAGTCATCCCGATGATTTGACTTTTTTCTTTGGGAGTTACCCGCGAAATATGACTATTTTTTCTTAGGGAAGTCACCCCGCGAACTTGACTTTTTTTGGTGGGGAGTCATCCCGATGATTTGACTTTTTTCTTTGGGAGTCACCCGCGAAATATGACTGTTTCTTCTATTTTTTTTTCTTTGGAAAGTCACCCCGCGAACTTGACTGTTTTTGGTGGGGAGTCATCCCGATGATTTGACTTTTTTCTTTGGGAGTCACCCGCGAATTTGACTTTTTTCTTTGGGAGTCACCCGTGAATTTCTTCTGTGTGGGAAATCTGTACGGTCTTTCCGGACCGGGTAGTTTATGGCCATTCCGGGCCATTTTCTGTGTTTGGAAACTGTACGGTTTTCCGGACCGGGTAGTTTATGGCCATTCCGGGCCAAGGATCTTGGTAATGATATTGTGAAAGACTGAGAGAGGTGGGTATTTGAACCCAAATGAATCATAGGGACGAGCCTAAAGGGGTGTAGGAACAAGCCTAAAAGGGTATAGGAACAAACCTAAAGGGTATAGGCACAAGCCTAAAGAAGCATAGGAACAAGCCTGAAGAGTTGTAGGAACAAGCCTACGCATAGGAACAAGCCTAGCGAGATATAGGAATGAGCCTAAAGAGGTGTAGGAACAAGCCTACGCATAGGAACAAGCCTAGCGAGATATAGGAACGAGCCTGAAGAGGTGTAGGAACAAGCCTACGCATAGGAACAAGCCTAGCGAGATATAGGAACGAGCCTATAGAGGTGTAGGAACAAGCCTGGCGAGATATAGGAAAGAGCCTATAGAGGTGTAGGAACAAGCCTACGCATAGGAACAAGCCTAAAGGGTATAGGCACAAGCCTAAAGAAGCATAGGAACAAGCCTGAAGAGTTGTAGGAACAAGCCTACACATAGGAACAAGCCTAGCGAGATATAGGAACGAGCCTAAAGTGGTGTAGGAACAAGCCTACGCATAGGAACAATCCTAGCGAGATATAGGAATGAGCCTATAGAGGTGTAGGAACAAGCCTACGCATAGGAACAAGCCTAGCAAGATATAGGAACGAGCCTATAGAGGTGTAGGAACAAGCCTACGCATAGGAACAAGCCTAAAGGGTATAGGCACAAGCCTAAAGAAGCATAGGAACAAGCCTGAAGAGTTGTGGGAACAAGCCTACGCATAGGAACAATCCTAGTGAGATATAGGAACGAGCCTAAAGAGGTGTAGGAACAAGCCTAGCGAGATATAGGAACGAGCCTATTGAGGTGTAGGAACGAGCCTACGCATAGGAACAAGCCTAAAGGGTATAGGCACAAGCCTAAAGAAGCATAGGAACAAGCCTGAAGAGTTGTAGGAACAAGCCTACCTATAGGAAAAAGCCTAGCGAGATATAGGAACGAGCCTAAAGAGGTGGAGGAACAAGCCTACGCATAGGAACAAGCCTAGCGAGATATAGGAATGAGCCTATAGAGGTGTAGGAACAAGCCTACACATAGGAACAAGCCTAGCGAGATATAGAAACGAGCCTATAGAGGTGTAGGAACAAGCCTACGCATAGGAACAAGCCTAGCGAGATATAGGAACGAGCCTATAGAGGTGTAGGAACAAGCCTACGCATAGGAACAAGCCTAGCGAGATATAGGAACGAGCCTATAAAAGTGTAGGAACAAGCCTACGCATAGGAACAAGCCTAGCGAGATATAGGAACGAGCCTATAGAGTATAGGTACAAGCCTAAAGAAGCATGGGAACAAGCCTAAAGAGTTGTAGGAACAAGCCTACGCATAGGAACAAGCCTAGCGAGATATAGGAACGAGCCTTTAGAGGTGTAGGAACAAGCCTACGTATAGGAATAAGCCTAGCGAGATATAGGAATGAGCCTATAGAGGTGTAAGAACAAGCCTACGCATAGGAACAAGCCTAGCGAGATATAGGAACGAGCCTATAGAAGTGTAGGACCAAGCCTACGCGTAGGAACAAGCCTAGCGAGATATAGGAACGAGCCTATAGAGGTGTAGGAACAAGTCTACGCATAGGAACAAGCCTAGCGAGATATAGGAACGAGCCTATAGAAGTGTAGGAACAAGCCTACGAATAGGAACAAGCCTAGCGAGATATAGGAACGAGCCTATAGAGTATAGGCACAAGCCTAAAGAAGCATGGGAACAAGCCTGAGGTGTAGGAACAAGCCTACGCATAGGAACAAGCCTAGCAAGATATAGGAACGAGCCTATAGAGGTGTAGGAACAAGCCTACGCATAGGAACAAGCCTAAAGGGTATAGGCACAAGCCTAAAGAAGCATAGGAACAAGCCTGAAGAGTTGTGGGAACAAGCCTACGCATAGGAACAATCCTAGTGAGATATAGGAACGAGCCTAAAGAGGTGTAGGAACAAGCCTAGCGAGATATAGGAACGAGCCTATAGAGGTGTAGGAACGAGCCTACGCATAGGAACAAGCCTAAAGGGTATAGGCACAAGCCTAAAGAAGCATAGGAACAAGCCTGAAGAGTTGTAGGAACAAGCCTACCTATAGGAAAAAGCCTAGCGAGATATAGGAACGAGCCTAAAGAGGTGGAGGAACAAGCCTACGCATAGGAACAAGCCTAGCGAGATATAGGAATGAGCCTATAGAGGTGTAGGAACAAGCCTACACATAGGAACAAGCCTAGCGAGATATAGAAACGAGCCTATAGAGGTGTAGGAACAAGCCTACGCATAGGAACAAGCCTAGCGAGATATAGGAACGAGCCTATAGAAGTGTAGGACCAAGCCTACGCGTAGGAACAAGCCTAGCGAGATATAGGAACGAGCCTATAGAGGTGTAGGAACAAGTCTACGCATAGGAACAAGCCTAGCGAGATATAGGAACGAGCCTATAGAAGTGTAGGAACAAGCCTACGAATAGGAACAAGCCTAGCGAGATATAGGAACGAGCCTATAGAGTATAGGCACAAGCCTAAAGAAGCATGGGAACAAGCCTGAAGTGTTATAGGAACAAGCCTACGCATAGGAACAAGCCTAGCGAGATATAGGAGCGAGCCTTTAGAGGTGTAGGAATAAGCCTACGCATAGGAACAAGCCTAGCGAGATATAGGAACGAGCCTATAGAGGTGTAGGAACAAGCTTAGCGAGATATAGGAACGAGCCTATAGAAGTGTAGGAACAAGCCTACGCATAGGAACAAGCCTAGCGAAATATAGGAACGAGCCTATAGAGGTGTAGGAACAAGCCTACGAGTAGGAACGAGCCTAAAGAGGTTTGGGAATAAACCCAAATAGGTGTTCGAGATTGACTCAAAAGAATCGCGAGATGAACTCTATTACTTGAAATGACTTTTATCTGAGAAAGTAATGATGATTTACAGGTGAAATTACCCGGGATCCGGCTTAGAGCGCGGAGGGCCCCGGTGCATCTCGCATTCGTCGCATGTTCGGGAAGTTTGCCCGGATCCGAGAGGCAGCGCGTTCGCGCCCCTACATCTGGCTTATTCCGCTTTAGCGTGTTGGAGGTGTCTCGCTGTGTTTTGCTTTGTAGAGTCGCCACGCCGTTTTTATTGTTAAGCCCAAAACATTGAAAAAGGGCATCAGTTTAAAAAATAATAATAAACTATTTTTGTGTGATGAGATTTTGAATTCGGAGGTCAGATGACTCCTCGGGAAGAGAATATTAGAATCTTAGAGCTTACCGAGTCGCCTCATAAAAACGAGTCATTCGGATACCCCTAATATTCTTTAAATGTTGTGTGTGTGTTTGTGTGCTTTTAAAAATGCATGCTGTATCGGATGTCTACATTGTACACTATGTATTGAAATGTATTGAAATAGTAATGGAAGGAAGCCTTACCAATGTTGGTTCGTGTCTGTCTTCCGCTGGGGAATAGTGTTTGAGGATGGAATAGTGTTCTGGCACAAACCGGGATTGCTTCGGGAGGGGTCGGTTGTCTGCGGACAGAGTTTCGGCGTGAGTTGAGATTGTAGGCTGCGTTCGGGCAGAGGTTCGACGTGCGTTGGGATGGCAGGGATCACTCGGGCAGAGTTTCGGCGTGCGTTGGGATGGCAGGAGTCACTTGGGCAGAGTTTCGGCGTGGTTTGGGATCGCCGGTTTGACTCGGAAAGAGCTGGGACACCTTGGAAAGACCAGGCAAGGCCTCGGAGTACCACGAGGGGCCTCAGAGTACCTCGAGAGTGCCTCGGGGCAGCACGGGAGCATCGCGGGAGCACTCGGGGAGGCTTCGGAGCACCACGAGGGGGCTCGGAAGGCCTCGGAAGGATCCGAAAGGGGCCGGGATTGCCCCGAAGGGTCTTATAGGGGAGCCTGAAGGCTAGGGGAAGAAGAGAGAAGTGGGAGGTGTGTTTGAAAATGGGAGGGGGAGCCCTCTATTTATAGTGCCAGAAAAATGCAAAGAGGTCCATACGGACCTCCTAGGTTATCCATATTTTTAGTTTTCCTCGATTTGAGGGAATATGTGATAATTGTGAATATTCTGGAATGATGGTATCCCCTGTGCAAAGAGGTCCGTACGGACCATCTTGGCATGCAAAGAGGTCCGTACGGACCAACCATGCATGGGGGGTAATGATTTCTCTGGGATTTGAGGGAATATGGTGGACTTTAAGGGGATTCAATAATTATGGCAACAAAGAGGTCCGTACGGACCTTATTTGCTTTTCCAATTTCCTGAAAATTCCCAAAAGGTCCTTTTGTCCCTTTTTATCCCAGGAAGGCTCCTCCCTTGGTTTGGTTGAGGGTTTTTTGAGGGTTTTAAGTGCCATAGGTCTTCAAGACTGCGTTTGCGAGTCTGCGGTGTTTCCCATGTGCTCGAAAGAGGGTGATCCAGATTGGGGTACTTACAGAAGCCCCTCAACGACGTCACTTACGGTGGAAGTGGGGTCGTTGATAAGATAGGGGTCCTAATCTGGATCGCGTGCTGGGAGAGGAAGTGACCGTGGAGGTCGAGGTGAGGACGTGGCGGTGTCCTATTGTGTGACCGTTTAGGTCAGTTGGCTGGACCATGTGATAGGATTCCTACGTATCCCTAGCGGGAATCAAGCCTGATCGTAGTTCGGGTGTGGGGTGAGTTTGTGAGTGTATGTGGGCGTGATGGTGCCCTGAAGTATCGTGTGACCGCCGAGGTGGTGGTGACCGCCGAGGTCAATTGTGAGGACGTGGTGGTGTCCTGGGATGGAAACTTTACGATTTTCCTAATCGGGTGGTTTAAGGCCTTCCGGGCCGGAGATAGTGATTTGGGAGGTTTATACGGTCTTCCGGACCGAGTGGTTTAAAGCCTTCCGGGCTGGAGGTAGTGAGGTGGGAGGTTTATACGGTCTTCCGGACCGAGTGATTTAAAGCCTTCCGGGCTGGAGATAGTATGAAGACTTGAATCGTCTTCTGGTTGCAGTTTGCCATGCGTGAGGACTTGAATCGTCTTCTGGATGCAGTTTGCCATGCGTGCGGACTTGAATCATCTTCTGGCTGCGGTTTACCATGCGTGAGGACTTGAATCGTCTTTTGGCTGCGGTTTGCCATGCGTGAGGACTTGAATCGTCTTCTGGCTGCAGTTGTGCCATGCATGAGGACTTGAATCGTCTTCTGGCTGCGGTTGTGTCATGTATGAAGACTTGAGTCGTCTTCTGAATGTGGTTGTGCCATGTATGAAGACTTGAGTCGTCTTCTGACTGTGGGTTTTGCCATGCGTGAGGACTTGAATCGTCTTCTGGCTGCAGTTGTGTCATGTATGAAGACTTGAGTCGTCTTCTGAATGTGGTTGTGCCATGTATGAAGACTTGAGTCGTCTTCTGACTGTGGGTTTTGGTTCAGGAGTATGAACCTAGTGTTTGAGACTTAGTTCAGGAGTATGAACTTAAGTTGGAGCTTGGTTCAGGAGTATGAACCTGGCGAGGCCTTTTGTGAGGTGTAGTTCCCTTGTGCTTGATTTCGAGAGTCGTGATTGCCTTGTGCTTTGTCTGCTGGGGAGAAGGTTCGACCTACGATGGCCGCCGGTGTTCGTCTGTTGGGGATCATCGTGGCCTTGTAGGGGCCTTTTCTGCTGAGAGGGTGACGTCGGGCTTACTTTGATGGCTGGTGCTTGTGTTGTCGATGAGCATTTTGGAGGTGTTTTGTGCCTTGAGATTTGTGCTGGAAGGTGTTGGCTCCTTCTTGCGCTTGTTTTGCCGTTGAGTGGGCGAAGTCCGGGCTTACATTGACGGCGGTCTTTGAGGATATGTAGTCTTGTATGACTTCCCTTTTGACTTCTTTGGGGAAGGAGCTCGGGCTTACTTTGATGGCCGGTGCTTGAGTTGCCGTTGGAGTGGGCGAAATTCGGGCTTACACTGATGGCCGGTGGTTGAATTGCCATTGAGTGGGCGAAGTCCGGGCTTACATTGACGGCCGGTTGTTGAATTTCCATTGAGTAGGCAAAGTCCGGGCTTACATTGACGGCCGGTGGTTGAATTGCCGTTGAGTAGGCGAAGTCTGGGCTTACATTGACGGCTGGTGGTTGAATTGCCGTTGAGTGGGCGAAGTCCGGGCTTACATTGACGGCCGGTGGTGGAATTGCCGTTGAGTGGGCGAAGTCCGGGCTTACATTGATGGCCGGTTGTTGAATTGCCGTTGAGTGGGCGAAGTTCGGGTTTACATTGACGGCCGGTTCTTGTATTGCCGTTGAGTGGGCAAAGTTCGGGCTTACATTGACGGCCGGTGGTTGAATTGCCGTTGAGTGGGCGAAGTCCGGGCTTACATTGACGGCCGGTTGTTGAATTGCCGTTGAGTAGGCGAAGTCCGGGCTTACATTGACGGCCGGTTGTTGAATTGCCGTTGAGTGGGCGAAGTCCGGGCTTACATTGACGGCCGCTTGTTGAATTGCCATTGAGTAGGCAAAGTCCGGGCTTACATTGACGGCTGGTTGTTGAATTGCCGTTGAGTAGGCGAAGTCCGGGCTTACATTGATGGCCGGTTCTTGAATTGCCGTTAAGTGGGTGAAGTCCGGGCTTACATTGACGGCCGGTTGTTGAATTGCCGTTGGTTAAGGACCAAATTGCACTAAATTTGCTGAAATAGGCCTTAGGACAGCCAGGGGCAAAGATTATAAGGGCAGGAAAGTAATTTGGCCCTCCCTTGCAAGAAGGTCCGTACGGACCAACCTGGGATGTAAAGAGGTCCGTACGGACCAAGTGTGAATTTTACAGTTCCTAGGTTTTGACTGGGATTAAATGCCGAGCCTTTCCCCATTCCTTCTTCTTCTGTGCGTGAACCAGAGAGAGAGAGGGAGAGAAAACCTCCATTGTTAACCAAAATCCTCCATTTTTAGCTTGAATTGTTCGCAAATGGCGGAAGGATCTCGGAGAGGTCGTCGACAACGCAGTCAAGAAGTGATCGAGCAACGGATGGAGCTCTAAAGAAATTGGATCTCCTTTGTTCCATCTTCGAAGAACCCGGATGTATTATATCCGAATCCGGAGGTGCACAATCGTCGCTCTAGGAACGTCGGGGAGGTAAGAAATCCATTTCGTCTCAATTTCTTGCTTGAATTTTTGAAAGCTAGAACTAGGTTTTAGTTTTTCGCATTTTGGGTCTTTTGTTATTTGCCATGCCTTTTGTGGAATTCTTGATGAATTGTTGAAATTTGGCATGTAAAAATTGTGAATATGTGCATTTTGTGCAGAAATGTGTAGATTAGCTCTTATTTGTGAAAATAAAGTGCCTCTCTAATGACTTGCATGCTTTGGTGTTTTGTACATTATGCCTTTTATGTATGTACATTGTGAGAAAAATTGTCATGTAGGGACAAAAAATGTGACATGTGCCGTGTTTTGTGACGGGTTTTGTCTGAAAGTATGTGCCGTGTAGGGACGGACTTTTCTTTTGAAAATGTGTTATGCAGTGTGTGCCGTGTTTTTGGTGATGGGATTTGTGGGGAAAATATGTGCAATGTGTGCCGTGTTTTGTGACGGGTCTTTTGAAAATGTGTCGTGTAGTGCTTGATCCCTTTGTTGAGAAAATTTGTACAGTGTGTGCCGTGTTTTATGACGGGCTGCATGGAAAAATTATGTATAATGCATGTCATGTTTTGAGTTGCAAGTAAAAATTATGTGCAATATGTGCCGTGTTTCATGTCGGGATATACGTGCTTTGCCGTGTTGGGACGGTCTTTTGTGCTTTGATTTTCTTTTGGTATTTTGCATTAAGTACTGTGACTGACGTACCTTTGTTGTGTTTACCTGCAGGATGAGGGGCTCTTGGCTGGGAAGGCCAAGAAGATGAAGACTCGGGGATCGCTCGAGGCTGTTGTTGAAGTTGTGGCAGCGGATGCCTGACATTTCGTGGATGGTAGGCCGAGCCCAGGAGAGGCCGGTCTACGCTTCTGGCCTGGGCGTGTTCGTGGAGAACTTGGCCGGGGTTTCTGACACGAGGAAGAACAAGAGCATCTTCCTTGGTCTTTCTGAGTACTGGTGGGATACCACCCACACCTTCCATTTGAGCTGGGGAGAGGTGACGGTGATGCCCACGGACTTTCTTTGCTATCACCGAGCTTTCCTTCAAAGGAGGGCCGGTGCGGTGGTGAGATATGATTGCCGAGGATGTCTTGGCCCGAGGCTGCTTGGGCTTTGCGCTGTTCCTCACGAGGGTCTTGGCATGTTGTATAGTGATGTTGAGATGAGGATCACGGCCGGTATTGGGGCCTATGTTCGGGTGTACCGCCAGTGACGAGCGGGCGGGCGCGTTCCTTCCTGTGGTTTGCGCTTTCCGAGACCTTGTTCTCGAACCACTCGACTACGTCTCCTTTTGCTCTGCTGGATAGCTTGATTGATTTGGTGAGAGTTTTTGATATCTCTTGGGGCGAGGCGGGCTTGGCCGAGCTCTACTTCTCTTTGGACCGGTTTAGCCGGGGTGTGGCCAGTTCCTTGGCTTGTTTTGACTTTGCTTTGGAGGTATGAGTTTATTCTTTGTTTTGATTTAGCAACTTGTCATTTTCTCCGTTTTCTCTTGCATTGAGCCTTTCTACGCTTTTGTCGCGAGTGTGGTTCTACGAGATCTTTCGGTGCTTCCCGTGGAATAGAGATCACAGGGCCGTATCGGCGTATCCCGCTATGTTAGGCTTGGCACGCCGCGAGGAGGAGGAGGACCGGCGGGGAAGCTCACCATCGCCTACGGGGATGTGCGGGAGCATTTGAGAGAGATAGCCAGGAGAGGTTTGTTTGTATCCTTGGGCTCGATATGAGGATGATGATTTCGAGGGCTCCCACAGTGACGGTGCGGCGGAAGATCTTTGCGGGGCTGACTGCGACATCATGTACACAGGAGAGAGGGTCTTACGCGGCATGGCCGGGTATGCTTCCCTTGGCTCGGGGACCCTCCTTTTGGTATGCTTGATTCTCAGGATATGGATGTGTTGGATTTTGAGAGGTATTTGGGCGGCGTGAGTGCCGATGAGTTTGTGTTGTATACAGAGGAGTATGGAGCTTTCGTGAGGAGGAAGTTGAGGACGCCACGGTGTTGGCGAGGAGAGGGAGGCTGGTCCGCGGGGTCCCCGAGAGGTTCCGGTGCACAGGCCGGACTTTACGTATGTTCGTGGGGATTCCTTGAGGAGGAGGGTGTACGTGCCGTCCACGAGCGAGCTCTGCGCCTACCGCGTGGATCCCGATAGACCGTGAGTGTGCTTGCTCTTTTCCATCTTGGCATCTTTTACGTATTTTCTCTTTTTGTTGTTGAGTATGGCGTATTCTTTGAGCGTTTCTTTGGCGCTTGCTTGTGCGGGTCCCGGGAGGGCTTTTGACATGCTTGACCCGCCGCTATGTGGCGATGCGGTCTTTGCGAAGAAGATGGTGTCGAAGATGTCTTGCCGGTCTTCGCGACGTGTGCCGGCGTACACGCCGATGCCTTGAGGCATTACGTAGATGTTCCTCCACCGAGAGCCGAGCCGAAGCCACGGCGGGAGGGACCTTCGCGGGCGGCATAGCATGGATGCCGGGACGTCTTCGGGAGCTCCGAGGCCGCGAGACCCTTTGCAGTTCTTTCCTCGGCGGGATGCACGGGGTGAGGGTTCGTCGAGCCTTCTTTCTTCGATCTTTCGTCGGATTTGATCCTTCGATTACTTTGAGTACCCGGCCTCGGAGGGCTCGGTACTCTGATGACGAGGATATGACTGGCGAGTTCACCGGGATGCCAGACTTCTCGCTTGATGATCTTGGGGAGGAGGATGATGCTGAAGAGTCGGACTAGGGTTCATTTGCTTTCCCTCTTTCCATATCTTCTCTTTTGTTTCTTTTAGCAACAGACATTAGATGTACCTGTAATAAAACACTCGTATTTGCATGGCAAATGCATTTTATTTTAAGATGTAATGTCATTTTTGTGATTCACGGGAATTGTCCTAGAAATTGTTGCTATTATTTTTTTTATTTTGTGCATGCCACGTGAGCTGAGAATGCGTTTGTGGGTAGTGTATGTTTGCCGGAAATGGCTTTGGCCAGTGTTTGGGCAGTTTGGAGCAAGGTCCTGCTGAGAACAGTGGTTTTTGTACTGTTTGCTGAGAAAGTGGGGCCAAGATGCAATAAGGTCCGTACGGACAGACCTAGGTTGCAAAGAGGTCCGTACGGACCAACCTTGCTTTTGGGAAGGAAATAAATGCTTTGCAGTGTCTGGTCTTTCCCCATTCCCCATTTGCAGCCATTTTCGAGCTTTCTTCCCCATTTTCTCTAGGAACCTCCATTTTTGCCATGGATTCTTCGTACGTTCCTAGAATATTGCCGAGGCTTTCGCAGGAGAGGCAAGCACACTTCCTTGAGCAGCTGAAAACGTGGATGCGGCACCGTATGAGGCATCAGAGACGGGCTTTCGAGGTAAGGTTTCGTCTTTGCTCGATTTGGTTTTTTAAGGAGTTGGTTCCTGATTGGGAGTTGTTGCGGGCTGCCGCGAAGTTCTGGGATGTTAGGAGGCATGTGTATTGCTTTTCCTACCATGAAATGGTGCCCACCTTTGAGGATTTTTGGGCTTTGATTGGAGGACCGGAGGTGGAGGCCATCTCGCTTCCTTTGATTGGTGGTGCTGCTGTGAGCGTGAAGCTTGGAGGCTTTCTTTGTACTTCGTTGGAAGAAGTGCAGGGCATGATCCTTGATTCGGGTAATATTGACATTTCTGAGCTGCCGAAGCGGTTTATGGTTGACGATGAGAGTGATGTCTCATGGGACGCATTTCCCTTGTGCGTGATGGCGACGCTTTTCCTGGTCAGCTCTCTTGGCATTTGCGATGGTGCTTTGCTAGATGTGGTTGGGCACTGTAGAGCTGGAGAGGATATTGTCCCGTTGGTGCTGGGGGAGACTCTTCATGGTATTGACCGCAGCGGCGGGGATCGGTTCATGAGAGGGGGAAGCCCCGCTTTGCTCACCTTGTGGCTGCGAGAGAGACTTCAGGCCATGCCCGAAGCTCCGACGTCGTTTAGCCCGTGGTCATTTGCTCAGCGACCTCTTGTGTTGGATATGGATCAGTCCGCATGGGAGAGATAGATGGCACGGCTTGGTACACATCAGATCCGTTGGTGGGTTCCTCACTGGGGGATTGAGACTAGGAGGGTCTTTCAGGAAGGTTCCTATGTCGTCAGAGTTCCAGGTTTGTCTTGGTCCTCCTTTTATATTCCGTCGCTTGTTTTCCGGCAGTTTGGGATGAAGCGGGGAGCCTTTGTTGGGCAGGATGACCTTGCTACTACGGAGATAGCTCCTCTTTGTATGGCGGCTCCGTGCTTTCTTGTATTTTACGAGGGTATGGAAGTATTCCGCTTTCCCTCTGTGGTGCTCCTTAGACGTCGGGAGAGTGTCGTATTGACGACTCGGTACCTAGCCCGGTATGAGCGGCGTGTTGGGCGATCCCAAGTGGCTTTGGAGAGCGAGGCGTGTAGCGATTTTGGGACCCGGTTGCCGTAGTAGCTATTGCCTTAGGAGTGCCGAAGCACAGTCGACCCTCGGGATGTTACGGGAGACACTTTATTTGACTACGAGACCGAGTTGACCGGCTGACCGGGAGAGGTCCTCTTTACGGACTCGCGGGGAGGAGATCCGAGCCGAAGCACGGGCGAATGAAGCCACGAGAGCTGCTGGATTGTTTGACTCTGGGGAGGACCCCGATCTCGGGCGAGAGACGCAGAGTTGGTTCGCGTGGAGCGAAAGAAGACTCGCCGGGACGAGGGAAGAAAGGGAAGAATGGCGAGGGGACAAGCGCGAGATGGCGCGGAATGACCTCCTAGGTATCCATTCATTGCATTGTAAACACATTATTTGTTAAATGTATTAAGATGTCTTTTAGCATGTTGTGAACTTGAGAGTAGACCGTGCTTGAACTCATCAAGAAATGTTGTAACCGTTAGTGATTTGTGATTTACTTTTAAAGCTTTGTCGAAATGCAAGATCTCTTGTTTGCCTTTGTTTCTTTTGTGCACCTTGTCGGCGTCCATCTTTGAACTTTTACATTGCATTTGCGGACTGAAACGATGCAGGCCGTGACGGCAATCCCCTTTGCTTAGGCTTTGTGCTTGGCTGAGAGGTTGAATGATCCCCTGACAAGTCGTTTTGACGGTCATTTCCGTAGCTTCCTTGCCCTTTGTTGGCGTCGGACTCTTGACCTCAATTTCGCGGCTTACGCTTGAGCTTTTTTTTTTTTTTTTTTTTGTGAGCCCTTGTTCGAGCTCTTTTTTTTCTTTTTGAAGCGTGTGAGGGCGAAGACAAGCCCCTGGCTTGGAAGCAGACATGAGTCAGTCGTTTGACGTTGAGTGACCTCCGGATTTCCTTTGATGTTGCCGTCGTCGTTTGACTTGGTCAAGGTGACGTTGGGGCATGCTCTTGAAAAGTGCGCAGCTTGATGGAGGTCTTGATTGACATTCAAACTTTTGACTTTTTTGTGTATTTTTAGACCGGAACAATTAAGGTTGCCTACGTTCCCCCAGACTAGAGGGCTCAGGTCTGCGTAGTTCGACACTACATGGAGTGCCAAGTGATGCACATTTGTTCTTCTTTAGGCGAAGTTTGCTTCCGTTGACTGGATTCATGAAGGGATTGCCGTCTAGGTCTGTCAGATTCATGGCACCTCCGGAAAAGATCTTTTGAACCACGAAAGGGCCGATCCATGTGGGTTCCCATTTTCCCAGTGGGTTGGTTCGAGTGGGAGGCTTTTCTTTGAGTACAAGGTCGCCTTCCCTGATGTCTCGGGACTTGACTTTCTTGTCGAAAGCTCTAGCCATCCTGCTTTGATAGGCTCGGACGTGTTCCATGGCCTTTAGCCGTCGCTCGTCTAGCAGAGCCAATTCGTCATGTCGGCTTCAGAGCCATTCGACTTCGTTGATGTCATTTTCCAGCAGCACTCGGAGTGAGGGAAATTCTAATTCAATGGGAAGGACTGCTTCCATCCCGTATGTCAGGGCGAATGGGGTTTCTCCCGTGGCTGTTCTGACTGATGTGCGGTAGCCCCAAAGTGCAAGGTGCAGCTTCTCGGGCCAATCTCGTCCTCGGGTGGTCATTTTTCGAATGATCCGTTCGAGGGTTTTGTTTGCTGCTTCCACGGCGCCGTTTGTTTGTGGCCGGTAGGGAGAAGATTTGTGGCGTGTGATCTTGAATTCAGCCGGCGGTGCAGCGAATTCCCCTCGAAGTGTGAACCATTGTCTGATATGACCTCATTTGGGATGCCGTATCGGCAGATGATGTTTTCCTTGAGGAAATGCGCGACCTTCTTGGAGGTGAGTACCTTGTAGGACTTGGCTTCGACCCATTTGGTGAAGTAGTCGATGGCTACTAAGATGAACTCGTGACCGTTCTTGCACAGCGGAGCGATTTTCCCGATGACGTCAATTCCCCAAGTGGCAAATGGCCAGGGTGTAGTCATGCAGTAGAGATCGTGGGGAGGTAGATGATTGAGGTTGGAGAACCGTTGACACTTGTCGCAGCTTCGGACAAAGTGGATGCAGTCTGCCTCCATGGAGATCCACTAGTAGCCCATCATGAGAATGATTTGCATCAGGGCTCTGGCGTTCATGTGGGGACCGCAAGCCCCATTGTGGACTTCATTCATGAACTCGCTTGCTTCTTCCTGGCTGATGCAGCGTAGGAGTGGTCCTTGGTAGCGTTTCATGTATAGCATGTCCCCAAGGATGACGAAGTGAGAGGCGAGGCATTTTAGGGCCATGATGCTCTTGGTTTTGACCCCTTCTGTGTGTTGGCCTTCCTTGTTCATGAAGGTGGTTTCCCCGTTCTTGAGGTATTGGAAGATCTGGTCTGTGCTGGAAATGGCGTCGGACTTGCGTCTCTTAGGCTCTTCAGTAATCTTGCAAATCGTTGTGATTAAAACCTCCTCGGCAGCTTGGGCCCGGTTTTTCTCTCGTTTGACAACATGCTTAAAGATGTGCTTAATGTATTGTTCGTTTAATGTGTCTGCTTCTTTATCAAGTGAATCGTTATTAACTGTTTGTGTGTTAGTTAATTTATCAGTTGTTAAAGATGCAATGAGAGGATACTCGGAAAGATCGAAGCATTCATTAAGAGCATACGGGAATACATTATTGGCAATGAGTTCGTAATCTTCTGGCGTGAGGCCATCAGATGACTCGAGAGACTCAAACTCAAAGATAATGGACTCAGGATGAGTTTTGACACTGGACTCTAGGACTCGAGAGGTCAGACCAAGTTGTCCGATCATGTTCTTTTTGCTAGCAGTGGGTCCGGAGAAGGTGGCCCAGTTATTGAGTGGCAATGAGCTTGATAGGAGGCGGGATTTGAAAGGCTTTATGTCACCGTTCCCAATCATTGCTATCACAGAATTATCAGAAACAAAATCGATCAGGTCTGGCATCTCGATTTCTTCATTGAAGAGCAGGTGGAGCAGTGGCTCGTTCCAAGCATCGTCTTCGGAGTCTTTTGCTTTTACCTTGGGCATTACTAGCTCGAATGCAGTCTCGTCCCGCTTGTTTAAGGCAGGAGTGTTGACAGAGAGTTTTTCGAGTTCTTCTGCCAAAGAGGGGGTTTTCCCGAACCAAAATTCATTGTGAATAGTAGTGGTCATGGATCCCGGTAGAGGCGGTGTGTCGAGAAATGCTCTTCGGACAGGATTTGGCTTGAGGCCTCTGAATCTTGCCAGGTTCCGCTGGAGCTTGTCCATGGTTATCGGCCAGCTTTGTTTGGCATTGGTCAGCTCTGTTCCCTTTCCTGGATTTTCTTCCAAGTTGCCGGCCTTCTTTGTGAAGTACTTAGTCATGTCGAAGCTGTAAGGACGAAGATCGGAGATTGCGTGCAAGCCTCTTTTGCTATCTGCAGAGCGTTTCCGTGCAGCTCGCTTGTCCTTCGCAATGTGTTCGGGAGTAGGAGAGTATCCCAAGCCATGGAGGGTATTATGTTCTTTGATATGGATGATTTGTTGGGTACCCTGATGGCGTTTTCCCAAACCGAGCCCCGGGTTGTAGTTCATGTGCTTCATCATTTTCATCGAGGGAGGGATCTTGTCCCAAATCAAAGGTAAGTCTATGTGGCACACCTGGGCTTTTGGGCTTTCAATGGTGAACCCTGTTAACATCATGCCATCATCGTCGTGTTTGATCTCTAAGACCGGGACGCCGTTTGTGTTGGTCCTTTCGGTGACTACGCTATCACCGTAGATGATGGTTAGATCTGTTCCTTGGACGAACTTTACGCACTGATGGAGAGTGGATGCCACCCCATTGATCTGGTGTAGCCAGGGGCGTCCCAAAATGGCAGTGAATGTGATCGGGATGTCGATGACTTGGAAATCCGTTGGGACCATTTGTTTTCCGAACCATAGGTTCAAGGTGGCTATTCCCAAGACTGGGTGGGACGTTGAGTTGTATGCCTTGATTGCCTGAGTTGAGGGCTTTAGATCAGTCGCTTTGATCCCTAGCAGATCCATCATTTTGGATGGCAGGACATTCATGGATGATCCCCCATCTACCAAAACCCGTGGGAGACGACGCTCGTCCAGTTGAACTGTTATGTAGAGAGGCTCATTGTGGTCAGCCCCAAATTTTGGAAGGTCGAGCTCTGTGAAAGTGATGATATTGCTGTAATTAACGTTGCCAATCATCTGAACTGCTTCATCAGGTGTCACCGTGATGGGAACCATGGTCTGGGCCAGGCTTTCTTCCAACTTGAGCTTGTGCCGGTAAGATGAAGTGAGTAAGGACCAGAGCTAGATGTTAGCCTGAGTGCGCTTGAGCTGTGTTAAGACAGGATCTTCAGCCTTTGGGTCCAAGGTTTCAGCTTCTTTGGTGTAGGGTCCCTTTTAAGTTTGTGGCTCAGGTATGGCTGGCCTTTTGTCTGCCCGTGGAGGATTCACTGGGATTTGACCGGAACGTGTCAGAACGTTCACTTCTGGCCTTACTGTTTTGCTTGTCTCCCCTATTTCTGTAGTGGGAGGACCCTGATTGGCGTAGGGCCAGACTGCGCATTTCAATTCGTTCACTGTCATAGCTTTTGTGGAGACGTCCACAGTGGCTTTGAGGTCTTCCCAAGACAGGGGCTGGGGTATCTGGACTTTTGGGCCTTCGGTGGCGGTGCGGAGCTCGTCCCAGCTGATCATGGAGCAGACGTTGCCATGGCCTTGTGCAGAGCTAGGTTGGGGAGACTTACTGGAGTAGATGACATAGTAGTCAAACTTTCCTGAGGGTTCACCAAGGTTTCCGACTGTGGGATCACCGGATTCATACCTCTTCTTCAGTTTTTGTTGAGAAGATGGCTTCTTCTTTCTTCGAGGACGGCCCTCGTTCATTTCATCCTGGAATTCCATTTCCAGACAAGCACTGCAATCGCAGATGTCCCACCAGATGTGTCCGTTGTTCGGCGGTGGTACCGGGACCTCAGGAGGCTGAATGGGCAGGCTTTCCCTCGGAGGGTTCTGTGGCCTTATGTCATAACTGCATGGTTCGTACGAGGGCAATAGGTTGACTTCTGGGAGACAATGAGAGGCGTTAGAAGCTGCAGGAGCAGTCATGACTTTGGAAGCCCCAGGTAGTTGGGTGGCTAATGTCCCGAAGTGGTGCATAGCGTCTTCGATCCAGGCTTGTTGTTCACCTTGGCGTTTCTCAATAGCCATGAGGACCTGCCAAACTTTCTTCCAATGTTGGGAAATTTCTTGGGGGTAAGGTCCCATTCTCATCGTTTTTATCCACTGACTTGGCCATGGGGAATTGACGGACTGTCCTGGTGACAGAGCTGGGAAGAAAGTTGGTCCTTGCGGCTTTGACACGGGGAGACGGGTTCCTGGGTACTCTCAATCACTCTCTGTTAGCTGGAGGGGGTGACGGGCAAGGTTTAGACACATGAATGGCCTCACGAAATAAAAGGGGGAAAGCTCACGTGGCATGCGGTTTCCGTTTATTTTATATTTTTTATTTTTTTTTGTTGTTTTAATTTACTTAAAACATGTTTTCTCAGAGTCCTAGGTAGGTTGGAAAAGATTGCTCTTCTTTTTCGCAACTATGCTAGATCCTGGGTCAGTGGAGACCATCTGTGCGGCTATAAGCCCCTCGTTTTGCACCTGTATTTCGACATCCCAGGGTGGACAGCCCCGGGCGAGGGTCCTATAGGGCAAGTGGTTTCCACCGGCCTAAAAGAAAAACCGAACCTAAGGACCAAGCCTGTCATGTTCGTTTTGATGCGTTAGCCATGTGAATAGTGAACCGAACCGGCCACTGAGTCAAGATCAAGTCAAGAGTTCAGCATGACCTCTCTTTACCTTGCTTGCGCAAGGGATCTGTGACGTTAGGCGTTGGCTGGGTCATATTGTCATGGCTGACGTATCAAAGGCGTGATGACATGGTGTCATGTGAGCATGGATGTATATCCGGGACGGAACATCGTCTGGGTGTAGCTTCGGAAATCAAGATCAGGTCAAGATTTTAGCATGACCTTTCATCGCTTTGCTTGCGCAAGGGATCTTGAGTTCCGAGCCTTGACTCAGAAGAATGGCCGGCATGGTATATGTATCCAGGCTGTATGACACGGACTGGGTAAAAACCAACCGAGTCTGGACAGAGTGTGACTCAAGACTCAAACGTGCAGGGTTGACGCTTGGCTAGGATGGGATGTTTGGAATGATCCTGTGCGCATCCGAGAGGCCTAGGAAGACCAAACGGAATGTAACTGAGACCACTCCGGGTTAAGGGTTATAGTGTGCAGTGTATCCGAGGCACCAATGCGCATAGTGTGCGGTGTAACCGAGGCAGCAGTGTGAGTAGTGTGCGGTGTAACCGAGGCAGCAGTGCGCGTAGTGTGCGGTCTCTAAAATTCTTTTTCTGAGTAAAACAGAAGTTTTGAAAAAATTTAAATGTATGCACATATGTATATTGATGCATTTTTTTTTTGTATTTTTATTTTTTTTTGTTAAATAAAAATGAAGCACGTGCACACACACACAACAGTTAAAGAAAGGGGTAAAATGAAAGTTTAACCCTCAGTGCATCTCGCATTCGTCGCATGTTCGGGATGTTTGCCCGGATCTGAGAGGCAGCGCATTCGCGCCCAGGCATCTGGCTTATTCCGCTTTATCGTGTTGGAGGTGTCTCGCTGTGTTTTGCTTTGTAGAGTCGCCACGCCGTTTTTATTGTTAAGCCCAAAACATTGAAAAAGGGCATATTTTAAAAAAATAATAATAAACTATTTTTGTGTGATGAGATTTTGAGTTCGGAGGTCAGATGACTCCTCGGGAAGAGAATATTAGAATCTTAGAGCTCACCCGAGTCGCCTCGTAAAAACGAGTCTTTCGGATACCCCTAATATTCTTTAAATGTTGTGTGTGTGTGTGTGTGCTTTTAAAAATGCATGCTGTATCGGATGTCTACATTGTACACTATGTATTGAAATGTATTGAAATAGTAATGGAAGGAAGCCTTACCAATGTTGGTTCGTGTCTGTCTTCTGCTGGGGAATAGTGTTTGAGGATGGAATAGTGTTTCGGCACGGACCGAGATTGCTTCGGGAGGGGTCGGTTGTCTGCGGACAGAGTTTCGGCGTGAGTTGAGATTGTAGGCTGCGTTCGGGCAGAGGTTCGGCCTGCGTTGGGATGGCAGGGATCACTCGAGCAGAGTTTCGGCGTGCGTTGGGATGGCAGGAGTCACTCGGGCAGAGTTTCGGCGTGGTTTGGGATCGCCGGTTTGACTTGAAAAGAGCCGGGACACCTTGGAAAGACCAGGCAAGGCCTCAGAGTACCACGAGGGGCCTCAGAGTACCTCGAGAGTGCCTCGGGGCAGCGCAGGAGCGTCGCGGGAGCGCTCGGGGAGGCTTCAGAGCACCACGAGGGGGCTCGGAAGGCCTCAGAAGGATCCGAAAGGGGCCGAGATTGCCCCGAAGGGTCTTAGAGGGGAGCCTGAAGGCTAGGGGAAGAAGAGAGAAGTGGGAGGTGTGTTTGAAAATGGGAGGGGGAGCCCTCTATTTATAGTGCCAGAAAAATGCAAAGAGGTCCGTACGGACCTCCTAGGTTATCCAGATTTTTAGTTTTCCTCGATTTGAGGGAATATGTGATAATTGTGAATATTCTGGAATGATGGTGTCCCCTGTGCAAAGTGGTCCGTACGGACCATCTTGGCATGCAAAGAGGTCCGTACGGACCAACCATGCATGGGGGGTAATGATTTCTCCGGGATTTGAGGAAATATGGTGGACTTTAAGGGGATTCAGTAATTATGGCAACAAAGAGGTCCGTACGGACCTTATTTGCTTTTCCAATTTCCTGAAAATTCCCAAAAGGTCCTTTTGTCCCTTTTTATCCCAGGAAGGCTCCTCCCTTGGTTTGGTTAAGGGTTTTTTGAGGGTTTTGAGTGCCATAGGTTTTCGAGACTGCGTTTGCGAGTCTGCGGTGTTTCCCATGTGCTCGGAAGAGGGTGATCCAGATTGGGGTACTTACAGCAGGTGAATGAGATATGCTTTCATACCTGTGCTGTGCTTACCTGCAAGGGTTGTGCGCACGATGATCACTTGAAGTGATTGGCTGACTTTGGAAACATTTGTCGGGTAGAACACGAACTTTGCGGTTGATATTACCGTTGCAAGACGGATTCTGCTGTTAATTTGCCGTTGCGAGACGGGTATGGCTGATGATTCACCGTTGCAAGATGGGCTATTGAGGACTTGCCCTTTGCCAAACTGGTCGTTGATGAACATTGCCGTTGCAAGACGGACCTTTGACGATGATTTGCCATTTCAAAACGGACTTTTGATTCATTTGTCATTGCAGGACGGGCCTTTGACGATGATGGTGAGGATGATCCTCTCCAGCCCCCGCTTGCCGCAGTACCCCAGTGGCGCGGACATTATGGTGAGCCTCGGCCTTGGGCCCAGTATGAGGATGATGATGATTCGGATGGCGAGATCCACGAGGTATAGGAGGGTGGCGGCGACGGCCAGGAGCATATCGGCTCTGAGGAGGAGGTAGGCAGCGTCCAAGACGACAGCGGCTCCGAGGAGGATGAGGAGGATGATTCCGAGTCGGAGTGATCGCGGAAATCCCCTTTTGTCATGCTTTGGACTCTTAGATAGAGAGAAGGAACAATGCATGCACTAATCTATTGCTTCTCACTTTGTAAAATAAAATCTTTGTATTTTTCAACTAATGCATTCCATTGATAGCATCTAGACTTATTTGTTTATATGTATTAGTCCGTCCCAAGAAATGGCAAGAAGGATGGCATTTGTTGGGGGTTGGTGAGGTATTTAGGTGCAAAGTGTGCCAAATCCTCTCCCATGCGGCTGGTGAGTAGGGAGAATGGATATAGAGTTTTGGGCTGCTTTGGATAGGTTTTGAGCAAGTATCGGATCGCCGATGGGGTGCTGCAGATGCAGCCAGTTCTGACGTCTGATGGATGGTCACTTTTACTGAATTTCTTGGGAAACTAGCCCCCAACATTTGTAAAAGGACAACTTCGTCAAAGGCAAATTCCAGCAGTCACAGCAGCCCCAAAGTTCATCTTCAACCTTGGCATCATCGCCCAGATCCAATATTTGGCCCAAAATGGAATGTTATGAAGAGAGGTCTAACGCAATCCTGTTACAGGCATAATCATCACGCGACCCAGGAGGCACCCATCTTTCCAGACCTTAGTCAATCAGTCACAGACTTGGAAATATATATGTGCAGGGGCACATCTTTCGAAGAATGGGAATGAATCCCGAATTTGTGTATGACACACTTGCTTTGGGTTTGACTCTTTTGAGAGAGTGTAAGCACGACAAGGTGTGGAAAAGTGTTTGGAAGCCCCTGCTGACAGAAAGACAGTGTTTGGCTCTATTTCCCTATGACGGAGAGAGAGAAGACTTGTCAAGACACTTGAAAACTTGTCTTATTCATGATGATCACAAAGCTGCTTAAAACCCTTTATTGATGTTCGGGTTATTCAAACACTAAGTCTGATATGAGCAAACATTTTGATTAATCACAAGGAGAAAACCAACTGATATCGAGATCAAATCCGAAAGGATGGAAGGTGTATAGGAACGGTCCTTGATGAGACCGGATTTTTTGAGATTTATTTGTGATTTCGACCGGACCAATTATGGTTGCCTACGTTCCCCTCCATGATGAGGAGCTCAGGTCGCCGTAGTTCGGGCTTATCCCGAATGAAGAGAATGAATGTGAAAATTTGAGATTTGGAGGACCCTCGAGGATTTTGAGAATTGGGGGATTTGAAGATCATGTCCCCTTGGAGTGTCCATGAAAGACACGGACGCGAAGCCCCAGTGGGACATTCGCGGCAAGTGTTTGTGGAGGAAAAAATGAAATATGCTCACATAAAGTGTTAAATGAATGGACTGAATTTGCACAATCTTAGATTGATGATCTTTTGAGCTGAGATGGATTTGGCTCTGATTTAAGCAAGCAATGAAGCACTAATTTGAATTAGCTCTCGAAGATATTGGAATGAAATTACTATCCGGTAGAGACTGTAGCTGGGTTTCCGGGCTTCGATCGGCCATCAGGTGATTTGGAAAGTCATGACCTCTTAAGATGAGAGGTCGGCTGGGCCTTTTACTGACTGAACCTCTAAAGACGAGAGGTTGGCTTTTTAGGGATGTGTTTGGGATTTCTAAGGTAAGGAAATCAATTGCCTCTAAGAAAGAGATGTCAAATTTTGACTTTGGCCAAAGGCAAGGGTAATGGTAATGGAAATATCCTCTAAAATCGAGAGGATGGCTTGGAATTGGTTAAGGAAATGTGAATATCCTCTAAAATCGAGAGGATGGCTTGGGATTGATTTAAGGTGATGGTGAGAGGAAGTCCAAGCTATCGAGCACTTTTGCGAACTTGCGAGAATTCGGGCTCCTTTTTTTTTTTTTCATTGGAGAGCTTCTTGAGAAGTCGGAGAATTTTTTATTTTTTTTTTTGCTGAATGGTGAGGATCTAAAGTCCTTCTTTTGATTATTTGGGATGGCCTCTTTGAGGAGTTGAGGATTAGAAATTCCTTCTTTTGATAACTTGGAAGGCCTCTTTGAGGAGTTGAGAATTAGAAAATCCTTCTTTTGATAACTTGGAAGGCCTCTTTGAGGAGTTGAGGATTAGAAAATCCTTCTTTTGATAACTTGGAAGGCCTCTTTGAGGAGTTGAGGATTATCTTTCCTTCCTTCATGAATTGAATATTTTATGCATTGCCAACTCTCGAAGCTAACTTCTTGGGTTGCTTGGACTTCTCTCAGCAAGGAGGAAAGGTGATGGCTAGACGGGGTTTCAAAACATGCCGATCTTGAAATGAAAGGATATTGTTTGGTGAGGGTGAGGTAATGGCTTTCCTATGGGTGAAAGGCTTCAACCGCAATCCCTACCGGATGACCTAAACGAAATTAAGTCTTCGTTGCTTGCTTAAGCTTTAAATGAGAAAGATTCATGCAAATTCTTGGTCAACGAAATGATGAGGATAATGAAAGAGATGTGAGCATATGAGATGCAACATGGGGAGTTGTTAAGCCCCAATTTGGGAAGGATATTAATTGATTTTCTCACTCCGATTAATTTAAACATGAGTTATTTCAAAGCATTAGCGATTGAGCAGCAAAGGTGATCACCTAGGATAAAATCATTTCAATTAATTATAACGTGGGTGTGCTAGTGATGTCTCGAGTCTAGCAAGAAGAGAAACAAAGATTTTTATCATTGGAAGAAAAGACTAGTCCAACGTGGACTTGACAGACTCTTGTCCAATAAAGGACATTCATTAAAGAAACAAACAGACAATCTAGATCCTACAAAGACTGATTGACTGTATTAATATTGGATGGGAGGGCCCTGGGTTCTGGTGAAGATCACGGAAGAAGATTGGTAATCATATTGGGGCGAGGAGCCTTCTCGATCTTCCCTTCATCAATAAGCCTTTGGATGAGCAGCTTCAAAGGGACGCAGTCATTGGTAACATGTCCAGGGTACTGATGGTAGAGGCAAAACTTTCTAGTGTCCATATTGGGATTTGCCTTAACCAGGTTGTAATTATCCAGAGGCTTGATCAGCCCAGCCTTTACCAAACCATTAAATGCCTCCTCAGTTGGCATCCCCAGATCATCGAATTTCTGCCGCTGAGGCCTTCCTCCACCACGGCCAGATAACTGACCCTTCTCCCCTTGAATGTAGTTGACGGTGTTAGAGACAGCAGTTTCTTTACCCTTTGGAGCGACAGGGGTAGAGCTTGGAACAATGGAATAGGTAGCATTCTCGCTTTCAGCCCCTGCACTCACCATTTCTCACAGATTCGGGTAGTACCCCCGGCAAATGGCTTCCCTGACGGATGGCTTGACACATGAAAGGAAGATGGACTTCTCGTCAGAGAGGGGAATTGGGTGAGCCAACTCATTAAGCTTCATGTTCCACCTCTTATAAAAGTCTGTTACGGACTCATCGTGCCTCTGGATGGTGCCGATCAAATCACTACGAGTGGTGTACCACTCGACACTTCCTTTGTATTTGTCCAAAAAGGCATCACTGATCTGGGACCACATAGCCCTCGCTTCCGGTTTAAGACCTAGGAACCATCTCAAAGGAGAGTCATCGAGGGATAAGTGAAAGTAAAGGGCCAGCATCTCTTCGGTGGACCCTTTGGCACCCATTGACATGATGTAGCTGTTCATGTGAGTTTTAGGGCATGTGGAGCCTTCAAATTTGGTTATGGGGGGCATCTTGAAGTTCTTCGGGAGAGCCTTGGAGTCCTTGAGCTCTACAGAATTGACCACGTCTGACCCAAAAGTCATCTTGTGCAACTGTTCTTTCACATACTTCAACTCTTCCTTAAAACTTGAAATCTCAGAGGATGGGGGTCGTCCCATAGTTGGAGCTACTGTTGAGGATGGCACTGGGAATTCCGGCGTGGGCCTGATTGGCAAGGCAGCCGGAGGGAGACCAAGAGTACTGGGCATGCTAACATTGCTGTCCAATAAACCAACCGAGCTGGGGTTTCTATTCCCGTACATGTCATACCCATTAAACAGAGCGTTGGGATTCCGGGGCCCAAACTGTACTGACTGGTTGCTGACCTGACCATGGGTAGGGGACCTGATATTGGTACACGGAGCTGAATACGGGGCGGAACCGTACAGGTGCTGGGTGAGAGGAGAACAAACCGTAGGCTGAGGGATGTTGCTTTGGAATTGGGGTTGTGGATATTGCGGGATCTGATACTGGCAAATATGGTTTCCTGACATGCGATACCCGCTCTGCTGCTGATTGGACTGATCATGAGGAGCAATAAAATGACCACCAAAGGTTGGGTTGGACGGCTAACCCGTGCTGTTATACGGACATTGACCCCGAGTCCCAAACTGATTCTCAGTATACCCAAACGGCTCTTGATTGACACTACTGGGTTGCTGACCCTGCTCAAGCTGGTTCTGGGGATAAAACATAAACTGGTCCCGAGCACTGACCTTCGGTAAGGAGCTTGATTCGCCCCTCAGCCCGTATTGCATACCATAAGTAGATACTGGGATAGGGGGAGGTCTTGACATACCCCCATGAGTCGGCAGGGAGCTAGGCACACCATAGGAGACTGGTGGGGGCAGGTTGTGAAGGCCTTGCCTAGGTGAGGATGGGGGGACAAAGCCAGTGCCGGTGATAGTAACATCGGGTTCTTCCCTGATTTCTTCGTACGATCCATCGGGGTGACGGATTACGGCAACGCCCTGCATGCGCATTACTTCGACGTAGCGAGCCCAACCGGCTTCCTCACGGGCACGAGAGGCCTCGAGAGAAGCACAGAGGGAAGTTTCTTGAGAGAAGTTGAAACTTGGGTGAGGGTTAACAAACGGACTTCCCGGGGGTGTCATGTGAGGACCCATGCCATAACCACTGCTAGGAGAGGCATTCAAAGCTGTGTTCGGCCCTGCATTCTGACCTTGATCTGGCCCTACACCCTGACTGACATTCTAATTCTGAGCTGGATCGATACCCGCATTCGGACCCAAACCCGCTGAGACTTGCGAATCTGCCATTTCTGAGACTGCTGGATACGATTCCCTGATTGGAGAGAAACAGATTAACCGACCACCCGGAACTCTGACCCAATACTTGCTCGCTATAAGGGGAGAGAACGGCTTTAGGTAGGGGAGAGGATAGGCTGAGGACGGACTCATGCATATGCTCTTTTTTATATTTTTTTTTATAAAAATGATTTTTATTAATCCTAGGAATGGTTGGAAAAGGGGGAAACCTTCTTTTTCGTATTCTATGCTATTCCTGGATCAGTAGGTTCCATCACTACGTCTATAGACCCCCTGTATTCCACCTGTATTGCACCTCTGGGATGGACAATCCCGCCAGAGGTCCTATAGGGCACGTGGAACCCACCAATCGAAAGGGAGAACGAACCTATGGGCATACGAGCCAAAACAAGTCAAACTCGGGGTTTTCAAAACCAAGTCCAAGTCAACGTCTAAACTCGGGAGGAGAGAGGGTCAAAAGTACATTTGACTGTACGAGACCGCAATTTGCAGGTAAAACCCTGGACGAATTGGGCATGACCTCTCCTCTTTTCGAGTTGGAAATCTGGCATGGCCTCTCGTCACTTGGTGGCGAAATTTCGGCATAACTCTTGTTAGTATGCGTTAAGAAGTCGACATGGTCCCGCGTTGACACATGTCGAAAACGCGTCATGGCTTCTTATGAAGCCAAGCCGAGAAATCAATATGTACCTACGTCGAGATATGTAGAGATCTTAACGTGTACTTACACTTGAATTATGTCGTGATTCTGACACGAAGAGGGAAAGTATGCCAAGATTTTTGGAGACGATGCATGACTCGGACTTTGTGAGAAAATTTTGAAAACCGAGTTTAAAATGTTTTGAAAAGCATTGGCCAAAAACCAACCGGTCACGGTAGAAAGTGTGTCACGGACAAGTGTTGGCTGACTCACTGGCTAGGAGGACTTTAGGCGCTCAAACGTCAGCGAAACATGTCACTTTCCGCGATGCCGTCCGTACACTCCCGGGTTCTAACTCTATGTGCGGGTAGAGTGCGAGTAGTGTGAAGGTATTTTCTAGGAAAATATTTTTTTGCTTTTTTGTAAAAGAGATTTTTTTTATGCAATATGCAAAGGAAAAAACAAGAGAATGAGTCAAAGCATGACAAAAGGGGACTGCCCCAAATGTCAGAATTTACCAGTAGCTGTAGTCCAGCGTCATCCTGCCCTGTTCTGATCAGCGGGAAGAGCAAATTGCAAAGGGGGAAGCCCCGGCTCCCAATAGTGCCACATACCAAAGCATAGAAGCATAAAAGCATGGCAAGGTGCATTTGAACACACAAAATGACACAAATGCGCACACAAGGTGAATGTCGAAATTGTCCAAGTTGATTTAATGAAAGTTAGACCCTCTTTAAGAAAAACTTTTTTCTTTTTTCAGAAAATAGAAGAATGATACTGGTATGTGGGATTGTTAGACCACCATTTATCCCAAGCCCCGAGTTAGGGAGCGATACAGGAAGGTTAGTGGTTTCCACCTATATACCGAGTATCGTCTTCATTTTTTAGAACAAAAAGTTTTTCAATGTCCCCAGCAGAGTCGCCACTGAATGAACGCTCGCCGAAAAAGAAAAAATCGAAATATCATTTTCTCCCTTTTTGAAAGAGTTTTTAATGTGTTGAAAATGATACGATGAGTTTTGAAAACTTCGGTTTTGGGAGTCGCCACGCCGTTTTTAAAGGAAAACATTGAAAAACCTATTTTGAGAGATTTTGGGTCCGGGAGTCTGGTTACATGTTTGGGAAGAACTAGAGAGTTCACCCAACACGCCTCTTTCGAGACTTTCAATCAACATTGGACAATTTTGGACATTCAAAGTGTGTGTGCAATATTTGTTGATGTGCAAAACATGCAAATTTGACATTTTTATTGATAATATGAAAGCTGAGTACAACTTGTGAGCCATGACAGGGGGCCACACCCCTTTTACATATTATGATTATCAAAACAAGGCAGAAGGTAAGACAATCTGCCCAGAGAACTCCTATGTGGTCCGACACAAGACCTCCCAGAAAGAGGGTGTCGCACGACATGATGTCTCTTGGTCAGATTGTTTATTACAATGACCAAGCTGCTTTCTGGAACTGGAAATGACATTTATTGGACTCATTAAGGACACTATTTGAAGGTCTAAAATCAGTTTGGGATTGACGGGAATGAGCAAAGTCACGATAGACTTTGAATGATACGGATGTCATGTGACATGGAACATCCGAAGTTATCCATGTCATATGACAATCAGCCTCCAATAAATCGCACCCAAACAAATCATAGGCACTCAAATAGTGGCTTATGAGCCACGAGAATGCTTAGGAAAGCTCTGAGTTGCAAAGGGAATAAACTGGACAGATCTGAAGTCCAAGAATGGCTTTACAGCCTTCTGGGATCTCCATGTCGTATGACACAGGATCTCCAAGGAGTCCTATGTCGTCCGACATAGATAGGCCATTTCTGTACCCTTCAGTCTGTTTGTTTCCCCTTTGTTCCTCAAGGCAAACCAAGTTCATTTAACAACTGTAAACAGTAATATAACAATAATATATGAGTATTATGGGAGGATCACATGGCTTTAGTGGCCAAATGTGATAGATCACATGTTTTTGGCCACTTTGAAGTAGCCATCACCTCCTAACTCGATGCAAATGCGTAAAGATTGGATCTTTATTGATCCTAAGATAACTAAATGTCCAGATCTGAGGTGGGGAGAAGTGAATATTGAAGATTCACTTCTCCACCACCTTTATCATGCAAAAATCCCGATTTTTACATAATATTAAAGCAAGTAAGCATGCAATGTATTGTAAATGTATTAAAGACTTTATTTAAAGAGGGAGAAGGGTTTAGTGGCTACCTATTGTAGTCCACAATGTGAGATCACCAATAGTATGGTTTCTACCCCTTCTACACACCAACAAAGGAAGCTTCTTTAGGTCTTGGCCTTGAAGTGTGTGTGTGTGTGAGGAGGGAGGTGAGCGTGTGTATGAGAGAGAGAGGGAGACTCTATTTGGACAGAGTATCCCCTATATTACTGGTATCCTCCCTCTATTCACTCCAAGTCCTCTAAAATGATCAGCCATGCCTTGTATTTATAGGCAGGCTGATGGGGAGTCTTATGTCGCACGACAAGGGCAGTTAAACCGCCTTAGTGACTTCTATGTCGGACGACAGCATACACCTTTTGGCCATATTGGGCCAAAAGCTTGGCCGGCCCAATGGACTGATGGGTTGTTGGGATATTTGGACTAAATATTGCCTTTTAGCAATTATATAAGCCCAAATTTTAATTAAAGTGGATCCAAATCATGGGTTCGGATCGGGGTACTCACAGTAGTTAACCGTTGTCATGGTTTTTGAGTTTGCCGTAACGAATCGGCACCCAAGCTGTTAAGCTTGAAAAACGAAGGAGTTTTATAAAGGTGTTTGCTTTGATACCACTTATTGGTCCCAAAAGTAGAAACAAGGGTGAAAAACAGCTAGAGGGGAGGCTAAATAGTTGTTGTTAGTGTAAAACGCGGGTGATATCCTGAATGATTTCCCAGATTCGAGATGATATCTCAGATGATTTCTTGTGCTGGAATTTATATAGTTGTACATTTCTTAATTATTAACTTATGTACTAATGTGCTAATATAATCTGTATATTATATGTTGTATGCCCATATTTCAGGTTGCAAAATAATTGGAGAATAAGCTAGAAACATGGGGAATTTGGAAAAGAAGGGTTTATGCATAAATGACGTTTTATGCATAAATCTTTCCAAGAGTTACTTTGTCAACAAACATTAAAAATGTGTGAAGACTTAGTCAAGATGATTGTTGCTGATTCAAAGAGAGTACAAGATTGATAAAGCTTGGGAGTACAAGGCGTTGAAGCATGGACTTGGAGAACAAGCACACAGTTGCTATAATTGAGGAAGGTGGGCACTTGAATTGAGGAACACACCAACCACTTCCCCACTCTCCCTCAACATCCAAGACAACCCCAAGGCTGATTATTTGAGTAGCCTTCAAGTAATTGAAGACTATAAATATGCTTGGAAGGATTCACTTGAAGATATGTCAATTTTACACACCTTCAAAGCATAGAGAGATAGAGCTCTTTGTTTGGTTCATTTCATCCATCCTCCCTTGTAATTTTGCACTTGATTACATTGGTATCAAGTTGTGTGTTGGCTAGGATTGGATTTCGTTCTTTATCTCTAGTTCCATAGAGCTTAGTTTGTATTAGCTATAGGAAACACATTTCGGCTTTGTGATATTCTTTTTGTAAAGTGATAAAGTCTTCCCTAAGAGGCATCCTCAAGTTATATAATTTATATAACTTGAGAAAAACAATTTTGGTGTTATTATTCCGCTGCAATCTCTTTTACAAAATTGTTTTTATTTTTGAAGTGTGTGTGTGCTATCCCAAGTGCTATCGTTGGTGCTGTTATCACCTTGGATATCACCAATGATTCAGGCCGTGACAATTTCAATTGGTATCAGAGAAGGTCACTTGACGTTACTAAGTGCTTGGTCTAGGTGTCATGGCTTTTGATCCTGCAAATCCAAACCAAAAACGTCTTACTATTTTAGATGGTTCGAATTATGCATATTGGAAGATCCATCTTCGCTCACATATCAAATCAATTGATCTTCGAGCGTGGCGATCTGTAGTTAATGGATATTCTCTTCCACTATTACCTCGAGATGAGGATGGTGATATTCAGGTTAAACCTGAAGCTGAGTGGACTAATGAAGAGATTACCCTGGCTAACTACAATGAGAAGACTCTTAATGCTATTTTTGAGTGGGTTGACATGCGCATTTTTAAACTTGTTCAAAATAGTTCCACAGCTAAGGAAGCTTGGGATATTTTACAAAGGTTTTGTGAAGGTGATTCTAGTGTGCGTGAAAACAAACTTAGAGGTCTTACTAGCAAATTTGAAAGGTTGAGAATGGGTGAAAATGATACCATTTCCTCTTATTTTGAAAAATTGTTTGACATTGCTAATGAGTGTCAACTTTTAGGTGAACCTTTTACAAATAAACAATTGGTTTTAAAGGCTATTAAAACTCTCCCTGAGCGTTTTAATATGAAGGTTTCATCTATAGAAGAGGCTCACAACCTTTCTACATTGGACATCAATTCCTTAATGAGCATTTTAAAAAATTTTGAGTCAAACTTTGCTGAGCAAAGTGAAGATTCGAAAGGCAAGAGTGTTGCTTTAAAAGTTCAATCCTCTAGTTTATCATCTGATGTGGATGACGAAATTTTTGAGGAATTAGGTGAAGATGCTAGTGTTGCCTTGCTTGCTAGGAAAAATAACTCTATGTTAAAAAAGTTTAACAAAGAAAATGTGCAGGTGAAGGCTAAAGAGCAACAAACCAAGGTGTACAATTCAATGCCGAAGAGGACATTTCAATCTACTCAGAAAGGTGGTCCCATAAGAAGAGCATCATCAGATCAATCTAGATCTGATCTGAAGTATCTTGAGTCGATACAATGTCATGCATGCTCTGGGTGGGGTCACTACTCAAACGAGTATGCAAACACTCTAAGGAAGATGGGTAAGAACCTATGGGTATCCCTCAGTGACAATGAAGATGAGGAGACCAACCAATCTGAAGATTCAGATCAAACAGCAATGGTGGTCACAAATTGTGACTCGGACACTGACAGTGATACCTGAAGTGATATCCAATCTGAGATAGCACCTGAGATATCATCCAGCAGGTATAATAATTTTTGTTTAACAAATGTTGTTTGTTTTGTGGGTTCTGTTAACATGGATGCAGGTTGTTCACAAGAGGATGAACAAAGTAAGGAGTTCAGCAAGAATGAACTCATTTGCGGTCTTAAGGACCTTTGCAAAGAATTGGTTGACGAATGGAAGAAAGAGAACAAGAAGGTGGTGTCTCTGTCCAAAGAAGTTCCAAATCTGACTGATGGCTTGACTAGATTGGAATTTCAACTCACAAAGAAGGATGTGGAGCTAGACAAAGTCAAGGCCAAGCTTACTCTAGCCGAGGTCACCTTTAAGAAACTCAACATGAGTTCTTCCAAACTGGATGAAATCCTTGGGTTGAGCAAACCATTCAAGGCAGGCATGGGTTTTCAAGAGTCTTTAAATGCTATTACATCTACTTTGGCTAATAAGGAAGACAAAATAGTTTTTGTTAAAGAAAGAGATAATGTTGAACTATTGTCTTCTGACAAGTCTTCTGACAAAATGAAAGTATGTAACTATTGTTACTCTACTGGACATTTGAAAAATGACTTTAAAACGCTTTTAAAGAAATAGTCCAGTTCTTTAGTGCTACCTGAAGTGTTACCTAGCACGTCAGATATCACTTGCAGTCAGAAGGGATATTATCGAAGTAGGAAAGCATGAAAACCTAAGTCTAACCTGAGATGTGATGTTGTCTACACTGCCTTAAAAACTAATGTTGAAGGTTCATGGTATTTTGATAGTGGTTGCACACGTCACATGACGGGAACAAAAATGTTTTTAAAGGAATATGAACCTATTCAAGGTGGTAGTGTAACTTATGGTGGTGGTGGCAAGAGTAATATAGTATGAAAAGGTATTTTGAATATACCTGGATTTTCTGCTTTGAAAAATGTTTTGCATGTTGATGGACTTGTAACTAATTTAATTAGTATTAGCCAGATTTGTGATGACAATCTTGAAGTGAAATTCAATAAAAACACTTGTGATGTTTTTTATTGTACCAATAACTGTGTTATGTCAGGTACTAGGTCAACAAGTATGTCATTCTGTGAGAGTTGATGATGCTACATTGTGACATCAACAGTTGGGTCATGTACATTTTCGTAACATTGTAAAACTAATTAAGTCTGAAGCTATAAGTGGTATACCTAGTCTGGACATAAGTAAGAAAATCATATGTGAAGATTGTCTCAAAGGTAAATAGAAAAGTGATGCCCATAGTGCTACCCAACATTATGAGGAGTACTCTAGAACAACCACTGTTTCCAACTTGTGCATATGGATTTAATGGGTCCAATTGAGGTAGAAAGTTTAGGAGGTAAGAGATATACTTTTGTCATAGTAGATTATTTTTCTAGATTTACTTGGGTGTATTTTTTGAAAGAAAAATCAGAAACTTTTGAAAAGTTTAAGGTCTTACATGCTAAAATCAAAAACATGTTTTGTGCTCTTATCATGTGAATAAGGTCTGATCATAAATAGGAGTTTGATAATTCTTTGTTTTCAACTTTTTATGAATGAAAAGGAATTCAACACGAATTTTATGATCCTAAAACACCTCAATAAAATGGGATTGCTGAAAGAAAAAATAGGACCTTACTTGAAATGGCCCGTGTGATGTTGTTTTCAAAAAGAATTTCAAAAAGATTTTGGGCTGAGGCCTTAAACACGGCTTGCCACACGGCCAATAGAGTTTTTCTAAGACCCGGTACTAAAATGACACCTTATGAAATTTTGAATGGTAGGATACCAAAAGTTCATTATTTTCATACGTTTGGGTGTGTGTGTTTTGTTCTAAATGATCGGGATTATTTAGCCAAATTTGACTCTAAAAGTGATAAGGCTATATTTCTTGGGTATGCTCAGGATAGTCGATATAGGGTTTATAACCGTAGGTTAAAAACCATACAAGAATCAGTTAATGTTGTTTTTTATGACTTAGCAAGTGTTAAAGGTGATGGATCGAGAGCAGGAATCTCCATTGATATTGCTGGAAGAGCTAGAGGAACAAAGTAAAGCAAGTGATACCACGGGTGCTGACCAGAGTGTTACCACTGAAGGGATATCATCTCCGGTATCACCTGAAGCCAGTCCAGCAACTGAGAATGACGAATAGGCTGATGATAATACTGATGTGCATGGAGATTTAAGAAGGGATCCACCAGCTAGGATCAGAAGATATCATTCTTCTTCTCAGATTATTGGAGAAGCAAATGAAGGGGTACGAACAAGGAACAATGAGTCTTTTAGTAACTGAGAAATGGTGAGGTATGTGTGCATGTCTGTTAGGCCCAACTGGTAGGAATCAAGCTAGAGGGGGGTGAATAGCCTGTTTAAAACTTTTTCTAAAACTCTTAAAATCTTTTGAAAATATTAAGTCACACTCTAGCTAACCGGTGAGATAAAGTTAGCACAGCGGAAATACAAGATCGGTTAGAGAGTTTCTCAAAATGGTAAGGTAAAGAGTTTCAAAAGGTAAGTTAAAAGTTCATGCAACAAGAATAACTTTTATTTCCAAGTAAGACAAACAAGTAAGCAGTAACAAGAGTCAATAGGTTGTGACTGGTTGAGATGTTGTCAATCGGTTACAACAATGCAATAAATGAACAAACACACAGAGAAATGACACAGTGTTAAATAACTGCTACGTCCTCTACCAAGTTTGGTCAGAACTTGGATTTGTGAAAGTGCACTGCTATTAATGGTTCCTAACTATTACAAGTTGCAAGTCCAATGATTGAATGCTGCTAAAAGTAAAGTGACCACTAATGGATCGTGCTACAATAAAGACCTGGTGTTTTCTAGAGATGTGCTCACAAGTTGAGCTTATTTCTCTAGAGTGTGTGTGTGATTCAATCAATGTGTTCCAAATGTAGTCTTGTTGAGGAACATAACAGAATTGATTGAAGGTGCTCAGTGTATGTCCTACAGAGATGTCTAGTGAATGAGGGGATTTGTATTGAATGCCTTGAACTAGAGGATTTGTAGGTTGGTAGTTCTCGGCAGCTCACTCTCAAGGATCTTAAATGCACCAATCATCTTCAATGCTCCGGGGAAGCTATTTATAGAGAGCTTTAAAAAGGAGTCGTTGTCTTTGAAGAGGTTGTAATGATGACTTGGACTGGCAGGCATTAAATGGGAGTATCTTTGCATTTAATGCCTGAGATTTGATTGAGATATTTTCCAGGGAGTGGTTTAGGGGATGTGAGAACAGGTAACTTTGACATTCCACAAAAGAGGTACTGACATGTTGCAGAGATGTCTTTTCAGCATGCTGCTTTACCAACTTCAGCTAAAGTTGATGGCTGGGTAGTTGGGGACAATTAATGCTTCGGTTAGCTGCTGAAGAAAGCTTGTTGGATAAGCTTGGTCGGTTGGACAAGCTGAGGGCCATGACCGATAAGATAGAGCTCTGGCTGATCGGTTAGGTGCCTCTGACCGGTTGAGTGGTCAACCGATTTGAAGAATCTTCTTTACCAAGTAAACTCACAAACTAATGGGGAAATCTTCAGGTCTTCAAGTCTTCAAATCTTGAGAAAATTACATTTTAAAACACTAGCACAAGCACTAAAAGAACCTATAATACATAGAAAAATTCTATTTGGTCTAATTAAAACTAGGGGTCCTCAATAATGCTTGTTGTGATTGGGATTAAGCAATTCTAAATTTAAACATATATTTGACTAACAATCTCCTCCTAATTGCTTAAGTCCAATCACCCTAGGTTAACATCTTCTTGACTCAGTAAAAGAATGACTAGGTGTTTATCTATTAAATATGTCATTCCCTAAATCAAGTGACAACTTGATGTTACCTAAGTAAGCTTACAAACAAAGTGAAAGCTTAAAGAAAAACAGAGTAAAATAAAGAGAAATTTTGAATGAAGTGACCTGCAAAATGAAATGGTTAGTAGCAGTTGGATCAATCAAAATAATTAAAAGGAAGTACAAAAAGCAAAACATTTAAAGCAATAAAAGTTTAGGGTTCAAAGAAATCTCATTGATAAGGCTGCAATCGGTTAGGAAAAGTTTGAAAGACAAAAACATCATCGGTTACATTCTCAAACACGATCATCAGCAGGATCATCGGTTGAGCGCTTTCCTTTAGATTCTGCTGGGGTAGCCGATGAGATAGCCGGTTCAGACCTAGATTTCTTGGCAGCAGCTTTCTTTTCGTCTTTTTCATCTCTCTTTCTCTTCTTTCTTGCTGACCTTTCAGACTCACGATCGGCAAGCATCTTCTTTAGCACTTCATTTTTAGACTTCGGTTTGATTCTCTCGGTATTGGCTTTTCTGAACAAAGTGGCTTGATCGGTTAGCTTCTTCTCTGCCTCTTTGAGCTTGAGATTTAACCCCTTAATTTCATCGGTTGCAATCTTTAGATAGGCTTGAGAGGCTGAGACAAGATTCAGAAGCTCTTGGTTTGACTGATTTGAGGCACTGAGCTGGGAGGCAAGGTCAGTAATAGTTGCATCTTTGTCAAGAAGGTCAGCAACGTAGTTGGCCAAATCTTTGGCATAACCATGTTCCATTCTGTCTAACCTCTTGTTCTCATCCTCCTGATTGGACTTAATCATGCCAGCAATCAGGGCATCATACAGCTCACAAAGGTCTCTAACCACCACTGGTCTGTTAAACTCATCTTCACCGATCGGTTGAGGGTCATCGGTTGGAGAGGGATCAGCATCAGCATCAGCATCACTATCACTGGAAGAGTCAACGGTTGAAGAACTGAGAGAGATTGCAGTAGAGTCGGTTGGAAGGACAACAACAACGGATAAGTCTTGGACAGGCTGAATTTGAGAAGAAGGATCGTCAGTTAGAAGCAGACCGGCTAGATTGAGATCGGTTAAGGCAGGATCCTTATCGGTTGAGAGATCGGTTGGGAAGTCACTTTGAATAGGCAAGGGAGATGAATGACCGGTTGGAGAGCTAGCTTGATCGATTGGAGGAGTAGACTCTTCATCGGTTGGGGTAGACTCATAAGAAACAAGAGAAACAACTCCACCGGTTTCCTAGCTTAGTGCAATGGCACTCTGAATATCATTGGCTTCATCAAAAGTAGAGGCTAGTAACTAAGCAGCAATAGGAGCCATCGGTAAAGCAGATTGCCTTAGCCAAATCAAGGGGATTATCCTTAAAGCAAGCAAAAGTATAGATGCATGACGAATGTTGCTCCATGGCTGAGCGTGACCGTTCCTCATTACCAATAGTCTAGGCACATTAGGTAACAGGCCAACCATGTTAGTGACATCAGAAGACTAGCTTAAAATCCTCATTTCCAACACTTGGGTTATCTGGTTGTTGATTGAGAGATATCGAATGAATAGGTTATCGGTTGACAAAGTGCTTTCAACTGGTCAGGGAGCAATATGAGCAATTTCGCCTTGAATCTGAATATTGGGTAGCCATTGAGAAATGGAGGGAGAATATGTTGGTTTCTTTTTGGGAGGAAAATTAGTGACAAGTTGTTGGTCAGCTTTGAGAGGCTTGGTTTGGTGTCCCTTGGGAGGTGCAGGCCTTTTACGAAGCTTTAGAACATGGGTTTTCTGGCACCGATAACTTGTTTCTCCAGGACCAAAGGTTTTGGTGAGGAGAGGAGGTGTATCATTTAGTGCTGAACCGATACCTGCAGCTTCAACATTATCAACAAAATTTTTCAATCTATCCTCTCTTCTTTTCTTCTGGAGCTCGTCAACAAAAGGTGGAGGCAAAGGAATAGACTTGATTTCTGCTTAGCTAGAAATCTTCTCATGAATGTCAAAAAGTGGAATCCCATGGTCTGACCGTGGGATAGAAGTCTTTGTGGTGTAGTAGTTCAAAGGAGAGAACAGATCCTTATGATAGAGACAACGGTCAAGGTAGACAGGTGGGACAGCAAGATCTAGACGGTTATACTCAGTTGGCTCATCATCTGAAACTTCTTCATCTTCAAGAAAATCTGATTCTTGTAGCTCATCAATAGAAGAATGAGATGGTTTCTCCTCAACCGGTGGCTTAGAGCGTAAGGCTTGGATTTCCTTGGCTTGACTGTCCAGAATGGAAGCTTGAATGGCTTGAGCAGTTACGTTTTTCCTCAGCCCGTGACAGCAGTCGGTTTTACTCTTCATCAAACAAGCTAGCAGCCATTGCTTTCTGCATGTCAATATCATTGGTTTCAACCGGTTTGGTCTCTCTAACCAGTTCAACAGATGCATCGGTTAGAGGTCCATCAATCGGTTGAGTAACCATCGGTTGAGCAGCTATGCCTCCTCCTAAGTTAGTAACCGGTAATGTGTCGGTTAGCCCTCCTCCTATATTCCTAACCGTTGCCATCGGTTCAGGAGTAGTAAAAATAGGCTCAACCCTTTCCATTCTACTAGGTTGATCACCACCCTTTGAGCTTGAACTGGATCTAGAGCTGGACATAGCAAAATCATCAATTTGCTCATTATCATCCTCTTTCCCATCATCTTCAAATAGTTCATCTATTTCAGCATCCGTAACCGATGTCCATTTGGTTTTGTTGGATTGCACCGAAGAAAAGAAATCAGCTAGAGCAATGTTCCAAGCAGCTTTTAGCTCAGCGTCCATATCCAAAAGATTTTCCAACACATCCACGATATTCCTCATCAACTGATTCTTCCTGGGGCCAAGACAAACAGGTTCAGAATCAAAATTAGGCAATGAGTCAAACTCCAACTCATATCTGCCTAGCTGATAAAGGTCAGTCTCAACCAAGGTGTCTCTAGCACCATACAAGATAGCAAAATATGCCAATACTGACTGGATCATCATATCTTGTCTCAATCTGTCCTGAGCCAAATATACAGCATTCCATTGGAGAGGAAGCTGATCAAAGAATTTGTTGTATATCTTGATGAGATTGAGCCTGGAAATAGTGAGATCATATTCTCTAAGTCTGCAAGGTCGGCTGATGTAAATTTCCTTTTCCTCATGTCGGTTGCTAAAGTCAATGTAGTCATGAATATTCCCAACTGGAACAGAGGTTTTGTTAATCTCATGAAATTGAAGTAGCTTCCTGATGAAAGGTGGCAAATGATCAATGAGATAGACCCAATTGGGTGAGGGAGCAGACTGAGGATTGAAGGCCCAAGGATTATTATGGAATATGTTGAAGGTGGGATCTCTAATCGGTTGGCAGCGTCGGTAAGATGGATTGGAGGCATGACCGGTTATGGGAATGTCATCGGTTAGGGTATCATGACCGAGTAACCTCTTGGGTATGAAGGGGATGAAGGAGGTAATATCGGACTCAATCCTTCTTTTTCTTTCAGTATTTTCTTTGGCTATTTGGAAATGAGTTTTTGGGATCGATTTTTATTTTGAGGAGGTTGGAGGAGTTGGAGGTTTGGCTAATTTTCTAGCTGTCTTTCTTGGTCGGATAGAGGTTGAGATCGGTTCATCATCATGGTTAGGTGATTTTCTCTTAACTGGTGAGGGGATCGATTGAGAGGGCTTTGGTTTATCGGTTACTGGCTTAGGGGTATCGGTTGGAGGCTTCTTTGAGTTGGGCTTGGAAGTCTTCTTCTTGACCGGTGGTGCATCGGTTGAGGCAGCAACAGCCATCGGTTTGGCCTCTTTCAGAATCCTAGCTTGATCATCCTTGTCAAAGGCTTTGACAAAGGATTTTGGATGTGAGGGTTGATTGGCTGATATGTCAAATATGGAAGGGATTCTCATTAGGATTCTAATGATGAGGAGGTAGTGACATGGCTTAGCTTTGTTTGGCCTTGTCAAATACTTTTCCTTCCGAAATTTCTTGAAAGCTAACAAGATCACTCTATAAATGAAGGAGCACCAGTTGAAGCTCTTCTGAAGAATTACAGCAGCAATGGCTTCCCATTGTATCATAGTGATGGAATGATGGGAACCAAACAGACAAATAACACATCGGTCAATCACCTCGTCTAATGCATAATAAACAGCATCCAAGTCGGCCTTTTTATTGCCTTCACGAGTAACAAAGGGACCAGTACCCCTAACTCGAGGCCAAGCTAACTCCATTTCTTTCAAAGTAATAGATGAGGAACTGGTTGAGGGCAAGTTTGGGAAGGCATCGACAATTGAGGACGGAGAGAAAACAACAGGTACACCAGCCACGGTTGAAGAGATATGAGATACATCACCCGGCTTCAAACACTCATCCAAATCTCCATTGTTGAAAAGCTCATTGACCAGTTCATACATAATGTCATCATTCCCTTCAGGCATCAAGAACGGAAGAAGACCAGCAGCCGCTAACATTGCTTGCAACAGCTTTCCTTCCTCAGATTCGAAGAAGCTTGGGAGAATGTAACCTCCGAAAATGTCTTTCTTTGGAGTTGGTTTAGGAGCCATCTGTTAAAGAATCAAGAATCAAAACATTTTAAGTTAGAACATATTTTTTTTTAAATAGATAGATAAGAACAAGTTCATAACTTGACAATTTTTCGTGTTCTTCGCATCAATTTTTAGAACATTAAAGGTTTTAGAAAGTATTTACCAGGAGAGCTTAAGGATTGAAGAACTGAAGAAGAACGACGAGGATCGGTTTAAGGAGACTGAAAACTTGAAAGCTCAATTTTTGCAGAGAGAGAGAGAGAGAGAGAGAGAGAGATCTAGGGTTTTGAAGACTTTAAATGAATGTTTTTGATTTCCTTATATAGTGGAGAGAGAAAGGAAGATAAAGAGGTTTTGAACTGAAAGGACCAAAAATTTAAAAAACATTTCAACTTGTTTGCACAGATATTTAAATTTTTTGAACACGATTTTAAATATGGAGGCGTAAAAATAGGTACGTGTGTGCCACAGTTAATGCTATAATGAACAAAAAGATAACCTTTTGATAAATTGAAATGATACAGATGTTATCTTTTTGATCAAAAATTTTAAATTTTGATCAACCTAAAAGGACGGAAAGGACGGAGTTGGCAGGTGCTTTCTGAATGTGTCAGGGATGAAGCGGCTGAAAAGATTGATGTGACTCCACGGTATAGGGACGAGTCGGTTAAAACGGATTGGGAAAATTGATCCGGCCGCAGTTCGTCGGTTATGAAAATGAATTGACCGGTTGGACGAGCCATCGGTTAACGAAACTGCTTGAGGCTTGACCTGTTACAGAGGTAACCGGTTAGAATATGATCAGTTAGGAATGAGTGCAATGACCGGTTAGGAGAGAACTTTGCACCGGTTAGGGGCCATCGGTTAAGGACATCTCTTACCTGTTAGAGATATAGGTTAGGTATGCCGGTTAGAGGTGTCGGTTAGAAATTCTTGCCTTACCGGTTAGGGGAACTGGTAGGGTGATGGATGTGGTTTTACCCATCCAAAAGATATATTTCCTAGCTTATTTGATGCTTGAAACCTTGAGAATTTTATGTATTTTCTAGTGTTTTGAAAGTACAGGGGTTGAAGTGCAATTACTGACAAAATGGAGGATTTGAGCGTACTTTGGAAGTTTTTGGATCAAATTGTAATTTTGGAAAATATGGGACAAAACTGACATTTCAAAGTTCAAGGGCCAAAACGTAAATCTTGGAAAATCAGGGACTAAACTGGAAATGTGGAAAATTTGGAGGAATTTGATTTATAAAAATTCATGGGCTAAATTGGAAAATAAAATCTCAAAGATCGAGGTGAAAAAGAATTTATTAGAGTGGCCAAAGTGCGACGGTACAATTGCGAGACGGAACGAATGCAAAATTGGTACAAACAACAAGGCCACAGCTGGAGACAAGCAAGGGTTGGCCGGCCATTGCAAGGCATTCATGGGCCAAGGCATTTGCTGGCCGAGGGATTTGGGCCAAGGTTGGGCCGAGCATGCATGGGCAGTCGCTCTTGATCTTGGGCGGCTGCACAAATGGCAAGGATTGGCCGAGCAAATTTCTGTTCATGGGCAGTCACGTGGGCCAGCATGGGCGACCGCCCACAAAGTTTCAGCAACGGATTTAATTTTGTCACAAATAATAAAAACGAATCAGCAACAAGATTTTCACAGAATCAGTGACGGATTTCGGGAGATTTTCTATTTTGACAAGGATTTTGACCAAGAATTTGTTTCCAAAAAGGATTTTCACCCCCCTCCTATAAAAAGAACCCTAGACTAGTTTTTGTATGATCTTTTGATCTTTTGATCTTTTGATCTTTGGATCTTTTGATTTTTATTATTCTCTCTCTATATTTTTCTTTCTCCTAAACATATTACAATTTCTTTTTACAAGATTGAAGGGTTTAATTCAAGGTTTGAGGTATTTATTTTAATGGCCCTTCGAGGCTAAATTCCTTAGTTTTCGGATTGGTAGTAACACATATTAGATCTTTATGCTAAGGTTTTAATTCTTCCTATCTCTTTTTCGTTCTTGTTCTTCTCAACATTCTTAACCATTGTTCTTGAGATCAATTGTGTTGACCTAGCGGAATACCTTTGACCTCTTGAATTTATTTGGGTATGAACCATTGCACTAGCGTGGATGATTTGTAATTTGACCATTGTTGAGAGGAATAGATTCAATTGAGGACCTACCGGAAAGCAAACGAATCTAGGTTCCCTTGTTCTTAAGTTTTTAATTGAAATTCTTGAATGTTTATATTGACCTACCGGAATATATAAATTAGATAGAATTAGAAGGGTTTTAATGTTCATATTGACCTACCGGAATATATGAACATCTTTACCCTAGATTTTTGTGAACGAACCCAAGAATGAGATTGAGTTATTTCTTTACATGATTTAAATAGCATAAAGTGATAATATGTTGTGAATCCAATCCGTGGACTATTTCTTAATCCTTGATTTATTTTCTTATTTTGTTTATTTTATTTGCTTTCTTAGTTTAATAATTCAACCAATCAAAACCCCCTTTTCTTTTTTTTCTTTTTACACTAATTAAATCAATTTATTCAACACTCAAATCTCTGTGGATTCGACCCTTGCTTGTTGTAAGTACCCCAATCTGGATCATCCTCTTCCGAGCACATAGGAAACACCGCAGACTCACAAACACAGTCTCAAAGACCTATGGCACTCAAAACCCTCTCAAAACCCTCAACCAAACCAAGGGAGGAGCCTTTCTGGAATAAAAAGGGACAAAAGGACCTTTTGGGAATTTTCAAGAAATTGGAAAAGCATAAGTGGTCCGTACGAACCTCTTTGTTTTAATAATTACTGAATCCCCTTGAAGTCCACAATATTCCCTCAAATCTCGGAGAAAATGATTACCCTCATGCATGGTTGGTCCGTACGGACCTCTTTGCATGCTGAGGTGGTCCGTACGGACCTCTTTGCACAGGGGACATCACAATTCCAGAATATTCACCATCATCACATATTCCCTCAAATCGAGGAAAACCAAAAATCTGGATAACATGGGAGGTCCGTACGGACCTCTTTGCAATTTTCTCCTACTATAAATAGATGGCTCCCCCTCCCTCATTTTACACACCTCCCTCTTCTCTCCTCTCCCCCAGCCTTCAGGCTCCCCTCTAAGACCCTTCGGGGCAATCCCGGCCCCTTTCGGATCCTTTCGAGGCCTTCCGAGCCCCCTCGTGGTGCTCCGAAGCCTCCTCGAGCGCTCCCGCGACGCTCCCGCGCTGCCCCGAGGCACTCTCGAGGTACTCTGAGGCCCCTCGTGGTACTCCGAGGCCTTGCCTGGTCTTTCCAAGGTGTCCCGGCTCTTTTCGAGTCAAACCGGCGATCCCAAACCACGCCAAAACTCTGCCCGAGTGACTCCTGCCACCCCAATGCACGCCGAACCTCTGCCCGAGTGATCCGTGCGATCCCAACGCCCACCGAAACTCTGCCCGAACGCAGCCTACAATCTCAACTCACGCCGAAACTCTGTCCGCAGACAACCGGCCCCTCCCGAAGCAATCCCGGTCCGTGCCGGAACATCATTCCATCCCCAAACACTATTCCCCAGCGGAAGACATACAAGAACCAACATTGGTAAGTCTTCCTTCCATTACTATTTCAATACATTTCAATACGCAGTGTACAATGTAGACATCCGACACAGCATGCATTTTTAAAAGCACACACACACACACACAACATTTAAAGAATATTAGGGGTATCCGAAAGACTCATTTTTACGAGGCGACTCGGGTGAGCTCTAAGATTCTAATATTCTCTTCCCGAGGAGTCATCTGACCTCCGAACTCAAAATCTCATCACACAAAAACTGTTTATTATTATTTTTAAACTGATGCCCTTTTTCAATGTTTTGGGCTTAATAATAAAAACGGCGTGGCGACTCTACAAAGCAAAACACAGCGAGACACCTCCAACCTCGCAACGCTAAAGCGGAATAAAGCCAGATGCCGGGGCGCGAAAGCGCTGCCTCTCGGATCCGGGCGAACATTCCCGAACAGCGACACCACGAATGCGAGATGCTTCGGGGCCTTTCCCCCACTCTAGGAGCGCGGATCCCGGATAATTTCAGTTGGCGACTCCGCTGGGGACTTTTTGTTTTAAAATCTTTTTAAACAAAACAAAAGATTTTTAAAACGATGATGAGGGTCAAACTTTCATTTTACCCCTTTCTTTAACTGTTGTGAGTGTGTGCACGTGCTTCGTTTTTATTTTACAAAAAAAAAATACAAAAAAAATGCATCAATATACATCTGTGCATACATTTAAAATTCTTCGAAAAAAACTTCTGTTTTACTCAGAAAAAGAATTTTAGAGACCGCACACTACTCGCACTGCTGCCTCGGTTACACCGCACGCTACGCACACTGCTGCCTCGGTTACACCGCACGCTACGCGCCTTCTTTGCCTCGGATACCTTGCACACTACAACCCTTAACCCGGAGTGGTCTCGGTTGCGATCCGTTTGGTCTTCCTAGGCCTCTCGGATGCGCACGGGATCATTCCAAACATCCCATCCTAGCCAAGCGTCAACCCTGCACGTTTGAGTCTTGAGTCACACTCTGTCCAGACTCGGTTGGTTTTTACCCAGTCCGTGTCATACAGCTTGAATACATATACCATGCCGGCCATTTTCTAAGTCAAGGCTCGGAACTCAAGATCCCTTGCGCAAGCAAAGCGATGAAAGGTCATGCTAAAATCTCGACCTGATCTTGATTTCCGAAGCTACACCCAGACGATGTTCCGTCCCGGATATACATCCATGCTCACATGACACCATGTCATCACGCCTTTGATACGTCAGCCATGATAATATGACCCGGCTAACGCCTAACGTCACGGATCCCTTGCGCAAGCAAGTAAGAGAAGGTCATGCGAACTCTTGACACGATCTTGACTCGGTGGCCGGCTCGGTTCACTATTCACATGGCTAACGCATTAAAACGAACATGACGAGGCTCGGTCCTTAGGTTTGGTTTTCTTTTAGGCCGGTGGAAACCGCTTGCCCTATAGGACCCTCGCCCAGTGTCCACCTGGGATGTCGAAATACGGAGTGCAAAACGAGGGCTTATAGTCGCACGAGATGGTCTCCAACGACCCAGGATCTAGCATAGTTGCGAAAAAGAAGAGCAATCTTTTCCAACCTACCTAGGACTCTGAGAAAACATGTTTTAAGTAAATTAAAACAACAAAAAAAATATAAAAGAAACGGAAACCGCATGCCACGTGAGCTTTCCCCCTTTTATCCCGTGAGGCCATTCCCATGTCTAAACCTTGCCCGTCACCCCCTCCAGCGAACCGAGAGTGGTTGAGAATACCCGGGAGCCGCCTTTTCAGTATCGAGGTCACAAGATCTGATAGCCCTTCCAGTTCAACGGTCTGCACCGTCTGCTACTCTCCCATGACAGGATCAACAGATAACAGTGAGAGAAACGGAACCCCGCCACTAAGGAACCTCCAGACAATGGAGGAGGTGCTGCGAGCATTAGAAACCATCAAGAAGCGCCAAGAAGAGCAGCAAGCCGGGATCGTAGACACCTTGCGTCTTCGAGGAACAGTTGCAGTTCCCCAACCTGACGGAACCTTTGTTCTCATAGAGGACGAAGACATACCGCCCCACCCCCCGGTTTCTCAAAGCTATCAGCAAGTTCCGCCTCCGCCAAGCTACGAGATCCCAGCAACGCAAAGCAGCTCTCGCTCAAAGCTCCCCTCAGGCGTCGGTCAGCGGCTCAACATGCCCGCCTCGGCACGGTCGGTTTCCCGGCTCACGCACATCAAGCTCGGTACCAACGGCACACATACGTGCACTGCTCCGTCGAGATCCCAATGCATCTCGGTATCCCCAGATTCAATCATTTGCCTCTATACGAGCCTCGCAACCACATGCAAAAGTCCCCATGCTTACCGGGGACGGGCATCCCAAGCGGATATCCAGGCATTTCAAGCTTGCCACTGCTAGTACGCCGCCCAGGGCTAACGAATCATTTCCCCAATTCCCAAACACAACCCTTAGAGGACTTGACAATCACGCCCTCAACTTCAACACCCCAGGGTATGGGTTGGTATACACTCAACTACCTCCCCAAGACTCCGGAATGGCGATCCCATCAGCCAATCCACCTCCATCTTCGGTTTCTGTCCCTGAAAAGCGGTAACCCGCCTCAGGCAGATGATCCCCACATGGCTTGGGCGATCGAACAAATGAAAGACATGCAAGGCAAGCTAGCTAGTTCTCGGAAGGACTCCCTCCACGCCCTGCGATCCGAGCAAAGTGGTCCCTCTCCCTCCCAGAAATTCGGGATCTTAGGAAATGGAAAAGTTTGACGGGACGAGAATGCCCAAAACCCACATCGACACCTATGTCCTGGGTATGAGAGCCAAAGGGGAAACCCCTCAACAAATGGCGGATCACTTTTAGCATTCTCTCAAATCCACAGCACTAAGGTGGTTCCTCAATGTGAAGGCAGAAAACCGCTCCACGTGGGACCAAATCAGTGAAATCTTCCTGGGGAAGTACCGCGCCAACCTCGAGTGGGAGACAAACTGCCATGACCAGCAAGCCACCGAACAAAAGGATGACGAACAAGTGGGCGAGTTCTACAAAAGATGGAATTGGAAGCTTAGTGAGATAATGGATCCACTTTCCAAGAAGAAGCGAGATGGACATCTTCCATTCTGCCTCGAAGCCATCTTTGAGGACCTTGATCAGCCACCATTTCTATCCGGATCTCCGTGCCATGGTCAATGCCGGGACAAAGTTCGAGAAGACTCTGAGTCTTCAAAAGACAACAGCAACCCCTGCCTCGTCTTACCGCTATCGGACAAACACAGCAACTTCAACTCCTGCCCGAACAAAGGAAAAGAAGCGACGGAACGATGCACTACATCCAGAACGGAGCTCAAGTAAACCGCGATCAAGCAGCCCCAAAGAATAACAATCCCCCTCGCTTCCCACAATTCCAGCATTTAGACAACCTGGAAATGCCCTTGGGTCAAGTATTTGAAGCTTTGGTGAAACGAAATCTTCTCAAGCCTCTCGAGAATTTCCAACCGAAGACTCCCAGGCCAACATGGATATGAGCAAGCCTTTGCGCCTTCCACAACTACCCGGCCACACCACCGACAATTGCTTCATGCTCAAGCGAGGTGGTCCGGGGGGCTCATTGAGGAGGGAAAATTGGAATGCCCTCGTGGTCCCAATACCATCGGAAATCCATTCCCCGGAACGACAGGGTAAACTCAATAGCCTTTGACGAAACTCCAAGCGAGAGCAGACCCCCTGCAATTTCCGAAACCGTCAGCATGATGTCCCGCTATGACTAGGAGCATGAAACCAGAGTCAAAAGGTCTCGTGACCGGGAATTCAGACAAGAACGCCCAAGGGCAACTGTCTCCCTACGATCTGTGCCTCGACTAAGGCATACAAATGGATGGATCGAACGCTCTCCAGAGGAGACTGAGTCAAATGGTAGCACAGGAAGCAGCTTAGTCTTCACAGATGATGACTTGCCGACATGTGAGAATCGGCACAACGAAGCCCTCCTCATCCTCATAAAAATAGAGATATTCTTCCTCCCGAACGTCTTGATTGATAACGGCTCTGCAGTCAACATCATTGCTTTGAGCACACTAAAACGACTCCGTATCGACCGCTCCCTGATAAGGCCTTCACCTCGGGTAATCCGAGCCTACGATTCCACTGGACGACCAATCGTAGGGGTCATCAATCTAAGGATCCAATTCGATGCACAATTGGAGTCGGTAGAGTTCCAAGTCGTGGAAATCAAACCAACCTTCTCTGCCTTGCTGGGACGACCTTGGATACATCAGATGAAAGCAGTATCATCTACTCTTCACCAATGCGTGAAATTCATCAACACCAATGGAGTGATCGAAGTGATCCACGGAAGCAGTGCAATGGCAAGTTCTTGGTCAGCAAGCTACGACCCAGAAGAAGGTCCCGATATGACCGAATACTCTTCTCCAGATGAGTCTCCTACCCTGTCCCGCTACGAAGTGGATCCTTACATCCACGCTCTAAGCCGCGACGAGCTGGAAATCGAAGAACTCATGGGTCAGGATGACAACTCAGATATATGCGACTGTGAAGAATGCTTAAGGGAAGATCAAGAGATGGACGCCCTGATGGAGATTGATCGAGGGGTAGACCCTTACTTCGCCGAAACCCTCTTGCAAACTGGCTCATCACCGATCCCCCGGTACAAGACAACCCTCTGGCCGACACTCTCAGATCTTACGGGGACAACCATGACAGCATAGTTCAATTCAACATTCTAGTGTCCGACCTAGATGAACAGTGGCGCAACCTCCTCCAAGGCCTAATCAGGGAAGGAAATATAGCATGCCCCCTCGAATCAGACATTGTAAATGTCGTCCAAGCAAAGATCCCAGATAAAGAGGCAGATTCTATGAAAATGATCAACATCAGCAAGAATCAACTCCGAATCAGCGAATGCTTCGCCCTCTTAGAAGTAGCCCTCAGCGACTTCTATCATCAAAGACCTCCAAGGACTGGTGGCAACACTAATGGAGGGACATCATCAGGGGAGCAACCAAAAACCTCCGCGATCTGGCTTGAAATCGAACCGCATGCAAGCTATTTCCCGGGACTCATGCCAAGGGAAGATTGGCCACCTGAACCAGCACCACTCCCTCTAGAGCTACGGCCCGGTAGAGTAATGAAGCCTGGTCCAATCCCTCGTCGGCTATAGTCTAGCTTCGAGTCTTGTTGTCTGTGAATTCACATCTTTTGAGTCTTTTGACGGCTTTACGCCCAACGATTGTGAGTCTTTGATCAACAATGTATAGTCTTCACGCTTTCAATAAAAGGTCTAACCTTTCTAAAAAAATCATTTCATTGCATCTTTAACAAGTGATGAGTTAACTAATCAAAACAGTTAATAACAATTCATCTCTACAAAAGGCAAACACATTAATTGAATAAATGCATCAAGCAAACATTTAAGCATGTTGTCAAACGAGAGAAAAACCGGGCCCAAGCTGCAGAGGAGGTTTTAATCATAACGATTTGCAAGATTGCTGAAGAGCCAAAGAGACGCAAGTCCGACGCCATTTCCGGCCTGGACCCGGATCTTCCAATACCTCAAGAGCGGAAACCACCTTCATGAACAAGGAAGGCCCACACACAGGAGGGGTCAAAACCAAGAGCATCATGGCCCTAAAACGCCTCGCCTCTCACTTCGTCATCCTCGGGGACATGCTATACAAGAAACGCTACCATGGACCACTCCTACACTGCATCAACCAGGAATAGGCAAACAAGTTCATGAACGAAGTCCAAAATGGGGCTTGCGGTCCCCACATGAACGCCGAGCCACGATGCAAATCATTCTCGGGATGGGTTACTCTTGGATCTCCATGGAGCGGATTGCATCCACTTTGTCCGAAGGCTGCGACAAGTGTCAACGGTTCTCCAACCTCAATCATCTACCTCCCCACGATCTCTCTTGCATGACTACACCCTGGCCATTTGCCACTTGGGAATTGACGTCATCGGGAAAATCGCTCCGCCCGAGCGGCAACGGGCACGAGATCATCTTAGTAGCCATCGACTACTTCACCAAATGGGTCGAAGCCAAGTCCTACAAGGTACTTACCTCCAAGAAGGTCGCGCATTTCCTCAAGGAAAACATCATCTGCCGATACGGCATCCCAAATGAGGTCATATCAGACAATGGTTCACACTTCGAGGGGAATTCGACGGCTGCTGGCGCGAATTCAAGATCACACGCCACAAATCTTCTCCCTACCGGCCACAAACAAACGGCGCCGTGGAAGCGGCAAACAAAACCCTCGAACGGATCATCCGAAAAATGACCACCCGAGGACGAGATTGGCCCGAGAAGTTGCACCTTGCACTTTGGGGCTATCGAACATCGATCGAGAACGACCACGGGAGAAACCCCATTCGCCACGACATACGGGATGGAAGCAGTCCTTCCCATTGAATTGGAAATTCCCTCACTCAGAGTCTTTCTTTGGAAAATGACGTCAACGAAGTCGAATGGCTCGAAGCCGACATGGCCAATTGGCTCTGCTAGACGAGCGACGACTAAAGGCCATGGAACACGTCAGGAGCCTATCAAAGCGGGATGGCTAGAGCTTTCGACAAGAAAGTCAAGTCCCGAGACATCGGGGAAGGCGATCTTGTACTCAAGAAAAGCCTCCCACTCGAACCCAACCAGCTGGGAAAATGGGAACCCACATGGATCGGCCCTTTCGTGGTTCAAAGATCTTCTCCGGAGGTGCCATGAAGGCGACAGGACCTAGGCGGCAATCCCTTCTTGAATCCGGTCAACGGAAGCAAACTTCGCGAGATACTTCGCTGAAGAAGAACAAGCTGTGCATCTCTTGGCACTCCATGTAGTGTCGAACTACGCAGACCTGAGCCCTCTAGTCCGGGGGAACGTAGGCAACCTTAATTGGTCTGGCCTAAAAATACACAAAAAAGTCAAAAGTTTGAATGTCAATCAAGACCTCCATCAAGCTATGCAAAAGCACACCCCAACGTCACCTTGACCAAGTCAAACGACGGCGGCAACATCAAAGGACATCAAAAGGTCACTCAGCATCAAGCAGTGACCCGTGTCTACTTCCAAGCCGGGGCTTGTCTTCGCCCTCACGCGCTTCAAAAAAAAACAAAAAAAGAGAGCTCGAGCAAGGGCTCACAAAAAAAAAAAAAAAAAAAAAAAAAAAAAAAGCTCAAAGCGAAGGCTGCGAAATTGAGGTCAAGAGCCCGACGCAAACAAAGGGCAAGGAAGCTATGGAAATGACCATCAAACGACTTGTCAGGGGATCATTCCACCTCTCAGCCAAGCACAAAGCCTAAGCAAAGGGGATTGCCGTCATGGCCCAGACTGCTTCAGTCCGCAAATGCAACAGAAAAGTTCAAAGATGGACGCCGACAAGGTTCACAAAATACACAAAAGCAAACAAGAGATCTTGCGTCTCGACAAAGCTTTAAAAGTAAATCACAAATCACTAACGGTTACAACATTTCTTGATGAGTTCAAGCACGGTCTACTCTCAAGTTCACAACATGCTAAAAGACAGCTTATTACATTTAACAAATAATGTGTTTACAATGCAATGAATGGATACCTAGGAGGTCATTCCGCGCCATCTGCGCTTGTCCCCTCGCCATTCTTCCCTTTCTTCCCTCGTCCCCGGCGAGTCTTCTTTCGCTCCACGCGAACCAACTCTGCGTCTCTCGGTCAGAGATCGGGGTCCTCCCCGTAGAGTCAAACAATCCCGCAGCTCTCAGGGCTTGATTCGCCCGTGCTTCGGCTCAGATCTCCTCCCTGCGAGTGCAGCAAAGAGGACCTCTCCCCGTCAGTCGGTCAACTCTGGTCTCGTAGTCAAATAAAGTGTCTCACGTAACATCCTGAGGGTCAGACCAGGCTTCGGCACTCCTAAGGCAATAGCTACTACGGCAACCGGGTCCCAAAATCGCTACATGCCTGCTCTCCAAGCCACTTGGGACTGCCCAACACGCTGCTCATACCGGGCCGGAGTGCGAGTCGTCAATACGACACTCTCCCGACGTCTAAGGAGCACCACGGGAGGGAAAGCGGAATACTTCCATACCCTCGGAAAATACAAGAAAGCACACGGATCGCCATACGAAGAGGAGCTATCTCCGTAGTAGCAAGGTCATCCCGGAAACAAAGGCTCTGCTTCATCCCAAAGCGCAGGAAACAAGCGACGGAATATAGAAGGAGGACCAAGACAAACTGGAACTACGACGACATAGGACCCTTCTGAAAGACCCTCCTAGTCTCAATCCCCGGTGAGGAACCCACCAACGGATCGATGCGTACCAAGCCGTGCCATCCATCTCTCCCGGGCGGGTGATCCATATCCAACACAAGAGGTCGGCGAGCAAATGACCACGGGCTAAACGACGTCGGAGCCTCGGGCGTGGCTGAAGTCTCTCTCGCGGCCACAAGGTGAGCAAAGCGGGGCTTCCCCCTCTCATGAAACGATCCCCGGTCGCCGGACGGTCGATACCATGAAGAGTCTCCCCGGCACCAATGGGACAATATCCTCTCCGGCTCTGCGGTGCCCAATCACATCTAACAAAGCGCCATCACAAATGCCAAGGAGGCGACCATGAAAAGCGTCGCCATCACGCACAAGGCAAATGCGTCCCAAGAGACATCACTCTCATCATCAACCATAAACCGCTCAGGCGGCTCGAAATGTCAATATGACCCGAATCAAGGATCATGCCACTGCACTTCTTCCAACGAAGTACGAAGAAAGCACATGCAAGCTTCACGCTCACCGCAGCACCACCAATCAAAGGAAGCGAGATGGCCTCCACCTCCGGTCCTCCAATCAAAGCCCGAAAATCCTCAAAGGTGGGCACCATTTCATTATAGGAGAAACAATACACATGCCTCCTAACATCCCAGAACTTCGCGGCGGCCATAATAACTCCCAATCGGGAACCAACTCCTTAAAAGACCAAATCGAGCAAAGACGAAACCTTACCTCGAAAACCCGTCTACGATGCCTCATACGGCGTCGCATCCACGTTTTCAGCTGCTCAAGGAAGTGTGCTTGCCTCTCCTGCGAAAGCCTCGGCAAAATTCTAGGAACATACGAAGAATCCATGGCAAAAATGGAGGTTTCTAGAGAAAATGGGGAAGAAAGCTCGAAAATGGCTGCAAATGGGGAAATGGGGAAAGACCAGACCTTTGGAAAGCATTTATTTCCTTCCCAAAAGCAAGGTTGGTCCGTACGGACCTCTTTGCAACCTAGGTCTGTCCGTACGGACCTTATTGCATCTTGGCCCCACTTTCTCAGCAAACGGTACAACAACCCTTTGTTCTCGGCGGGACCTTGCTCAAAGCGCCCAAACACTGGCCAAAGCCATTTCCGGCAAACATACACTACCCACAAACGCACTCTCAGCTCACGTGGCATGCACAAAATAAAAAAAATAATAGCAACAATTTCTAGGACAATTCCCGGGAATCACAAAAATGACATTACATCTTAAAATAAAATGCGTTTGCCATGCAAATACGAGTGTTTTATTACAGGTACATCTAATGTACATTTGCTAAAAGAAAAAAAAAGAAGATATGGAAAGAGGGAAAGCAAATGAACCCTAATCCGAATCTTGACATCATCCTCCTCACCAAGGTCATCAAGAGAAGTCGGGCATCCCGGTGAACTCGCCCGTCACATCCTCGTCATCGAGTGCAGAGCCCCCTCAGGGAGGTACTCAAAGTAATCGAAGGATCAAATCCGACGAAAGGATCGAAGAAAGAAGGCTCGACGAACCCTCACCCTGTGCATCCTGGCGAGGAAAGAAGCGAGTAAAGTGCAACGGCCTCGGCGCTCCGAAGACGTCCGGCATCCATGCTATGCCGCCCCCGCGAAGGTCCCTCTGCTGTGGCTCCGGCTCGGCTCTCGGTGGAGGAACATCTGAGAATGCCTCGAAGGCATCGGCTCGTACGCCGGCACACGTCGCGAAGGCCGGCAAGACATCTTCGACGCCATCTTCTTCGCGAAAGACCGCATCGCCACATAGCGGCGGGTCGGCATGTCAAAAGCCCTCCCGGGACTGCCGCACAAGCAAGCGGCCAAAGAAACACTCGGCAATACGGTCATACTCAACAACAAAAGAGAAAAATACGAAAAGATGCCAAGATGGAAAAGAGTAAGCACACTCGCGGTCTATCGGGATCCACGCGGTAGGCGGCGGGAGCACTGCTCGGGGACGAGTACGAGACACCCTCCTCCTCGAGGAATCCCCACGAACATACGTAAAGTCCGGCCCGGGCACCGGAACCTGCAGGGGACCACTGCGGACCAGCCTCCCTCTCCCTCGCCAACACACATGGCGTCCTCAACTTCCTCCTCACGAAGGATCCATACTCCTCTCTATACAAAACAAACTCCTCGGCACCCACACCGCCAAGATACCTCTCAAAATCTAACACATCCATATCCCGAGAATCAAGCATCTCAAAAGGAGGGTCCCTCGAAGCCAAGGGAAGCATACCCGGGCCATCTTTGCCCGGAAGACCCGCTCCCAGGTACATGACGTCACAAGTCGGGCCCGCGGCATCTTCCATTGCACCGTCACCGGGGAGCCCCTCGAAATCATCATCCTCATATCGAGCCCAAGGATACAAAACAAACCTCTCAGGGCTATCTCTCTCCAAATGCTCCTGCACATCCCGTGGCGATGGTGAGCTTCCCCCTGCGGTCCTCCTCCTCCTCGCCGGGCGGGCCCCGGCCTAACATAGCGGGATCTGTTGCTACGGCCCAGGATCTCTATCCCACGGGAAGCTTGAAAGATCTCATAGAACCACACACAGTGACAAAACGAGAAAAGGCTCGGTGCAAAAGAAAATGGAGAAACGACAAGTTGCTAAATCAAAAACGACAATAAACTCATACCTCCAAAGCAAAGTCAAAACAAGCCAAGGAGCCCACGCCCGACTAAACCGGTCCAAAGAGAAGTAGAGCTCGGCCAAGCCCGCCTCGCCCCAAGCTATGTCACAAACTCTCTCCAAATCAATCAAGCTCTCCAGCGAGCAAAAGGAGCCGTAGTCGAGTGGTTCGAGAACAAAGTCTCGGAAAGCGCAAACCACGGGAAGGAGCGCGCCCGGTGCTCCGCCGTCACTGGCCGTACCCGGACATAGGCCCCAATGCGCCGTGATCCTCATCTCAACATCACGACACAACATGCCAAGACCCCTGCGAGGAACAGGCGCAAAGCCCGCGGCTCGGTCGGCACATCCTCGGCAATCATATCTCGCCACCGCATACTGGCCCTCCTTTGAAGGAAAGCCGGTGATAGCGGCAAAGTCCGTGGGCGTCACCGTCACCTCTCCCGGCTCGAGATGGAAGGTGTGGGTGGTATCCCACCGGTACTCGAAAGGCCAAGGAAGACGCTCTTGTTCTTCCTCGTGTCGAAATCCCGGCCAAGTTCTCCACGAACACGCCCGGGCCGAAGCGTAGACCGGCCTCACGGGGCTCGGCCTACCATCCACGAAATGTCAGGCATCCGTGCCCACAACTCAAAAACTGGCCTCGGCGATCCCGAGTCTTCATCTTCTTGGCCTTCCCGGCCCAGAGCCCCTCATCCTGCGGGTAAACACGGCAAAGGTACGTCGATCCACGGATACTTAATGCAAAATACCAAAAGAAAATCAAAGCACAAAAGACCGTCCCAACACGGCAAAGCATATATGTCCCGTCACGAAACACGGCACGTATTGCACATAATTTTTACATGCAACTCAAAACATGACATGCATTATACATAATTTTTCCATACAGTCCGTCACAAAACACGGCACACACTGTACAAATTTTCTCAACAAAGGGATCAAGCACTACACGACACATTTTCAAAAGACCCGTCACAAAACACGGCACATATTGCACATATTTTCCCCACAAAGTCCGTCACCAAAAACACGGCACACATTGCATAACACATTTTCAAAAGAAAAGTCCGTCCCTACACGGCACATACTTTCAGACAAAACCCGTCACGAAACACGGCACATGTCACATTTTTTCTACAAAATTTGTCCCTACATGACAATTTTTCCCACATTGTACATACATAAATAGCATAAGGTACAAAACACCAAAACATGCATTTTCATAGAGAGGCACTTTATTTTCACAAATAAGAGCTAATCTACACATTTCTGCACAAAATGCACATATTCACAATATTTACATGCTAATTTTCAACAATTCGTCAAGAATTTCACAAAAGGCATGGCAAATAACAAAAACCCCAAAATGCGAAAAACTAAAACCTAGTTCTAGCATTCAAAAATTCGAGCAGGGAATCAAAACGGAACGGATTTCTTACCTCCCCGACGTTCCTAGAGCGACGATTGTGCACCTCCGGATTCGGATACAATACATCCGGGTTCTTCGAAGATGGAACAAAGGAGATCCAATTTCTTTGGAGCTCCATCCGTTGCTCGATCACTTCTTGACTGCGTTGTCGACGACCCCTCCGAGATCCTTCTGCCATTGCGAGCAATTCAAGCTAAAAATGGAGGATTTTGGTTAACAATGGAGGTTTTTTCTCTCCCTCTCTCTCTCTGGTTCACGCACGGAAGAAGAAAGAATGGGGAAAGGCTCGGCATTTAATCCCAGTCAAAACCTGGGAACTGTAAAAAACCAACTTGGTCCGTACGGACCTCTTTACATCCCAGGTTGGTCCGTACGGACCTTCTTGCAACGAGGGGCCAAATTACTTTTCTGCCCTTATAATCTTTGCCCCTGGCTGTCCTAAGGCCTATTTCAGCAAATTCAGTGCAATATGGTCCTTAACCCATCAATTCAACAACCGGCCGTCAATGTAAGCCCGGACTTCGCCTACTCAACGGCAATTCAACAACCGGCCGTCAATGTAAGCCCGGACTTCGCCTACTCAACGGCAATTCAACAACCGGCCGTCAATGTAAGCCCGGACTTCGCCTACTCAACGGCAATTCAACAACCGGCCATCAATGTAAGCCCGGACTTCGCCTACTCAACGGCAATTCAACAACCGGCCATCAATGTAAGCCCGGACTTCGCCTACTCAACGGCAATTCAACCACCGGCCGTCAATGTAAGCCCGGACTTCGCCTACTCAACGAAAATTCAACCACCGGCCGTCAATGTAAGCCCGAACCTCGCCCACTCAACGGCAAAAACAAGCGCAAGAAGGAGCCAACACCTCCCAACACAAATCTCAAGGCACAAAATGCCTCCAAAATGCTCCAACGGCAACTCAAGCACCGGCCATCAAAGTAAGCCCGAGCTCCTTCCCCAACAAGTCAAAAGGAAGTCGTACAAGACTACATATCCCCAGCACCGGCCGTCATCGTAAGCCCGGACCTCGCCCAGTAAACGGTGAAACAAGCGCAAAAGGAGCCAGCACCTCCAAGTACAAATCCCAAGGCACGAAATGCCTCCAAAACGCCAAACAGTGAAGCAATCACCGGCCATCATCCTTGCCCGCTCAACGGCAACTCAAACACCGGCCATCAAAGTAAGCCCGACGTTACCCTCTCAGCAGGAAAAGCCCCTACAAGGCCATGATGATCCCCAACAGACAAACACCAGCAGTCATCGTAAGTCCAACTTTCTCCCCGGCAAGCACGAGGCATCTACACCTCATCAGCTCAAGGCGGACCATGCCTCCGCCACAGCAGACGATTCAAAGTCCTCACGCATGGCAAACCGCACGAAGACGATTCAAAGTCCTCACGCATGGCAAACCGCGGTCGAGAGACGATTCAGTCCTCACGCATGGCCGCAGCGAAGACGATTCAAAGTCCTCACGCATGGCAAACCGCAGCCAGAAGACGATTCAAAGTCCTCACGCATGGCAAACCGCAGCCAGAAGACGATTCAAAGTCCTCACGCATGGCAAACCGCAGCCAGAAGACGATTCAAAGTCCTCACGCATGGCAAACCGCAGCCAGAAGACGATTCAAAGTCCTCACGCATGGCAAACTGCAGCCAGAAGACGATTCAAAGTCCGCACGCATGGCAAATCGTAGCCAGAAGACGATTCAAAGTCCTCACACATGGCAAACCGCAGCCAGAAGACGATTCAAAGTCCTCACGCATGGCAAACTGCAACCAGAAGATGACTCAAGTCTTCATAGTATCTCCAGCCCGGAAGGCTTTAAACCACTCGGTCCGGAAGACCATATAAACCTCCCAAATCACCATCTTCGGCCCGGAAGGCCTTAAACCACCCGATTAGGAAAATCGTAAAATTTCCATCCCAGGACACCACCACGTCCTCACAATTGACCTCGGCGGTCACCACATCTTAGGACACCACCCCGTCCTTACCACTGACCTTGGCGGTCACACGATACTTCAGGGCACCATCACGCCCACATACACTCACAATTTCACGATCTCTGAACTACGGCCAGGCTTGATTCCCGCCAGGGATACGTAGGAATCCTATCACAGGGTCCAGCCAACCGACCTAAATGGTCACACAATAGGACACCGCCACGTCCTCACCCCGACCTCCACGGTCACTTCCTCTCCCAACACGCGATCCAGATTAGGACCCTTATCTTATCAACGACCCCACTTCCTCCGTAAGTGACGTCGTTGAGGGGCTTCTGTAAGTACCCCAATCTGGATCACCCTCTTCCGAGCACATAGGAAACACCGCAGACTCACAAACACAGTCTCGAAGACCTATGGCACTCAAAACCCTCTCAAAACCCTCAACCAAACCAAGGGAGGAGCCTTTCTGGGATAAAAAGGGACAAAAGGACCTTTTGGGAATTTTCAGGAAATTGGAAAAGCATAAGTGGTCCGTACGGACCTCTTTGTTTTAATAATTACTGAATCCCCTTAAAGTCCACAATATTCCCTCAAATCCCGGAGAAAATGATTACCCTCATGCATGGTTGGTCCGTACGGACCTCTTTGCATCTTTGAGGTGGTCCGTACGGACCTCTTTACACAGAGGACATCATAATTCCAGAATATTCACCATCATCACATATTCCCTCAAATCGAGGAAAACCAAAAATCTGGATAACATGGGAGGTCCGTACGGACCTCTTTGCAATTTTCTCCTACTATAAATAGAGGGCTCCCCCTCCCTCATTTTACATACCTCCCTCTTCTCTCCTCTCCCCCCAACCTTCAGGCTCCCCTCTAAGACCCTTCGGGGCAATCTCGGCCCCTTTCGGATCCTTCCGAGGCCTTCCAAGCCCCCTCGTGGTGCTCGAAGCCTCCCCGAGCGCTCCCGCGACGCTCCCGCGCTGCCCCGAGGCACTCTCGAGGTACTCTGAGGCCCCTCGTGGTACTCTGAGGCCTTGCCTGGTCTTTCCAAGGCGTCCCGGCTCTTTCCGAGTCAAACCGGCGATCCCAAACCACACCGAAACTCTGCCCGAGTGACTCCTGCCACCCCAACGCACGCCGAACCTCTGCCCGAGTGATCCCTGCGATCCCAACGCACGCCAAACTCTACCCGAATGCAGCCTACAATCTCAACTCACGCCGAAACTCTGTCCGCAGACAACCGGCCCCTCCCGAAGCAATCCCGGTCCGTGCCAGAACATCATTCCATCCCCAAACACTATTCCCCAGCGGAAGACATACACGAACCAACATTGGTAAGGCTTCCTTCCATTACTATTTCAATACATTTCAATACGCAGTGTACAATGTAGACATCCGACACAGCATACATTTTTAAAAGCACACACACACACACAACATTTAAAGAATATTAGGGGTATCTGAAAGACTCGTTTTTACGAGGTGACTCGGGTGAGCTCTAAGATTCTAATATTCTCTTCCCGAGGAGTCATCTGACCTCCGAACTCAAAATCTCATCACACAAAAATAGTTTATTATTATTTTTAAACTGATGCCCTTTTTCAATGTTTTGGGCTTAATAATAAAAACGGCGTGGCGACTCTACAAAGCAAAACACAGCGAGACACCTCCAACCTCGCAACGCTAAAGCGGAATAAAGCCAGATGCCGGGGCGCGAACGCGCTGCCTCTCGGATCCGGGCGAACATTCCCGAACAGCGACACCATGATTGCGAGATGCTTCGGGGCCTTTCCCGCGCTCTAGGAGTGCGGATCCCGGGTAATTTCACTTGTGCATACTACTACAATGGTAGCTAGTACACTTGCTAGGTATTTTATTACAAGAGGATTTTTATCCATCAAGTTTTTGACGCCGTTGCCGGGGATTTGTTGTGATTTGAACAAGTTAATTTTGTTAGTGTATTGTAAATATTTTCTTTTATTAATTTCTTTTTAGTGTAAATAATTTTCTTTCTTTTTGTTTAAAAGAATTAAAGGTCAAGCATGAATCTAATTCTCGTGAGAAGTTGGCCGGGCAAGTAAAACAATTAATTGCTTTGTTCAATGCGAAAAGTTCTTCGCCTAGTGCTAATATAATACAAGATGCATGTTCCTGTTGTGAATTATACTCTCATGCTACTAATGATTGTCCGTCTAGGACATATTTTCATGAGTATTCACCACAGATGCAAGAAAAGAGTTCGTTTCACCCATGGCAACAACAATATGATTATTCCCCCAATTGTTATACACAATGGGGGGAAAACCACTCATGCCGGGAATGGAACAATTATGAGCCACATTATAATGATCCACCGCAACCTAAAAAGTAATCAAGGGATGAGGATCTGACAAGATGGAAGGAGGAAAATCGTCTTCAACAACAGCAATTTGGTGCAGCCATAAGTAGGTTGGAAGCACAAGTCACTACACTAGTAGAAGCATTGAGAGGTGGTGAGCGAGATACTAGTTCTATCCAACTTGAACGTTATGAATGGGAGGATGCTTCCATTAATGACGAACTATCGATTATCTCTCCGTCTCATGCTAGTGATGTTGTGGTTGTTGATGATGATGTTGATTGTGAAGAAGATGGGGTGGAAGAGAAATTAAAAGATGATGAGGGCGTTAATGTTGATGAGGTTGGGCCCGACCAAATTGACGAACAATGTCTCAATGAAGATCTTCTCCATCCCATTGAAAGTGTGAAAGATTTTTTCTCCATCATTCTTGTACCTCCCCCTATTTTTGAGGGTGAAGAAAGTGACAAAGGATTGAAAGAAGAGAATCCCAAAAAGCTTAAACGTCAAAAATTCCCTTGGGCACAAAATAATATCAAAGATATATATATATATATATATATATATATATATATATATATATATATATATACATATATATATATATATATATATATACATATATATATATATATATACATATATACATATATATATATATATATACATATATACATATACATATATATATATATATACATATATATATATATATATATATATATATATACATATATATATACATATATATATACATATATATACATATATATATATATACATATATATATACATATATATACATATATATATACATATATATACATATATACATATATATATACATATATATATATATATATATATACATATATATATATATATACATATATATATACATATATATATATATATATATATACATATATATATATATATATATACATATATATATATATATACATATATATATATATATACATATATATATATATATATATATATACATATGTATATGGCTTGATCTGAAAATAAGGACCCGCGAAATGATGAAGTGGGCCAAAGGACGAAAAGTGAAGTCCAAATAGGAGCAACGGTCAGGCTAACGACCTTAACCAAATGCGCTAATTGGGAGGCAACCCAAGTAGGTACATTTTTATTGCTTTATTTATTTGCTTTTTTGTGTCATATCGGCCTTTGAACCCGAAGCATGTTTTTGTTCTCTTTGCTATGAGGACATAGCATATTTTGAGTTTGGGGGTAGATATATCTCCGAGTTTGTGGGTTTATAGGGGAGTGTATATAGTGTCACCCTCCAAAAAAATAGAAAAATTTAAAAAAATTTGTTCTTTTCATATTTTGGGAAGTTGGCAAGAGTCCATGATGATTTGAGAGTGGTTTAATTTAAAAATCTTGAGTATTATTGTCAATATGGGGATATAATTGCATTGAAACATGTAAAGTATGATTTTCCCACCTTTCACTTCCATATTATTTTTCTTGATCATTGTTACCAATTTAGGAGACCTTTATAGGATCACTTTGGCATTCTCGGGGTCCCTAGAACTGTAAGTACCCAAATCCGGATCGTCAAAATCCGTCAAAAAGTTAACCGAAATCCGTTAACTGGCCCGCTCCAGGTTAACCGGAACTCGTTAAACTCCCCGTTGCCAAGCCAACGAGACATCCCGGGACTGCCCCGTGTATCCCGACGTCGAAACGTACTTAACACATGTCATCGCACGTGAAAGTACGGCTTTCCCTGAAAAACGCACTTTTCGAACACTTTCCGGGGGCGTTTCGGACATTTTCCGGACTGTTATTTTAAAAAACGGACGAAACCGGGACCGGGGAATGAACTCCCACACCTTTGGTGAGTCATGGGACACGTGGCAGCCATGCCACAGCCCACCCATCACCTTTCAATCAGAAATCAAAGGGAAAAGACTAAAATACCCCTGGATTTCGGTCAAAGTCCCACGTAGGACTCCTCGCAAATTTTCTCGAAATTGCCAAAGAAGCCCCTCAAAGTTCCAAAATACCCCAAAACCCTGGAAATCAGTCTAAGTCCGTCCGGACTCTTACTGCATTTTTCACCTATAAATAGAAGTTGCTGTCAAAGCCAAAGAGAGGACCATTTTACACCAAAAAATCACCACAGCCTCGGCCCTAAGCAGTTTCACCCCCTCCCGAGTCCCTGTTTGTCTCGATTTGCGTGAAACTTCCGTATTTCGATCAAATATGCCCCTCACCACTCCAAAACACCGTTTCAAACTACTTTCCGTGTCCCGTACACACCCCCGAGCCAAAGGAGTCGACCCTAGCCATAGGTATAACTCCCTCTCTCTAAATCTCTCGTTTCATCTCGGTTTACGTGCCAGTCGCTACAACCGTTTCGAACAATGTTATTGAAATGTAGACGCCTCCGTCTAACGGGGTGCGATACGTTTTAGCCCCTCGATCCTCTTCTCTTCCCGTAAGAGAAGTAATCACGGGTTAAAACGGCGTTCCGACCCCGTTTCGTTTACTTTTTATGTCATTTACCATTCCGGATCGATCGATCCGTTGATTGTCACTTACTTTTTGTCATTTACAATTCCGAGCCATTTTGGCTCGTTGATCGTCATTTACAATTCCGAGCCGTTTTGGCTCGTTGATCGCCATTTACAATTTCGGATCATTTGATTCCGGATCGTCATTTACAATTCCGGATCGTTGGTCTTTTCAGCTTGATTTGTGATTGAAGGGTGACGGGAGGGCTGTGGCATGGCTGCCACATGGCCCATGACTCACCAAAGGTATGGGAGTTCGTTCCCCGGTCCCGATTTTGTCCGTTTTTTAAAATAATAGTTCGGAAAATGTCCGAAACGCCCCCGGAAAGTGCCAAAAAGTGCGTTTTTCAGGGAAAGCCGTACTTTTACGTGCGATGACGTGTGTTAAGTACGCTTCGACGTCGAGATGCTCGGGCCAGTCCCGGGACGTCTCGTTGGCATGGCAACGGGGAGTTTAACGAGTTCCGGTTAACCTGGAGCGGGCCAGTTAACGGATTTCGGTTAACTTTCTGACGGATTTTGACGATCCGGATTTGGGTACATACAGTTAGCCCCTCAGCGATGTCTCCTCCGAAGGAGGTGGGATCGTTGAAAAAGATAAGGATCCAAATCGGGATGCCTTACTTTGAAAGACCTGGGCGGTCAACTGGCTGGACCCTTAGCGAAAGGATTCCTACGTATCCCGAGCGGGAATCAAGCCGATCGTAGTTCCTAGGTGCAAGGGCCGCGCGTGGGGACCTTGACCTGAGCGAGACTGTTTGGAGGCGTCTGAACCTGAAACCTTCGAGAGCGTGCGGCGCCTCAGACCGAAGTTGCTGATACTGACGAGGGCGTGTGGCGCCTCAAACCGAAGTGAACGAGGGTACGCTTATCCTGGGATGAAGGCGTTCATTCCTTGAGTACTGGGCTTACGATGACTGCCAGGTTTATCCTGCTGGGGGTACGGTAACAATAATGGGAACGGTTGTGTTAAACTTGCGTTATTAACAACTCGAAAGGATCAACATTTCTTCTTTAGAATCCTACTGGGGATGAGCATTCGGGCTTACCTTGATGGCCGAAGAGGGATTGTTGTGCGGGCTTACCTTGATGGCCGCTGCAGTGGGACGATTCGGGCTTTCGACTGGAGACGGAGTTGTAACTGGAATCTCCAAAGACATGATTGAGCGTTTGAATGTCAAACGTCAACTGGGGATAAAATTTAACGTCTGGAGACAGAAATGTAACTGGAATGTCCGGAGACATGATTGAGCGTTTGAATGTCAAACGTCAACTGGGAATTTAACGTCTGGAGACGGGCGTTAGTGAAAACTAACTGGGAATTTAACGTCTGGAGACGAGCGTTAGTGAAAACTAACTGGGAATTTAACGTCTGGAGACGAGCGTTAGTGAAAACTAACTGGGAATTTAACGTCTGGAGACGAGCGTTAGTGAAAACTAACTGGGAATTTAACGTGCTGGAGACGAGCGTTAGTGAAAACTAATCGCGAATTTAACGTCTGGAGACGAGCGTTAGTGAAAACTAACTGCGAATTTAACGTCTGGAGACGAGCGTTAGTGAAAACTAACTGGGAATTTAACATCTGGAGACGAGCGTTAGTGAAAACTAACTGGGATTTTAACGTCTGGAGACGAGCGTTAGTGAAAACTAACTGGGAATTTAACGTCTGGAGACGAGCGTTAGTGAAAACTAACTGGGAATTTAACGTCTGGAGACGAGCGTTAGTGAAAACTAACGGGGAATTTATCCTCGGGGGATAGGATGTTAGAAATGTCTAACTGAGGGGAAATTTTACACTTTTGGGGGCCAAAAGGAGTAAAATTGGAACTGCCAAAAATTGAGGGACTGAAATGGAAGGAATCTTTTTAAATTGCAAGAGATCCGGGACTTGGACTGAATTTGACCAGGTTCAAATCAGCTCCAAGTCCGACGCAAACCATCCCTTTTCCCCCATTATTTCCGACGAGAGAGGAGAGAAAGGAGAGAAAATTTCCACCCCAAATTGCAAGATTTGCTCAAATTTGTGAAGGAAAATTGCTATGGAAGGTGAATGGGAACCAATGGCTCATCATGGAAGGACCGATGATGAAAGAACGCGGTTGGTTCGGAGCATTCGAACCATTGTTCATCCATTGAATCCGGCGGAGTTTTACCCGGCTAGGGATAGACACAACTCCAAGGGAGGGATCAAGAGACAAGTAAGTTTCCTTCAAATTCCATTAATTTTAAGAATGTGCATTCTTTAAATGTTAGAAATTTGATTAGGAATGAGTTAGGGATTTTGTTGCCCGGATTGGGGCTTTTGACTTTGCTATGAACCTTTGTCGAAATTGACTAGGATGTAGTTCAATTGACACTATGGGTAGATGACATAAAAATTTTGATTGCAAAATTCCATGTCTAGATGCATTTTCCAAAATTAAGGTAGCTTTAATTCGGGACGGAGTAAATTTTTGAAATGTTCGAAAAGATTTGAAAGTTCCGGTTTCGACAGAGTTTTCGAAATGTTTTGAAAGATCCGGATTCGACGGAGTTTTCGAAAGATTTTGAAAGTTCCGAATTCGACGGAGTTTTTCGAAAGATTTTGAAAGTTCCGGATTCGACGTAGTTTTCGAAGGATTTTGAAAGTTCCAGATTCGACGGATTTTTCGAAGGATTTTGAAAGTTCCGGATTCGACGGAGTTTTCGAAAGATTTTGAAATCTTGGACCGTCAATACTCCAACCGGGATGGAAATATTTTAGGAAAGGAATAAGAACTGCCATTGCATTGCATCATTCTGACATGCGTCGTGCATTCTGTTGATGTTGCTATTGTCTTGTTCACCTGCAGGGGCGAGGGACGGTTGATACCCACAACCAGAAGAGTCGGGGTGCCTTCGAGGCAGTGCGAGCGTTGTGGGAGGCCTTCCCGGACGTGGCTCGAGAGGGAGAGAGGAGTCCGCGGCAGCTGGTGCTTGACTCCGGGTTGGCTGGGTTTATCAGTGCGGTAGCTGCGATAGCTGCGACACCGAGGGCCAGGTCCATGTATGTAGCTCTGAGCGAGTATTGGTGGGATACGACCCATACTTTCCATTTCAGGTGGGGGGAGGCGACGGTGACTCCCACGGACTTTGCTGCTATCACTGGGTTGCCGACCTATGGCAACACGCTGGTGTGGATTGACGGTTACACCCCGGAGCAGTTGTCTGAGCTGCTGGGTTTTGATATTACCGATGCCAGGGGCTTAGGCATTCGGTACAGGCCGATGGAGAGGCATTTGAAGGCGAGTATCGCCGACTATTTGGCTGGATCATTGAGGATGACCGCGGAGCGCCTGGCTCGAGGGTTCATTTGGTTCGCGTTGTCAGCGACTTTGTTCCCGACTTCTGACACATCCTGTCACTTCCCTCTGCTCGGGTCGTTGACAGACTTGGATGCCGTGAGGGGGTTCGCATGGGGGGAGGCTGGACTGGCCGAGCTCTATCATTCCCTGGACAGATTCTCGCGAGGAGAGGAGAACTCCTTGAGCTGCTTCACACCCGTCCTGGATGTAAGTTCATGTCTTTTTCTCTTCCTTGTCTCTTTTATGTACTCGTATGTATCTGCTCTGTAGCTGACATAACTTTCCATTTGCTTGACAGGTCTGGTGCTATGAGGTGTTCAGTCCGCAGGATTGGGACATCAAGGAGGCGTATCGACCCCTGTTCCCTGCCATGCTGGTTTGGCAGAAGAGAGCGAAGAGGCCGGTCTCGTCGAGAGTCGGCACTCGAGTGTCATACGAGGAGGTATCTCTGGCACTGAACCGGGAGTTCTCCGAGAGGATCCAGCTGACCTGGTGGAGTCGGTTCCACTATGGCGTGGTTCAGGTTGCTAGCGAGGTGACGCGGCGGAGGAAGCTCCTGGTGGGACTTCATTGTGACGCTATGTATCTGGGGGAGCGAGTGACCCATCAGCATGGCCCGGGGTCCATTCCGTTGGTGCCGATGGATCCTCCTATGCACATGCAGCATCCTTGGGAGATGCCGATGGAGGAGTTGGAGAGGTATAGACAGGGCGCGCTCTATACCGAGTACATCATAGCGGGGGCAGCCTATGATACTTTCTTGAGGATGAGGCTGAGGAGCCCACAGGTGCAGCACAGGGAGGGCGATGGCCCTGGGTATCCCCGAGATCTTCCGCTCCCACGCGCTAGGCTGGCGTACGAGGGGCTGGACGGTTCGCGCCGGCGACTTGTGATCCCGCTCCCGAATGAGCCGAGACCACGATACAGGGTTGACCCCAATGCTTTGGTGAGCACTTTTTTGATTTTCTGCATTTGATAGTAGTATTCTGCAAATGTTGCATCTGTACTTTCTGTTCGTCTTCTGATGACCTTCCTGGTTCGCAGGTGTCTGGCCATACGTACAACGATGCTATGAGGCTGGTGGACGGGTGGTCCGCCTATGCTAGGAGGCTCGTGGTGTTCATGCGGTGCAGTTCTCGGAGGAGCGTGGATGTCCGTGAGCCGAGGCCGTCTAGGCCGAGAGGTTCACCTGCTCCCACGACTGTTGGGGAGGACTTTGCATAGGGATTTGGCCAGTTCGCGGGCGGAACGGCTGGATTTGGAGCTCATTCTTCTTCGCACTCGTGGTGCGAGAGGGGAGAGTCCTTGAGTTCGCATATGCCGAGGAGGCCTTTTGCATATTCCCGCCTGGAGGAATTTGGCGAGTTCCTGTTTGCGACGGATCCGGCACAAGTGAGCAAGGCGTCGAGTGCTCGGATGACGAGCAGGACTCGGAGTAGTCCTTTTTTTTTACTGCTTTCTTTCCCCTTTTTTTGTATCTTCCGGAACGATTTGATTTGAACTGTATTTGAAAAGGCGCCCGTGGGGCGGAACCTGTACTTTGCACATTTATTCTGTGATCACCTTCTGTTATTTTTTTGCAAATAAGGAAGTTGGTTAATCAAAAATAAATAAAATGAAACATGCATTAAAAATTGAACGGGTCAAAATTTAAGCCTATATGCACTGATTATTAATTATTTGCACTGTTGCACGAGCCCGGGGCGGAAGGGATATTGACATTGGTTGAATGAAACTAGGGGCAGCACGCAGGTTTTATAAAGGCATGAATAGGGAGTTGTTTGGAATTGTTTCTAATTCAGAGCAATGGTCACAGAGTTCGACCAAGTCAATCGGCAGAGGGAGTCCCACGACTAGGAGTGAATTTTCAGATTCTTTAAATTGCAGTTTCAGCTTTGCAATTTGTAAGAAACTGCGCATTGCTTTTGATCAGTTTAGCTGAATTCTCTCAAATTTCTTAGGCTTCCTTCACTTTCTGTCATGGCTCCCTTTCCTAAGCTATCGTCTCGGATGCAAGAGCGATACTTGGACAATTTTCAGTCGTGGGTACGGAACCACACGAGGCAGAACAAGGGGTTTTTCGAAGGTTGTTACGGGATTAAATCTGTTTGGTCTTTGAAGGAGCTCATGCCAGATTGGGATCTTTTGAGAGCCGCGTCTCGCTTATGGGACGTACGGAGGAATGTGTACAGCTTTTCGTACAACGAAGTCACTCCTACGTTCGATGATTTTCGGGCCATTCTGGGAGGACCTGAGACGGAACAGCTAGTCATTCCGTATGCAGGTGGCATGGCCACCGTTGAGAAGCTAGTGTCTTTGCTTGGTATCTCGGCTGGAGAAGCATACGGGATGCTGATACTGGATACTGATTATGTTGACATTTTGGGACTGCCCGAAAGATTTACCGGAGCTGAGGGGAGAGTCTTTGCGTGGGACGCATTTGCTCTGTGCGCGATCGCTACTCTGTTCACGTTCACGTCTTTGGGCGTGTGCCATCACAGTGTACTGGACTTGGTGAGGCAGTGCCGGAGCGGGGGAGACATCGTGCCGTTGGTCTTAGGCGAGACGTTCCTGGGCATAGGCCGGATGGCGACCGGTAGCCGATACATGTGGGGAGGGAGTCCCGCTATGCTTACCATGTGGTTGAGGGAGAGACTGCAGATGATGCCTGAGGTGCCAATGTCCTGTGATGCTTGGTCCTTCTCTCGACGTCCTTTGGTGATAGGGGGCGATCAGGCTGAGCTGGAGCTCTGGATGGCCAGACTCCGCACGCATCACTTGCGATGGTGGGTTCCCCACTGGAAATTACAGACTTGTCGGACCACTCAGGAAGGTCACTTGGTTGTCAGAGTGCCGGGGCTGTCTCAGACGTCTTTCTATATTCCATCGTTGGTTCTGCGACAGTACGGGCTGGAGCAGGTGCCATTGACGGCCTGAGTTATTCTGCTACCTTTGAGGTGGGATCTCTGTTGATGGAAGATCCTTCGATGCTATTGCTGCTCACGCGGTGGTGGCAATACACGTCCTTTCCTGCCAGGGTTCTCCTTCACCGAAGAGGGGGCACTGTTCTGTCGACGCAGTATCTGAACTGGTACGAAGAGTGTATAGGGGAGACACAGATGTCTATCTTGTGGAGACGGAATGAGCTGTTGGGTGCTGATCACCTGGACAGTTCGACCTTGAGGAGGACTGAAGCGAGACTAACCCTCAGAATCAAACTGGGAATGCCATGGCTGACTATGAGGCCAATGCTGATCGAGAGGCCAATCAAAGCACTGTTATGATGGCTCGAAGTGAGGCAGCTCGAGACAGAGCCAGAGAAAGGGCTGCGTTGACAGCTACAGGCTTGACGGAGGTGTCGGGAAGGGTCCCTGAGCCAGGTAGAAGGACTATCGGAATATTTCCTATGAAGGTGAAGAACACTCGTCGTGGGAAGGGGAAGGGGAAGAAGGATGAAGGACCAAGTACGGGAAACTAGGTTGACCTTGTTGTCCAGAGTATCCACCCATTGTCATTTGCAGACACATTAATTGATTAATGTTTTATTGTAATTTTGCTAGCGTGTAGCGAGTCAAGAGTTGACCGTGCTTGAACTCATCAAAGATTGTTTTAACCGTAATGAATTTGTAGGTTAAATGAAAAGAGTTTTTCGAAACACAAGCAATTGATGCTTATTGTATTTTTTGTTTTTTTTTGTTTTTTAGACCGAACCAATGATGGCTGCCTACGTTCCCCTTTTACAATTGGACTAAGGGGCTCAGGTCACCGTAGTTCGACACTTTAGGTGATTTTGAGAAAAGCAAAGACAAAAGAAGTGCGACCCTGTTTTTTACCTGGATCATTAGCGGGAATGTATCCAGTTGGGTATTACTCTTTTAGCACTTTTAATTTTACTGAAGGGACGGTGTATGGGGAAGGAGAGTTGACTCGTGCTCTTCCTCAAACGAAGTATCTGTGGAGCTTACTTCCGTTCATGGGGTTAACGAAAGGGTTTCCGTCCAAGTCTGCTAACTTCATGGCTCCTCCGGAGAAGATTCTTTGTACCACGAACGGTCCTATCCAGGTAGGCTCCCACTTTCCGAGGGGATTGGTCTGCGTAGGAGGCTTTTCCTTTAGCACCAAGTCGCCTTCTCTGATGTCTCGGATCTTGACTTTCTTGTCGAATGCTCGGGCCATTCTGCTCTGGTAGGCTCGAGTGTGTTCCATGGCTTTCAATCTGCGCTTGTCGAGTAGAGCAAGTTCGTCCTGACGGCTCTGTAGTCATTCGACTTCATTGATCCCATTTTCCAAGAGGACTCGGAGGGATGGAATTTCCAATTCCACGGGCAACATTGCTTCCATTCCGTAGGTAAGCGCGAACGGAGTCTCCCCTGTGGCGGTTCTGACTGATGTTCGGTATCCCCGCAGGCTAAATGTAGCTTTTCGGGCCTCCCGACCTCCGGTGGTCATCTTTCGATTATCATGGCGAGAGTTTTGTTGGCCGCCTCTACCGCACCATTGGTTTGTGGTCCGTAAGGAGAAGATTTGTGACGTGTGACTCGAATTCGGCCGCAGTTGGTCACAATCTCCTTCGAAGTGAGTCCCATTGTCAGATATGATCTCGTTGGGCACTGCGTACCGGCACATGATGTTCTCCCGGATGAACTCGGCCACCTTCTTAGAATTCGCACTTGTACGATCCGGCTTCTACCCATTTGGTGAAGTTGTCGACTACGACTAAAATGAACTCGTGACCATCAAGCTCCCGGAGGAGTGATCTTGCCGATGACGTCATTCCCCATGTGGCGAAAGGCCATGGCGTAGTCATGCAATAGAGTTCATGTGGAGGGATGTGATTGAGGTTGGAGAACCGTTGACATTTGTCGCAGCCTTCTGACGAACCGGATGCGCCCGTTTCCATCGATATCCAATAGTATCCCATACGGAGAATGATCTGTGTCAATGCTCGGGCGTTCATGTGCGGACCGCAGGTTCCGTTGTGAACTTCATTCATTAGCTCGCTGGCTTTTTCTTTGTTTACACACCGAAGGAGTGGCCCTTGGTGGCGCTTCTTGTACAACATACCCCCTGCACGACGAAATGGGATGCCAGGCGTTTTAATGCCATCATGTTTTTGGCTTTGATCCCTTCTTTGTATTTTCCATCTTCATTTGTGAAGGAAGCTTCTCCGTTTTGGAGGTACTAGTAAATTTGATTGTACCAGGGTTCGTCGATCATTTCTTTTTTTATTTCGATCTCACAGCAATAGGCGGGTGTTTCCCATCTGCCTATTCTGAGGGGTTTTACCGTTTCCATTGGGAATTTCGACAAGAGAGGCGAGGTTGCCGGGGGCATCTGCGAAGCGGTTCCTGTCTCTTGGCAAATAATGAAAAGAGATGTCCTTGAACTGAGCAATGAGCTCCTCCATGTACGCGTGGTACTTCTGAAGTCCAGAATCTACCGTCTTCCATTTGTTGGACACTTGATTGATGATCAATGCTGAGTCTCCATATACATCCAGCTTCGAGATGTTGCGCTCGAGGGCGGCTTCTGCACCGGCCGCACAGTGCTTCGTATTCCGTTGCATTGTTGGTTGTTTCAAAATTCACTTGATGGCTATGGGAGTGTGCTCGTCCTTGGGATCGACAAGGAGCATTCCAATATCATTCCCCTTCTTGTTGGCTGCCCCATCGAAGAAGAGTTGCCACGGTTTGCGCTCGTCGAGTGAGAAGATTCTGTCATCCAGAAATTGCGGATCGTGACCCTTAGGTTCACCGCTCGGGAAGTCGGCTAGCCGATCCGCCATTATTACGCCCTTTGTTGATTTTCTGACCATGTACTTGATGTCGAACTCAGCCAGAAGAATGACCACTTGGCTAGTCGCATTGACAGGGATGGCTTGTCAAAGTGATATCGGACGGGGTCCATTTTGGAGACCAGAGTACCGAATGCGACCGCATGTAGTGTTTCGTTTCCCGACTACCCATACCAAGGCGGTACAAGTTTTCTCGATCTTTGAGTAGCCGAGTTCACTTCCTTGAAGCTTCCGGCTTACGAAGTAGATTGCATGCTCAACCTTGGATTCTTTCTGTTCTTGTGCCGCATTGCTCCGATTGACGTGTGCATCGTCGATACAGGAGTAGTGGCTTGTCTTCATGTGGCGGGCACAGAACTGGGGGATTCACCAAGTAGGTCTTAATTTTCTCGAAAGCCGCCTGGGCACTCGGCGTCCCATTTGATGTCGGCATTCTTTTCATCGGTTTGAACATGGGCTCGCAGAGAGATGTCAACTGGTTGATGAAGCGACTGATGTATTGAAGTCTTCCCATGAAGTTCTTCACTTCTGTCAATGTCTGAGGCGGCTTCATGTCGATGATGGCCTTGATTTTCTTGGGATCGGCTTCGATACCCCTTTCTGTAACCATGTACCCCAGTACCTTGCCGCGCTTGACGCCGAAGGTGCACTTCGCAGGGTTCAACCTCATGGAGTGTTTTCTGAGTCTGTTGAAGAACTTTCTCAGATCTGTCAAATGCTGCATGTCTGATCCTCTGGAGTGGATGATCATGTTATCGACATATACTTCGATTTCTTTGTGAATCATGTCATGGAAGAGGGCTGTTGCAGCCCGCTGGTAAGTAGCCCCAGCGTTTTTCAGACCGAACGACATGACCGTGTAACAATATGTCCCCCACGGAGTGGTGAAAGCAATCTTCGATTGATCCTCCTCGGACATCTTGATCTGGTTGTATCCAGCGAACCCGTCCACGAAGGACTTTACTTCTAAATTTACCGTGGTGTCGACCAGCATGTCGATGTTAGGCAGTGGGAAATCAACTTTAGGGCTGGCCTTGTTAAGATCCCAGAAATCCACACAGCATCTGACCTTTCCATTGGCCTTGGTGACCGTCACGATGTTGGAGAGCCAAGTCGGGTATGTTGGTGTTATGCCCTAGGCCTATGATTGATAGACTTATGTGTTGACATTATTTATTATTATATGAGATGTTTATTATTTGATTATTATATGTTTTGTATATTTGTTTATAATAATCTCTGTCCCTAATTATTAAGAGAATAAATTAGTATAATTGTCAATGGATAATCATGTGATGATTATATGCATAAGAGATGCACATTGAAATTATGGGTACTTGTTAGAGAACAAGTGACTGGACATGACCCGCATGAGATTTATGTCATGGTCAAATGTCATACTTAAATCTCATACGGTTACTTCATTTATTTCCTAGACCTAAGACTATCATAACCTTACATATGATGAAAGTCATGTTTGATTTTAGTCAAACGATATCTTAACACGATATCTATAAAGGCTATCATTGGCATGATCGGATTCATGATGGGAAGGATGATAAGTCAAGAAGGAATTTGTCCCTCGGAAGAGAGATGTTATGCTTGGGCCCCTCGATGAGTGATAATGATGAAAGTGTATGGCCGTACCCCAATATGATTGGAATTATCATTATACTCAAGAATCAAGAAAGCATTGAACAATAACAAGTTGACAAGGACCATGACTTGTGTTCAAATATGACATCGTGAGACAAAGGGATAAATGGAAGTACACCGTTGGAAACGTGAACTCTTACGTTACATCATTTGGATAGACCTAATGGCTTGCTAGAGTCCGCTTATGTCTTATGAGGTTCGATATGATCGAACTCATTGCCAACATGATGTAATCCTATTGGGTCACACACAACTAGAATGAATTGGTTAAACCGGAGGAAGAATGATTGAGAGGCTCAGAAACTGGCTACTTATGTCACGCGACATATCAAGCCAATGGCTTGATATACCGCGCGACATAATAGGCCAATACGCGTTTTTGACAGCCTGTCTCTCCTAATTTGATTAGAAGAGGTATTTACACTATTGTAGTATAAATACAAGGGTTCTGTCAAACCTAAAAGCCTAGCCGAAATTTTAAAGCAAAATTCACAATCAAATTCTCTCAATATTCTTCAAGGTTTAGATCTAGCAATCAACAAGAAATTGTTCTTGGATTCATTCAAAGGTGTGGATACCAAAAGAGGGTCTTCGCTCGTTCATCGATCAAGGCCTAGAGTTCAAGCAAGTTGAAGAACGAAGTTTGTGATTCGATATCACATAATCAAATCGTTCGATAGCTCAAGACCGGAAAGCGTTTCAAGGTTGGTTTAATTCTATCTCATAGGTATTCAAATTAATTGTATAGAACGGATCCTAGGGCTTCTTGGGTTTTATGTTTTTAATGCTTAATTCCGCTGCGCATGGACCCGTAAAACCCAACAGTGGTATCAGAGCCCCGTTCGTATGATTAAGTTTGAATTAACATGCTAGGTTTAAGATATAAATTGTTTATATGCTTATTGCATGTTTTGTATGTGATAGAATTTTAATTGTTTATGTGAAACAATGTGAAAATCGTTTTCAATTTATGCTGAATTAAATCAAAAAGGCCGTTTTTATGTGATTTAATTGGTCGTAATCAGTATTGGTTCGAACTGAAATCTCGTAACCTGGCCGCCTATGTCGTGCGACATATCGAGCCATGTGGAATTCAGTTAACCGGCTGTTACGTCGCGCGACATATTAAGCCTTCCGCTGATGTTGTCACGCGACATAACAAGCCAAAACTGAGCAGAATCTGTTTGTTCAAATTTTCTGCTATTCTATGATTGTGTTTACAATCTGATATGTTGATATGAAAATCTGGATGTTATAAAATTGAGTTTATAAGTCCGCGATAGATTGATTCATTGATATACATGATTAATTGATTAAAATCTGATTTTAATAATTATTGCAATGTATATGAAAATCTGGATGTTATAAAATTGAGTTTATAAGTCCATGCTAGATTGATTCATTGTTTATGCATGCTTAATTAATTTAGATGTGTTTTATTAATTGTTGCGATGCATGAATTATTTGTTCTTAATTGTTAAGAATTATTAAATTAGATGTTTAGTTGAAACATGATATTTAGTTTCCTAATATGTTTAGATTTAGACATTGTAAATTTTGGATCTTATGATTGTTTATGGAAACAAGTCATAAATACGCGAAATTTAAAAGGAAACCGATTGTTTATAAAAGGTAAGGATTATGTTGCCTAATCGTAGTTGATTTCTAATTATGCATGTCTAGGAGAGTTCCGTCTAAGGAAGAGTTGGTACTTAAGAAGTCCTTGCGGCTCACCTATCTTCCCGGGAACTTACCCGGTGCATGATTTTGACTATCTTTCTGATATGCTTATAATCTACCTTTAAAGAACCTTCATTTAACTTTTAAGTTCTTTATGCCAATTCATGATTAAAAACACTTGAGACCATTCGGATAATTTTGGGTGGGCTTGCCATAGCAAGGTGCTTTGATTCTATTCGAATGCGAGCAAGATGAGGAAATGGTGGTTCCTATACGTTTTAAAGTGAATGAACTTAATTGGGTTATCAAAATGGTTTTGGACCCAAGGCATAAGATGAGATTAAAATATGCCTAGACATATGATGTCTTGAATTGATCTCATAAAAGATCTAAGAGTCATATATGTGATATGATTGATGTTTTCTACCTAATTAATTTAATTTTGAGCGGTTTGCCATAGCAAACTTGAAATTGAATTAAAGTTGGATCTTAGCCCATTAAATGTATATTATGCTTATTTGCATTTGAAGGTGTATAATTTAGTGGGAGCATTTATTTAAATGCACTATACTTCTCATATAATATGTTTACTTATATGTGTTCATATTTTATGTATATCTTTTTGTAGAATAAATGGCATCAAACAATAATCACTTTTCACCGCGATCCGTCCTTGAGAAGGAAAAGTTGGAAGAGAATGGTACAAACTATATGGATTGGATCCGTAGTTTGAGAATTGTTCTCAAACAAGAGGAGAAACCGTACGTTCACCGAACCTATTCCACCCGAACCCGTCGCCAATGCCGCGAGGGCAATAAGGGAACAATATCTCGAAGCACAAGCGTGACTCTACTGTATGTTAGTTGCCTTATGCTCTCCGCCATGTGCAAGAGTCTTCGAAGAATCTTGAGCACTTGGGGACAAATGACTTAAACAATCGGCCGATGGAAATGTTCCAAATTCAAGCTAGGCAAGAAAGGTACAACACGGTTGCATCCTTGACCTCATGCAAGATGAGTGAAGGACAAGCCGTTGGTCCCCATGCTCTCAAGTTAAAGGGCCACATTGAGCATCTTGAAAGGCTCGGTTTTCCAATTAGCCAAGAGTTGGCTACCGACATAATACCGAATTCATTACCTAAAAGTTTTAGTCATTTCATAATGCACTATAACATGGGTGGAATGAATAGAAACCTTTCCGAGTTAGTTCAAATGTTGACTACTGCGGAAACCAAGTATTGTCGAGAAGAAGACCGATCAAGTGCTAATGGTTAACAAGGGGAAAGGGTTCAAGGGTAAAGGAAAAGCAAAGGTTGCTAATCCTAAGGCAAAGGTTGCCAAGCCCAAAGAGGCCTCCAAGCCTAAAGAGGCTAAGCCTAAGTCCCAAGAGGACGCAATCCGCTTCCATTGCAATGAGATTGGACATTGGAGGAGAAATTGCGCAAAATACAAGGAAGCACCGAAGAAGAGCAAAGGAGTTGCTTCAACTTCGTGTATCTTTGTTATAGATATATTCCTATCTGCTTCTAGTTCTTGGGTATTGGATACCGGATGTGTAACTCACATTTGTTTAAATGTGCAAGGTCTAAAGAACAGAAGGATGCTTAAGGAAGGTGAAGTGGACCTACGTGTGGGGAATGGAGCAAGAGTTGCCGCATTAGCCGTAGGAACTTATGAAGTTACTTTACCTAGTGGACTAATACTTGTTTTGAACAATTGTTATTACGTTCCAGCTTTAAGTAGGAATATTATTTCGATTTCATGTTTGGATAATGAAGGTTTTAATTTTCTTATATGTGATAAGAAATTTTCTATTTACAAGAGTGATATGCATTATTGTATGCTGTTTCATTCAATGGCCTTTATGTTCTTGATATTGAAAATCGTGATAATGATGTCTATAACATTAACAAGAAATCTAAACCCAATGATGTAAACCACACTTACTTATGGCATTGTCGTCTTGGCCATATAAACGAGAAACGCATTTCTAAACTCCACAAAGATGGATTTTTGGACTCACATGATTATGAATCATATGAGACATGCGAATCTTGTTTACTTGGCAAGATGACCAAGGACCCATTTACCAAAACCGGTGAAAGGGCGGGCGACTTATTAGGACTCATACATACCGATGTATGTGGGCCTATGAGTAAGCGATGCTAGGAGGATTTCGGTACTTCATAACATTCACCGATGATTATAGTAGATTTGGATATGTTTATCTAATGAAACATAAGAGTGAATCGTTTGAGATATTTCGAATATTTCAAAATGAGGTGCAAAATCAACTTGGCAAAACTATTAAGGTACTTCGATCCGATCGAGGTGGTGAATATTTGAGCCAAGAATTTGACATCATCTTAAGAGTTGTGGAATCGTTTGAACTCTCTCCACCCGAACACCACAATGGAATGGTGTGTCTGAAAGGAGGAATAGAACTTTGTTGGACATGGTTCGTTCTATGATGAGTCAAGTTGAGCTTCCTTTATCCTTTTGGGGACATGCACTAGAAACCGCCGCTTTCACTATAAACAGAGTTCCTACCAAATCGGTTCAAAAGACCCCATATGAGATGTGGCATGGAAGAAAACCTAGTTTGTCTTTCATGAAGATTTGGGGTTGTGATGCATATGTCAAGAAGTTAACTTCGACAAGCTAGCACCTAAATCCGATAAATGTGTTTTTGTGGGATATCCTAAGGAAACCAAAGGATACTATTTCTACAACCGAAACGAGAACAAAGTGTTTGTTGCTCGAAATGGTACTTTCTTAGAAAAGGAGTTTCTTCGCAAAGGAACCAGTGGGAGTAAAATAGATCTCGAAGAAGTTCGAGAACCCGAAAACAACATTGAACCAATGGTAGAAACCGAACCAAGTTCACAAACCGTTGTGGAACCGGTTCAAGATGCACAAGTTCCTCGCCGAAGTGGTAGATCACGATCCGAACCCGAGAGATATGGATTTCTCGTTACGGAAAGTGATGAAGTGGAGTTAATCGAAAATGATGAACCCACTTGCTATCAAGAAGCGATGTCCGCTCCGGATTCGGAAAAATGGCAAGAAGCCATGAAGTCCGAATTACAATCCATGGCCGATAATCAAGTTTGGAACTTGATTGATCCACCCGAAGGTGTAAAAACCATAGGGTGCAAATGGGTCTTCAAGAAGAAGACCGACATGGATGGGAAGGTGCACACCTATAAGGCTAGGCTAGTAGCTAAGGGATATAGGCGTATTCATGGCATAGACTATGATGAAACCTTTTCGCCCGTAGCTATGCTTAAGTCTATTAGAATTTTACTTGCCATAGCCGCATATTATGACTATGAGATATGGCAAATGGATGTCAAAACAGCTTTCCTTAATGGGAAGTTACTTGAGGATGTATACATGATACAACCCGAAGGTTTTGTCACCCGTAAAATTCTAACAAGGTGTGTAAGTTGCGTAAACCATTTATGGATTGAAGCAAGCTTCAAGGAGTTGGAATCTACGTTTTGATGAAGCAATCAAGGAATTTGGCTTTATCAAGAACGAAGATGAACCTTGTGTATACAAGAAAATTAGTGGGAGCGTAGCACTATTTTTAGTGTTGTATGTCGACGATATCTTACACATTGGAAATGACATTCCCGCACTAGAGGCCGTCAAGTCTTGGTTGGGAAAGTGCTTTTCAATGAAAGATATGGGCGAAGCCGCATATATCCTTGGTATCAAGATCTATAGAGATAGATCCAAGAGGATGATTGGTTTAAGTCAAAGTACCTACATTGACAAAGTCCTTAGAAGATTCCAAATGGAAAATTCTAAAAGAGGGAATTTGCCAATGTTGCATGGTATATCTCTTAGCAAGAATCAATGTCCAAAGACTAATGATGAGCGAAAGAGAATGAATAGTATTCCATATGCTTCTGCAATTGGGTCTATCATGTATGCTATGTTATGTACTAGACCCGATATCTCGTGTGCTCTAAGCATGACGAGTAGGTACCAATCGGATCCCGCAACCACATTGGATAGCAGCCAAGAATATCCTTAAGTACTTACGAAGAACTAAGGATGTATTCTTGGTCTTTGGAGGAATGGAAGAAGATCTTGTAGTAAAAGGCTACACAGATGCTAGCTTCCAAACCGACAAAGATGATTTCAGATCGCGATCTGGATTTTTGTTTACGCTTAATGGAGGCACCGTGAGTTGGAAAAGTTCCAAGCAAAGTACCGTCGCCGATTCTACAACCGAAGCCGAGTACATAGCGGCATCCGATGCACTAAGGAAGCGCTTTGGATCAAGAAGTTCATTAGTGATTTGGAAGTCGTTCCAAGCATCGAGATCCTATTGAACTTTCTTGTGATAACAATGGTGCCATTGCACAAGCAAAGGAACCAAGATCACACCAGAGATCCAAACACATACTTCGACGTTTCCACATTATCCGTGAGATATGTGAAAGGGAAGACGTTAAGATATGCAGAGTAGACATCGATGACAACGTGGCGGACCCACTAACTAAGGCTCTCTCGCAAGCTAAACATGATGGTCATGTTAGGTCCATGGGTATTCGATACATGGTAGATTGGGCCTAGTGCAAGTGGGAGATCTGTTGGTGTTATGCCCTAGGCCTATGATTGACAGACTTATGTGTTGACATTATTTATTATTATATGAGATGTTTATTATTTGATTATTATATGTTTTGTATATTTGTTTATAATAATCTCTGTCCCTAATTATTAAGAGAATAAATTAGTATAATTGTCAATGGATAATCATGTGATGATTATATGCATAAGAGATGCACATTGAAATTATGGGTACTTGTTAGAGAACAAGTGACTGGACATGACCCGCATGAGATTTATGTCATGGTCAAATGTCATACTTAAATCTCATACGGTTACTTCATTTATTTCCTAGACCTAAGACTATCATAACCTTACATATGATGAAAGTCATGTTTGATTTTAGTCAAACGATATCTTAACACGATATCTATAAAGGCTATCATTGGCATGATCGGATTCATGATGGGAAGGATGATAAGTCAAGAAGGAATTTGTCCCTCGGAAGAGAGATGTTATGCTTGGGCCCCTCGATGAGTGATAATGATGAAAGTGTATGGCCGTACCCCAATATGATTGGAATTATCATTATACTCAAGAATCGAGAAAGCATTGAACAATAACAAGTTGACAAGGACCATGACTTGTGTTCAAATATGACATCGTGAGACAAAGGGATAAATGGAAGTACACCGTTGGAAACGTGAACTCTTACGTTACATCATTTGGATAGACCTAATGGCTTGCTAGAGTCCGCTTATGTCTTATGAGGTTCGATATGATCGAACTCATTGCCAACATGATGTAATCCTATTGGGTCACACACAACTAGAATGAATTGGGTAAACCGGAGGAAGAATGATTGAGAGGCTCGTGAAATCGGCTACTTATGTCACGCGACATATCAAGCCAATGGCTTGATATACCGCGCGACATAATAGGCCAATACTGGCGTTTTTGACGGCTGTCTCTCCTAATTTGATTAGAAGAGGTATTTACACTATTGTAGTATAAATACAAGGGTTCTGTCAAACCTAAAAGCCTAGCCGAAATTTTAAAGCAAAATTCACAATCAAATTCTCTCAATATTCTTCAAGGTTTAGATCTAGCAATCAACAAGAAATTGTTCTTGGATTCATTCAAAGGTGTGGATACCAAAAGAGGGTCTTCGCTCGTTCATCGATCAAGGCCTAGAGTTCAAGCAAGTTGAAGAACGAAGTTTGTGATTCGATATCACATAATCAAATCGTTCGATAGCTCAAGACCGGAAAGCGTTTCAAGGTTGGTTTAATTCTATCTCATAGGTATTCAAATTAATTGTATAGAACGGATCCTAGGGCTTCTTGGGTTTTATGTTTTTAATGCTTAATTCCGCTGCGCATGGACCCGTAAAACCCAACAGGGTACTCAATCACTCTGATGAAACCAACTCGGAGCATTTTCTCAATTTCTTCTTTAACTTGTAAGGACCACTCTGGCTTGATCTTGCGCAGCTTCTGTTTGACAGGCTTGGATTCGGGATCCAGGGGAATTCTATGCTCTACGATCGAGGGATCGAGTCCTGGCATGTCCTGGTATGACCAGGCGAACACGTCAACATACTCCCGGAGGAGGCTTATCAGGGCTTCTTTTTCTGCATCGGCGAAGAAACTGCCCACTTGCGTCTCTTTAGGCTCTTGCACTGACCCCAGGTTCACTTTGGTCATAACCTCTTCGGCAGCTTGGGCCCGGTTGTCCTCTTGGTCAACTACACGCTCGAGAACTTCTCTAATGTACTGTTCATTTAATGTGTCTGCTTCTTTATCAATTGAATTATTAACGTCTTTTAAGTTGTTTGTTAACTTATCAGTTGTTAAAGTGGCAATGAGGGGATACTCCGAAAGGTCAGACTTTTCATTAAGCAAGAACGAAAATACATGGTTGGCTACATTATCATGGTCCTCCGGCGTAAGGCCATTGGATGACTCAGAGGACTGGACTCTGACAAGGACTGACTCAGAGGATTTGAGACCGGGTTTAGGGAGATGTGGGTGCAGGCCCAGCTTGTCTTCCATTTCTGCCTGGCTTGCCCTTGGTCCGGTGAAGGTTACCCAATTCTTCAGTGGCATTGCTGGATGCTTGATGAGGGTTCGGGGATCGAGAGGCTTGGCTTCTGCTGTCCCAACCATGGCAATCATGCTGTTTTCGGAGCCCAGGTCAATCAGGTTTGGCACCTCCATGACTTCTTCAAAAAGACTCTGTAGAGCTGGTCCACTGAGAGCGTCTTCTATGAATTCTGGTTCCTTCTGCTTTGGAGTTACTGTCTCAAATGTGGCCTCGACGGTTGATCCGAACAGTCTGTTTCCCGTGAAGAGTACCTTGAGTTGCTCTTCCGCATCTGGGATTCCCTTGAATGTGTACTCGTGCTGGACTGTGGTGGCAGTTGGTCCAGGTAGAGCTGTGATGTCGAGGAATGCTCCCCTTATCGGATTAGCTTTAAGCCCTCTGAAACGCTTGAGGTCCCGTGCTAGCTGTTCCATCCTTTCTGTAGTCTCGGTGCTGACTATCTGTAAGTACGCCAATCCAATTCGCAACCTTTTCGATGCATTTTAATATAATAAAACTGCATTAAGGGGCATTTTGGTAAATTCCCGGCCTATCCCGAGACTTCCGGAAACGTTCCATGAGTTTCCCGCGAAGGAAGTACCTTTTGGTACATCATTCAAGCCAAAGGACCCCTTGGGAATAAAACCTGTTGGACCTTTTGGGTATTTTCCCGGAATGTTCCAGAAACTGGTTTTTGGCGCCAAAAGCGGTTGAGCCACCTTGTGTCACGCGACAGCTTGAGGCATGGAAAGTGGACGCGTAAGGTCGTGCGACATACTAAGGCAGCCAACTGCAGCCTATAAATAAGACCCTCCCCCTCATTGAGATGGATCCCAATTCGAGCCTACTGTTACTCTGCCAAAATAGCATTGTGACGAACATCCCAAACACAAAACCTCTCTCTCTCCTACCTTTCCAACCCACTAATCCCTCTCATCCAAACCCAATTCTCTACCTACACTAATTGGAACCCTTGGATCAGAGCTGTGAGATCTACAACGAAGAATTGAAGGATTCTATATCTAACTAGATATAGAATTCGTGGAATCAACAAGGGTAACAATTCCCTAACCCTCTCTCTCTCTCTCTCATTTAATTCCTTGCAATTTTATAATTCTATTTTGTTTGGATTCAGTAATCAGATCCTAGCTATCTGAATTACTGAATCCCAATCGCAATCTCTCTGTTTAACTTGCATATATTGTGTAATTGAGCTCATATTGATTGATTTGGTTGAATTTGGTGTTTGAGCCCCTAAGGGGGTGTGGATCTACCCATATCCACACTCCCTGGGTCGATTTGATGTTGTTTATGTTTTTCGTTCATAATTCAGCTTGTTAATTAGATGCGTATAGCTTACATTAATTTACGAATTCATATTGTAGGTTTCTAAGGCTCATATGTGTCACGCGACACCTTCGTCCTCAAGTGATCCTGTGTCACGCGACACATGTGGTCATCGGTACGATGTGTCATGCGACGCACATGACCCATCTGCAGTGACTCTTTTCCTTTATGTCTGTTTTAGTTTGTTTGTATCAGGGATGTGGCCTCCCTAAATAATGGGCTCACAATATGTAATTTCTCGTTTCATAATTAATAAGATGCAGTTTATCACATTTCGTTTATTATCGATATTTGCACACACTTTGGATTTACTTGGATGTGTTTGATTGAAAGACTCGTCTATGGACGAGGCGTGTTGGGTGAACTCTCGGTTCTTCCCAACACGTAACCTGACCCCCGAACTCATGTTTTCTCTCTAAAACAAAGGTTTTCAATGTTTCCTCTTAAAACGGCGTGGCGACTCCCTTTTCATTTTCTATTTTTCGGGCGAGCGCACATTCAGTGGCGACTCCGCTGGGGATTTCACTTGAAAACCTGTTTTTCAAGTGTTAAGTGGGTCAAGCTTTCGTTTAGTCAAAAAAAACATCCAATGCATCCATGTTGTGTACATTATTCGATAATCATTTGTGATACCTACATTTTGTTGATTATGGAACTTGTGAGCCCTTTGTGCTTGTGGTCATTTGTTGTGCATTGGTATCTATGTGTTGCTCTTGATATGGTAAAGCAGGGGCTGATTTGATGATTTGAGGAGCTGCTGGTTCAGTGACCACCCGAGTCGTGCGACACCTTTGTCTCTGGTTGTCCTGTGTCACGCGACAAAAGGTGGCCACTGAACAGATCATCAGAAGACTGGTTTGAGGGCAGTCCCTTGGACCAAAGCGTGACTCATTTGATTATTGTTCCTTGTTTACCTTGTGTGAGGGTGTGTGTTTTCTTCTTAAAAAATAAAAAAAACAAATAAAAAATAAAAAAAAATAAAAAAAACCTTGTTTTTTACAAGTAAACGAATTAGTCATCCGCACACTACATCACTTAGATTTAGAACCCTCGGGTGCGATTGACGGCATCGCGGACGGCCATAAAATTCGCCTACGCTTGAGCGCCTGAAATCAAACCTAAACCCCTAGTGCGTTATAGGTGGCACCACACTAAACCTTACCCACGGTTGGTTTTGATACGATGTTTTTCATTACAACAAAAATGAATTGTTTTTGAAAAATATCATAGATTCTTATACCTTCTCCCAAAACCTCATACCTTGTGGGCATGTTGCCAAATGCAACATGATTTCACGTGGGAACATGTCACTCTCGTGGCGTGTTCTAAACGAGAGGTCATGCCGCATTGCCAACATGTACCGACGAGAGGTCATGCCGGATTTTTTCTTTGAAATTCTTCGAAAAGACCCGTTATGCTGCCCAAATTTCCTTAGAAATTTGGACGGACCTCTTCGTTCCATAAAGATGTTAGGGTTTGGTTAGGTATCATTACCTATTATATGTTTCAAAACAAGACATTTGATGTAATTCGAACGCCGCGTCACTAGGTTCCCCCGAGGCATAGTTAGCATGAATAAAGGCTTATCCTTTCCCAACTGTATTTAGGATTTAAAATACTGATTTATACTTGAACATAAATAAATTTGTGTTTGCGTGAGTCTGTCCCGTTTCTTTCCCTCTCCCGTAAAAAAAAAGAAAAAATTTTTCCTTTCAAGCACCTTATAAACCCCTCTCTACACACTCGCAGCCTACGGCGAGTTGGGTCCGCTCATCTGCTTTCGGGAGGTCGTTTAATCCGTGTACAAGCAAAGGTGTCGGTTGGTTTAGAATCGAAATGGCCGGCAATGGAGATGTTTTTCTCTCGATCCATTGGAGGCTCGTGACAAAGCTGGGTCAGACAAGTTTGAATGAGATGACTACGGAAGAATTGAGGGTGATGCTGGAAGCCGCTCTAGCTCGGGAGCGTGAGGCTTGTCTCTTAGTTCAAAATGCCAAGTCTCGTGAAGAAGAAGCTCACAATCGATTCGTAGAAGCTATGAGAGCCAAAGGGATTGCGGTACTTCATCGGGAGGATGGTTCCTATGAAGAGATTACGGAAGATAGCCACAACGAAATCGGATCCGCTTCACCGCTCACCAAACCAGCCTAGCTACAATACGATGCCTCCCCCCGGTGAATTACGTTCAAGCATTCTGATCAAGTAGCTTCTACAGGAATGGTGGCAAGTGACCAAGGAAGACTCATTCCCCCGTCTTCTCAAGGGTATGGCCAGGTTATCCAACAAGGTGTCAGCAGAAATGACGGTCGACCCACAAATTTCTTTGATCTCACTGCTTCCCCAACTCCTAATGCTCCAGCACCACGTTTCAAGATGGACCTCGGTTTCAAACCAGCTTTTCCCGGCCTCGGTACGTGTGTATCCGGATGGTTATCGTGGTGTTCGTATGGTGTTCAGCGAGAATGGTCAGCACAGGCTCTCAGAAATCGAATAGTTCAGACAAAGTGTCTCAAGGTACCAGCAGTTCCTGCACTCAAGACAGCTTTTCTCAACCAGCAAGTATGTTCCACCCTTACTCGGCATATTTATGGTTCCACCCCTTACTCGGCTCCGTGTGTTAGCTCAGATTATCTTCTTTTGGTCGTACAAAAGTCAGGCGCAATACAACTCCTTAATCTCGGTAGGCAATTCAACGGTTATGATATGTATGGGAACAAGATTCCGAGCGCGATTAGCTTGTTGGACAAAGAATATTGGAATTCCTAGTACCTTTTGTCTCCCACCAACTGCTTTGCCCGTGGGACCTAATTCTGATTTCCCAATACCATCGTCAACAGTGGCTCGCGCAATTCCTCGAGCACTTCAAGTTTGGCACCGTAAGTAGCCGCTTTCTTGAAACAAATGCAACAACAGATTGACAGATTAACCGTGGGTTCTAGTGGTCTTAAAGTCGTGGATCCCGCCCAAGTGACACCTTTGCCGCACAAGTTTAAGATGCCCAAGCTGGATTTTGATGGTACCGCCTGTCCAAAGACGCATGTAGACACTTATGTGATGACAATGGGGGCAATGGGGTGCACTCCCGAATTCATGGCTTCCCATTTCCACCTAACTTTGAAAGGATCGGCACTTACATGGTTTTTAGCTTTGAAGCAAGAATGCCGTACTACTTGGAGCCGTATAACGAAGCCTTCCCGGAGAAGTACAAGGGTAATTTAGAGTGGCGTACCACGCGGGATGATCTAGTGGGGACAATTCGGGAAGTCGGATGAGTCAATCACTGTAATTCTACAAGCGTTGGAATGCTAAGCTCAACGAGTTATCTGAGCCAATCCCCTCCAAGACCGTAAGGACATCTCTCTATCATGTGTTAAGCCAACACTTAGAGAAGCCATTGGGAAAGGATGGTACCCAGATCTGCGAGAGATGGTGGGGATGGGAGCAAGGAGTGAGAATAAGTTGTTTAACCAAACTCCAAGTGCAAACACCACTAACAACAACAGTGGTGGAAGTTACCGATATCGGGCATCCAATCCTCGTCTCAAGAATGGCGCCGAGAGGAAGAGAACCGGCCAAAGATAATAGTATCAATAATCTTCAAAAGGAAGTAACAACATGCGTAATGTGATAAGGCTTCCCTTTAAGCCACAACCGAGGTTTGATGATTTGGGTATGTCAACGGAGGAAGTTTTTAACGGTTTGCTACGAACCGGCATGATAAAGCCATTGGAGAACTACGCCCCGCTCGCCCTAATCCTCACATGGATGCTAGCAAGTATTGCCGTTTCCACCAATTTCCAGGGCACACTACGAACTCCTGTTTGACTCTCAAGAAGATAATCCAGGGTTTAGTGGACGACAAGAAGATAGAAAAATCTCCTCGCCCGAATATTGTCAACAATCCTCTGCCGAACAGCAATGTGAACCTTATTGACTTTGAGAATGATTATTTTGTCAATGTATTAGAATTTGGGGAACCCGTAGTTGGGGATGATAGCAATGGATGTAATGGGGTCGAAACCGATGTAATTTCCGTTCGATGAAATGAAAGATAACTTCTGTTATGTTCTGTATCTCGATGATTTACATGATGTGAATAATATTGTTGAACTTGATGATTACGAAGAGCGCTTGAATGTTAATGCTATATCTTCAATGACTCCTAGAGAATCCCCAATCTCCTTGGAGGAACTCAGAATAGCGGCTAGTTGGGAAACACCTTTGACCATTAATGAGATACGACAAGCGGCTTGGCCATACCTCAATCACTCTGTCCCGCTAACATTATCAACACTCAAGGAGGTTAGCAAAGAGTTCGTGGTTGATGACCAGCAAGAAGTTAATCTGTTGACGCGCTCAGGAAGAATGTTGGGAGTAAGTAATCCGCATCCATCCGGAAAAGGGAAAGCAGCTGCGTGCTCTAACCCTCGCCTCCTCTCGTAATCCTCACAAAGCTAGACGAAGAAGTTCAGAAGACCCGATACCGACGCAGCTAAAAAGAACGCAAGCCGATATTTCTTTGTGGTCCCTACTTACATCCTCCTACCCTCACAAATTAAAGCCGGAAGAAGCCTTATCCAAGACAAAGGTATCCGTCAACGCTACCCCGTATGAAGCATGTCGGCTGATTGGAAGGCTCGGCATGGGAATATCATTACTTTCACGTATCTTGACTTGCCTCGCTTATGGTGTGAAACATAACGAATCCTTACACATTACGGTGCCTCCGGGAGGGACGGTTGATTCCCCATGTGTTGATAGATAATGGATCGCCCATGAATGTGCTCCCCGCCAAAATGATGAGTATGTTGGACATCAACGCGCGTAACCTCAAACCCTCTAACCGCACCATAAAGGCTTATGATTCAACATCCCGGCAAAGTGTTAGGGATAGTCTCCTTAATCCGATGTTTGGAGGCAAGGAAATGATGGTGGAGTTTCGTGTTATAGACATTCCCGTTACGTTCTTCGCATTATTGGGTAGACCCTGGATCCACGAGATTGGAGCCGTAGCTTCTACGCTTCACCAATGCTTAAAGTTTGTACAAGAGGGAGTGCCGACAACCATCTATGGTGATAGTGTTACAATCGAAGAAACCAGCAAATACCTTACCGCAATGGAGATCAAGCTTGACCAAGAAAATCCGATGCTCGCCGGATTCACAATCGAGAAACTTAAGGGGCAAGTCTCGTACTATAGACTTGACGACATCTTCGGACAAGATTCCTCCCGTGTTGAAAATGCTAAGAGGTATGAGCTATATCTCCGGTCCTGGGGCCGGGAAAACGCCAACAGGGACCGTGTAGGCTTGTGTTGCCGCAGCCCAAGAGAAATAGGCAAGGTCCGGGGTATGCCGTGACTAAGGAAGATAAGGTGTATGACAAAACCGAGACTTTCAAAGAGAAGATGACCTCTGCAGCCGGTAGAAAGTACAAGAGGCCCTGAAATGCGTCCATACAGCTGGTCTCTCGAATAAGCACTTTGTCGAGAGGATGGAGATATGTTTGTTTGTCCCGAGCCAATGCTTACTCCAAAGCAGGAGAAAGAATGAAGATGATCCCGAGGTTCGCCAATAGCAAGAATCCGATGAAAGAAATGTTTGATAATTTGCCCAAAAGACAAGGTGTGACCGCCACCTACGGGAGCAACTACCACTTCGGGGACTCGAATGTGAGAATCGCTTGAAAAGCTTGCCTTGGATGAACCCACAATATGTAAAATTGCGGTGCCAACCCCCGCAGATATTGATGGAGAGTTAGCATTTGTTTGAAGAACAGGGCCGTAACCTCGCGAGTGGTACGTCTTTGGAAGAAATGAGAGATGGTGCTAAGGAGCCGATTGATTCGATTGACTTTTCCTCTCGACAAAGTGAAGTGATAGCTATGCTAGAATTCGAGAAGGAATCTAATGTGGAGATAGTCAAGCCGGAGACCGCCGCAGTAAAGACCGCTGCGTAACCGGACTTCGTTCCGGGACCGTCGCCGACAAAGAGACTATGATTGAAAAGCTAGGGCTCAAACCCCGTCCTTGTCCTTCCAAGTCTAAATTCACCCCCGTATCTTGAGTCGCCTCCCGAGTCTCTTGTCATAGAGTTTGAGTCTTCTCGACCGGTCCGATGTCCTCACGATCAAGACCGTCTTCGAGTTGTAAACACCGTATTTCCCTTTGCTTTAAATAAAGTGGTTGATCTTTCGAGTACCCCGTGATTGCCAATTTAACAATTGAATGCTTAACGAAAAATAATCATCAAGATTTAAAAATAATTAAGCCTAATTCAATTGAAGATAATGCGTACTTAATCGGTGAACAATTTTTAGAAAAAGATTCAAAACAGACTTGTGAGCAAAAGGAAAGCCGGGCCCAAGCCGCCGACGAGGTATTAACAACAATGAACTTGGGAATGTACCAAGAACCCAAAGAAACGCAGATTGGTAGCTTCTTCTCCTGAGAAGAGCGGGTTGCTTTGATTGAATTGCTCAAAGAATTTGTGGATGTGTTCGCTTGGTCCTACAAAGATATGCCGGGGCTAGATGCTTCTATTGTGGAACACCGAATACCTTTGGATCCGTAAATCAAGCCGGTCAAGCGTAAATTGAGGCGGATAAAACCCGAATGGTCCTTACAAGTGAAAGAAGAAATTGAAAAGCTCCTACGGGTAGGCTTCATCAAAGTAATTGAATATCCGACCTGGTTGGCGAACATCGTAATGCCACCAAAGCAAATGGAAAGGTTCGAGTCTGCGTAGATTTCCGAGACCTCAATAAGGCTAGTCCTAAAGATGACTTCCCTTTGCCCAACATTGACATGCTAGTGGATGCAACCGCGAACTTTGAGGTCAAATCTTTCGTTGATGGTTTTGCGGGTTACAACTTGATTAAGATGGTCAAGAGGATCAAGACAAGACGGCATTTACAACCCCATGGGGTACTTATTGTTACACAAAGAATGCCATTTGGCTTCAAGAACGCCGGCTACCTATCGAGAGCAAGCCACTACCCTCTTCCACGACATGATCCACCGGGAGATTGAAGTGTATGTGGATGACATGATTATTCATTCGAAAGGATCGTACGGACAGCATTTCATTGATTTGAGGAAATTCTTTAATGTACTCCGAGAACACTCCATGAGACCGAACCCGACCAAGTGTACATTTGGGGTTATTCGAGGTAAAGTTCGGGATACATGGTCACCGAGCGGCATTGAAATAGATCCCTGTGAAAGTTAAGGCAATTATTGAAATGAAGCCGCCTGTAACCGTCTCTCGAAGTAAAAGGATTCATGGGTCGCCCGCAATACATCGCAGGTTCGTCAACCAATTGACCACCATATGTGAGCCGATCTTCAAGCCGCTAAAGAAGAATCGTGAAGTGGTCTCGGAACGAGGAATGCCAACTAGCTTTTGAAAGGATCAAAGCCTACCTCGTCAATCCTCCCATTCTCTCGCCCACCTCATGGAGACAAGCCTTTACTTCTATATCTCGATACCACGGACACGCCATCGGGGCTATGCTAGCACAAGAAAAGAAGGATTCAAAGATTGAGAATGCCATCTATTTCGTCACCCGTAAATTCCAAGGGAGTGAAGTGAATTACTCGCCCTCGAGAAGACTTGCGCAGCCTTTGGTATGGGTAGTTGGAAAGCTAAAACACTATATGCCGGTCCCACACCGTACACTTAGTCTCCAAGATGGATCCGATCAGTATATTTATTCCAAGGTGACAGAGGAAACATCTCCACCAGGTTGGCGAAATGGACTTTCTTCCCGGCGTAATTCGACATCAAATATGTGATTCGCAAATCGATCAAAGGGCGTGCATTTGCGCACTGGGCTTGGTCAATTCCCCAAGATGTAAGATCAAGGGCCGGACCTCCAGCTTCCGAGATGAAGGGATCCTCGCTATAGAAAGCGGAAACAAGTGGCGCTTATTCTTTGATGGAGCAACTAACAAGAAAGGAAATGGCATTGGAATGGTCTTGATAGACCCGAACGATGTGCATACTCCCATAGCAATCAAGTTGAATTTCTCGGTCACCAACAATGCAAACAGTACGAAGCTTGCATAGCCGGCCTAGAAGCCGCCCTTGAGCGACATGTGGAAGAATTGGAAGTGTTCGGCGATTCCCAATTGATAATCAACCTGTGCCGCCAACAAATGGAAAATTATAGACCCATGTCTCCGTAAGTACCATGCTTACATCGCAACTTGTCGGCCAATTCAAGGAGGTATCATTCCAATTCTTACCGCGGACAAGAACAGATTCGCAGATGCTCGGCTACCTTAGCCTCTTTGATGGAAATCCTTAAGGAAAATTAATCAAGCCTTTCAAGGTCGGCGTAAGAGAAAATCCCGCATATTGTTGTGAGATTGAGATCGAGGCCGTCGGTGAACCGTGGTACAATCAGATCTTTCAATACCTCAAGTATGGGGAAGCATCCTTTCCCGTGGATCAAGAAGGAGATTCAAAGAGTACATGCCAAAAGCTTGCAGCCCTAAAGAGACCGTCGCCGCAATATGTCATACTCGGCAATGAATTATGGAAGAAAAGAGAAGGTTGTCCGCTCCTACTCGCATCGCAAAGAAAAGGCTCAAAGAGTAATGGAAGACGTTCACAACGGTGCTCGCGGACCTCATATGAACGCTCGATCCCTCATGCATAGCATCATCAGCCGGGTTACTTCGGATCACTATGGAGACAGATTGCATCCATTTCGTGCGGACCTGTGACAAGTGCCAAAGATTTTCCAATCTGAACCACATCCCGCCTCACGACTTATACTGTATGACAACTTCGTGGCCCTTCGCAACATGGGGTATTGATGTCATTGGGAAGATTTCTCCGCCCGGGAGCAATGGGCATGCATTTGTACTAGTGGTCGTGGATTACTTCACAAAATGGGTAGAAGCTGCATCTTATAAAGTGCTCACCGCCAAGAAGGTTGCCCGATTCATAAAAGAACAGATCTTCTGCTGCTATGGGGTCCCGAACGAGATTATTTCTGACAATGGCACTCATTTCGAGGGAGAAACTGATCGGTTGCTCACTGAATACAGAGTTAAGCGCCACAAATCTTCACCGTACAGGCCACAGACAAACGGCGCTGTTGAAGCTGCCAATAAGTACTTGGAAAGGATCATAAGGAAGATGGCCGAGCAAGGACGAGATTGGCCAGAAAAGTTGCACTTAGCATTGTGGGGCTATCGCACTTTGATCCGAACTGCCACGGGTGCAACCCCATATGCTCTGACTTACGGAATTGAGGCCGTCATGCCCATTGAGTTAGAAATTCCTTCCCTCAGGGTCTTACTCGAAAACGAGGTGAACGAGATCGAATGGCTCCAAAGTCGATATAATGAGTTGGCTTTGCTAGATGAACGCAGACTAAAAGCCATGGAGCATAACAGGGCATACCAGAGAAGAATGGCCCGTGCCTTTGATAAGAAAGTGAAACCTGTGGATATCAAAGTCGGTGATCTCGGTTCTTAAAATGAAGCCCTCAAATCAAAGCAAGCGTTGGGCAAGTGGGCACCCATTTGGGTCGGACCGTTCCCGGTAAAGAAAGTATTCTCCTGAGGAGCTATGCACTGCCGACTTGGATGGCAACCCATTTCGCACCCCGTCAATGGCGATAAGTTGCGGAGGTATTTTGTATGATCGAGTCTTTCCCCCTCTAAAAAAATAATATAAAAAAATAAAAAAAAAATGAATAAATAAAGGAGCAACAAAATTGTCCCGTATGAGACTCGAAAACCTCTCAAAAGGCAGTCCATGCAAAAATAAGGGACGCGCCGGTGCTAAAGAATATACCCAACTAGACCGAAAACCCAAAAGAGGGCGGTCTAGGTAAAAACAGGTTGCACCATTTCCCCCTTCTATCTTCCCCTTTCTTAAACACTAAGGTCAATTGAGTCGAACTACGGAGACCTGAGCCCCTTAGTTCTCTTACAAAAGGGGAACGTAGGCAACCACTTGTGGTTCGGTCTAAAATTGCTGCAAAAATCTCTCTTTTTACCAAAATGCGTTTTGATTACAGTCCCAAGGCTTTTCAAAGGATCATTTTGAGTTAATATTCTTTTTGATGAGTTCAAGCACGGCCTACTTTTTGACTCAAAAAGACTGTTGCGAATAAAAGAAAACATTGATAACATCTATTCTGCTCGCATTAAGTAATCAAAGGGTACTCAGTTTTCATACAAATAATCCCTACTCTCAAGACATAAAGCAAAAGAGTCTCAAAACTCTCGAAGTAAAAGAAAATGTGTGTCTAGATACTCGTCCCCGCTCCCTAATTTGCTCCTCTATCCTTCCTCTTTCTCGGTCCCCGGGAGGTCTTTGGCTTAGGAATGTCAAACAAGTCGGTTTGAGCCCGTCCCAATTCAGAATAACTCGCGCCGGGCGGTTCAATCGTACCCGCTCTCTCAAGGCAGCCCTAGCAATCCTCGCTTGCCGCAACGCCTCTCTGCGAGCTCTCATCTCTCGGATCATCCCTTAAAGCAGCTCTCCGGATCTCTTGCCTCTCATAATCGTCGCCAGCATTGCCGGTGACATTGTCTCGGGTTTCCTCGTGCCTCTATATCTCTCGAGATTTCGGGCCGGACAGAGTCTCGCTCCCAAGTATTCCCGACGGCGAGCCTCTATAGCTAATCGGCACGTAACCCCGATGCTCCTCATACCAATCCGTATACTCGTGGTCGAAATATAAATCCTCTAGATCGCCGAAGGAGCACACGAGTGGGAAGAAAGCCCTCCGTAAAAGATCTCGCGAAAACCGTATAGCCTGGGGCCTCGGTCATGGACATCGAATAGTATCGGGCCACCGCCCTCTCCTCAAGGCTCGTATGATCTGCCGAGAATACCTATACTGTCTCGCTCACCAATGATGGGACACGTAAAGAGGATACATGCAAACCAGGCAACCGGACTACTACCGATCCATCCCGAATATCTCTCATGGTCCGTATATTCCAAGCAGAATCCAAAAGCTCGATCGCTGGTCGTGTACCGTGACAACCTCACATGCCAACTATCAACAACCTCGTCCCTCATCACCCGCGTGGCCGAGTCACCCATGGCATTGCCGTCCGACCCTCCGGTAATGGCCCGATCAGTGTAACCTCTCGTAGAACCACAAAGATAACAAGCGGGGCCGCTTCGCTCCCATAAAGTCTCGATCCCCACTAGCCTCGTCAATATCGTGATAAGTCTCAGCCAGCAGCAGTGGCACAACATCCATCTCTCCTCGGCCAGAGCGAATTTGACGAGAATCTATACCCCGGTCACCTCTCATTTGCCTAACAATCTCCAACAAAGTGCTTGAGCAGCACTCGACATACCCGCAAAATAGTAAGCCGACGGTGTGAACAAAGCATGAACATATCCAGAGCGGTAGAAAGGTCAAACAGATCGTGACGGGACAGCACAACCTAACCATCCGAGTCAAATCTATGGACCCATCACCCGAATCATAGGCAATACCTCGATCCGCAGTGCGAGAGATAAAAAGTCGATACCGCTTCCTCAACCAACCGACCGTCCCGTGGGAATGCTACGGTGGCCGCCTTACCCAAGCCTCGCCAATGCCCTGAAGTCTTCCATAGTTGGGGACAGTAATTGTATGACAAAGAGAATGCATGACACTCGGAATCCCGTAAGCGTGATGCGGCCGAAGCAAATCCCAGTCAACCCTCCAATCTTTCAAGGACCAAATGCAAGGCATACTGTACCGCTTGTCGATGATACTTCTATGTTGCCTCAGATGAAATCCCCAAATTTCGACGAAGTCCTGACGAAATTGACACTCCCGGGAAGCAATCTCTTGGTTATAATGTTCCATTGCAGCAAAAAGTGTTAGTCTTGACCAAAGAAATCGATTATTCGCCAAATAAGGGCTGCTGGGTTTTTCTCTGCTAAGAAGACAGTGACTGCAGAATGGAGCCTGGACCGACTTTGAAAAGAATCTGTCACGAGCCTCCCTAATTCATGCGACAGATGAAGCCAAACAGACATGACATGTCGGGCGACATACTTTGGTTGATAGCAGACAGGGTGGAAAAACCTGCAGTGATTACCCCAGAGCATTTTCCGACTCGCCGTCGCCGATATACCCCTTACCCTCATACACATACCCCTGAAAATATACGGGAGAGGACCCCTACTATATACACTTACCTAAAACGATCCCAAAACACCATACATAAACCCGACAAAGCCAATCTTTAACCCAATAATTGCGTTCGCTTTCCCGGAAAAGACAGATTCACGCAAACCAAGCTAACATATAGTAATCTTTGCTAACAAGATAGGCTTATTCAAGTGTATCGCATTGGAGTTGTTGTTTTACCCCCGCAGGTACAATAATCAATTGAGTCTCGACGACTGGACCTCCGACCAAACTGGAGAAGAAAGAACAGAACAAAAAGCATGCGTATACGCGATGGCCCAAGAAGAGCTCGACAATACCCCAAAACAAGAAAAAGCCTCTCAAGCGAGCCAAACCTAAAAGCCTCTCTAGCGGAGCCCACCAAGAAGAAAAGCCTCTCAAGCAGAGCCAAACCCAAGAAAAGCCTCTCAAGCAGAGCCAAACCAAAGGAAAAAGCCTCTCTAGCGGAGCCCACCAAGAAAAAAAAGCCTCTCAAGCAGAGCCAAACCAAGAAAAGCCTCTCAAGCAGAGCCAAACCCAAAAAAAGCCTCTCAAGCAGAGCCAAACCAAGAAAAGCCTCTCTAGCGGAGCCCACCAAGCAGAAAAGCCTCTCAAGCGGAGAAAGCCTCTCAAGCGGAGCCAAGAAGAAAAGCCTCTCAAGCGGAGCACCCAAAGAAGAAAAGCCTCTCGCGAGCCAAACCTGAAAGCCTCTCAAGCGTAGCCAAACCAAGAAAAGCCTCTCTAGCGGAGCCCAACCAAAAGAAAAGCCTCTCTAGCGGAGCACACAAAGGAAAAAAGCCTCTCTAGCGGAGCCTGCAAAGAAGAAAAGCCTCTCAAGCAGATCCAAACCAAGAAAAGCCTCTCTAGTGGATCCCACCAAAAAGAAAAGCCTCTCTAGCGGAGCACCCAAAGAAGAAAAGCCTCTCAAGCAGAGCCAAACCAAGAAAAGCCTCTCAAGCAGAGCCAAACCAAGAAAAGCCTCTCTAGCGGAGCCTACCAAAGAAGAAAAGCCTCTCAAGCAGAGCCAAACCCAAGAAAAAGCCTCTCAAGCGGAGCACAACGTAAGTCACGGTGTAAGCACAAAGAAAGGTATGAAGACACATCTCTACCCCTTTCTTGCTTGTATGTCAGTATTAGTAATTCCGAACTACGATGTGGCTTGATTCCCTTTTTAAAGGGATACGTAGGAATCCTTTCTCAGAAAGGTCCAGCCATAATTTTCCCCTTCTCACCCTTCTAGCCCTTCACCTTAACCCCAGCTGCTCATTGAGATTGGGTCTTATTTTATCGACAACCCCACTTTTCCAAAAGTGACGTTGCCGAGGGCTCTGTAAGTACGCCAATCCACTCGCAACCTTTTCGATGCATTTTAATATAATAAAACCTGCATTAAGGGGCGTTTTTGGTAAATTCCCGCCTATCCCGAGACTTCCGGAAACGTTCCATGAGTTTCCGCGCGAAGGAAGTACCTTTTGGTACATCATTCATGCCAAAGGACCCCTTGGGAATAAAACCTGTTGGACCTTTTGGGTATTTTCCCGGAATGTTCCGTAAACCGGTTTTTGGTGCCAAAGCGGTTGAGCCACCTTGTGTCACGCGACGGCTTGAGGCATGGAAAGTGGACGCGTAAGGTCGTGCGACATACTAAGGCGGCCAACCTGCGGCCTATAAATAAGACCCTCCCCTCATCGAGATGGATCCCCAATTCGAGCCTCTTGTTACTCGCCAAAATAGCATTGTGACGAACATCCCAAACATAAAACCTCTCTCTCTCCTACCTTTCCAACCCACTAATCCCTCTCATTCAAACCCAATTCTCTACCTACACTAATTGGAACCCTTGGATCAGAGCTGTGAGATCTACAACGAAGAATTGAAGGATTCTATATCTAACTAGATATAGAATTCGTGGAATCAACAAGGGTAACAATTCCCTAACCCTCTCTCTCTCTCTCTCATTTAATTCCTTGCAATTTTATAATTCTATTTTGTTTGGATTCGGTAATCGGATCCTAGCTATCCGAATTGCGAATCCCAATCGCAATCTCTCTGTTTAACTTGCATATATTGTGTAATTGAGCTCATATTGATTGATTTGGTTGAATTTGGTGTTTGAGCCCCCAAGGGGTGTGGATCTACCCATATCCACACTCCCGGGTCGATTTGATGTTGTTTATGTTTTTCGTTCATAATTCGGCTTGTTAATTAGATCTGTATAGCTTCTGTTAATTTCTGAATTCATATTGTAGGTTTCTGCAGAAGGCTCATATGTGTCACGTGACACCTTCGTCCTCAAGTGATCCTGTGTCACGCGACACATGTGGTCACTGGTACGATGTGTCATGCGACACACATGACCCATCTGTAGTGACTCTTTTCCTTTGTAATCTGTTTTAGTTTGTTTGTATCAGGGATGTGGCCTCCCTAAATAATGGGCTCACAATATGTAATTTCTCGTTTCATAATTAATAAGATGCAGTTTATCACATTTCGTTTATTATCGATATTTGCACACACTTTGGATTTACTTGGATGTGTTTGATTGAAAGACTCGTTTATGGACGAGGCGTGTTGGGTGAACTCTCAGTTCTTCCCAACACGTAACCTGACCCTCAAACTCATGTTTTCTCTCTAAAACAAAGGTTTTCAATGTTTCCTCTTAAAACGGCGTGGCGACTCCCTTTTCATTTTCTATTTTTCGGGCGAGCGCACATTCACTATCCCTGCTTCTTTCTCATCTTCATCAGTTCCACTGTCGGTCCCCTCAGTTCTGCTGTCGGTTCCCTTGGTGAAGTAATGAGCAAGGTCGAAACTGTAAGGTCGGAGGTTGGGTGTGCCGTCGGAGGTTCCCCTTTTGTGGGCTGCTGCCTTGGTGCGGGCGAGCCTTTTGTTCTCTCTGATGTCAGCCGGTGTTGGCATGTAGCCAAGCCCCTAGACCGTGGTGTGGTCCTTGACTTCAATGACTTGGTGTTGGCCTTGTAACCTTTTGCCGAGCCCCAGTCCTGGGATGAAGTTCATGAGTTTCATCATCCTCATGGCAGGAGGAATCTTGTCATGAGACAGTGGAAGGTCCACGTTGCATATTTGGATTTTGGAGGTCTCCAGAGTGAATCCAGTTAATGCCATATCGTCACTATGCTTGATTTCTAACACTGGAATGTCGTTGGTGCTGGTCCCCTCGGTGGTGACGCTGTCGCCATAGACTGTGGTTAGCTCGTTGCCTTGCATGAACTTGAGGCACTGATGAAGGGTGGATGCCACGCCATTGATTTGATGCAGCCAGGGACGCCCCAGGATGGCTGAGAAAGTGATTGGAATGTCCAACACTTGAAATTCGATGGGAATCATCCGCTTGCCGAACCAGATATTTAGAGTAGCAACCCCGAGAACTGTACGGGAAGTAGAGTCATAGGCCTTGACAGTGTGGACTGAAGGCTTCAGATCTGTGGACTTGATATCAAGCAGGTCCATCATCTTGGCGGGCAAGACATTCATTCCGGAACCTCCGTCTACCAACACGCGGGGAAGGCGACGCTCGTCCAGCTAGACTGTGATGTAGAGTGGCTCATTGTGATCAGCCCCAAATTTTGGAAGGTCCAAATCTGTGAAGGTGATAATGTTGCCATAGTGGATGTTGCCGATCATCTGAATGACTTCATCTGGGGTTGCGTCCACGGGGACCATGGTACGGGCCAGACTTTCCTCTAGCTTGAGCTTGTGAGGATACGAGGAGGTGAGCAGAGACCAAAGGGAAATGTTCGCCTGAGTCTGCTTGAGCTGAGTGAGGATCGGGTCCTCTTTCATGGAACTTGCGTCTTCGGGCAGACTGGGTTGCGGTTCTGACTCCGCAGCCTTTTTGGTGGCCTTAGGTGGTAGTGCATGTATTTGACCCGATCGGGTCAGAACGCTGACATCAGGTTTGGTCCCTTCTTAACAGGCCGCTCTGAGTTGAGCCATAGTTAGAGGAGGATTCCTCGTAGCATAGGGCCATATGTCTTCCTCAACTCATTGGACGTAGATGTATTCCCGAGCTTCGGCAGCTTGACGGATTCTGTCCCCGTGATACCGGCTTAGGTGCCTCTGCGGGGTGGTAGTTTACGGATTGCCGCACTGCTCGAACGTTAGTGCACAAATGCTGGTTACTGAATCGAACCGTGCGTTGCTTGACCCTCCGGGGAGGTTGGAGAGTTCTCGGCTCAAGCGAACGGTCTCCTTGATCTCTTCACGGTATATCGCGTTCCTTTCCTTCTTCTTGAGCATACTCGAGGCATTACAGAGTTGGGTGCAGCGATATTCATGGTATGCCAGTTTTCCTCCACTCTTGACCCAGATCAACTTCCTTGCAGCGGAGCCTGCGTCGAGAGTTAGTGCCTGCGTTTCTTCCCATGTGAGAATGGCCAGTGTTCCTTTGAACTGCGTGCGGCAGTCTAGGTAAACTTCCATCAGGGAGAGTTTTCTCCTCTGTTTCCTCTGAGTGGCGGGTATGTCAGAAGGTGAGTACACGGCCTCCCGAACATCTGCCCATGTGACTGGTTGCTGTCCCAGTTGATCGTTTCTGTAAATGAATGCCGCGGTCTGTGGAATTTCCCTAAGTAGTTGCTCGAGACGAATCTCCACCCTCCTCTTATTTTTAAATAGACCTTCCTCTCTAAGTTGGCCTTTCAATTTGAGTGCGGAAATGATTCGTTCCTATCCTCCCAGGACCCTTGGGAGTCCGGTTTTGTTGACTTCATGCCCGGCTTGGAAGAGAATGGTTTCATCATCTTCGTCGTTGCTTTCACAGAGAACTTGCTTTCCTCGGGGAGGTAAGCGCTGGGATTCGTTCTGCTGTGTCGTTCCATCTCCTAGGTCATCGGGACCGTTGACCACCCTCGTGTGGCAGAGGGGGTTGGATGAGAACGAGACGGTAGTCGAGGAAGTTGCCGTGAGCAAAACCCCGAGGTCGCGGTCTAGAGTGGCCTCTAGCTTTACATGCGAAGCTGCCTGTGACACTCTAAGGGCTCGGTCCCTGTCGGTCTTTTGAGCTTGGTTTTTGTCCCAGAGACGGCTTTCTTGAGTGGCTAGTTCCATGAGGGCTTTCCTTGCGAGAGTTAAACACTCTCCGTAGGTGAGCGCCGTCTGACTAGTTTCCAGAACCGTGATCACATTCAAATCGCTGAATGGCGGAAACACTTGGATTATGTTGACGAAGGAAGTCGGACTGGGACATCCATGCGGCCTTCCTTGATCTCGATTACCAAGAAATTTGCCCATATCTGCTTGATTGACCCCACAGGGGTGTTGAATTCTGCAATGTTGACAGTCTCGTGATCTCGCTCGATCACCAAGTCTATCAGAGCTAGCGATCTAGCGGGATGTCTGAATCCGGGGCCGTGACGACTGGGAGCAGAATCGAACTGGAGCATGTTGATGCTGAGGTGGTCGTATCCAACGTCGGAAGCCGACTCTGCCTTGCGGGAAAAACCTTCACATATGCTTTCGGGGTGGCTGCCGAAAGTGTTCCCGAGGTTGATCTGACTCGTGACAGGGTGAGGAGCTTGGTCTCCATCACTGTTGCCCTTGGCCTTGGCGGCGCTTGAGGGTATAAGCTTGACTGACGGCACGGGCCGGTTGCCGCTGGGGCTTGTACTCAGAAGTAATGAAGAGCTCTGAGCTCGCTTGGCCAGGGCCTCGTTTACCATGAGCAGGCAGTCGTCGAGGGTGACTTTGGCATTGCAGAATCTGACGATAAGGACCGGATCCTTGGCATCATCAGGATACCTGGAATAGATGATGTTGACGAAGTCATCGTCGGCCACTTGATCAGAGGGATTCTTTGTCGTGTGAACCAGTTGCTTCCAATTGTCGGGTAGCCGCCTGTACTGGACGTTGAGCTTGACAATCTCCATGGTATTGGAGCCTTGGTCATAGGTGACCTGATCAGAACGAGTGCCTTCCTTGAAACTGAGCATGTGAATGCAGAGGTCTGCCCGCGGGTCTGCCGCATCCTCGACTCCGGAGAGTCCTGATTCGTCATCGTCGGACGGTTCAACCCAAACATAGGGACGTATCGCATCCGGGTGCGTTGCTGGAGCTGCTAGAAAAACATCATGCCCTTCATTGGAAAAGAGGGGTGCAGCGGGTAGTTCCTCATGGAGGACATCCCATACGACTTTCATGCATTCAAAACGAGAATGATGGTGCTTGTTGACCTTTATCACAAAGATCTCTTCGCCTGGCGGGGCCAGAGAGTTGGTTTGAAGAATGTTGACGAATCTCTGATTGGAGACTGGGGGTTTATGTGCCCGCATCATGGCGATGCTCAGCATTTCTTTCCAATCTGCCTCCAAATGTTGGAAACGACAGTTGAACTTGATGTATCGGACTGCCGAGTGCACTTTGCTCGAGTACGTTTACATAGTTAGCATCTCCGGACTCTGAGGGATATCGATGAGATTTGCCCCGGTAGTCCCTTGGTTGGTTTGAAGGAGGTAACCCCGGTGCCTGGGTGCGGGCACGCTTGGCTACTATCTCGGCTTTGTTTCCTATGAGGAAACTGTCCCCTCGGATGACTTCAAGATCTCCCTGCCGGTTAATGAACTTAACGCACTGATGGAGAGTGGAAGCTATGGCTTTCATGTGATGCAGCCAAGGGCGTCCTAACAGAGTCGTGAATTCGGATGGAATGTCTATCACGTGGAATTTTGCTGGCACCATTTGGGTTTCGAACCAAAGTTCCAGAGTCACCGTCTCCAGGATGGGACGAGACGTCTTTGTCGTAGGCCTTGATAGTCCGGGCGACGGAATCGAGGTGGCTTTCGTTGATGCGGAGGGCTCGCATCATGCTTAGAGGGAGAACATTAACGGTGACCCGTTATCCACCAATACTCCGGGGAGTGTTATGGTATTGAGCTTGAGAGTGATGTCTGAGCTTCGTTGTGCCCCGAGGCATCTCTCGGTAAGTCTTCGTCACGAACGTGATCATCTTGCCATACGGATCGGGAATCGTAGATCCGATCTCTATCAGGAGAAGGAGAGTCATCCGGCCATCCGTTTCTGTCCTCCTCTTGCAAGGTAAAGCCTTTCTTTGGAGCCTCGGGATTATGTTGAGGCTGTTTGTGGCGGTTGCCGCCCTTGGTTAGCACGTTGATCGAGTGCGAGTGCCAAGCCGACTTTGATCTTCCTTTGTCGGTCAGGGCTCGGAAGGCTGGACAAGTTGAATCTTGGGCGATCCCGCGGGGTTATACTTCGCGCGGTAAGATTACCAAGATCTGAAGTATTCCGGTGTCCCAAAGTCCGAGCTCTATTGTCGGCGGGACTTTTCGGCTTTCCCACCCCTACTTGCTCTAAAGGCTGCATGGCTGGAGGAAGAGAGGGCCCAGGTGGAGTACGGTGCGTAGTAGTCGAACCTCCGGAAGGCTCTCCGAGTGTACCCACCGGTGTCTCCGGCTTCATATCTTTCTCTCGATTCTTTGTTGAGAGGACTTCTTCTTCTCGTTTTCGCGGAGGATTGCTCAGGACCGTATCTTGGGACTCGTACTCCCGGGCGGCGGAGTAGTCACAAACATCGTAGGCGATGTGGACATTTGATGAGGACCCGACCGGAAGAGGCGGAGAAACCGGTTCTCGTGGCAATCTTCTTGGGCACCCACTCAATGGAATTCACGCTGTTATTGTTCGAAAAAGGGTTTCCGATTGTATTGGGCCCACGGGGCGCTCCAATGTGCCTTCTTCTATCAAGTTACGGATTTCGTATCGTAACCCCACGCGGTTGTCGGTGGTATGGCCGTGATGCGATGGAAGGCGCGTACTTGCTCTTGTCGGCGTTGACTACGGGATTCTTGGGTTTGTAATTGGCAACGGGTTTAAGGAGACCTTCCTTGATTAACCCTTCCGGACATCTTGCTCGGTGGCATATCCAACTTGTCGAAGTGCACGGTAGGCGCCGAGGTGGAGTTGTTGCTTTGTGGGGCCCAGGTTTACATTGCCCGACTAGCTGTCCACGATGGATGTAGTTGACAGACGTATCTTTCCCTTTGCCGGGGGCCGGTGCGGGATTGAATGCGGCTAGAGCGGTATACGTATGGGCTGTGCAGTAGCCAACTTCTCCTTGAGATCCTTCTCGAACTATGACCCGACATTGACCATGGCCGGAGATGCAGGAAGAAATGGTGGCTGATGAGAGTTCGATGGACGGTCTTAAGCGGGACTTGAAGATCCGCATCTGTTCATCCTTGGAGAGGGCTCCATGATCTCGGAGAGTTTCCGGCTCCACCTTTTGTAGAATTCTCCGACGCTTTCGTCCGCTTTACGCTCGGTGGTGATTAAGTCCTCACGACTTGTTTCCCACTCTAAGTTGGATCGGTACCGTTCCGGGAAGATGTTACTAATCGATCCCAGTGTGGCGATCCGCGAGCTTGACCCTTCGAAACCATCGTAATGCCGAACTCTTGAGCGTATCTTTGGAAGTGGTCGGCCATTTCTTTGGAGGGTTGCTCCTTTCGCTCTCATGCGAGAACGTAGGTGTCGACGTGCGTTTGAGGACATTCGGTTCCGTCGAATCGGTCCATCTCAGGCATTCGAACTTGGCGGGAGAGGCGTGACCATTCCGGATCCGTGGACTTGAGCGTTTCTGCTTTGAGGCCTCATGGTGGCTTTCGGGTCTTTCATCCGTTCGACCATCCGAGGCCAAGGTTGGGTCCGGTGGTGGGCTGTGAGGCTCGGCGCCGGGTGCTACCACGTGAGCGGTAGTGATTGGAGGTGGAAGGCTTGATATATGTGGATATATGGGGGCCTTTTAAATCTGTATCGGGGTTTGTCCCGATGTTTTGGATTCGTGTATAGGCAAGGTGAACCCGGGAGGGTATTGAAGTATATTTGCATCTGTTCGAGATGGTCCAGCGGTGCGGTGGTATTGAGTGATAGGAGTAGCACTTGGCCGGCCAAATATGACGGGGTTGCCACAGGAGGTGGCAATGTGAAGCCTAGGTCATTTGTTTCCTTGGTTAGAAGTCATCCCGTAAGTTGGCGGGGAGGAACTGGTTGAAGGTTTGGTGAACTGGTTTCGGGGAATCGTCATCCTCGACCAGACAAAAGTACCGTCGGCCCAGGGATAGGCCGCTATACCACGCTCATTCGAAGCTGTACCACGAAATTCTGTGCGATCTTCTTTACGCCTCTTGTGAACCTCACAAGCCCGAATGGCTTCTTCCAAAGTCATATCATTGCCGGTGGCGGGGTCCTTCCCGTCACGATTTCTCGGTGAGCTAGACATGTCGGAAATTCTGGCTGAGGGAACTGAGGGAACCGAAGAACTGTCTGACGCTGCCATAACGGTGATCCTGGCAAGGCGTTGACCCGAAAATCTGAACCACTTTCTGCTCGCTGCACGGAACGAAAGGAAGGGTTTAGGCTTCGGAAAGGGAGGATTTGGATCAAGGTTTCGGGCTTGTGCAATGTGCAGTTACCGATTAATGTTTACTTAAAGCGCATTTTCTCAGAGTCCTAATCGGTTGGAAAAGAGCGGGTCTTCTTTTTCGCACCTAATCATAGAGCTCTAATCAGTGGATCTCGTCACTACGCTTATAAGCCCCTCGTTTCCATTGTAGATCATCTTTCTCGGGACGGACTATCCCGAGCGAGGTCCTATAAGGCAAGCGAGCTCCACCGACAAAGGAAAAAGTGAACTTAAGGCTAGCTGATCACGCAAACTTTCAACGTATGTGACGCACGGGCCACAGTCGAAGTCAACATCCTTAAGTTAAGGCGGGGATCGTGCCAAAATTTTGGCATGACCTCTCCTGACTCGCTTGCGCGAGGGACCTTCGGGTATATTTTTTGGCGTTGGCCAAGTTGTGGCTGGCACGGTGGATACGGTGAGGGTTTGGTGACACGGCGTCACATTGAACCTTCGGGTATATTTTTCGGAAGAGCTCCGCGTCAAAGTCAAGGCTGAAGAGCTCGAGACTTCGGGTCGGGAACGACCTTCGGTCTCAACCTCTCGAGCTTGACTCGGGGCGGGGCCCAACGTAAAAAACATACACTTAGGCTTTATGACACGAGCTAAGCCAAAAACCAACCGGGGTCTTGGACAAAGTGTGACACAAAGAGTGCATGGCTTACACGGGCTAGGATGGGATGTTTGGGACGACCCCGTGCGCCCCGAAAGGCATCTGGCAGGCCAATCGAGTGCAACCGATAAGGCCATCCCGGGTTACGGGTTGTAGTGTGCGGTGTACCGAGGCAAAGCAAGTGCTCGTGAAGTGCGGTGTTAGGCGGCAAGTGCGCGTAGTGTGCGGTCACTAAAATTCCGTTTTTTTATGAGTAAAACAGAGATTTTTCAGAATGTGTCTTAAAGCATTATGATGCGCAGTTCAAAAGACAGCAATGAAAATCAAACATGAATGGGGATGCACAACATGGTATGATTTTGAAAAGTTGACAATGTAATGCCCTTTGAAAAAAAAACCGTTCGAGGTTTAAAGGAACACACGCACACGAAAACGAGGAAGGGTAAACGAAAGTTTGACCCACGGAAGGCTTTTTAGAAAACAACGGTAGTTTTGAAAAAAGTATCACTGTCCCCAGCAGAGTCGCCAACTGAAATTACCCGGATTCGCGCGAGCGAAGGCGGTTGTCTTTCGCGGGGGGTTGGTGTCTGAGACCTCGCTTCATGGGAAGGAAAATGAGGAGTCGCCACGCGGTTTTGTATTTTGAGCCCAAACGTTGAGAAACGGCTATTGTGAAAATGGTGTCGTTTTTATTGGTAGCAAAAACTTAGGAAAAGGCTTTGAAAACAGGGGATCATTTTTATTGGTAGCAAAAATGAGTAAAAAGCTTTGAGTACCAGAGATTGTTAGGTTCGGAGATCACGTTATGTTTCGGGAAGAGTATTACGAGATCACCGAAATGCCTCGTATGACGAGTCTTTCTACCTTTCTCGAAAAGCGTGTGTGTGTGTGTGTGTTTTGAAATGGGGGCTTGAATGACAAGC